>JBBDGP010000331.1:0-600000 GCA_037952835.1 Lithobates septentrionalis
GGGCACTATCCCCCCCCCCCGGAACAGCAATTATGGGCCACTATCCCCCCAGGAACAGAAATGATGGGGCACTATCCCCCCCAGCATCAGCAATGATGGGGCACTACCTACCCCCCCCCCCCCAAGGAGCAGCAATGGTGGGGCAATGCTGGGACACTATCCCCCCCCCCGGAACACCCGTGATGGGGCACTTGTCCTCCCATAAATACTAAGATGATGAGCAAGCTGCTACCTTATCGCAGCTCAGCGCTCACGTGACCGGCTTCTTCTCTCCTCTCTCTCTCTTCTCGCTCGAGGCAGCAAAGCGAGCGTGGCTGAGAATACCGCGCTGACGTCAGCAGAGAGGAGGAGAGAGGCGGACGTGTCACATGAGAGCCGCTTACGAGATGTATACAGCGGCGCTGGCTTTTTACACAGGGGAATGGAACACTCGGACGGAGGCGGGTCTGAAAGGCAGGGAAGATGTTGCGTGCCGTTCGCAGACCAACTAATCGATAATGAAAATCGTTGACAACGATTTTCATTATCGATTATTATCGATTTTATCGATTAATCGTTTCAGCCCTATCGGGAATCTTTAAAAGTCATCACAGAATACAAAGTCTCCCTGTGGGGTTGATTGTAAATGAGATAAGAGGATGATCAAGGCACAAAAATCATAAAAAAAAGTCTTTAAATCAAGCTACTCATTCACTCCCTTGTTATCTCTCGCCTTATGTATTGTAACTCCCTTCTCATAGGCCTACTTCTTCATAGGCTATCCCCTCTTCAGTCCATCATGAATGCTGCTGCCAGACTTATCTATCTTACCAACCGCTCAGGGGTCTGCCCCCCTCCCCGCCAATCCCTCCATTGGCTTCCGATTGCCCAGCAAATTAGATTCAAAATACTAACAACATACAAAGCCATTCACAACTCTGCCTTGAGCTACAACACCAATCTTGTCTCCAAACAGCACCCAAACCATCCTCTCCACTCCTCCCAAGACCTCCTGCTCTCAAGCTCCCTGATTACTTCCTCCCATGCTTGTTCTCCAGGACTTCTCCAGAGCCTCTCCCATCCTCTGGAACTCTCTACCTCAGTCTGACCAGCTATCCCCTTACTCTGGCTGCCTTCAGGTGATCCCTGAAAACTCATCTCTTCAGGGAAGCCCATCACGCCTCCAGCTTAAGCAAGCCATACACGGAGCAAATTTCTTTTCTGCAACCACAGTTAGTGTTGACAGGGGAAACCCTCTGGCCGAGCCATTGTGTTCTTCTGGCGGGAGGGGTAGGGGAAGCTGTCCCCACCAGGAGAGGACAGCGATTATTGCTAGCAGCTATACAAGCCTCTGTCAATCATCACATGTAAAATCTGGTAGGCTGGTGGTACCCAAGTTGATCGATCAACTTGGTACATTAAGCCTGTTCCTGCTGAACCGGCCGAGATTCGAACAGTCTATGGTCGGCCTAACTGAACTTTTATCACCTCCATCAGCTCATCCCCCACAGTTATAATCTTTTGTGCCACTTGCCCCACCCTATTAGATTGTAAGCTCTTATGAACAGGACCCTCTTTACTGCACACACTGTTGGTGCTATATAAATCCTGTACAATAATATTTATCAGTGTACACTGGTGCATTAGCTTTCAAAATGCAACTCGTCTTGTTCATAAGCAGAATTGAAAAAAAGTTAAACCAGCAACACAATAAGCTGTATGTTCAGGCTAAAATATGGACTGAAAGGTCAAATGACAGGTAAACCCTACTACATATTGTTCAGCAGTGTTCCCAAAAGCCAAATAAAGCCAGCTGCAGATATTAAAAGGATGTAGGAAATGTGAGCACAATCTAAACTCAAAAAAATAATTGAATTGTAAAATGTACCAGTTGCACCCAGCATTGAAGTCTTATCGTTGGGTGGCATTAGTCTGCGTGTTGATGGAACAGCACTACAGCTGCTACATTACTTTTCATAGAAATAAAACTACCATGACGTTTTTTGGCGTGAAAGTCTTATAGCTAAAGGGCTGTGGATATACTGTACATTCATTTATTTCACCTGAAAAGTAAAGATTTTGGATTTTTAAATCACTTTCTATCTCTGTGACGACGGTTACAGGACAAAGAGAAGAAGACTCTTCCCAGTAGGTATATTGACACTAATACAAACTTGACTGATCCTTTTCTACTTTATCCGAAACAAAAAACAAATAGATAAATAGATAAAAAATATGTTGCTATACATGCACTTTAATTTACCTGACTAATCCAAGATGTAAGCTTAACAAATATTCCCTATACTAGCATACCATATTCAACTATTTTGCCATTGCTAGTGCTAAGATTTTTTACCAACGTGACTAAAAAAATCTGTGCCAAAGAAGCATCATCAAAATGCCAGTGCTGAGCATAAAATTACATCTGAAGTTGTCAATTCTGCACATACCTCCTTCAGGACAGACTTGAAATAGGAGCGTCCTGGTCTGGATGAAGTTGGCTTATTGGTTGGGCCGTATCTCATTGCGTTCCTCTTGTTCATAGTGTCAGCTTTAACCTTTGGGGCTTCTCCTTCTGTCACGAAGACCAGCTTCACGCCCATTAGGTTCAAGGAGGAGACACGGAAAAAGAGATTCCTGTTGGAAACATAGTTAGCAAATTACATGTCTAGTTTGTTTCTTAGATATGCTTGGGAATTTAATCAAATCAATGTAAATAAACCTGTCAATGCATGTATGTATGGGGGGGGTTCAGTCTCTAAAAATGCATATATACATAAAGACAACACAATTTTCCATTTACCTATGTAATCTCTGCTTTTATTAGTACACCAAAACTGCACTTTAATAGTCCTGTTACCATGCAAGCCTATCAGCCTGCTGACATGATGCGGTTACCCCAGTGGACATGCTCATTACAACCTTGCCTGAATGACACTGACCATTATGTAACCTGGAAGACCAAGGGCATCTAGTGGCAGAAAAGTAGCACTTTTTTTTTTTTTTACTGTTATCAAACGGTTTATTAAACCATCCTAAAAAAAACAAAACAAAACAGAGAGATGATGATGATGATGATAGAGAATATATATATATATATATATATATATATATATATATATATATATATATATATATATATATATATATATATATATATATATATATATATATATATATACATACACATACACACACACACATATATATATATATATATATATATATATATATATATATACACAAACACACACACAATGCTCACAAGGTAGCCCCCCCCCAAAGCACCTTGTCCCCATGTTGTTGAGGACAAGGGCCTCATCCCCACAACCCTTGCCCGGTGGTTGTGGGGGTCTGCGGGCAGGGGGGCTCATCGGAATCTGGAAGCCCCCTTTAACAAGGGGACCCCCAGATCCCGCCCCCCCATGTGAATTGGTAATGGGGTACAAATGTGTCCCTACCATTTCACAAATAAAAAATAAGTGTCAAAAAAACAAAAAACAAAAAAAAAAAAACAAACACACAAGAGACAGTTTTTGATAAGTCCTTTATTAATTTCTTCTTCTTTCCCTTCTTCCATCTTCTTGTGTTCCTCTTCTTCCTCCACTCTGTCCGCACGATCAACCTCAGTGGGAGTCTTCTGCCGTGTGACGCTTCGGTTCGAGGGAGGAGGGAAGAGGGAAGAGGGAAGAGGGAAGAGGGAAGAGGGAAGAGGGAAGAGGGAAGAGGGAAGAGGGAAGAGGGAAGAGGGAAGAGGGAAGAGGGAAGAGGGATTAATAAAGGACTTGTCAAAAACCGTCTCTTGTGTTTTTTAACCTGACACTTTTTCTGTGAAATGGTAGGGGTACATTTGTACCCCATTACCAATTCACACAGGGGGGGGCGGGATCTGGGGGTCCCCTTGTTTAAAAGGGGGCTTCCAGAGTCCGATAAGCCCCCTGCCCGCAGACCCCCACAACCATCGGGCAAAGGTTGTGGGGATGAGGCCCTTCTCCCCATCAACATGGGGACAAGGTGCTTTGGGGTGCTACCCCAAAGCACCCTCCCAATGTTGAGGGCATGTGGCCTGGTATGGTTCAGGAGGGGGGGCGCTCTCTCACTCCCCCCCCCTCTTCTCCTGCGGCCTGCCAGGTTGCATGCTCGGATAAGGGCCTGGTATGGAATTTAGGGGGACCCCCCACGCATTTTTTTTTTTAAATTTTGGTTCGGGGTTCCCCTGTGGGGAAATTCCATGCCGTTTTTATCAATGAACTTTTATGTGTATTGCCGGACCGACAATTCATTATAGCCGGGGCTGTGATGATTACTTCCTGAACTTTTAGGAAGGATCCACTTCTTCCACTTGCTTTGTAAATTTCAGTAGCATTTTATACAGCCAACTGAAATAAACATAGAGACTTTTTTTGTACCAGTTTCCTTTGTACTAGCTCTGCAGGCAACTAAACACAGCTTCATCATTTGGCGTTGAAACCGTGTTTAGTTGCCCGCAGAGCTAGTACAAAGGAAATTTGTACAAAAAAAGTCTCTATGTTTATTTCAGTTGGCTGTAAATAATGTACGCACCAGACGCCGTGTGAATTTGGCCCATCATGTTTGCGTGAATAGAAAACAAGACAAACACATCCCTTTTGTCTTTCCACTTCACTGTGAGTAATTCACCATTCTGAAAGCAGGCTTTCTCCCCATATTTAAGTCGGGTGGTAACAAGTCGTTGGAAGCACGGTGTCATAGCAGCCAATTTCTTGATTGAACAAATGTCCAAAAAGTGGCACATTTGCATAAAAGTTGTCTACGTACAAATATTATCACCCTTGTACCGCAAGGGCCTGTGCTCAAATTCATGGTGGCTGCATTTGCATTCTGCTACTAGTGCTAGCCACCTAACCAGCTTGCTCGGCACTTCTGGTATTGCAGTGCTGGTGTCTAAAAAGGCCAGGATGTACTACGCTACTGGCATTTGCCAGATAGCCGAAAAATAGTGCAGCACTGGTACTGGCTCTTCTGCATATTAGCATGATCATGCATTTCTAGCACCTGGGGTCGGGTGCGCCTGATGTTAGTAGTGACCACTCCATCATCTGAGCTTGCTGTCAGGGTGCCGCTGCTTTCTACAGGTTCGTATTCTGAGCCCTATTCCGACAGCGAGGCTTCCCCTTTGCTTTCATCTGACATGCTTAGAACCCTGTAGGCCTTTTCGCAAGACATTTTTTTTTGCCAGGGACAGCTTGCATGCTAGAAATAAAACATACCTGCTAGAGCAGAGATCAGGCCTAATCTTGCCAACACTGCAGTTTTGCGGACAATGCATCAGAGGTGGCAGTGATCAGAAATTACACTGCACTTTTTTGGGGGGGGAAACTAAAACGCAAGTGCTGGCAGTGAACGGGGCTGTTCCTGCTAAGACTGCGTCTTTGGGGACACTCTACTATTAGGGACACCAGTATAGTTCTGATCGTGATCAAGATACTGATCCGTTTATACACTATATTCGTTTTTGGCAGTTTTAGTGTGACTGTGATAGTGTTCCTGGCAATTAAGGGATTAACTGTGGATTGTGGTAGTGAGGCAGCAATCTGCCACTATCTGATGCTAGCTAGAAGGGACACTAACTGACTATGACACTATGTGAAGTCACCTGTGACACTAATACAGTGATCAAATTTTGTATGAATGGCACTGACAGGGCAATCAAGGGAGAGAGGTAGAGAGGGAAAGTCTATTCAGGGCCTGTGTAAAAACATTGACTTAGACTGCTGTGATTGGCTATAGCCGACCAGCAGGTTCAGGGCCAAAATCATGCTGTAGCAAATCACAGCACAGATGAGGTGAGGTGAGTGCGCACGTGTGCTCCTTAAACCCAGAACAGGCTGGAAGAAGTACTTGTACGTGATCCGGTCTGCCCATGCGGACCTGCCGCAGTAAATGTACTGTGACCAGGAGGCAAGCAGTTAAATAGGTACATTTTAATATTGATTCTATTATTTATTGGTACCTCTAAAATGAATTCCTATATGAACAGCTTGCTGATCACACTAATGTTCAGTGAGCTGTAGATGTGAACATTGTTTCAGGGGGTTCTCAAGATCTCACATTTTTTTTTCCAAGGGTTCCTCTGATTTAAAAGATTGAGAAACCCTGACCTAGAGACACATCCGATGACAGGTCACTGTACCAGGCCGCTGCCGGTACCATATGATTGCTGTGACCAATCAGATAACATGACAATTGTTAACAATGGACGGCTGCCGTTCATGCCATTAATTGTGTACAATTGTCTTGCTAGCTGTGATTGGGCAAAGTGATCACATGGTACAGAAAGGGCCAATCACAGCCCATCTGTACCATGGGATTAGCAGTGGCCAAACACAGCTAATCACAATAATACACACCGAATGAATCAATTTAATTTAGTAAAAAGGGTTGTTTATGACAGTGAAATTAAATGGTATAAGCAATCATTAAAAAAACAAAAATCCTGATCACTTCCCCTTGCAAGACCACGCAATTGTCACTCAAAGTGTGGCAGCGCTAAAAGCTCAAAATTGTCCTGGGCAAGAAGGGGGTGAAAGTGCCCGATATTGAAGTGGTTAGTTACCTGAGATGAGGTTTGGCAACAACACCAATCATCTGCTTTACAGACTGAGCTTCACAGACCCAAATACTCAAGTCCACTGCAAGAGTCTTCCCACTGAGGCTCTGGAGAGGGACATGCTTCTTCACTGGCTCCAGGACCGGCCATAATTCATGGACACCCATCTTGATGAGTCACTCAGCTGAAAACAAAAAAGAAACGTTATCTAAACATGAAAAGTATAGTACTAAGGCAGCACTTGCACTAATGGATGACAAGCAGCACCATGTTTCAGAGCAGAATTCTAGATGGGTATTGCAGCACAAATTCTGATGCAAACTCAATGCAGTAACCCATTGAGAAAGCAATGCCGAGAACAAGCTGATAATATCAATAACAGAGACGGCGGACGTGATACGATGGACAGCCAGAGACGTGATACGATGGACAGCCGCGGACCGGGAACGTGCTGGGAGTTGCCGCGGACCGGGAACGTGCTGGGAGTTGCCGCGGACCGGGAACGTGCTGGGAGTTGCCGCGGACCGGGAACGTGCTGGGAGTTGCCGCGGACCGGGAACGTGCTGGGAGTTGCCGCGGACCGGGAACGTGCTGGGAGTTGCCGCGGACCGGGAACGTGCTGGGAGTTGCCGCGGACCGGGAACGTGCTGGGAGTTGCCGCGGACCGGGAACGTGCTGGGAGTTGCCGCGGACCGGGAACGTGCTGGGAGTTGCCGCGGACCGGGAACGTGCTGGGAGTTGCCGCGGACCGGGAACGTGCTGGGAGTTGTTGGGGAACATGCTTCAGGAGACAGTCATAGACTGAAAACATTACATGAGACTGCTAGAAGCCATTGCTATAACAGGGCAATAAAGAAACAGATGATTAGTATCTGCAGGGGACATGGGGGCTGCACAAATAGTGATAATGGGTCACATGCAGCTCACAGGTTTGCACAGCAGAAATATAAACAGCCATGATCACAACGTGGGCACATACTAACTAACAGACATATACAAGTCCTCGGGCCTCCAGTACAGGCACTAGTATACACATAATATATAGGTGTGTCTCCTATATGACCATCAATCACAATGAGAGACACAGTGTATGACAGACCCGCTCACCTTCCAGCGAGGCGCTCACACAGCCCAGGCCCCCTGATCAGTGTCACTCAGCCCCCCCTCTCCTTCCTCACTCGCATTGTTTATGTTCCGGCTTCATGACTTCCCGCCACACTGATTTGAACGGGGTGACCTGTCAGGCCACTCAGTTGTACTTCCGCCAGTGCAGCAACTCCACTTCCGGCAGCCAATCACATGACCGAGTGACATAATGTATGAGCGCTCTATGGATTGCAGTGATTGGGGACCGGGGATGTCCCGCTGACTCTGCACTGTGATTGGTCATAGTAGAAGAGTAGACAATAAAGAGTCCCCTGTAGATGTCAATGGGATCTATATACATCCATGTTCTTTGTACTGCTTGTCTGATATCAGTGTTCTCCTCTATCATCCCAGAAAGCAGTGTGTGTGGTGGGGGCACAGAAGAGCCTAAACACGGTGTTGTGTCCCACCCAGTGCCTGACACATATCTCCCAACAGTCCCTGATTTGGAGCAATGTCCCTCTGTCCCTCATTACTCCTCATTTGTCCCTCATTTTGGTCTGATCTATATAGATGTATATAAAATGCAATTTTTATCTATCAAAAAGTGTTTCCCAGTGCTAAACCTTTCATCTGATTTCTAAATTGCTGCATTTGTAAATTCCAAAAGCCAATATAAAAGGAATAGTGGTGGTGAAAAAAGCACTTGTGGGTTTAACCAATCTTGTTTTTTTTTTTTTTGTACAATTCTCCTTTAAGGGGGACGTGGTAAGGGGTGTGTCCTATGCCTGCATACTTTTGCTGGTAGGTGTCCCTCATTCCCATCTCAAAAAGTTGGGAGGTATGCCTGACACTAGGTTCAACCCTACAGGTGTAACCAAGCATGCACGTTCATCCCACGTGTCGCGTGTGGGGCAGCTGATTCATTTCAATGTGTACTGTCTGCCCTCAGCTCTGCACAAATTGTTGGCGCTACATAAATCCTGTATAATAATATAATAATAATGAGCTGCCCTATGCATGAGAAACACGCACAACAAGTGCTTGACCCATTTTCACAAATGCACCTCACTGAACTGCGTTCTGCTGCTGCACCAAGCAGTTTGGAGCGTGCAACAATGCACATGTCTAGCAAATGCTTGGGGGCGCCATTGGAAATTTATGGCCGCCTGTCTACTAAAGAGTAGTGTGTCTCCCAGAAGTAGGGACAGGATACTTGTGCAAAGACAGGTATCCCCCCCCCCCCCCCCCGGGAAGATGCCAAATGTGGCACTGGAGGGGGGGGGGGGAAGACAGGTGAGCGGACTTTCCACTTTTGGGTGGAACTCCGCTTTAAGGCTGTTAGCAGATTGGTCTCTACAAACTCAGCAGTGCCTAAAAATGGAGATCAACTGAGCATGTGTAGAGTAAGGATGAGACAGTGTATTACTGGATTTTAAACACTTATTTTTAATGATTTACATAGCTATACCTGCAAAAGGGGCCAGCCTGAAGTGATCTAGCAGGACTTCATTGTTTGAATAAAGGGACCGGGACGTAGGGACGGGAAGGGGTTAGGAAACAAGTAGTCACCAGGGCCTGTGGTCCAGCGTTGTCTTCCCACAGCCAGCCCTTCTTACAGCTGCAGGTCGCCAGGGCGGCTCATTTGGATACAGAAGCCAGCCGTGGTGTCCTGAGGAACCACACTCGGCTTCCCACTGCGCATGCATGAGCTTGTGCAACACTTTCTGAATAGTCATGCAGCCTCTTGGCACATGTGCTGAGCCCCTGACAACTGCGGGAGGGGGCGGGGCAAGGGTCACCCTCCTCTCTTAGTGGGGTTGCCACCACATCCCTTTAAACCCAAACATGTATTATACATAGCTCCCAACTGTCCCTGATTTGGAGGGACTGTCCCTGATTTGGAGCAATGTCCCTCTGTCCCTCATTTTGGTCTGATCTATATAGATGTATATAAAATGCACTTTTTATCTATCAAAAAGTGTTTTCCAGTGCTAAACATTTCATCTGATTTCTAAATTCCAAAAGCCAATATAAAGTAAGAGTAATGGTAAAAAAAAGCACTTGTGGGTTTAAACAATCTTGTTTTTTTGTACAATTCTCCTTTAAGTGGGTGTGGCAAGGGGTGTGTCCTATGTCTGCATACTTTTGCTGATAGGTGTCCCTCATTCCCTTCTCAAAAAGTTGGGAGGTAAGTATTAATTACACGGGTTCTGTGGCTGATTAATGTGGTAGCAGGGGCGGACTGATAACTCATGGGGCCCCCGGGCAATAGGAGATTATGGGGCCCCCGGGCAATAGGAGATTATGGGGCCCCCAGGCAATCAGAGAGTATGGGGCCACACAGTATACACACACACAGTATACAATCACACAGTATACACATACATGTACACACAGTATACACAGACAGATGTAAAAAAAACACAGATTTATACATACTGTCCCTGGTTTTACTGAGGCTGGCAACCCTGATGGGGCCCCCTAGTGGCCCAGGGCCCTCGGGCAGTGCCCTAATCGCTCAATGGTCAGTCCGCCCCTGTGTGGTAATAAAATCAAATAGTGACTTATCTGGATTAAATTAGCCTCAGAACTTGTGTAATCAATATGTGTTAGCAATTTATTCCTGTTTTATCCTCTATTGATGTGAGTGTATTTTGGACTTTTAATCAATTTTGTCAATAAAGATACCTTATCCATGGAGTGCGGCAGTCCAGGACTTCTTTTCCTCTTCTACAACTCTATCTCCTAGGCAAGGATTGCAGAAGTGGGAAGAGGTACCGATAAACCCTGCCCCCCCACACACACACTTTAACTCAGTTATATGCTGGGGGAAGGAGCGAACGAGTGGGACTTCAGTTTTTCAGTGAAGTTTAAAGGAGATTATTCGCCATTTCTACACGTATTATGTTTACTGTTATCTCAGAAAGTGAACAAAAATGGGTTGTCTCTAGAACAAGAATAGGAGAAATCTACTAATGGGGGACACTAGCATAGCTCCCAACTGTCCCTGATTTGGAGCAATGTCCCTCTGTCCCCCATTTTGGTATGATCTATAGAGTTGAATATAAAGTTCACTTTTTATCTATCTAAAAGTGTTTTCCAGCACTAAATCGTTCACCTGATTTCTAAATTGCTGCATTTGTAAATTCCAAAAGCCAATATAATAGAATAGTATGTATTGGTAAAAAAAGCACTTGGGTTTAACCAATCTTGTTTTTTTGTACAATTCTCCTTTAAGGGGGCGTGGCAAGGGGTGTGTCCTATGCCTGCATACTTTTGCTGATAGGTGTCCCTCATTCCCATCTCAAAAAGTTAGGAGGTATGGACTAGTCTTGGTGCCAACCCGGAATTTCCCTCTACCTGCTTTGGCTGTGCAAATGGAAGTTACAACTCTCTATTACTCTCTCTAAAATAAAAAACGTTTGCCTTAAAGCGGATCTTCACACATTTTGTAAACTTCAGCTCCGTGGCTTCTAAATATAGCACCGAGTGCTATATGGACCTTTTTTTTTTTTTTTATACCTTACGATATGTGGCCCGGCCTGTGTTCCGTCCCTGCGGGCGGGGACTTTGCGGGTATCTTCATCAATTCCTCTGATCGTCGCACTGTCTCCTGGGATCTCGTGTCATTCATCCCAGGAGTCAGTGCGGAGACCCGCCGTGAAATCTCGCGTGATTTCAACAGACGGCGCTCCGATTTGTGTTTACTGCGCATGCGCGAGATTGGGGATAGAACGGGTGGTGCATGCTGGTCGATCAGCAGCACCGTATCCCGGAAGAGGATGCCTGTGGGCTTCACATGCCCACAGGCAAGATGACAACCGGCAACAGGAAAATGTATAACTTTTTTATTATTGGAGAAAACTGAGAGCAGTAAGCTCTAAAAACGGAACAAGTAAGTTTGATATTTAACCACTTCACTACCCGGCCATAGTAAAATGACGTCCACAGATGGGATCTCCCATCCTGGGTGGACGTCATATGATGGCCTGGGCTTCCCGGCCGTCTAGGGGGCGCGCGCGCCCGCCGCAATGCTCGGGACCCGGTGCGTGTGCCCGGCGGCCGCGATGTCCGCCGGGCACCCGTGATTTCCCGTTAACCGGGCCGGACCGTGGATCTGTGTGTGCAAACACACAGATCCATGTCCTGTCAGTTGAGAGGAGACCGATCTGTGTTCCCAGTACAGAGGAACACTGATCGGTCTCCTTCCCTTGTACGTCCCCTCCCCCTACAGTTAGAATCACTCCCTTAGGAAACATATTTAACCCCTCGTCTCCCCCCAGTGGTTAACCCATTCCCTGCCTGTCACATTTATACAGTAATCAATGCAATTTTATAGCATTGATCGCTATATAAATGTGAATGGTCCCGAAAATGTGTCAAAAGTGTCCGATGTGTCCGCCATAATGTCGCAGTCACGGGAAAAAAAATGGCGATCGCCGCTATTACTAGTAAAAAACATAAAATATTGCTTATTGCGATTTTTTTTCACCAAAAATATGTAGAAGAATACGTATCGGCCGAAACTGAGGAAAAAAATATGTTTTTTTTTTTAAAAAATTGGGATATTTATTATAGCAAAAAGTAAAATATTGTGTTTTTTTCAAAATTGTTGCTCTTCTTTTGTTTATAGGGCAAAAAATAAAAACCGCAGAGGTGATCAAATATCACCAAAAGAAAGCTCTATGTGTGGGAAAAAAAGGACGTCAACTTTGTTTGGGTACAACGTCGCACGACCGCGCAATTGTCATTTAAAGTGCGACAGCGCTGAAAACTAAAAATTGGTCTGGGAAGGAAGGGGGGTGAAAATGCCCTGTATTGAACCGGTTAAAAATATTAAAGATTGTCATTTTGTCAAAAAAAAAAAAAATGTGGAGACAGTGAAACCCCGCTTTCAGTATAATTTTAAACGTTCATAAACCACTCAGCCAGTATGGGTCATTGTGAGCCAGCAGCAGGTTGGTCTCCGGTAAAATGGCGCCGAGGCTGCAGACCTCCTCTGTGAAGTGGTGTCGTTTTGGTGACGGGAGGAGAGCTCCGTCTGGGTCACGTGACGGAGCGCAGAGTGTAGCGCGCCCGGTAGTGGCGCAGTTCGGGAAGGTTTGAATGTAGTGAGAGAAATAGCGGGAGTCACGTGACAGCGGCGGCACCCGGTGTGCCTGGAACTGATAGGTAAGCGGGAATATGAGCCATGTATGTACACTCTGCCAGCTCCCCTCCCCTTCCTGTGCCAGGGTCGGAGGAGATGCTTAGTCTGGGGGAGATTTATAATAAACATTACCTCAGAGGGGGGACATGGGAGGCTGACCTCTCCAGAAAATGCTGCCTGACTGGCTCCTGTGTGCTGCATTTCCTTCTACACAAGAATATAACCAGTTTGGGTCTTACTGGAACATTTCATGCTGGTCCTGGCTCAGTGATTGGAGGGGTCCATCACGCCGAGCCCTCCAATCAGATCCAGGCAGGCGCTGTGTGCCGCCGTTCCTGAAGAGGATGAGCAATCCCGTTATCCTCCATGTGGCCTCATCACCCCCAAGCGCCGGGTCACCTGATGCTGGAAAGAGTCCGCCACGTTCTTCGGGGCACAATTCTGCGTTTTTAGGCTCCGTAGACTTTTTACCACTTGTCTAGCGGGCAATTTTCATTTTTTTTTTTTTTTAATCTGCATTTATGTATAAGAAATGACTGTATACCCCCCCAAAAAAATGTATATTTTCTGAAAGCAGAGATCGTGGAGAATAAAATGGTGGGAGTTATAATTTTTTTTTAATGTCACACGATATTTGAGCCTCTTTTCCGGAAAACAAAAAATACACAAATGACTTTTAGTGCAAATGAACAAAATATTAGAAATATATATATTTTTTTTTTTTGTAAAATATAAAAAAAATTGAGGTTTGCATCGAGTAAATAGATACCAAACATGTCAAGTCTTAAGCCTCGTGCACTCAGGGCGTTAAAAGATGTATGTGTTTTGTTTTTTTTTTTGTTGTTTTTTTTTAAAGTGGAGGGCCACCCTGGAAAAAAAAAAAATTGCACCAAAAATCCAAAAAAAAAAAAACATTTGAAAAAATAAAATTTTTTAAACTTACCTGAACCCTTGTTGCTAGGCGGTCTTCCTAATCTGCCTGTTCCTATTCCGCGGCGTGTTCTGCTCCTAGCTGAGCGGCCCCGTTTCCTTCTGGGAACTGTTTGTGTTCCCAGAAAACCACGGAGCCATTCACAGAGCGCCGCTCGCGCAGTAGGAAACTGGCAGTGAAGCCGCAAGGCTCCACTGCCTGTTTCCCTTACCTAGGATGGCGGTGTCGAGAGCTGGGAACTGGCCGGGATCCCGCTTTAAGAATCATATTTATCTAGGTGGATGCTGCATCTGCCCCCCAGTGCCTCTAACACTGAGAACCGAGCGATTGGAGACGTCCAATCGCTCAGTTCTCAGGGCCCCCTGAGCTGTAGACTGTCAGTTAGCAGCTCACTGGAGTGCTGGGCTGTGGACGGAGCGCCCGCCTCAGGTTCTCAGTGACTCGCTGATAGGCTGAGCCAGGTGTCGGTCCAGGCATGTGGGCGGATCCCGACTTTAATAATAAAAAAAAAAAAAAACCCAGTGGTGATTAACCGCTTCAGCCCCGAAAGATTTTACCCCCTTCCTGACCAGAGCACTTTTTGCGATTCGGCACTGCGTCGCTTTAACTGACAGTTGCGCGGTCATGTGATGTGGCTCCCAAACAAAATTGACATTGTTTTTTCCCCACAAATAGAGCTTTCTTTTGGTGGTATTTGATCACCTCTGCGGTTTTTATTTTTTGCGCCATAAATAATAATAAAAGACAGACAATTTTGAAAAAAAACCCAAAAACAATATATATATAAAAAAACAAATTTCTTCCTCAGTTTAGGCCGATACGTATTCTTCTACATATTTTTGGTAAAAGAAAATCTCAATAAGCGTATATTGATTGGTTTGCTCAAAAGTTATAGCGTCTACAAAATAGCGGATAGATTTATGCTATTTTTATTAGTAATGGCGGCGATAAGCGTTTTTTTTTTTTTTTTTTTCGGAACTGTGACACTGTGGCGGACAGATCGGGCACTTTTGACACTATTTTGGGACCATTGTCATTTATACAGCGATCAGAGCTAAAAATAGCCACTGGTTACTGTATAAATGACACTGGCAGGGAAGGGGTTAAACACTAGGGGGCGATCAAGGGGTTAACTGTTTTCCCTCAGTGTGTTCTAACTGTAGGGGGGATGGGCTCATTAGGTCATGACAGAGATCACTGTTCCCGATGACAGGGAGCAGTAGATCCCTGTTATGTCACTAGGCAGAACAGGGAAATGCCTTGTTTACATCTCCTCGTTCTGCCTCTCCGTGACACGATCGCGGGACACCGGCAGACATTGAGTCCGCGTGCGTGCGGGCCCGCTAGCCTGCAATGACGGAGGAACGTACGGGTACGCCCATTTGCGCACCTGTGCCATTCTGACGACGTACTTTGTCGTGCAGCGGTTGGCAAGTGGTTAAAAATTCATGTTTATAATAAACATGAGAGGTAAGTATAAAATAGTGATAAAAGATGGCGCAGAGAGTACAGGCCATTAGACAATAGATAATACCCGTCAGCCACAAGTCTGGCACGGCAGGATATCTTATGCATATAGCCCATCCTCTGCCTACTGAGGTATATGTAGTCACAGATTAAAACATAATCATGCTATGGTAGACTTCGGCTCTGTTTCCACTAGTGCGACTTTTCATGCGACTTGGGACTGAAAAGTCGCATGACAAATTGTTTCCCATGATTTCCAATGAGTACCGTTCATATCTGTGCGACTTCAAGTCGCAGCGACTTCAAAGTAGTCCCTGCACTACTTTGGTCCCACTTTGATGCGACTTGAGGTCCATAGATACAGGCATTGCTTCAAATCGCGCGACTTTGGGGACGCACTAGTGGAAACATAGCCTTAGTCTATAAAGAAAGAGCAACCCACTTAGATATTGTGACCACTCACTAATAAATGAGCCCAGATAGGTAAATGGAATCTGTGAATAAATGCATCAGCGGAGTGGACACGGACCTGTCATCTGCCTGCTTGGTGGGGATCAGCAGAGAGAGTTTCCCTGCCAAGCAGGCGGATCCCAGTCTGCAAGGGGCCTTATAGACAAAGTATCCAACGTTGATCAACATCATGTCTATGTTTTTTCTCAACTGACTATACTGGGCTATTGTACAGATTTACTCACCATCTGCTCCGGTTCACATGAAACGCACAGGAACACGCTTTGTGACTCGCATGCAATTCACTGTGGGGAGATTTAAGCCCATTCATTCAAAAGTAGCGCATGCACCATGTTTGGAATGCACTGGAACTGAATCGCATGGTACTTTTGTGCCATGCAGTCCAGTGCAGGCAAATGGACTGCTTTTATGATCTGCATTTGAAGTGGCTTTACCAGAGCATTAATACCTGCTGTAGACCGCGGCTGCAGTGCTTTTAGAACACAGTGTGGGAAACGTGCACAGATCGTGGGTTTCCAGCACTGCGTTCTAGTGTGAACCTAGCCTTACAGTGGGTGTAAACCCTCACTTGGTTTAAAATAGAAATGATTTTTAACTCTAGAAATGAAAGACAAAGCATTTGTGTGTATGTGTATATATATATATATATATATATATATATATATATATATATATATATATAAAACATTATAAATACCCTTTTTTTCCCCTTATTTAAATTGCATCACATTCTCTCTGTTCTCAGATGTATATGAGCTGGGGGAGGAGGAACAGCAGCACACTGATCTTCCCAGTGAAAGGCTGTGCGGGGGGGGGGGGTGTCAGGACAAGTCTGACAAGCTAGAGAACTGGCCATGCTGTGCTCTCATGCCTACTGTGGTCAGTTTTTAAAAGAATATAATGAGAATATGTTTTTTTTTTTTTTTAGAATCCTTACCTAAGTGGGTGTAGCATCGGTCCACTGCCGACTCTAAGACTGAGAACTGAGTGATCAATCACCGCCAATCGCCCAGTTCTCGAAGCTCTGTGAGCAGAGAGTTGGTGACTGTCATTTATCGCTGTCTGCTCCCCCCCCCCACCCCTCACACTCACTGGAGCACTGAGCTGTGGAGAGGCGACAGGCTCTCAGCGGCTCGTTTAGAGGCTGAGTCGGTCACTGGTCCAGGCATGTGGGCGGATCCCGATCATATGATCATAATTTTTTCCTATCCTGGACCAGCTTTGTGAAGTCAGTCGACAGCGGGCTTCAGCCAGCTGAGAATTGTACTTCTGTGGATCACAGGAGTGAGGTTTGTTATGCACTCCTGTGATCCACAGGAGAAGTACAGCCAAACAAGCTTTGGCTGTACTTCTATAATAGGAAAGAAGAGGGACTGGCAGGAACACCAGGGATTTTACATAAAGGAAGCAATACAAAGAGAACAGGAGAGTTTCTCATACAAGTACATGGTACTGCAGACACATATCAGGAATATGAAATGTTGGGTTTACAATACATACTATTGTATTCTAAACTGCGTGATGAACCTAGAGTTGAAACTAAATGACAAAAAGTGATCTTTGCCATGTGCTAAAGAAATGTTCAACCAAAGTACAAATAATCTTTGTTACTGAAAAGCAATGTTGCAATATTCAGTGAGTAAACCTCTGCCAGTGTTTGGCTGACTCAACAATAAGGCCTCATGCCCACGGGCATTTTAAAAAAACGAGCTGTAAAGCTAGTACCAACAGTTGAAAAACAAATAGTGTAGCGCTCCTAATAAGTGAACTAAACGTGATGCAAGTCAAAATGGGCAATATGCCCCAATACATTCAGTGATATAATGAAATATAAATTTGTAAACATAAATAATAGTCAATGCATATAAGTAGTTGGATGCCCGTTGTCCGTAGATGGCTTAGTACCGACGCCAGGAAAAAAGCAGTGTTAACCACTTGCCGACCGCCTAACGACGACATACATCGGCAGAATGGCACGGGCAGGCAGAATCACGTACCCGTACGTGATCTGCCTTCCGCGGGCGGGGGGGTCCGATCGGACCGCCACGCCCCCCCCCCCCCGGTGCCAGCTGCGGTCGGCATTTGTCTGGGAGCGTTGAGAGGCGAGGGGGAGGCCATCCGATCGTGCCCCCCCCTCGCGATCGCCCTCAGCCAATAGGAATCCTCCCCTGCCTGTGTGTAGTACACACAGGCAGAGGATGTGATGTCATCTCTCCTCGGCTCGGCAGTTTCCGTTCCGGCGCCGAGGAGAGAAGACATGTGAGTGCACAACACACACACACACAGTAGAACATGCCAGGCACACATTACACCCCCGATTCCCCCCCCAATCACCCCTCCCTGTCACACTGACACCAAGCAGTATTTTTTTTTTCTGATTACTGCATAGTGTCAGTTTGTGACAGTTACAGTGTTAGGACAGATAGGGTTAGCCCCCTGTAGGTCTAGGGTACCCCCCTAACCCCCCCAATAAAGTTTTAACCCCTTGATCACCCCCTGTCACCAGTGTCACTAAGCGATCATTTTTCTGATCGCTGTATTAGTGTCGCTGGTGACGCTAGTTAGGGACGTAAATATTTTAGTTCGCCGTCAGCGTTTTATAGCGTCAGGGACCCCCATATACTATCTAATAAATGTTTTAACCCCTTGATTGCCCCCTAGTTAACCCTTTCACCACTGATCACCGTATAACCGTTACGGGTGACGCTGGTTAGTTCGTTTATTTTTTATAGTGTCAGGGCACCCGCCGTTTATTACCGAATAAAGGTTTAGCCCCCTGATCGCCCGGCGGTGATATACGTCTCCCCAGGCAGCGTCAGATTAGCGCCAGTAGCGCTAACACCCACGCACGCAGCATACACCTCCCTTAGTGGTATAGTATCTGAACGGATCAATATCTGATCCGATCAGATCTATACTAGCGTCCCCAGCAGTTTAGGGTTCCCAAAAACGCAGTGTTAGTGGGATCAGCCCAGATACCTGCTAGCACCTGCGTTTTGCCCCTCCGCCCGGCCCAGCCCAGCCAAGTGCAGTATCGATCGATCACTGTCACTTACAAAACACTAAACGCATAACTGCAGCGTTCGCAGAGTCAGGCCTGATCCCTGCGATCGCTAACAGTTTTTTTGGTAGTGTTTTGGTGAACTGGCAAGCACCAGCGGCCTAGTACACCCCGGTCGTAGTCAAACCAGCACTGCAGTAACACTTGGTGACGTGGCGAGTCCCATAAGTGCAGTTCAAGCTGGTGAGGTGGCAAGCACAAGTAGTGTCCCGCTGCCACCAAGAAGAAGACAAACACAGGCCCGTCGTGCCCATAATGCCCTTCCTGCTGCATTCGCCAATCCTAATTGGGAACCCACCGCTTCTGCAGCGCCCGTACTTCCCCCATTCACATCCCCAACCAAATGCAGTCGGCTGCATGAGAGGCATTTTCTTTATGTCCTCCCGAGTACCCCTACCCAACGAACCCCCCCAAAAAAGATGTTGTGTCTGCAGCAAGCGCGGATATAGGCGTGACACCCGCTATTATTGTCCCTCCTGTCCTGACAATCCTGGCCTTTGCATTGGTGAATGTTTTGAACGCTACCATTCACTAGTTGAGTATTAGCATAGGGTACAGCATTGCACAGACTACGCACACTTTCACAGGGTCTCCCAAGATGCCATCGCATTTTGAGAGACCCGAACCTGGAACTGGTTACAGTTATAAAAGTTACAGTTACAAAAAAAGTGTAAAAAAAACAAAAAAAACAAAACGCATACAAAAATATAAAAAAAAAAAAAAATAGTTGTCGTTTTATTGTTCTCTCTCTCTCTCTATTCTCTCTCTATTGTTCTGCTCTTTTTTACTGTATTCTATTCTGCAATGTTTTATTGTTATTATGTTTTATCATGTTTGCTTTTCAGGTATGCAATTTTTTATACTTTACCGTTTACTGTGCTTTATTGTTAACCATTTTTTTGTCTTCAGGTACGCAATTCACGACTTTGAATGGTTATACCAGAATGATGCCTGCAGGTTTAGGTATCATCTTGGTATCATTCTTTTCAGCCAGCGGTCGACTTTCATATAAAAGCAATCCTAGCGGCTAATTAGCCTCTAGACTGCTTTTACAAGCAGTGGGAGGGAATGCCCCCCCCCCCCACCTTCTTCCGTGTTTTTCTCTGGCTCTCCTGTCTCAACAGGGAACCTGAGAATGCAGCCGGTGATTCAGCCAGCTGACCATAGAGCTGATCAGAGACCAGAGTGGCTCCAAACATCTCTATGGCCTACAAAACCGGAAGCTACGAGCATTTTATGACTTAGATTTCGCCGAATGTAAACAGCGCATTGGGAAATTGGGAAAGCATTTTATCACACCGATCTTGGTGTGGTCAGATGCTTTGAGGGCAGAGGAGAGATCTAGGGTCTAATAGACCCCAATTTTTTCAAAAAAGAGTACCTGTCACTACCTATTGCTATCATAGGGGATATTTACATTCCCTGAGATAACAATAAAAATGATTAAAAAAAAATAAAAAAATGAAAGGAACAGTTTAAAAATAAAATAAAAAAGCAAAAAAATAATAAAGAAAAAAAAAAAAAAGCACCCTGTCCCCCCTGCTCTCGCGCTAAGGCGAACGCAAGCGTCGGTCTGGCGTCAAATGTAAACAGCAATTGCACCATGCATGTGAGATATCACCGCGAAGTTTAGATCGAGGGAAATAATTTTAGCAGTAGACCTCCTCTGTAAATCTAAAGTGGTAACCTGTAAAGGCTTTTAAAGGCTTTTAAAAATGTATTTAGTTTGTCGCCACTGCACGTTTTGTGCGCCATTTTAAAGCATGTCATGTTTGGTATCCAAGTACTCGGCCTAAGATCATCTTTTTTTATTTCATCAAACATTTGGGCAATATAGTGTGTTTTAGTGCATTAAAATTTTAAAAAGTGTGTTTTTTCCCCAAAAAATGCGTTTGAAAAATCGCTGCGCAAATACTGTGTGAAAAAAAAAAAAAGAAACACCCACCATTTTAATCTGTAGGGCATTTACTTTAATAAAATATATAATGTGTGGGGGTTCAAAGTAATTTTCTTGCAAAAAAAAAAATAATTTTTTCATGTAATCAAAAAGTGTCAGAAAGGGCTTTCTCTTCAAGTGGTTAGAAGAGTGGGTGATGTGTGACATAAGCTTCTAAATGTTGTGCATAAAATTCCAGGACAGTTCAAAACCCCCCCAAATGACCCCATTTTGGAAAGTAGACACCCCAAGCTATTTGCTGAGAGGCATGTCGAGTCCATGGAATATTTTATATTGTGACACAAGTTGCGGGAAAGAGACAATTTTTTTTTTTTTGTTGTCACTAAATGATTTATTGCTCAAACATGCCATGGGAATATGTGAAATTACACCCCAAAATACATTCTGTTGCTTCTGAGTACGGGGATACCACATGTGTGAGACTTTTTGAGAGCCTAGCCGCGTACGGGACCCCGAAAACCAATCACCGCCTTCAGGCTTTCTAAGGGCGTAAATTTTTGATTTCACTCTTCACTGCCTATCACAGTTTCGGAGGCCATGGAATGCTCAGGTGGCACAAAACCCCCCCAAATGACCCCATTTTGGAAAGTAGACATCCCAAGCTATTTGATGAGAGGTATAGTGAGTATTTTGCAGACCTCACTTTTTGTCTCAAAGTTTTGAAAAATGAAAAAAGAAAAAAAAAAGTTTTTTCTTGTCTTTCTTTATTTTCAAAAACAAATGAGAGCTGCAAAATACTCACCATGCCTCTCAGCAAATATCTTGGGGTGTCTACTTTCCAAAATGGGGTAATTTTTGGGGGGGGGGGGGTTTGTGCCACCTGGGCATTCCATGGCCTCCGAAACTGTGATAGGCTGTGAAGAGTGAAATCAAAAATTTACACCCTTAGAAATCCTGAAGGCGGTGCTTGGATTTCGGTGCCCCGTACGTGGCTAGGCTCCCAAAAAGTCCCACACATGTGGTATCCCCGTACTCAGGAGAAGCAGCAGAATGTATTTTGGGGTGCAATTCCACATATGCCCATGGCCTGTGTGAGCAATATATCATTTAGTGACAACTTTTTGTAATTTTTTTTTTTTGTCATTATTCAATCACTTGGGACAAAAAAAAAATGAATATTCAATGGGCTCAACATGCCTCTCAGCAATTTCCTTGGGGTGTCTACTTTCCAAAATGTCATTTGTGGGGGTTTTGTACTGCTCTGCCATTTTAGCACCTCAAGAAACGACATAGGCAGTCATAAATTAAAGGCTGTGTAAATTCCAGAAAATGTACCCTAGTTTGTAGACGCTATAACTTTTGCGCAAACCAATAAATATACACTTATTGACATTTTTTTTACCAAAGACATGTGGCCGAATACATTTTGGCCTAAATGTATGACTAAAATTGAGTTTATTGGATTTTTTTTTAGAACAAAAAGTAGAAAATATCATTATTTTTCGAAATTTTTTGGTCTTTTTCCGTGTATGGCGCAAAAAATAAAAACGGCAGAGGTGACCAAATACCATCAAAAGAAAGCTCTATTTGTGGGAAGAAAAGGACGCAAATTTCGTTTGGGTACAGCATTGCATGACCGCGCAATTAGCAGTTAAAGGGACGCAGTGCCAAATTGTAAAAAGTGCTCTGGTCAGGAAGGGGGTAAATCCTTCCGGGGCTGAAGTGGTTAAAAACACGATTTTATCCGCGTTTTGCCTTGGCGTCAATGCGCGTTTAGTGGCTGACAGGTATTATCTATTGCCCATTGATTTGAATAGAAGTCGCACCAGACGTCGCATCAAGATGATCCGACTTGCAGTGCGACTTTTGTGCTGAGAATCTTGAAGGGGGACCCCGCCACAATTTTGCGTGAGGTTCCCCCCAAGATCCATACCAGATCTTTATCCAAGCACGCAGCCCGGCAGGTCAGGAAAGGGGGGTGGTTGGTGCTTTGGGGCAGGGGGAGCCCTGCGCCCCCCACCCCAAAGCACCTTGTCCCCATGTTGATGAGGACAAGGGCCTCTTTGGGTTGCCGGGGTCTGCGGGCGGGGACTTATTGGAATCTGGAAGCCCCCTTTAACAAGGAGGCCCACAGATCCTGGCCCCTACCCTAGGTGAATGAGTATGGGGTAGTGTCAAAAATAAACACACTACACAGGTTTTTAAAGTATTTTATTAAGGCAGCTCCGGCTCTTCTGGTAACATCTTCTCCCTCACTGGGGTGGCGCTCGCTCGTCCCCCCCTTTTTCCTGACCTTCCGGGCTGTGTGCTCAGATAAGGGTCTGATATAAATCTTTGAGATCTCACGCAAAATTTTGGCAGGGTTGAATGCATTAAGGTGAAAAACCGTGAGAGTTAACATCCCCTTTAAGATAAAAAAACCCCTTTGCCTTTAGAACCACTTTCAGCTTGTTTGTTTAAAGTGATTGTAAATGTTCACCTTGTAAAAGAACCCATTCAGTTTGAAATAGAAATGAAAGGCAAAAGATAAAATATATAAATACCTTTTCTCCCGTTTTTTTTTTTTTTTTTTTTTTTTTTTTTTTTATAAGTGATCACAAACCCTTTGTTCTCAGCTGCATAAGAGCTGGGGAGGAGAGGCAACAGTACACTGAGCTTTCCAGTGAAAGTGTGTGTGTGTGTGTGGGGGGGGGTGTCAGGGCAAGTCTGATCATTGGAGAAGAGCAGACTGAGTTCCCAGCACAGCTAGAGAACTGAACAAGGTGTGCTCTCCTGCCTAGTGTGGTCAGTTTTTAATAGGAAATCAAGGGGACTGGCAGGAACACCAGGGATTTCACACAAAGGAAGCAATACAAAGAGAACAGGATATTTTTTTCATACAAGTACATGATGCTGCAGGCACATATCAGGAATATGAAATGTCGGTGTAACCTGCACCTTAAGCTTTGACAGCAAAAATCTGGAAGCTAATTGCTTTATGCACAGCTGCACCAGTTTTTGCACTTCAGTTTTAGTAAATCAACACCTAGCTGTCAAAATTCTTACACCAGCACTTGCAGTTTACAACCTTAATTGCTGCTGGCTCCAGCTCTTTCAGTACATCTTTTCTGAGCTGTCTTCACAGGAAAGGGTTACCAGTGGACAGTGCAATCTCCAGTGAGTTTGTCAGCTTAGAGAAGGTGGGGTGGGGGTTGCAGGGGAGTGCCTTGCAATCCCAGTCTGCAGGGCTATTTGATTCTATTGCAAGGGGTTCTTCTGTACCCTGAAATAGGAAACCTTGGGCAGCAGTTATGGCTCCAAATAAGACCAGGATAAAAAGATTAAGAAATTGCATATACTCAGTAAAGGATTAAATCAGCTGCTAAAATGAAATGGAAAAAAAACTGGTGGTTTAATATCTCTTTATTAAACAAGGATGAAGTTTTTGTTTAACAGTTTTATTTTTATAGAAGGGGACTTATTTTCTTCTTATTTTATTTTTTTTAACAGCAATGGGCAAAAGAAAGGAAACCAGCCCACTGGGTACCTCTGGACATGGTAAAAGAGCAAGGCCAGATGATGATGATCAAGATTCTTCTTCTGGAGAGGGGTCTCAGGCAGTAAGTGCAAGCTTTAATGTTTCTCTGCTCAATTGCATATAATGAAGGAGTAAGGGTCAGATGACATGTGAGTTTAATTTATTACAGAAAAAAAAATCCCAAAGGTTAATTTATCATCACAATAGAAACTTAATGATACTAAAGTCTCATATTTTTTTTTCTTTAAAAATAACAAACATGTTATACTTACCTGCTCTGTGCTGTGATTTTGCACAGAGCATCCTGGATCCTCCTCTTCTCGGGTCTCCCACCGCCGCATAGAAAGCTTTAAGAGAAAAAAACCTTCTGCTTTTACAACCACTTTAAGCCTGATACACACAAGTGTTTTTTTTTTTTTTTTTTTTTTCGCTCAACCAAATGGGCTGAACAATAAAAAATTGAAGTGCTCAGGAGGAGCCCCTGTACTAACAATCTAATATTAGAACACACTAGGTCAGCAGGGGAGATCGCTGTACTGACAGGTGGATGGCTCCCCCGCCAGAACAGACTGGTCCGTGTTTTCAGTCATTGGTTGGGAGCGCTGATCAGTTGCTAAACAGACCTTTTTGGTTCATGTCCCTTCGACAGAAGCCTGCCAAACGGCGACTTCTGTCGGACCGGCTTCCCTGCACATGGGCAGCCATTTTTAATAGAAAACAGCCAATGCCACCTGATATTCGGTCCGTGTGTAGAATGTATCTGTTGAATGCAAACCAGTTTGCAATTTACACCTTAAGCTTTTCATGCAGTTTTGTTTTTTGCTTTATTTCCTGAAATTGTATCTAAACTCAAGAATAAGAATTTAATATATTGCAGATTACCAATCCTTAAAGAGGAGCTCCAGTTAAAGTTTGGCCGACTTTTTCTGCTTTTTCGATTTCTCAATAGAAGTTTGTCGAGCTGGGTGGTGTCAGCAGGGCCTTTTCATGAGTATCGTCTGAAATTCAAGCCACGTATAGCCAGATTTCAATGTGGTTGCATTCATTTCTTTTTCAAAGACTTTTTTATTATTATTTTAACCTGACAGTATTACAAGTTTCCTGTCCTATGGGGTTTATGCTCACTCACTGTACTATATTTATGGAGGAGTAGTGTTGACACCCTAGGACAAGATCACCACCCCCTCTCCTTTTTTCAGTCCACAGAGCTGGAAACAATACTAACTGATAAGAGTGCAGCAGGGACAGATAACACAGACAGCTTACTGGATTTATGGTAGGATTGGAGTATTTATTTTGCACTTGTAGAACAGAATACAATAGCTCCATGGGAAGAATTGCCCCATCAACAGTCAGTGTTGATGGGGGAATCAAGCACTTTACTTTCCTGCAACCCATGGTTGCAGGAAAGAAAATTGCTCCATCTATGGCTGGCTATAGTCGTACACACCACCTCTCTTCCTCTGCAATACAAGTCTGTTTGAGGACACTGGGGGTGAGAGGTGTGGCTCTTACTCAGCAATACCAGCACAGAGTACTGGAGTGGGAATTAACTTTTCAAGATAGAAAATTGGGCTTTGCCAGTACTGCATTGCTTTAAGATACAGGCTCATAATCCTAATCCTGGCTTTATTACTTAGTGAACTGCTGACCTCAACCAAAAATTCAGCAGGATGGAATTTTTCCTTTTTTGTGCTTTTACCAGGTCAATGATTTGGTAGGTAGAGAAAGCAGAATCAGGATGACATTTCTGCTGCCTGCACTAAAACAAAACAGGCTGGCAGTGTACTGTAATTTGCTCTCATGTTCACAATAATGTTACAATTTGACTGCAAGTGAACCCCTTTTGAAAGATTTTTTTTTTTGTATTGATATGCAGGATATCCACTGTACTGCTTTCATTCAGGAGACACCATTTAGAATACTATGGTATCTCACTCACTATTGACATTGCATTGGTGCAATATAAATAAATACACTGTATATCATACTGCATCTTCTCACAGAATCACTTGGTTAACCACAAACAGAATACAAATTGGTAGGCCGTTTTATTTATTAATTTTTTTAACTTTTTATGGTGTTTCAAACACTCTGTTGGCAATTTTATCCAAATGTTTGTCTCAGAGTTGAGTACTCTGTTATTTTTGCCATCGTAAACCAGTAGTAAACTTAAAAAAAAAACAACACAGCATTCTCTCCCTGCAAGGTAAAGTCATAATGTGCTAGTATGCATTGCATACTAGCACATTATGAAAGTCTTACCTTGAAACAAAGCCCTCCAACGGCGCACTGATTGTGCCTCTTCCAGGTTAGAAGCATGTTCCTTTTGTGACAGCTTTTACCGGTAACCGGATATTATGTTATCTCTGGTCATAGCGATCACATTATAACAATGTAAACAACCTGTCATGAATGGCTTTCCATTCATGAACAGCTTGCCTACTGTTATCTGTGGTTGGCCCACAGCAATCACATGGTACCTGGCTACCTGTACCATGTGATTATCTGTAGCCCATAACAGATCACAACCATAAGCAAACTGTTTATGAATGGGAAACCCATTCATGACTAGGGGTGCAACGGATCGTCATCGATCCGTGATCCGATCCGCAGAGGTTGATCCGTACGGGACACCCGCAGAGCGCTCTGTGGCCTCGGCCATAGGAAAGGCCGCGGCTTTGGCCTAGCTCCGGAGCGGCGGCCATCTTGGTACACCCGGCGGCCGTTTAGCACGTGATCTCTCCCCTCTGTGTACTGATCTGTACAGTGGAGGGGAGAGATCGGATGGCAGCAGTGCCAATACTCTGCAATGCCCTGCCAATACTCTGCAATGCCCTGCAGCCAATGCTCTGCAATGCCCTGCCAATACACTGCAATGCCCTGCCAATACACTGCAATGCCCTGCCAATACACTGCAATGCCCTGCCAATACACTGCAATGCCCTGCCAATACTCTGCAATGCCCTGCCAATACTCTGCAATGCCCTGCCAATACTCTGCAATGCCCTGCCAATACTCTGCAATGCCCTGCTGCAATGCCCTGCCAATACTCTGCAATGCCCTGCCAATACTCTGCAATGCCCTGCCAATACTCTGCAATGCCCTGCCAATACTCTGCAATGCCCTGCCAAAACTCTGCAATGCCCTGCCAATACTCTGCAATGCCCTGCCAATACTCTGCAGTGCCCTGCCAATACTCTGCAGTGCCCTGCCAATACTCTGCAGTGCCCTGCCAATACACTGCAGTGCCCTGCCAATACACTGCAATGCCCTGCCAATACTCTGCAATGCCCTGCTGCAATACCCTGCTGCAATGCCCTGCCAATACTCTGCAATGTCCTGCTGCAATACTCTGCAATACCCTGCTGCAATGCCCTGCCAATACTCTGCAGTGCCCTGCCAATACTCTGCAGTGCCCTGCCAATACACTGCAGTGCCCTGCCAATACACTGCAGTGCCCTGCCAATACACTGCAATGCCCTGCCAATACACTGCAATGCCGTGCCAATACACTGCAATGCCCTGCCAATACTCTGCAATGCCCTGCCAATACTCTGCAATGCCCTGCTGCAATACCCTGCTGCAATGTCCTGCTGCAATACTCTGCAATGTCCTGCTGCAATACTCTGCAATGTCCTGCTGCAATACTCTGCAATGTCCTGCTGCAATACTCTGCAATGTCCTGCTGCAATACTCTGCAATGCCCTGCCAATACTCTGCAATGCCCTGCCAATACTCTGCAATGCCCTGCCAATACTCTGCAATGCCCTGGGAATAGTCTGCCATACCCTGCCAATACTCTGCCAATATACCCGCCAATACCCTGCCAATATACCCGCCAATACCCTGCCAATATACCCGCCAATACCCTGCAATACTCTGCCAATACTCTGCCAATAGGGAGATTGTGGATATTACAGTGGGGGAGATTTTTTTTTGTTGATCTGAAAATGATCCGAACCGTGACTCCTGATCCGAGGAACGATCCGAACCGTGAGTTTTTTGATCCGTTGCACCCCTATTTATGACAGCTAAAACTATTGCTTATACAGGATTGTTGTAAGTGTGTCAAAAAATGACAACTTCAAACTTGCCGTGCCTCTTACTAAATGCCTCAGACGGTTTGCTTTTCAAAAAGGGGTCATTTGGGGGGACTTTGTACTGTCCTGGCATTTTGGGGCTGCAAGAAATGAGATCAGTTTTCAAATATGTATACCATAGTTTGTAGACGCTTTCACACAAATCAATTAATATACACTTATTGGGATTTTTTTTTTTTTTTACCAAAGACGTAGCAGAATACATTTTGGCCTAAATATATAAGGAAGTTTGATTTTATTAGATATTTTCTAATTTTTTCATAAAACATATTTTGTTTTTCAAAATTTTTGGTCTATTTTCGTTTATTTAATAAAATATAAAATACCACCAAAAAAAAGCTCTATGTTCTCCTATGTGACTCTACAAAATACAGGTTATACGCACCGTTGAAGCCACAACCCTCTGCCTTTAAGTAGGGTATGTCATTGAAAGGATATTGGCCGGTGGCTTCAATGCTATCTTTAACCACTTCAACACTGGGCACCCCCCCCCCCCCCTCCCTGCCCAGGCCAATTTTCAGCTTTCAGCACTGTCGCATTTTAAATGATAATTGCGCGGCCATGCAACACTGTACCCAAACACAATTTTTGTAATTTTGTTCCCACAAATAGAGCTTTCTTTTGGTGGTATTTGATCACCACTTGGGTTTTTATTTTTTGCTAAACAAATAAAAAAAACGAACATTTTGAAAAAAAAAAGTTTTTCCTTGTTTCTGTAATAAAATTTTTAAATAAGTAAGATTTCTCCTTCACTGATGTGCACTGGCAGACAGCACTGATCGCTCTGATAGGCCGCACCGATGAGGAGGCACTGACAGGCACTGGGCACGGATTGGCAACCCTGATAGTCATGGGTGGGTATACCTGGTGGTCCTGGAGTGGCACGGTTGGGCATCCTCTGGGGGGGTCTGCACTGATAATCAGCGCAGATCCCCCCCCCCGCCTGATCATCTCTCCTCTACTCGCGTCTGTCAGTGCGAGTGGAGGAAAAGCTGATAAACGGCTCTTCCTGTTTACGCTGTGATCAACTGTGATTGGACACAGCTGATCACATGGTAAAGAGCCTACGTCAGAGGCTCTTTACTGAGATCGGTGATGTGGTGTGTCAAACTGACACACCACACCAACGATCGCCGCGATGCGCACCCCCGCGGCTTATCCTACTGGACGTCATATGACATCCAGTCAGGATAACAGAACCACTTTCCGGCCATCAATCTGCTTTATGGCAAGCGGGAAGTGGTTAAACCCCTGTTTGTATTCGCTTTGTGTATCACTGTTAATGGTCATCATTAACCACTTTCCTACCGCCCATTGTCATGATGTCCGCAGGAACACACTGTCCCTCCGGGCGGGCTTCATATGACGTCGTTGGCTTCCCGGCGGTATAGGAGCCGATGTGCGTGCCCGGTGGCCACGATGTTTGCCTGGCACCTGCGATTGCTGATGACAGAACAGGATTGTGGATCTGTGTGTGTAAACACACAGATCCACATCCTGTCAGGGCAGAGGAGACAGATTATGTGTTCCTAGTACAGTGATGGCGAACCTTGACACCCCAGATGTTTTGAAACTACATTTCCCATGATGCTCCACTACACTGCAGAGTGCATAAGCATCATGGGAAATGTAGTTCCAAAACATCTGGGGTGCCAAGGTTCGCCATCACTGTCCTAGTATATAGGAACACCGATCGGTCTCCTCCCCTAGTCAGTCCCCTCCCCCCACAGTTTGAATCACTCCCTAGGTAACGCATTTAACCCCTTCATCGCCCCCTAGTCTTAACTCCTTCCCTGCCAGTGACATTTATACAGTAATCAGTGCATATTTATAGCACTGATCGCTGTATAAGTGTCACTGGTCCCAAAATAGTGTCAAAAGTGTCCGATGTGTCTGCCGCAATGTCGCAGTCACGATAAAAATCGCAGATCGTCGCCATTACTAGTTAAAAAAAAAAATTATAATAAAAATGCCATAAATTTATCCCCTATTTTGTAGGCGCTATAATGTTTGCATAAACCAATCAAACGCTTATTGCGATTTATCAAAAATATGTAGAAGAAAACATATCGGCCTAAACTGAAGAAAAATGTATTTAAAAAAAATAAATTTTAGGGATATTTATTATAGCAAAAAGTAAAAAAAAAAATGCTTTTTTCAGAATTGTTGCTCTTTTTTTGTTATAGTGCAAAAAATAAAAACCGCAGAAGTGATCAAATACCACCAAAAGAAAGCTCTATTTGTGGAAGCAAAATGATAAAAATTTAATTTGGGTACAGTGTTGCATGACCGCTCAATTGTCATTCAATATGTTACAGCGCTGACAGCTGAAAATTGGCTTGGGCAGGAAGGGGGTGAAAATGCCCTGTATTGAAGTGGTTAAGAATGGACTGTCATGTCGTACTACATTGTCATGTTGCATGCTTTAAATCAGGGGTCTCAAAGTACCGGCCCGCGGGCCATTTGCGGCCCGCGGACCGGTTAAAAATGGCCCGCAGGCAGGGCCGATCCAGGACTAGAGGTCGACCGATATTTGGCCATTAGGCCGATATATAGCACTGGCCGCTGTTCCTACTCCCTTCTCCACACTCAGCGCTTGATGCTTGTGTGAAACTGACACGTAACAGCAGGAGAGAGACAGAGGGATCTGTCAGATTTGAGGTTGATGTCGGGGGTGGGCGGGACCTGGCCGGGGTGGGCGGGACCCGGCCAATATCAAACACCAGCCAATGGGATCTGGGCGGGCCGCTACGTGTATGTGGCCCGCCCCTTTTCTTAAGCAGCCCAATCATTGGCTGGTGTTTGATAGCTGCTGGTCCCGCCCACCCCGGCCAGGTCCTGCCCACCCCGACATCAACCTCAATTCTGACAGATCCCTCTGTCTCTCTCCTCTGTGCTACGTGTCAGCTTCACACAAGCATCAAGCGCTGATGCGTGCTGATGAGTGTGGACTGTTCCTTGTCTGTTTCACACGCGGTTACACTCCGCTCAGTGTGCCAACTGTCAGTGCCAGCTGCCAGTGCCACCGCCAATCAGTACCACCTGCCAGTGCCAACCAGTCTGCCAGTGCCACCTGCCACCTCCAACCAGTACCACCTGCCAGTGCCACCTGCCACCGCCAATCATTGCCACCGCCAACCAGTGCCCCTGCCAATCAATGCCACCTGCCAGTGCTAACCAGTGCCACCTTACGCCTCCTGCCAGTGCCACGCCAATCAGTGCCGCCTGCCAGTGCCACCTGCTGCCACCTGCCAGTGCCACGCAAGTCAGCGCCACCTGCCAGTGCCTGCCAGTGCCACCTGACGCCACCTGCCAGTGCCACGCCAGTCAGTGCCAGCTGCCAGTGCCACGCCAATCAGTGCCACCTGCCAGTGCCAATAGTGCCACCTGCCAGTTCCAAACCAGTGCCACCTTCCAGTTCCAAACCAGTGCCACTTGCCAATGCCTGCCAGTGCCACCTTCCAGTATGACTGCCAATAAGTGCCACCTGCCAGTACCATTGCCAATCAGTGCCACCTGCCAGTGCCATCTGTTAGTGCCAATCAGTGCCACCTGCCAATCAGTGCCACGTGCCACCTGCCAGTGCCACCTGCCAGTGACAGACAGTGCCACCTGCCAGTGCCACCTGCCTAAGCCAACCAGTGCCACAGCCAACCAGTGCCATCTGTACTGAGGACATCAAGTGTGTGGTAGAGTGACAGGAGCAAGCAGGGAGGAGTGGAGTGGGTGAGGTTTTTTTTTTTTTAAATCGGCCTAAAATATCGGCCACAAAAATCGGCATCATATTCGGCCATCGGCCGCCCCGATTTCTAAATATCGGTATTGGCATCGGCCAGAGAAAAACCCATATTGGTCCACCTCTATCCAAGACGTCTTTTTGAACTGCACCCAGGCACCGCAGAGGGGAGGCTCCAAAGAGCTTTACCTCTCCATCTCTTCTGTCCTCTCCGCTGCACGCTGCTGCAGCCCAGAGAGAGAACAGAGCAAAGGAAGGAGCGGAGGAAGGATCCGCTCATCGATCCACCCACCTAGGCATTGACGATCGACCAAAGCCCCAAACCAGGGTCCTGCTGCCACCTCAGGGCGGGAGATTGTGTTCTCTGGGTCCCCTGTCACTAGGCCTGTATGGAAGCCAGGAGGAGAGGACTCGGGAGGCAGATGATCCTGACTGCCAGGAGAGGTGAGTGAGCCATCACACTGAGGCAAAGTCCTTAGTGGGGTGACTGGGGTAGAAATTTGTGCAGTGTGGGGGGTATTTTATGCAGTGTGGAGGGTGATTGTGCAGTGTGGGGGGTAATTGTGTAGTGTGGGGGTAATTATGGAGTGTGTGGGGTATTTTATGGAGTGTGCGGCTATTTGTGCAGTCTGGGGGGGGTAATGCTGGGGGTTAACAATGCGTTTGCTGACACCAATGCTGGGTTAATAATGCGTTTACTGACACCAGTGCTGGGTATAATGCGTTTGCTGACACCAATGCTGGGTTAATAATGCGTTTACTGACACCAGTGCTGGGTATAATGCGTTTGCTGACACCAGTGCTGGGGGTTAATAATGCGTTTGCTGACACCAGTGCTGGGTATAGTATAGTATATTATTGCTGGTATAGTTTATTGCTTTTGAAGTTTTAAAAGTTTGCATGCGGCCCCCATGGGATATGAAAACTTGTCATGTGGCCCTCAGGCAATTGGAGTTTGAGACCCCTGCTTTAAATAAAGAAAAAAGAAGCTCTATTTGTGTGAAAAAATTATATACATTTTATTTGCATACAGCGCTGCATTACAGTGCATTTGCCAGTTAAAGTAGCACAAGTAGCAAAAAAAAAAAAAAAAGGCCTGGTCATGAAGGGGGTAAAACCTTCCAGGGGTCAACTGGTTAAACACTTTGTTGCTATTCATTATTTATTTTAATCCTCTGTTATGAAAGTTTTTTTTTTTAGTTTTTTTTACGATGTGACCGACACAGCACCAATCAGCGCTGTGCAAACAATGATTCATGCACCAGCAGTATAGAAACCTCTCCCTCAGAACTTTCCCTGAGGACAGGAAAGTCCTGGGAATCATCATATGACTGCTGAACAGCAATGATTAAATAAGGTACTTTCTTTATCGTACATCATGGGACACAGAGCCTTAACTAATTACTTAATGGGTTATGGGCCACCTTCAGGTTTTGACACTGGTATACCCAATACAGGAAGTTGACTCCCCTATATAACCCCTCCTCCTTCCAGGAGTACCTCAGTTTTTTCTCCAGTGTCTAAGGTGTTGGTCACGAGTGAAGATGTGCTCTGAGGAGCTCCAGGAGGGATCCATGCTGGATTTAAAAAACCTCTACAACCGGATCCATCCACACCACTGCGGCCACAGGATGGTACCCGGGCCTCGCATAGAAGAACAAGGTTTTGCCTGTAACGCTTCTCTTTGAGGTCTGGGCCCTAGGAACCAGAACTCTTTTTGGTCTTGCTACATTACCTAAAGTTGTCCTGAGGGGTGCTATACAGGTCCAAAGGAGTGGAACCCCTATTAAAAGGGACCCGGTATTTGAAGGTTTAACTACGCTGCCCACCGTGATGGGGGAAATTTGGATCTGTCTGTTTACAGCAGTATTCTGCAGCGAGGAAAAGGTAGGAACTGCAAGGTCCACCTATGACTTTTCTTTTAGAGCCCTTTCACACTGGGGGTGCCGGCAGTAAACTGGCGCTATTTTTAGCCGCGTTTTAGCAGCGGTATTTGGCCGCTAGCGGGGCGGTTTTACCCCCTGCTAGCGGCTGAGAAAGGGTTAAAACCACCGCAAAGCGCTGCTGCAGCAGCGCTATGCCAATGGTATAGCCATGCTGCCCCATTCATATCAGTGGGCAGGAGCGGTGTATACACCGCTCTAAAGATGCTGCTAGCAGGACTTTTTTTAGCATCCTGCCAGCGCACCGCTCCAGTGTGAAAGCCCTCGGGGCTTTCACACTGGAGACACAGCAGCAGCTCTTTCAGGGCGCTTTGCAGGCGCTATTTTTAGCGCTGTAGCGCCTGCAAAGCGCCCCAGTGTGAAAGGAGTCTAAATATATAATTTTGTAATGCCTTAAAACTCCTCTAGAGGGAGTAAGAATGTATATACCCTGTTGAATCTGTGCTACAACAAGCGTGTGTCCTAGCAGCTGGAGGGGGGTTCTCCTCTCCCCCCCCAATTGGGGAAACTGAGTTGCTGGGGGTTCAGGTACTATGTACATTACATTGTAACAGTATTATAATTGCTATAAGACAGTGTGATAAACACGAATAGCTGACAAACTGAGTTCTCAGTTCTCTATCCCATGGAAGAAAAATTCACAAAAAACCTGTTTACGGTACCAAAACCAAATGGGGATGTCAGACCCATTCTAGATCTAAGGAATCTAAATCAGTTCCTGAAGATCCGCTCCTTTTGCATGGAGTCAATCAAGTCAGTAGTTTCCACCCTACAAGGAAAAGAACTTATGGCATCCATCGACATCAGAGGTGCATATCTGCATGTCCCTATAATTCCTGCTCACCAGAGATTTCTGCGGTTCGAAGTAGAACAACACTTTCAGTTTGTAGCCTTGCCCTTCAGGCTAGCTACAGCACCCCGGGTGTTCAAAAAAGTACTGGCCCCACCTCTAGCCAGGCTAAGGGCACAGGGCATAACAGTCTTGGTATTTGGGCCTGATCATAGACACAGCCCAGAAAAGGGTGTTTTTGCCTCCGGCAAAAATCAGCTCCATACAAGAGCTGGTACGGATGGTCAGGTCAAAAAGAGATCCCTCAATTCGCCTTTGCATGAGGTTGTTAGGAAAGATGGTAGCTTCATTCGAAGCAGTTCCCTATGCGCAGTTCCATTCGAGACTGTTGAAAAACAGTATCCTGTCTGCTTGGAACAAAATGACCCAAGCTTTGGACTTACCAATGCGGCTGTCCCCAAGAGTGTCCCAAAGCCAGAATCTGCTGAAAGGAAAGTCCTTCAGACCAGTTATCTGGAAAGTAGTAACGACAGATGGCAGCCTCTCAGGCTGGGGAGCAGTACTAGAGAAAACGACTGTCCAGGGACAGTGATCAAGATCCGAAAGAACCCTGCCCATCAACATCCTAGAGATTCGGGCAGTGTGTCTGGGTTTGAAAACCTGGACCTCCAGGTTAAAGAATTGTCCTGTCAGGATCCAATCCGACAATGCCACGGCTGTGGCCTATATCAATCACCAAGGGGGCATCAAGAGTCTCTCAGCTCAGAGAGAGGTGAACCATATTCTAGCTTGGGCAGAAAAGAATGTTCCATGCCTATCGACAGTTTTCATTCCGGGAGTAGAGAATTGGCAGGCGGACTACTTAAGTCGCCAGCAGTTATTCCCAGGGGAATGGTCTCTTCACCCCGTTTTTCAGGCTGTTTGTCAAAGATGGGGGACTCCGGACATAGATCTTCTAGTGTCCAGATTCAACATGAAGTTAGTCAACGTTTGTCCAGGACAAGGGATCCATTTGCATGCGGAACAGATGCGTTGGTGACCCCGTGGGATAAGTTCTTACTGATCTATGCATTTCCCCCTATTCAATTTCTGCCGCGACTTCTTTGCAGGATCAAGCTGGAAAGAAAGCCGGTAATTCTGGTAGCACCAGCATGGCCCAGAAGGTCATGGTACGCATAAATCGTAAATATGGCAGTGGAGGGCCCATGGTCCCTCCCACTAAGGCCAGACCTACTCTCACAGGGGCCGATATTCTATCCTACTTTACGAACGCTAAATTTAACGGCCTGGCTATTGAAACCTACATTCTAAAGAAACGTGGGCTTTCTGGGTCAGTTATCTCAACTTTGATTAATGCAAGGAAGCCAGCTTCCATAACTATATATTATAGAGTTTAGAAGGCTTACATTTCCTGGTGTGAATCCAAGGGTTGGCACCCTGGGAGATATATCATAGGCAGAATTCTTGCCTTTCTACAATTAGTCGTAGAGATGAATATGGCCCTGAGTACTATTAAGGGCCAAGTCTCAGCCATATCAATTTTATTTCAAAGACCGCTTACTGTACATTCTTTAGGGGGTTTTATGCAAAACGTGATGCGGATTAATCCGCCAGTTAAAACACCCTTGAGCCCTTGGGACTTGAATTTAGTTTTGTCAGTGTTACAAAAACAGCCTTTTGAACCTATACAGCATATTCCCTTAGGCCTTCTGACAAGGAAGCTGGTGTTTTTGATTGCTATATCCTCAGCAAGGAGGGTTTCGGAGATGGCTGCTCTTTCTGAGGACAGAGTGGTGTTACGCCCTCGTCTAGGCTTTTTGCCAAAAGTAGTTTCAAGTTTTCACCTGAACCAAGATATTGTCCTGCCATCGTTTTTTCCAAAACCATGTTCCAGGGAAGAAAAGTCACTACATTGTCTTGATGTGGTGAGAGCATTGAAAATCTATTTAAAGGCAACTTCTCAGATTCGTAAAACTGATGTCTTAGTTAGGCTCGGTTCACACTGGGACGACTTGGGATCCGACTTGTCGCCCCAGAAAGATATTCACATGACAGTGAATGGGAGCGTCTTAATAGACACTACTGAAGTCGCTCCGACTTCAGAGCGTACTCCCTGTACTACTTGGATCCGACTTGGTAGGCGACCTGTACCATAGAAATCAATGGAAGTCGCCTCCAAGTCGGATCTCTCTCTACAGTCAAGCGACTTTGCAGGCAAAAAAATTTTGTTTGCCCAGGCAAACCCCTCCCTCCCAGAGAGCTGATTATCCTGTGATTGGCCACAGACAAAGTCGCCTGTCCTGGAGGCGACTTGAAGTCGCGTTGCAATTTGCTGAAGTCGCGCTGAAGTCGCGTTGAAGCCGCGTTGAAGTCGCCGTACAAAGTCGCGCTGAAATCGTGTTGCCCCTGTGTGAACCGAGCCTTATTCTGCCAGAAGGTCTTAAGAAAGGAGAGGCAGCATTGAAATCCACTGTCGATAAGTGGATTCGGCAAGTTATTATTCAAACTTATGATTTAAAGGGTAAGATTCCCCTTTTCAAGTCAATGCGCACTCTACCTAAGCGGTTAGTGCTTCTTGGGCCTCCATGGCTCAGATCTGCAAGGCCGCTACTTGGTCTTCAGTACATACATGCACAAAATTTTATCAAGTGGATGTAAGTAGAAATGAAGATATCGCCTTCGGGTGCAGTGTGCTGCAGGCAGCAGTATAAGTCCTCAGGTCTGGGGGTACCCTGCTGGTTGTGTCTCCCTCCCGTCAAGTAGCATTGCTATATGATGTCTCATTAAGTAATTACTTAAGGCCGTGTGTCCCATGATGTACGATAAAGAAAATAGGATTTTTATAACAGCTTACCTGTAAAATCCTTTTCTTGGAGTACATCATGGGACACAGAGGTCCCGCCCCTCTTTTTATGGGGTTTAAGAATATTGCTTGGCTACAAAAACTGAGGTACTCCTGGAAGGAGGAGGGGTTATATAGAGTCATCTTCCTGTATTGGGTATACCAGTGTCAACACCTGAAGGTGGCCCATAACCCATTAAGTAATTACTTAAGGCTCTGTGTCCCGTGATGTACTCCAAGAAGGGGATTTTACAGGTAAGCTGTTATAAAAATCCTATTTTTTTTTTTTATATCAAATTCAATACAATGGTATGATCTTTATACAAGAAGGGATAATGGCATTTAAACATTGTATGTTTAGTATCACTTTAAAAGAAGAATTAGAAATGGATGAGGGCCGGTGATCCTGAAGATTTTTGGGATACATTTATGTGTGTGCGTGTGTTTGTTTGTTTTTTTTTTTTTTGTGTTTTTTTTTTTTTTTGTTAATATGTAAAAATTAAAGTGATTGTAAATTCTTGTTTAAAAAATGAATAAAGATGTCATACTTACCTCTTCTGCACAGAGCAGCCAGGATCCTCCTCTTCTCGACTTTCTTTGCTGCTCCTGGCCTCTCGCTCCTATTGAGTGCCCCCTTAGTCAGCAGCTTCCTATGGGGCCACGGAGCCCCGACCTGGCCCCCGCCCCCTCTCTCCCCTGATTGACTGACTTTGACGGCCATGGGAGCCAATGGCACCGCTGCTGTGACTCAGCCAATCAGGAGGAGTGTCCCAGATGGCTTAGACATTCGTGGACATCGCTTAATTGAGATGGGGCTCAGGTAAGTAATTAGGGGGTGCTGGGGAGGCTGCTACACACAGAAGGTTTTTTATCTTAATGCACTCTATGCATTAAGATAAAAAAACCTTCTGCCTTTACACCTTTACTCATTTACCCCATTAACTGTGAACAGAACCCAGTGCATCCAAAGCCAGTGACCTTCAGACTGACAGAGCCTATTTTTTGCCAGTTGCTAATCAATCAGAATGTATCAAATTGATCATTGTGTCAAATAGGCATGTTTGAATACACCTTTAATTTGTGACTAATTTGTAGGTCACTGCTGATGTTGGGATCATTGAATGCATTTCACTGAAGAACTTTATGTGTCATGCAATGCTTGGACCCTTCCGATTTGGACCAAATGTCAATTTTGTTGTTGGGAACAATGGAAGTAAGTGCAGATGTCACCTTTTATAATATATAAAGTTTGTCCTTTCAATGGCAGCCTGATGAGCTGTCCGTTATTTGTGTGTATATGTATGTGTGTGTGTATATATACACACAGTATCTTACAAAAGTGAGTACACCCCTCACATTTTTGTAAATATTTTATTATACCTTTTCATGTGACAACACTGAAGAAATGACACTTTGCTACAATGTAAAGTAGTGAGTGTACAGCTTGTATAACAGTGTAAATTTGCTGTCCCCTCAAAATAACTCAACACACAGCCATTAATGTCTAAACCGCTGGCAACAAAAGTAAATACACCCCTAAGTGAAAATGTCCAAATTAGCCATTTTCCCTCCCTGATATCATGTGATATGTTAGTGTTACAAGTTCTCAGGTGTGAATGGAGAGCAGGTGTGTTAAATTTGGTGTTCTCGCTCTTGCTCTCTCATACTGGTCACTGGAAGTTCAACAAGGCACCTCATGGCAAAGAACTCTGAGGATCTGAAAAAAAGAATTGTTGCTCTACATAAAGATGGCCTAGACTATAAGAAGATTGCCAAGACCCTGAAACTGAGCTGCAGCATGGTGGCCAGAACCATACAGCAGTTTAACAGGACAGGTTCCACTCAGAACAGACCTCATCATGGTTGAGAAGTTGAGTGCACATGCTCAGCATCATATCCAGAGATTGTCTTTGGTAAATAAACATATAAGTGCTGCCAGCATCGCTGCAGAGGTTGAAGGGGTGTGGGGTCAGCCTGTCAGTGCTCAGACCATATGCCACACACTGCATCAAATTTGTCTGCATGGCTGTCGTCCCAGAAGGAAGCCTGATCTAAATATGATGCACAAGAAAGCCTGCAAACAGTTTGCTGAAGACAAGCAGACGAAGGACATGGATTACTGGAACTATGTCCTGTGGTCTGATGAGACCAAGATAAACTTATTTGGTTCAGATGGTGTCAAGCGTGTGTGGCGGAAACCAGGGGAGGAGTACAAAGACAAGTGTGTCTTGCCTACAGTCAAGTATGGTGGTGGGAGTGTCGTGGTCTGGGGCTGCATGAGTGTAGCCAGCACTGGGGAGCTACAGTTCATTGAGGGAACCATGAATGCCAACATGTACTGTGACATACTGAAGCAGAGAATGATCCTTCCCTTCGGAGTCTGGGCCGTAGGGCAGTATTCCAACATGATAACGACCCCCAAACACACATCCAAGAGGACCACTGCCTTGCTAAAGAAGCTGAGGGTAAAGGTGATGGACTGGTCAAGCATGTCTCCAGACCTAAACCCTCTAACATCCACCAGCTCTGTGATGTCATCATGGAGGAGAGGAAGAGGACTCCAGTGGCAACCTGTGAAGCTCTGGTGGACTCTATGCCCAAGAGCGTTAAGGCAGTGCTGGAAAATAATGGTGGCCACACAAAATATTGACATTTTGGGCCCAATTTGGACATTTTAACTTAGGGGTGTACTCACTTTTGTTGCCAGCTGTTTACACATTAATGGCTGTGTAGTCAGTTATTTTGAGGGGACAGCAAATTTACACTGTTATACAAGCTGTACACTCACTACCGGTACTTTACATTGTAGCAAAGTGTCATTTCTTCAGTGTTGTCACATGAAAAGATAGAATAAAAAATATCTATCTCTATCTCTATATCTATATATCTACGTAGCCACGTGTGAGTATCAGAACTGAACCATGGAACAGTAAAGAGGGTGGTTTGGTCTGATGAGTCACATTTTCTTTTACGTTATGTGGATGGCTGGTTGTGTGTGTGTCGCTTAACTGGGGAGAAGATGGCACCAGGATGCAGTATGAGAAGAAGGCAAACCAGCGTAGGCAGAGTGATGCTTTGGGCAATGTTCTGCTGGGAGACCTTGGATCCTGCCATTCATGTGGATGTTACTTTGACATGTACCACCTACCTAAATATTGTTGCTGACCAAGTACACTCCCTGATGGAATAGGTATTTTCTGATGGTAGTGGCCTCTTTCAGCAGCATAGTGCACCCTGCCACAGTGCAAAAAAAAAAAACGGTTCAAGAATGGCTTGAGCAGCACAACACGAATTTTCCACATCTTCCATGCTCTCTAATCGAGCATCTGTGCGATCTGCTGCAAGAACAAATCCAATTCATTGAGGCCCCAATTCACAACTTCTGGGACTTCAAGGATCTGCTACTAACAGCTTGGTGCTAGGTACCACACAATACCTTTAGAGGTCTAGTGGCGTCTATGCCTCAATAGGTCAGGGCTGTTTTGGCAGCAAAAAGGGAACCTACTCCATATTAGGTGGGTGGCCATAAATAGCGGATCAATGTATCTAGTAAAAGAATAAAGAGGTACACTGCGCTTGAATGAAGTCACGAGGTGCCATGTAAATATGTTATATAGAAAAAAAATAATATCCTAGAGTTGCAGCGCTCCACAATGCTTTATTAGAAAAAAATAAACAATCAGGAGTGTTTCAAAAGTTTGCAACAGTTTTGCAAAAGTTTTAGGACAATATAGCCTGTCCTTCCTCAACCTTCAGCATTGCCTTTTCATGAAGCACTTCTGTATGTTTTTTTTTTTTTTTCTAATTGTGTATCATCGTGTGCTGAAACCCTTGGACTTGGGGTAATAAATAAAAGGAAAAAAAATGTGTGTATGTATGTATGTATGTATGTATATATATATATATATATATATTTATTATTGTGTGTGTGTGTATATACACGCACTATGTCCTAGTCCATGCCAAAACTGCCTGTTTTAAATAATGTTTTCTAACTTCCCCTAGGTGGTAAGAGTGCTGTCCTTACAGCTCTGATTGTGGGTCTGGGCGGCAAAGCTGCTACCACCAACAGAGGTTCATCAATAAAAGGATTTGTCAAAGATGGACAGACGTGAGTCCTAATCTATCATTGTCTTAAAATCTTTATTACTGTGCAGTATTTGTGGCATATTTTCTGGAGGGGAGGGAGTTTTTTTTTTTTCCTGGATGGCTATAAAGTGGTTCAGTACATTATACAATATTATCTGTATCTCTGGCTCTTTCTGTCTCCCAACAATAAAATGATGGGGCAAATGAGTTATGGAGAAAGCTCCAGAAAATATAACTTGGGAAAAGTCAGTAGAAAGGGTGGTTGTTAAACTCGCCTCCGGGTTGCCCTTTGCCAATTATTGTTTTCCAAAGACTAACGTTAGGGGTACAGTTAGCTTAATGTTTTCATTCTGTTCGCTCTTTTTTTATGAATGTAAATAACAGAGTATTAGGTGATTGCTACCAAAATGCTGCAAAGACAAAAAAAAAACAGACTTTACTGATGGAAGGGATGACACAATGATATTTAACACATGCGCCCGATGACACATGCCCCAGATGATGTCAGTTGTGACGAAACATGTAGGGTGGAGTCTACGTACATGCCGTTGCCACGCCTGTCCTGCTGTGTACACAAGCTGTTTTACCTCCATGCTTTTATGCTACTTTGGATTGATCTGACATGCCTGTTAACGCAGTGATATAAACCCATGATGGGAATACATTTTTTTTATATTTACTGAGTTATCACTGAATGTACTGTATCCCTGTGTTTGGACGATACGTGCTGCCTCTTTCAAACATCACATTGGGTGTTTATGACTCTGTAATAGAGTCCTAAAATTCTGGTAAGAGTCCATCTAAATCATGGTGGTGGATCACGTGGTGGAATTGGATCACATATGAATTGGATCATACTGATTTTATGATTGCACGGATACTTTCTCACTGGACTTTTTTGTATGTGTGTATATATGTGTGTGTGTGTGTGTGTGTATATATATATATATATATAATTATTCTTCACTCATCACTTTGGACTATTTATATTGAAGTGTTACATATACGGTATATACTCAAAAAATATATATTTTTTCACTATTGGCGCTGCATTTCTTATATATTATTTTGATTACACATTTTTTTTTAAATTATTTTATTGAAAAGTTGTGAAGGTACAAAACAGGGCCATTGGGGCATACCCCGGCCTTGCACAGTATTTCTGACTGGTTTTGCTAGCAGCTATTGTTTTGTCAGCATGTTATCTTCAACATTTCTAATATTTAAAACATAATACAAATTTTTATTCACTCACGTTAAAATCATGTTTAAAGAAATTTTTATATATATATATATATATATATATATATATATATAGATATATATATATAGATATAGATATATATATATATATATATATATATATATATATATATATATATATATAGTTATAGTTGATTTGTTTCGCGTAAAGCTTCTTCAGGACCTTTTTCCTTAGGATACAGTGAGAGAGCAAACCTGATGCCTACAGTTGCTGCTGCACCACGGGTGGAAGGAAAGAAAGTTGCTCGTTCCCCCCCTCATCCATCCTATCAACAATGGCTGCAGCACTATTGTATTCTGCCGACGGGGAGCTATAGCTGGCAGCAGTGATTGCGTGCAAAAAATCTGGCAGGTTGGATGTATTGTAGTCGATCAACAGATTGACTTCAGTAAAACCAGCCTGCCCATAGATGGATTGAATTTCATCTGGTCCCTCTTTCTATGCCGGCTTTTTTCCAAAGACTTTTGCTAAGGAGGTGGTTATGCTTTTTTTTTTTTTTTTCAGGTCTGCGGATGTATCCATAACATTGCGTAATCGAGGCCCAGATGCTTTTAGACCTGAAGTGTATGGAGACTCTATTGTTGTTCAGCAGCATTTAACTATAGATGGAAGTCGCAATTATAAACTAAAAAGTAAAACAGGTATGTAATGGTAATGATAACTCATAGAGTTTCTAGGTCAGCACAGTGATTGTAAGTTGTTTTTTTAATTTGTTTTTGTGATCTTATATAATTGGAATAGAACCATTGGAACAAAACAAGCTCTTTCCCTACCACACATGCTTTCCCACTTCTTTTGTGCTTTCCCACTGCCACCATGTCCTAATTATGAACAGAGAAAGTTACCATGCAGCATTCTGCAAACAAAGTTGTATATGAGTAATACACATAGTAATGTCAGTGTAGTAGTCAGTTTGAGTATAATATCTCATAGTGACTTAAAAAGGGGAAAATGTGACTAGCAGTGTCTTGAGGAAGGGAAAGGGGGACCTGTGGTGTTGCAAAACAGTGTATGGTGTTATTCTTTTTCACTGATGTCTTCAAGATAAGTGTTCTGGTGGAAATATTTTTATATGTTGTAGGGGTGTCATCCCTCCTTTCTACTTCAATACCCTAAAACCTTCTTGGGTATACATTTGTATTGTGTGCAACTTTTATCAAAGCATACTTGACTGACAGTGAGGGACAGTCTTTTACAAACAATAAAGCCTGGTACACACTATGAGTTTTGGGTTGAACGAAAAAAAAACGGTCAGCTCCGGACAGAGCCCCTGTAATAACTATGCAAAGTTACTGTAGCGATCTCCCCCGCTGAGCTGTTGTAGTCTGACTGGGGGACCATTCCCCCACCATTCCCCCACCAGAACACTGCGATTAGTGCTCTCTACCATTGGCTGAGAGCTCCTGATCAGGAGTCGGTCGGCTACTGGTTTTCCAGCATGCTCGTCTAACAGAAGCCGGCTAAAAAGCTTCTGATGGACAGACAGACTTACACAAAGGCCGAGTGTCTACCTTTTACCTTTTTTGTATGTACCAGGCTTAAGACAGCTGAAAGATTTTCCTATCTAACATCTGGTTTTATTGTTTTTTTTAAAGGGACCATTGTTTCGTCAAAGAAGGAAGAACTTGTCTCAATCCTAGACCATTTTAACATACAGGTAATGCGTAGGTTATTTCACAATAGTAGCTTTTTAGGCTGGCTATGCATGTTTAATTTTTTTCACTCAACCAGCATGTTGAATAAAAAAAAAAAATTAGACAGTTTCCCCATCCACACCGAATGTGGTATTGTACTCTGCCGGCACTGGGCCTTCTCCGCCATTAGAATACAATGATCAGTGCTGCCGGCTATAGCTGGTGGCTCTGATCATTCAGGAAAAACCCAACAGGGTGGTTGTACTGAAGATTGGGTGGTTGTACTGCAGAGTCCTGCATTCTGCATCTATGGACGCCGAATGCTGGACTCGAGAGCGCGTCCGCAAGGTAACACCCCCCTCCCCGGAGAGCGCTTCTCTCAGGGGGTTATCTGATGTGGGGTGGAGCCGAAAGAGCCGCCGAGGGACGCCAGAAGACGAGGTTCGGGGCCAGTCTGTGCAAAACGAGCTGCACAGTGGAGGTAGGTATGATAAGTTTGTTATAAAAAAAACGCGAACCTTTAGTGTCACTTTAAGTTAAAGTGTCCCCAGAAACTTCAAGTATTTCTGACCATAAGACTTTAGAGTGGTCTAGGCTCAAAAACATAGATTTCCCCCCTTTATTTAGACTTAATTTACACACTTACAAACACGTATATATGTGTTTATATGCATAAAGCGCATGTTCTTAAAAGCAGATTTTTGTATTCTGTGCTACGGATCTAAAAGCAGCTCATGTTTACACACCTGTGTAATGGCTTCATTGAAAACAATGCAGCTGCATTCAGATCTAAGTAAAAAAACACTTGCATATGCATATTTTTATGGCTGTGTGAATGAAGTCTAAAGTGTTCATAATAATAGCGCCTGCAAACCGACCCGAAAGTGCCGCTGCTTTGTCTCCAGTGTGAAAGCCCCGAGGGCTTTTCACACTGGAGCAGTGCACTGGCAGGACGTTAAAAAAAAGTCCAGCCGCTCCTTCACCGCTCCTGCCCATTGAAATCAATGGGACAGCGTGGCTATACCGCCGGCAAAGCGCCTCTACAGAGCCGCTTTGCGGTGGCTTTTAACCATTTCTCGGCCGCTAGCGGGGGTAAAACCGCCCCACTAGCGGCCGCATACCGACGGTAAAGCGCCGCTTACAATAGCGGCGCTTTACTGCCAACGCCGTCCCAGTGTGAAAGGGCCCTAATGGAAACTCGAGGATGGATTGCTCTGCAGTGCCTCTAGCTGTGCGCGTGGGCAGGGCTTGTTTTAAATCGTATTTATTACTAGTTTGGTAGTTAACTGCTGCAGGTAGTGATTGTTGCACAACTTTTTGCTAGAGTTTAACATTCTGTGATCTGTGGTTTTCATTTGTAGATTGACAACCCAGTGTCTGTTCTAACTCAAGAAATGAGTAAACTGTTTTTGCAGTCGAAGAATGAATCTGACAAGTACAAGGTGAGAAAAGTTCTAATGTATTATGAGTTTGCTTTTTCTATGATACATACTGATACTCAACCAATAGCTTCAGCATCCAGTACTGATTTGCTTGACTGTAATGTATGTCTCATTATTTTTTTAACCACTTCAATACCAGGCACTTAGACACCTTCCCGCCCAGCCCAATTTTCAGCTTTCAGCGCTGTCACAATTTGAATGACAATTGCGCGGTCATGCTACACTGTACCCAAACAAATTTTTTATCATTTTGTTCCCACAAATAGAGCTTTCTTTTGGTGGTATTTGATCCCCTCTGCGGTTTTTATTTTTTGCGCAACAAATAAAAAAAGACAGAAAATTTTGAAAAAAAGCACGTTTTTCTTTGTTTCTGTTAAAATTTTTTGTAAATGAGTACGTTTTCTTCTTCAATGACGGGCACTGATATGGCTGCACTGACGGGCACTGATACGGCGGCACTGATGGGCACCGATGAGGTGGCACCAATGAGGTGGCACTGATGAGGTGGCACTGACGGGCACTGATGATGGGCACTGATAGGTGGCACTGATGCGCACTGATAGGTGGCACTGATAGGTGGCACTGGTAGGTGGCACTGATAGGTGGCACCGATGGGCACTGATAGGCGGCACTGATGGGCACTTGTAGGTGGCATTAATGGGCACTCGTAGGTGGCGTTGATGGGTAGTTATGGGTGGCACTGATAGTTGGCACAGATGGGCACTGATAGGTGGGCACAGATGGGCACAGATGGGCACTGACAGGTGGCACCGATGGACACTGATGGGTGGCACTGATGATTCTGATTGATGGCAGTGATGCCCCTAAGTGTGGCATTGCTGGGCATCACTGCAACATAATTGTGCCAATCAGTGCCCATTTGTGGGCACTGATTGGCACAGATTTGGCACTGACTGGGCACATGTGGATGGCCATGGGGTACATACCTGGCCATCCACATGTTTCCCTTCCCTGGTGGTCCTAGTGGCGATCCCTGGTGGTCCAGTGTGGTGATCTGCGGGGGGGCTGCGCTGATAAACAATCAGCGCAGACCCCCCCTGCCAGGAGAGCCGCCGATCGGCTCTCCTCTACTTGCGTCTGTCAGACGCGAGTGAGGAAGAGCCGATCAACGGCTCTTCCTATTGACAGCGTGATCAGCCGTGATTGGACACGGCTGATCACGTGGTAAAGAGCCTCCGCCGGAGGCTCTTTACCAAGATCGGTGTAGCGGTGTGTCAGACTGACACACCGATCCACCGTTCGCCGCGATGCGCGCCCCTGCGGGCGCGCGGCGGCATGTTGTCCTGAAGGACGTCATATGACGCCCAGTCAGGATAACACAACCACCGCCCGGCCGTCAATCCGCTATAGGCCGGGCGGGAAGTGGTTAAACAATGAACAATGCATAATCCATTTAAAATATGTGATTTATTTCTGCTTTCATATCTGCTCTGATGTTCCAACGTACTTTTACTCTCGTTGGTGTCTGGGCAGGTATAATTTATTGCAAAGATGATTTTGAGATGCTGCCTCAAATATCCTCATTTGTATGAAACAATTTCCATAGTACCAGGCTTAGAGCCTTGTCTAGCTGTTAGGTTGTGTTACTATGGTTCCTACAGGTCACTATGATGAGATAAAATAGATCTCATTTCATTCCCCTGCTCCAGTGATATGTGCATGGGTTTTATTTATATTTCAATAATCCATTTTAAAGCTGTTATCCCCTTCTAGGTTGTGTAATCATTTAATTTATTACGGGAAAGCAGCAAATTCTCAGTACTGAACGTCAAGATAGTGGGCAGCCCTTTAGACCTATTGCTGGCCATTGCTTTTAATCCAACCATATGGATATGTTTACAGGAGCAGAGGGCACAAGGTTTTCTGGCACATGCCCTAACAAGCAGCAACAAGTCTCTCTCAGCATTACAGAGGTTATAAAGCACATATTTGTGACTATGCATATGTATTGTGTAAGCTATTTGAAATATATTTGCATTATTCATATAGGTTGGGTATTTGGCTGCTGTAGAAGACAAATTATCAGTTGTCCTATGAGTGTGTGATTAGTCAAATTCAGTTTTCATTTGTCTACCATCTACAATTTTGGCTACACAGTAGCTGTTTTTTCCATTAACTATGGATAATGGAGGGCAGTCTAATCTGCTTCCAGAGTCAACTGAAGTGGAACTAAATCTAACTTTTAGAAAACTGTGAGCAGGCAGCTTTTTATTGCAGATGAGACATGCTATGTCTCTTCTGCAATCATACAAACTTAACTTCCTGCTTGCAGTTTTCTACTGAGTGTACACTGAATTGCCAATATGCAGCTCAGGTTGCGTAACCGGCACGCTCTGGCTGTGCTGGAATCACTGACTCCCGTGCACATGCTTGGAATGACATCATCCCCTGCTGGCCAATTAAAAGGCAGAGATTCCGTGGGAATAAGGACAGCGGCCAGCGAGAGATGTAACTGCCGCATCATTGGAAGGTAGAGTATACTGGGGAGTTAAGTTCCTGTTTAATATACGAAAACCTTTATCATGGAATTTTTTTAACTTGCATTTTTCTGCTTTAGTTTTTTATGAAAGCTACACAGCTGGAACAGATGAAGGAAGATTATTCCTACATCATGGAAACAAAGGCCAGAACAGATAACCAAATTAATTTTGGTGAAGAGGTAAGTGCTCACAGTGACTTTACTGCCAACAGTGCAGGGTTGTTAACAATGTATCCTTCATGAAGTGCTTTGAATCCTAGACTTTCAGTCTGGGCTAATTCTGACAATGCTCTCCTATGTATGAAAACATTTTTTTTTTGCTAGAAAACTACTTGAAACTTTCAAACATTATATATATTTTTTCAATAATAAAAAGAAAAAACTGCGCTGAAATGGAGTGGATATGCTGCGGTTATAAGTGGGGTACACCAAATAAAGTAAAGAAAACAAAAAAACGCGCTCAGCCTTATAGATGTGAATAACAATGTGATAAGAAAAAAATATTTGAACAGTCCTTATAGTGCCTATAAAGTCCAAGATTATAAGTGAATTCAAATCTTCAAAGATTAATCAAAGTTGATAGGTGCACAGACGGATCAAATGGAACAGCAAATAGTATATAGAATGCTTACCAGATGGCAAGCCAAATCAAACGAGTGGCTTAAACCCAGCCTGGGCCTTTAAGGAACCAATCCGGGTGCATATGAGCAATACTTCCACTCGTGAAGAAAGAACGTGAATTCAAACGAATTTATCCCAAAAAAAATTTAAAAAAAATATTTTTTCAAGCAGAGGCCCTAGAGAATAAAATGGTGTTGTATATTTTTTATGTCACAATATTTGTTCAGCAGTTTTTCAAATGCAGTTTCTTTGGAAAAAATACACTTTAATTTTAATGCACAAAAACACAATATAATATCAATTTTTATGGATTATGATATTACTCTGATTAATAAGATCGCAAACATGTCATATTTTAAAATTGCATATGCCCGTGGAACGTCTCCAAACTATGGTATGTAAAAATCTCCATGGGAGAGACTTTAAAAGCTTTTTCAGGTTACTAGTTTAGAGTTACACAGGAGTTCTGGGACTAGAATTATGCTCTCACTCTGATGTTTGCATCAATATCGCACATGTGGGATTCAATCGCCGTTTACGTATGCATGTAGGACCAGAGTGCGCATTTGCACAGGGGGACAGGGGCACTTTTAAATCATCTTTATTTTATTTAAAAATCACTTTTTTTTTAAAATTATTATTTATATTGACTTTACTGCTATTACAAGGGATGAACAACATCCTTTGTGATCGCTTGGACCGTGACAGTTCCTCTTTATGGAGAGATTTGGGGTATATTGGATCCCCTGTGATTGACTTCACTGGCCAGTAACGACCAGGTAAACAACTGATAACGGAAGTGACTAAATCCTTGTCACTTCTCGTTTCTGACATCACACAGTGGGAGGAACAACATTTGTTCCTTTCACTGTGTCCCGGGAACCCGATGCTGCCAGTCGCTTCCATACTGGGCTTCCTGATTGTTAAGAAGAGATGAGTAAAGCTGATGTACTTTAACTCATTATACTGCCAATGACTTAAAATATGTTAGTGGCAGTGGTGACTTTTACACACACACACCTCGCTGCTACTTGTTAAACCATCTGTCAGCTTTCTGATGGAAGACTGATCGCTTTTACGGTCACCAGACCTCACCGAAAAATAACCTGGTTAATATATTGCATTTGTGTGCCCTAAAATTACTTTTAGTATACACAGTTGCACTAATATTGTAAGAGATAAAAATTGCAACTACCACCATTTTTTCCTCCAGGGTCTCTGCTTCGTGAAAATATATAATGTTTTGTGATTGAACTAATCTTTATGCATAAAATGTGTTTTTTAACACACGTGCAAAAATGGTGCTGGCAGTGAAAGAGTTCAAACACACGTATTCTTTAACCACTTCCCGTCCAGCGATATACCGGTACATCGCTGGAAAGGAAGGTTAAAACCTTGGTCAGTGCTGCAGCTGCCGATATATAATTTTTATTCATTTATTTTTTTAGTCGGCGATTCAGATTAACCACTTGGCATCCGTGTTATAGCCAAATGACGGCCACAGCGCGGACCTGAATTTCCAGGAGGCCATCATATGACGTCCTCCCCTTTGCACGCTCCCCGCGCACCTTCTGCAGGGCATACGCTGTGAGTACCGAGTCACTGAGACTCGGGTGATCACAGATCCAAATAAGGCGCCGATCCCGGCCCCTTACCACGTGATCAGCTGTCAGACAATGACAGCTGATCACGTGATGTAAACAAAAGCTCCCTGACAGCGTGAGGAGAAAAAAAAAGCCGATCGCCGGCTTATGTGCAAGGGACATCGGTCCCGAAGAGGAAGGGGGCACATCAGCCCCAAATTACTGCCTACCAGTGCCACCTCCCAGTGCCCACCAGTGCCACCTATCAATGCCCACGAGTGCCACCTATCAATGCCCACCAGTGGTGCCTCATCAGTGCTGCCTATCAGTGTAAGCCTATCAGTGCCCATCACTGCCACCCATCAGTGCCCATCACTGCCAGCTATCAGTGCCACTTATTAGTGCCCACCAGTGCCGCCTATCAATGCCCTTCAGTGCCACCTCTCAGTGCCGCCAATCAGTGCCCACCAGTGCTGCCTTATCGGTGCCCATCAATGCAACCCATCAGTGTAGCCTCATCAGCGTACATCAATGAAGGAGAAAAATTACATGTTTGCCAAATTTTATAAAAAAATATAATTTTTTTTTTTTTTTTAATTCGGTCTTTTTAATTTTTTTTTTAACAAAATAAGAACAGCAGAGGTGATCAAATACCACCAAAAGAAAGCTCTTTTTGTGGGAAAAAAAATGATAAAAATTTTATTTGGGTACAGTGTTGTATGACCGCGCAATTGTCATTCAAAGTGCATCAGCGCTGAAAGCTGAAAATTGGTCTAGACAGGAGGGGGGTTTAAGTGCCCAGTAAGCAAGTGGTTAAAATAAGAGTAATTATAGCAGCTTTACTAAGCTTTATAATTTGTTTTCTTTGCCCTAATCTTTGCTAGTTTGAGCCATGTAATATATTGACCATTGTTAATAGAAAAACAAACTTGCTATAGTAAATTTCATTTGTCCCAGCTAAGTAATTCAAGCCTATTATATCTTTTAATACACTGGGGCTTACATTTCTTATTTCTGAACCTATTCTCTTACAAGGTACTGGGATCATTAAGGTGCTGGGATCCTGTCTATTCAAATTTACGTCTGAAAAGATAACCTTTTAAACCCACAAACAAAAATGTAACACGTTACCATTCCATAGACGTGGCTATATTCAATTTTCTTTTTCCAGGCTAAGAACTAACTTTTTCAGCAATTACAGAAAATACCGGTTGATCTTGCCAGAAATGCAGTATTCATATCACTTCCTGTCAGCTGAAAAACAAGCAAAAACTATATTTTCTGTCTTTGTAAACTACTAATCCAATCAGCCCCCTTATAATGGAGATGACAAATGCAGATATTCCTGGGTGGTAACCATGGCTCTGTCCCTAGATACAGTACAGTCAGTCATTGTAGCCACACATGGACAGAAAATGATGCAGTCATCTCAATTAAGGACTAGAAAGCTGCAATATTTAAATTTTTTTGTTTTTGGGTTTAGATACGCTGTAAAGAATAACTCCGGAAATGTATACACTTTTTACAATGTAAAATGTTCTGATTTATAAGGGATTACATCAGGGTTAGGCAACCTCGGCCCTCCAGCTGTGGTGAAACTACAAATCCCATCCTGCCTCTGCCTCTAGGAGTCATGCGATTGTTAATGTCTTGCAATGTCTCATGGGACTTGTAGTTTCAAAACAACTGGAGGGCTGAGGTTGCCCTCCAGTTGTTGGATTACATTCATCAAGTTTTTTGACACCTCGAGGACTTATCAATTTTATTTAGTTAGCACTTTTATAGAGTGCTAGGAGTATAGCTATCCCTATTTTTCTGGTGCTCCAACACTGGATCCTCTGGTCTCCTCCAGAGAAGCTGTGGAGTTGTTTGCAGCCAGTCTGCACAGCCAGCACATTTATAAAAAAAAAAATACATTCATCTGTAACTCATCTGTCAGGTTTTATTGCTGCCTTTAACCTGCTGGGGAAATTTACACTCACTTCCTGTCTGGGTGACAATACAGGAGGTCAGCGGAAAGCTCCCCATCAGGAATATAAATAACACTAAAATTTTGAAGTAGGTCTAACCCTAAAGTTGTAAAAAAAGATTTTTGTTGAAGTTGGGCTCTAACAAGATCTCAAATTCCCAACCAAAACCTAGTCTGCCTCTACTCTTCATCCTTTATCTGGTTGCCGTGGACAGTATTAACTTCTGCTAGCCATTTTTAAAATGGATGCGCTATGTGATCCTGGCTTTTAAAGCCTAACTATATACAGTATACTATGACTTTAAATACCTTGAGCCAAGCTGGCCCACACAATTTCTTTTACTAATTAATGCAGCGGCTGTCAGCACAGTCTAAACTGTATGTAGCATCAGCTCCATACAGTAAACAGAGCTGTGCTCCAGCAGCAGTACGGGGACTTCCCATTCCCGGAACAAAATGGAGTCAGGCTGAGCGCTGCTCAGCCGTTCACAGGAACATTTTTATGTATGAATACAAGGCTTCCTCTTTAGGTGGCGATCAGGACACCATTCGCTTGCCTCTCTACCTCAGCCAATCAGAGTAAACCTTGTATTCATTCCCCTAAAACACAACGCTGTATACTTTGGTAGCTGATGCATAACACTGACAGCCGCTGCACCAATAGTAAAGGAAATAGTTTGTTTGAACCATCTTGGAAAACTAGTTAGTTAGTTAGTCCATCCCTCAAGTTAGGTTTTAAATGGCTTGTGCCTCTTTAAATTCTTGACATTTGTTTTCTATTCCTTTCAATTTAGAAACTGCAGGAGCTTAAGCAGGATTGCATAGTAAAGGAGGATAGATTTAAAAATCTGGCATCCTTGGGTGAGATGAAGGAGAAGTTGGAAGATCTCAGCCGTAACATGGCCTGGGCAGTGGTAAGACTTTTTATGCATTTCAGTTAGCGGTGGCCAGTAAGTCTATCCTTTCTCGGTGTTAAAGATGAGAAAAATATATGTACATGTAAGAGACATGAGGAGACATAAAATGGCACACTATGGTTTGGGTTGTGGGTATCAGGAGGATACAGTCATATTTGTAGCTATATAGACGCATGTACAATGTAAGTTGGTGTAAAAAAGGGGAACAAATTTGTACTGTGTACTTTTCTGTGTAATGTAGCTAAAGGTCTGTAAATAACTCAATTGCTTTTCTAAAAAGGAAGGTAATTACATGTCCTCTCCGGATTGAGATGAGACTTGGTTATGTTTTAATGGTAACTTTAAATGTGGAACCATTAAATGCTTTTGTTCTGATCATATAGAGGTGTCAGTAATATTAGATCCCTGATTGTAGATACGTTTTCTTTATCGTACATTACGGGACGCAGAGCGCCATAGTAATTACTATGTGGGTTATAGACCACCTTCAGGTGATGGACAATGGCACACCCTAAACAGGAAGTTGCCTCCCTATATAGCCCCTCCCTTACTGGGAGCACCTCAGTTTTTTCGCCAGTGTCTAAGGTGTTGGTTACGAGTGAAGATGTGCTCTGAAGAGCTCCACTAGAGGGATCCTTGCTGGATTTAAACAGCCTCCATAGACCGGATCCATCCAAAGTGCCACTGCGGTCAAGGTGGATGGTACCCAGGCCTCGTATACAAAGCAAGGTTTTGCCTGTAACGCCTCTCTTTGCAGGGCTAGACCCTGGGACCAGGACTTTTTGGTCATGCCTACATTACCTAAAGTTTTTCCTTGCGGGGTGCTAATACATGTCCAAGGGAGTGGAACCCCTACAAAGGGACCCGGTCCTTGAAGGTTTGCTAACGCAGCCCGCCGTGATGGGTGAAGTTTGGATCTGTCTGTTACAGCAGTATCCTGCAGGGAGGATAAGGTAAGGGAAGAAGCCTAGGAACTGTAAAAAGTACACCTATGGTTTTTTTCTTCCATGAGTAAAATGTATGCCTTTTAAAAGTCTCCACTAGAGGGAGTAAATGCACATACCTTGGTACGTTGCTCTCAGTCAGCTCAGTGACCAGCTAAACCAGCATGCCTGTGGTCTCAGCAGCCAGTGGGGATTCTTAATTGAACAAAGTTGGCATGTTCCTCTCCCCCCTGGGGGTACAGCAGCAGTTTGTACACTCTCTCCCCCTCCCCCCACCCCCCCTCCCGGGGGGCGCGGTGGCAGATCCCTGTGTTGTATTTACCTTACAGCTTTGCATACCTAAACGGAGTCAGTGAAAGATTCCCCACATAGCCATGTCAGTGCTAGATATTGTCCTGCCATTGCCCCAGCCCTTGTCCTCCTATTCAGTCATACTTGCTTTTTTTCTTGATGATCAGGCGATCACAGAGCCTCCCCTTCTACGGGTCTGCACTGGTAGACCCGAATCCCGCCCGCACGCGTGAACTGCTGTCGATTTGAAACAAGGAGGGGGGGTGGATTAGTGGCGAAGGGGCGTGGCTTAGGCGCGGCGCCGTGTGTGGGATGTAAAGTGTCCACGTGAAGCACACGGCACAGGTGCTAGGGACGCCGAGCTCGCACCTGAAGCATTTAAACAGACACTTCTCATTAACTGCAGAAGATCTCTATCACCAACTGAAGAGATAAAGTCTGACACACAGGAGCGCTGGGGCACGTAAGGGATGCATGCTGGCATTTCCAGTACAGGAAATACATTGTTACTCAGCACCAAGCTGAACTTTATAGCGGCATTGCATTGCTAGACTATTGCTCAGCAAATAGTGTATTTACTTAGTGCCTCCGCTTTTGTGCTTAGCACTATGACTTCCAAAAAAAGACACCACAAAAAAGGTACTAAAAATTCCACCCCCACATCCTCCATCTAAAAGGATAGGAAGCGTGTTAGATCCCCCTCCCCCACGTCAGACCCTTTACAAGGGAACAGTGGGTACAGGATAAGGTATTACCCTCAGGCGATCAGAAGGAAAGGCAAAACGATTACTCCTCTACAGAGGAGACAACGGTGGATGAACCTTTTTCAGCCTCGCAATCTGAGAAATTGCTGGTACAAATCTCTTACGGAGATGGTTCATTCCTCTTTTTCAAGCTACTCTTAACGGAGTCATCTGAAAGTTCTGTTTCTTCTTTAGGTTCCTTGAAACCCTTACAGCCTTTTATGCGTTTCCTGTACATGCCCTATGCTGAATGGGATCACCCAGATATGCACTTTCTCCCTCCAAAGAGATTCTCAGCTCTCTACCCCATGGAGGAGAAATTCACCAAAAAATGGAATGTACCAGCAGTTGACGCTGCGATTTCCAGTGCGAATAAAAGACTAACTTGCCCAGTAGACAATGCACAAATGCTTAAAGATCCAACCGATAAAAGGTTGGAATTCCTGTTAAAATACTCTTTTTCCTTGGCAGAGGCCGTTACTCAGCCTGCAGTCGCTGCAATAGGCATCTGTCAGTCCCTAAAGGACCAATTTAGACAGGCCCTTAAGGAGGTCCCTGCAAATAGGCAGTGATTTGACCGAACTACCAAAGGCATTATGTTTTGCCATAGACTCCATGAAAGACTCTATTCACCAGGCGTCCCGCCTTGTGCTTGTGCTAGTACACATGTGTAGGATCCTGTGGTTAAAAAGTTGGTCAGGCCCAGGCACAGAAGAAGACCTGGGGCCGGAAATCTGCAAAGCAGAATTCTAAAGCCCCATTATGAAGAGACGCCCCCCCCTCGCCAGAGTGGGGGGAAGACTTCTGCAATACTCAGAAGTCTGGCAAGAGGAAATTCAGGACAGATGGGTCATCTCCACAGTGTCTATAGGATACAAACTAGAATTTCGGGAGTTCCCACCGTCTCGTTTTCTGAGATCAAACGTTCCCAAAGATCCAGGGAAAAGGCAATCTCTCTTTTGGGCACTAGACCGATTACTGGCTCGGGGGTGATCATACAAATCCCCACAGAAGAGCAAGGTTTGGGGTTTTTATTCAAACCTGTTTACGGTACCAAAACCAAATGGGGATGTCAGACCCATTCTAGTTTTAAAAAATCGAAATCAGTACCTGAAGATCTGCTCCTTTCACATGGAGTCGATCAGGTCAGTGGTTTCTACAAGGAAGAGAACTTCTGGCATCTATCGACATCAGGGATGCATATCTGCATGTCCCTACATTTCCCACTCACCAAGGGTTTCTGCGGTTCAAGGTAGAACAGCAGCATTTTCAGTTTGTAGCCTTGCCCTTCGGGCTAGCTACAGCATCCTGGATGTTTACAAAAGTTCTGGCCCCACCTCTGGCCAGGTTAAGGGCACAGGGTATAACAGTCTTGGCGTACCTAGACAATCTATTGCTAATAGACCAGTCGGTGGCTTGTTTGGAGAAAAGCGTGTGCATTACAACCAAATACCTGAAAAATCTGGGTTGAATTCTCAAATTAGAGAAGTCTTCCTTAAAACCGCTAGAAAGGCAAGATCAACGCCATAAGAGAGCTGGTGCAGATGGTCAGGTCGAAAAGAGATTCCTCCATTCACCTTTGCATGAGGTTGTTAGGAAAGATGGTGGCTTCATTCAAAGCGGTTCCCTATGCCCAGTTCCATTCGGGACTGTTGCAAAACAGTATCTGGTCTGCTTGGAACAAAACGGTTCAAGCTCTAGATTTGCCAATGCGGCTGTCCCCAAAGATGTTCCAGAGCCTCAGTTTGTGCTCGGTATCCGGTAATCTGCAGAAGGAAAAAACCTTCATACCAGTAACCTAGAAAGTGGTAATGACAGATGCCAACCTTTAAAGTTGGGGAGCAGTACTGGAAAAAGACAACTGTCCAGGGACAGTGATCCAGAACTGAAAAAACCTTGCCCATCAACATCCTAGAGATTCTAGCTCTGAGGCCCTGAACATTCAGGTTACAGGATTGTCCTGTCAGGATCCAATCCGACAATGCCACAGCTGTGGCCTATATCAAATCGCCAAGGGGGCACTAAGGGTCACGCAGCTCAGAGAGTGGTGGACCATATTCTAGTTTGGGCGGAAAGGATGTTCCTTAACGATTGGCAGTCTTCATTCCGGGAATAGAGAATTTGCAGGCGGACTACGTGAGTCGCCAGCAGTTTTTTTTTTCCCTATTCAATTGCTGCCATGGCTTCTTTGCAGGATCAAGCTGGAAAGAAAGCCGGTAATTCTGGTAGCCCCAGCATGACCCAGAGGGTCCTGGTATACAGAAATCGTAAAGATGGCGGTGGAGGATCCATGGTCTCTTGCACTACGGCAAGACCTACTCTCATAGGGGCCGATATTCCATCCTACCTTGCAAACTCTGTTTGACGGTTTGGCTATTGAAGCCCACATTCTGAAAAGACATAGTCTCTCCGGGTCAGTGATTTCTACCTTCATTAATGAAGCCGGCTTCCAGAGTCATATATTATAGACTCGGGAGGGCTTATGTTTTCTGGTGTGAATCCTAGGGTTTGCCTCGGAAATATATCATAGGTAGAATTCTTGTTGTTTTCTACAAGTACAGATGAAGCTGGCCTTGAGTACTATTAAGGGCCAAGTCTCGGCTTTATTGGTCTTATTTCAAAGACTGCTTGCTTCACATTCTTTGGTCCGGGAGTTTTTATACAAGGGGTAAGGCGGCTTATTCCGCCAGTTAGACCACTCTTGAACCCTTGGGACTTGAACCTTAGTTTTTTGCCCGTATTGCCAAAAACAGCCTTCTGAACCGTTACAGCATACTCCCTTGGTCCTTCTGACAAGGGAAATAGTGTTTCGAGTTGCTATACCCTCTGCAAGAGGGTATCAGAGTTGGCTGCTCTTTCCTGTAAAGAAGCCATATTTAATTAATAAGGTGCTTTTTAGATTTTCACCTAAACTGAGATCTTGTCCTACTGTTATTTTTTTCCAAAACCAGGTTCTAGGGTAGAGAACTCACTACATTGTCTTGATGTAGTGAGAGCGGTCAAGGTCTATTTAAAGACGACTGCTCAGGTCTGAAAGACTGATGTTTTATTATGCTGCTAGGGTCCTAGGAAGGAACAGGCAGCGTCGAAATCCACTATTGCTAAGTGGATAAGGCAAGTTATAATTCAGGCCTGATGGTTGAAAGGTAAGATTTCACCTTTTCATGTCAAAACGCACTCCACTAGAGCAGTTAATGCTTCTGGGGCAGTGCATCACCAAGCCTCCATGGCATAGATCTGCAAGGCCGCAACTTCATCTGCAGTCCATACATTCACCAGATTTTATTAAGTGGATGTAAAAAATGGCATGAGGATATCGCCTTTGGGCGCAGTGTGCTGCAGGCAGTATAAGTCCTCAAGTCTGTTGGCGCCCTACGTGTTGTGTCTTCCTCCCCTCAAATAGCATTGCTATGGGACGTCCCACATAGTAATTACTATGATGCTCTGTGTCCCGTAATGTACGATAAAGAAAATAGGATTTTTATAACAGCTTACCTGTAAAATCCTTTTCTTGGAGTACATCACGGAACACAGAGGTCCCTCCCTTCTTCTGGGGTATGTGTATATTGCTTTGCTACAAAAACTGAGGTGCTGCCGGTATGGGAGGGGTTATATAGGGAGGCAGCTTCCTGTTTAGGGTGTGCCAGTGTCCATCACCTGAAGGTGATCTATAACCCACATAGTAATTACTATGGTGCTCTGTGTCCCGTGATGTACTCCAAGAAAAGGATTTTACAGGTGAGCTGTTATAAAAAGCCTATTTTTCCATCAAATCATTCATTAACTGTCGTAGTCATGTTATTTATATAGATTATTTTCACACAGATGAGTTTTTGCTGCGTTTTTACCGCACTAAAAACCCAACCCCCATGGGGCTCCTAACCTAACACGACTGCGCTGCAGGTGTGGTGCGTTTTTAAAAACTGACAATAACGTCATTGGTTGTTAGGACGCCAGCGGCTGGGAGGTTGTAATGGTGCACAATAAAAACCTGTGGCTTTGTGTAACTAAAAGGCAGGATTCATCCACCCGCTGACTTCTATACAATTTTTGGGCAATTTTTTAGACGTTTCACCAAGGCACCCCTGAAGAAACCTTAAGGCACCACAGCTTGCCTGGGCATTCTGGTTGAAAAAGGCTGGTCTGGGAGATCACTTATCTGAACCAAGAACCATTTATACAATGCCAAGAGCCTAAATGTTAAACATTCAAGGGATTGAAAGGGTTTAAGTTGAAGTTTAGTTAAAAAAAAAAAAACTTTCGGCATACAGCAAGCACCATTGTAGTAATGTACCTCTTTGATATGCATCACATATTCTACTGGCTTTATGATTAGCGTAGCAACTTTGTCCATTTTATGTTCTAGGTGATCGAGATGGAGAAACAGCTAAACCCAGTTAGGGAACAAATAGCTGCAGAAGAGGGGCGCATAGTGAAGTTTGAGCAGAAGATCAGTGAATGGCAGGTATTGCATACATCCTGTGTCATTTTGTTATGCTCCATGAAAAGTCACCCAGTCAAAAACTGAGACAGAAAACAATAAGTGTGTTTTTTTTGGGGGGGGAATCAGGGCGGCGCCGCAAATGCGGTTTAGACGGTGCCATTGCCGGCAATTGCCCCTGATTTGGCATGCAATTTGACATGTCAGATCGCATGCCAAATCGCACCAATGTGAACCAGGGCTTAAACTGGACTTGAGCGCTTTGCTCATGCATACATGTATGTAATAGAAAATAGTTACTTTTACCTGACAAAATGTATGTAGTTGTATGGAAATCACCAATCCTTTTAACATTTACACGTCACACTTTGATGGAGTATGAGGGGGTGCTGATAGAGCCTTACTGCCACACTATTCTACATATTCCCCCAGGAAGTCAATGCACTTGCGACATCTGTCCTGCAGCTTCCTAAGTCGCTGCAAAAAAAAATTCTTCCGAATGTCCGAAAGATGCAAAATTCGGCTGAATTTCGAATAGTTACGAAACAAATTGCACATGCCTACTTGATGTACAGCATATATTGATATCTCTCAGAAGTGATGTAATGTGGTCGGGTCGCCTCTGGGGGTCCTCTGTATGTTTTCCCAACACTCTGCTTTTTGAAATAGTAGGGTAGATTCTGCAGTGTTCCTACAGGGTCCTTTCCTATATCCTCCAGGGATGCATGTATAAAGGAGAATACTCTCGTAGTGTATTAACGTTCAAACAAGTTTTATTATAACTCTCACACTTTAAAAGTAGTAAACAAGCAAAAATCTACGAGTGCTGAACTTGTTTCCTTTACTAGCGTCACTTCTGGTACACCTCCGCTCACGCCCTACGTGTTGCGTCACGCCCACTTGACTTTTTCAGGGGATGATAGGGGGTATGGAAAGTGTCCTTAAATAGTGTGCATTAGTCAAAAACGACGGTCTTGTGTAATTAAAGACGATATATTGTGGCGGCCATTTTCTAGTGGATCAGGAGAGGTCTGTCTGACCAGTTGTCATATTTCTGGTGACCTATAAGCTCCCGTCGGCCATTTTCATGTAGACTATATTAAATATTGTGGCTGGGATGACGAGGTGTTGTCATGAAACATAACACCTTTGGAGAGCTTTCCTCTATGTTTTTCCTTGGTATTTTGCCTCAACTTGGTCAATAAAGCACAGTAATATGTTGCATTGATGGTTGAACCCTTTTGGAGGTGTTCCACCAGCAGAACTCCCTTCTTATCCCAAAAAACTGTTGCCATTTGCTTCTGCACTGACCTTTGCATACGGAACTTCTTTGGCCTGGGGGTCACTGTGCTTCCATTCCTTAGATTGTTCCTTTGTCTCAGGATCATAACAGTAGATCCATGTCTCATCACCAGTTACCAGTTTTTCTTGAAAAATGTTCCAAAACAGCCACCGATGTCTCCACACGTTTCCTCTTTTGTTCGTTTGTCAAAAGTTTCGGGATCCACTTTGCTGCAAGCTTTCTGATTTTGTTGTGGATAATGGCACCAACTCTCTCACATGATATTCCCAGATATGTAGCAATACTTTTAGCTTTGGTCCTCCATGATCATGTCATGGATGGCTTTCACATTTGCAGGCACAGAGACAAAAACAGACCTTCCACTGGGGTTCTGACTTTCAACACCGAAATGGTTAGTTTTGAAATTGACAACCCAACGTTTAACTTGCATATGAAGGGCCACTGTCACCCAAAGTTTGTGACATTTCATCATGGATCTGCTTCGCACCTTTCCCTTGGAGAAACAGGAACTTGATTATAGTCCTATGCTCTTCCACATTTTTCTGGAGGTACTGCCATGTTCACTTTGGACCTGAAAAAAAAAAGATAAGTTAAAATCATAGGTAGTTGATTTTTGCACCATTGAATATAGACAAATTGGCCAGTAAACACCCTGCAATTTACAGCATTCTATCTCAATTTTTTCTGGGTAAGAAAATTGTTCCTGTACATATTACTAAATTGCTCCTGTACATATTACTATTGTCTGTTGTGATTCTAGCTTATGAATATTCTGCTCATTGTTAAGTTGAATCGGATGTCTTCTTAGATCTCTCCATGACTAAATTAATGAGATAATCCTGTTACCACTGCACAGTTCTGAACCACTGAAGCTAATGGCCTTCATTCCACTGATTGCTTCTACTTGCAAAGCAAACAAATATACATGCAGCTATTGGATAATTTGCTGAGGCCCTGTTGGAGTGGTAGGACCTATTCTGCTATAGTCTTTAATCATAAGTGATTGCGTATAGATTTAAAGAGTAACTCCACTTTTGTTAAGAAAAACACATTTATCTGTGTATATTGCAAGGATTTTGATCAAACTTTGTTGCAGATTCCTAGTTTTTGTTATTCTGAAGAAATAGCAGTTAGTTTCTCCCCCTTCTCATGTGTAAAGTCAATCTATTGGGAATGATTTTATAATTATCTTGTTCAAGTATTTTATTGGAGACAAAAAAAAAAAAAACAATACAAAGAACAAGTCACCGTATAATTTTTGTGGTATAAGAGGATCGGAACAGTCAAAATACAAATAACGTCACTGAGAGTTTTGTGGCATAAAAATTGGTACAATCATCCTTCTTTAAACTGAAGATAAACCAATCTTGACAATGGTGTGCAATGTGGAGAGCAATTGCTTTAGAATAAAGGGTTTTTTTGGGCCAATGACGCCCCAGCCATGGTGGTGTACCCAGTATAACCGAGTAACATAACCAATTTGAACAATAATATATGTAGGCCGGAGAATAAGGTAGAACAAGGGTATGTGTTGGTTGTCTCCTTCCCTGAGTGTCAGGGTGGGCTTGTATTGTATATTAGATGGCAGCCAGGGGGATGATTGGGTATGAGATATATTATTGTTATGATAAACCATAAGAATGGGGAGAGAGACATGTGAGAGGATATTGGGTACAGAGATTTTATAATTGTCAGTCAGGTGCTGCACTTGCAGGATTCTAATGAGTAAAGTGGCAGGATCTGCATCGCTTTAGATGTGATTTTCTCTTTGGGAGCTTCTCACCAAAAATGACATTTTTTGTTGCAGAGGGTGCCCAAAATCTGACTTGTATCTTAGTGCAGACTTCTAGAAAAATCAGTGAGCCAATCACACGAGCAGGAAATTACATTGCTGGGGTGTGTTCTGTACACAATGTGTGTACAAAACGCCTTCAGGTAGCCATATTGTATTGCATTTTACATAAAATGACAGCACTGCAGATTGAAAAAGAAAGATAATTTTTAATAACATTCAATTACAATATGACTTGTGGCGCAATAGTATTTGCTTTTTTTTTAATCCTTATTTTTTTTTCTTGTGCAATTTTTTCCTCCCACGAAAGTGGAGTTTCCCTTTTAAATGAAACTCTACTCTGCATCACCTCAGACCTAATAAACAATGTATGTCAGACACTGCATATTATAATAGTTAATACCATCAGTACAGCATGCTAACGCAAACAACAACCCATTCATTAAGTGTATATATAAAATGGTCAGCACTCTGAAGTAGATGTCTGTCTATTTAATTGCATCACACAGAAGGCGTTTTACCTTATTTTGTTTGATGTGGGTGTAGTTTTTTTTACAGTTTTAACACATTGGAAATTAATCTTAACCAAAATATGAGAATTGCTTTCTTGCCTTTATTTGCAATAGGGTTGTGGTTTGTTGAGAGAGAGTGGCATGTTTGTTGGGTGGAGGTTGTCGCATTGCCATACTGTCCTGGTCAGTTTACATTTATGTGTGCTGCTTGGGCTCCATTGTTTGAGACCTGAGGTGACGATAGGTGTGGTTCTTATTTAATGTGAAATATTTTGATGGTTTTAACAAAAGGTTTGTTCTGTATGATGTTAGATTTGAACCTTTTTTTGATCCTCAAATGTAATTGCAGTTTTAGTAATTTTGCCTTGTAAGTGATGGTGTTAGACCAGTAGTTGATGCTGGGTAGTAGCATTAAATACATTTATTTCTTTTTCAGGAAAAAGTGAACAGTTGTGATGGGAATTTCAGAGCTATACAGGAGAAGCTGGAAATGATCAGCCAGGAGGCTCAGGCATTGAAACCACAGTGCTTAGCATTAAAAGATGATGTGCAGCAAAGGAAGAAGGCCTACAATGAATCTGAGGTATTTTCCCCTTTCATGGTGTGTTTGTATTCCATTGGAAGTAATCACCAACTCTAAGCCCCCAAACCACCAATAGTTGTAGCAAAAGGGCATGCGACTCTTGGAACCACATAAAAAAAAGTTATTTTTAAAAGCATAGCGTTTATTAGGGATGCACCGAAATTTCGGCGGCCGAAAATGGTGTTTTCAGCACGTTGCCGAAAGGAAAATATTGCCTGTGTGAGCCCCGCCCCCTGGTGCTGCCCATTGCAGGGGTGTCATTCTGGCTTGCCCCAGTTCTCCCTCCTACAGGGCGGCGATCTCCGTGTGTCAGGGAGCTGAATTGCACTGGCCGCATTAACAATGTCCCTCCTCCTGTGAGAGACGGCACACTGATCCAATGGCGAGACATTGAATCAGCGTAACGTGATCACAGGAGGCGGGACATTGTTACTGCGGCCCGGGCAATTCAGTTCACAGCTCTGATCCAGGCACTGGTGAGACTGCATCCACAGACACAGGCAGGCTGCATCTGGCCGGCACAGGCAGGCTGCATCTGGCGGACACTGGTGAGGCTGCATTGATCTCTTGTATCATGTCTGCAGTCTCTGACCATCTCCTGTACTATGTCTGCAGTCTCTGACCTTCTCCTGTGCTATGTCTGCAGTCTCTGACCATCTCCTGTACTGTGTCTGCAGTCTCTGACCATCTCCTGTACTGTGTCTGCAGTCTCTGACCATCTCCTGTACTATGTCTGCAGTCTCTGACCATCTCCTGTACTATGTCTGCAGTCTCTGACCATCTCCTGTACTGTGTCTGCACTCTCTGACCATCTCCTGTACTGTGTCTGCACTCTCTGAACATCTCCTGTACTGTGTCTGCAGTCTCTGACCATCTCCTGTACTGTGTCTGCAGTCTCTGACCATCTCCTGTACTGTGTCTGCAGTCTCTGACCATCTCCTGTACTGTGTCTGCAGTCTCTGACCATCTCCTGTACTGTGTCTGCAGTCTCTGACCATCTCCTGTACTGTGTCTGCAGTCTCTGACCATCTCCTGTACTGTGTCTGCAGTCTCTGACCATCTCCTGTACTGTGTCTGCAGTCTCTGACCATCTCCTGTACTGTGTCTGCAGTCTCTGACCATCTCCTGTACTGTGTCTGCAGTCTCTGACCATCTCCTGTACTGTGTCTGCAGTCTCTGACCATCTCCTGTACTGTGTCTGCAGTCTCTGACCATCTCCTGTACTGTGTCTGCAGTCTCTGACCATCTCCTGTATCAGATGGTTAGAGACTGGGGACATGATACAAGAGATCAGAAAGAATGGGAAATACCGCACTCTACACAGAAAAAAATCAAACTAAAAACTAAGCAGCAGCTAAAGTGTGAGATACACACAAAGAGACAAATAAAAAGCAAAAAATAAGCTGTGCTAGGAAGTGCTAATGAATAAAAAATACACCAATAAATAACAGAGTGATGATGCGTAATCAAACTATATCTCTAATCACATTGTCATTGTAAAAATAAAATAGTGGTGAAAGAAGTACAAAACTGAAAATGGATACAATGAAGTGAAAACAGTCCATGAACTAAGAATGGATCAGATAAATTGAAATTAGTCCGTGATTCTTAAAATAATAGTGCAGTAAGTGAAAAGAGGAAACTGAATCATCCACCACCAATAAGTGCCAGGCACTGTGTTTAGTATGAATCTTGGGAAACTCCATGCCAAATTTTAAATAAAAAAAACGGCATAGGTTCCCCTCCAGGGGCATACCAGACCCTTAGATCTGGTATGTATTTTAAGGGGAACCCCTACACCGAAAAACGGCGTGGGGGTCCCCCCAAAATCCATACCAGACCCTTATCCGAGCACGCAGCCCGGCCTGTCAGTAAAGGGGATGGGGACGGGCGAGCGCCGCCCCCCCCCCCTGAACCGTACCAGGCCGCATGCCCTCAACATGGGGGGGTGGGTGCTTTGGAGGAGGGGTCTGCCCTGCTGCCCCCCACCCACCCCAAGGCACCATGTCCCCATGTTGATGAGGACAAGGGCCTCTTCCCAACAACCCTGGCCGTTGGCTGTCGGGGTCTGCGGGCGGGGGGCTTATCAGAATCCGGGAGTTCCCTTTTAATAAGGGGGCCCCCAGATCCCGGCCCCCCACCCTTTGTGAATGAGTATGGGGTACCCCTACCCATTCACCTAGGGATAAAAGTGTCAATAAAAAAACACAGTACACAGGTTTTTAAAGTAATTTATTAGGCAGCTCCGGGGGGTCTTCTTCCAACTCCGGGGGTCTTCTTCCAACTCCGGGGGTCTTCTTCCAACTCCGGGGGTCCTCTTCCAACTCCGGGGGTCTTCTTCCGACTTCGGGGTCTTCTTCCGACTTCGGGGTCTTCTTCCGACTTCGGGGTCTTCTTCCGACTTCGGGGTCTTCTTCTGACTTCGGGGGTCTTCTTCCGACTTCGGGGGTCTCTCCGGCGTCTTCTCCCGGTGTCCGGATCTTCTGTCGGCTCCTCCACTATCTTCTGCCACTCTTTTGCTAGCGGTGGCCTGGACTTCTGGATCGTCTTCTTCCGATGTTCACACGACGCTCTCTCCAGCTGGAATGCTCTCTGAGCGCTCCGCAATGGACTTATATAGGCGGTGACCCCGCCCTCTTATGAGGTCACAGTTCCGGGGCATGCTGGGACTGTGACCTCATAAGGGGGCATGGTCATCGGATGACTTGACCATGCCCCCTTATGAGGTCACATTCCCATCATGCCCGGTAAGGGCTCTAAAGGTAGGAGGAATATGTGAATGTACTGCCCTATATGCTGATGATATGCTCCTCCTTTTGGAAGATCCTGGATTAACCAGTCCCTATAGCTTGGGTATCTGAATTCAAATACCTTGGGGTTCGTGTATCCCCCAAGGTAGGTGATTATTTGTTCCTTAACCTATTACCGCTCCGTACCAAAGTTGAGACACGGATGCCTGGAAACATTTACCGCTTTACTTGATCGGCAGGGGTAAACCTTAACCACTTGCCGACCGCCTCACGCCTATATACGTGAGCAGAATGGCACGGGCAGGCAAAATCACGTACCTGGTACGTGATTGCCTTTCCGCGGACGGGGGGTCCGATCGGACCCCCCCCCCGGTGCCAGCAGCGGTCGGCATTTGTCTGGCAGCGATCAAAGATGAGGGGGAGGCCATCCGATCGTGGCCCCCCACTGGCGATCGCTCCCAGCCAATGAGAAACATCCCCTGCCTCTGTATAGTACACAGAGGCAGAGGATGTGATGTCATCTCTCCTCGGCTCGGGAGTTTCCGTTCCAGCGCCGAGGAGAGAAGACATGTGAGTGAGTGCACCAACACTACACAACACAGTAGAACATGCCAGGCACACTAAACACCCCGATCCCCCCCCCCCCCCCTGTCACAAACTGACACCAAGCAGGTTTTTTTTTTTCCTGATTACTGCATAGTGTCAGTTTGTGACAGTTAGAAGTGGTAGGGCAGTGAGTATTAGCCCCCTGTAGGTCTAGGGTACCCCCCTAACCCCCCTAATAAAATTTTAACCCCTTGATCACCCCCCGTCACCAGTGTCACTAAGCGATCATTTTTCTGATCGCTGTATTAGTGTCGCTGGTGACGCTAGTTAGGGAGGTGAATATTTAGGTTCGCCGTCAGCGTTTTATAGCGTCAGGGACTCCCATATACTACCTAATAAATGTTTTAACCCCTTGATGGCCCCCTAGTTAACCCTTTCACCACTGATCACCGTATAAGTGTTACGGGTGACGCTGGTTAGTTCGTTTATTTTTTATAGTGTCAGGGCACCCGCCGTTTATTACCGAATAAAGGTTTAGCCCCCTGATCGCCCGGCGGTGATATGTGTCGCCCCAGGCAGCGTCAGATTAGCGCCAGTACCGCTAACACCCACGCACGCAGCATACGCCTCCCTTAGTGGTATAGTATCTGAACGGATCAATATCTGATCCGATCAGATCTATACTAGCGTTCCCAGCAGTTTAGGGTTCCCAAAAACGTGGTGTTAGCGGGATCAGCCCAGATACCTGCTAGCACCTGCGTTTTGTCCCTCCGCCCAGCCCAGCCCACCCAAGTGCAGTATCGATCGATCACTGTCACTTACAAAACACTAAACGCATAACTGCAGCGTTCGCAGAGTCAGGCCTGATCCCTGCGCTCGCTAACAGTTTTTTTGGTAGCGTTTTGGTGAACTGGCAAGCACCAGCCCCAGGCAGCGTCAGGTTAGCGCCAGTACCACTAACACCCACGCACGCACGCACCGTACACCTCCCTTAGTGGTATAGTATCTGAACGGATCAATATCTGATCCGATCAGATCTATACTGGCGTCCCCAGCAGTTTAGGGTTCCCAAAAACGCAGTGTTAGCGGGATCAGCCCAGATACCTGCTAGCACCTGCGTTTTGCCCCTCCGCCCGGCCCGGCCCAGCCCACCCAAGTACAGTATCGATCGATCACTGTCACTTACAAAACACTAAACGCATAACTGCAGCGTTCGCAGAGTCAGGCCTGATCCCTGCGATCGCTAACAGTTTTTTTTGGTAGCGTTTTGGTGAACTGGCACGCACCAGCGGCCTAGTACACCCCGGTCGTAGTCAAACCAGCACTGCAGTAACACTTGGTGACGTGGCGAGTCCCATAAGTGCAGTTCAAGCTGGTGAGGTGGCAAGCACAAGTAGTGTCCCGCTGCCACCAAAAAGACAAACACAGGCCCGTCGTGCCCATAATGCCCTTCCTGCTGCATTCGCCAATCCTAATTGGGAACCCACCACTTCTGCAGCGCCCGTACTTCCCCCATTCACATCCCCAACCAAATGCAGTCAGCTGCATGAGAGGCATTTTTATGTCCTCCCGAGTACCCCTACCCAACAAACCCCCCCTAAATAGATGTCGTGTCTGCAGCAAGCGCGGATATAGGCGTGACACCCGCTATTATTGTCCCTCCTGTCCTGACAATCCTGGTCTTTGCATTGGTGAATGTTTTGAACGCTACCATTCACTAGTTGAGTATTAGCGTAGGGTACAGCATTGCACAGACTAGGACACACTTTCACAGGATCTCCCAAGATGCCATCGCATTTTGAGAGACCCGAACCTGGAACCGGTTACCGTTATAAAAGTTACAAGTTTGCAAAAAAAACACAAAAAAAAAATAGTTGTCGTTTTATTGTTCTCTCTCTCTCTATTCTCTCTCTATTGTTCTGCTCTTTTTTACTGTGTTCTATTCTGCAATGTTTTATTATGTTTTATCATGTTTTCTTTTCAGGTATGCAATTTTTTATACTTTACCGTTTACTGTGCTTTATTGTTAACCATTTTTTGTCTTCAGGTACGCCATTCACGACTTTGAGTGGTTATACCAGAATGATGCCTGCAGGTTTAGGTATCATCTTGGTATCATTCTTTTCAGCCAGCGGTCGGCTTTCATGTAAAAGCAATCCTAGCGGCTAATTAGCCTCTAGACTGCTTTTACAAGCAGTGGGAGGGAATGCCCCCCCACCGTCTTCCGTGTTTTTCTCTGGCTCTCCTGTCTCGACAGGGAACCTGAGAAAGCAGCCGGTGATTCAGCCAGCTGACCATAGAGCTGATCAGAGACCAGAGTGGCTCCAAACATCTCTATGGCCTAAGAAACCGGAAGCTACGAGCATTTTATGACTTAGATTTCGCCGGATGTAAACAGCGCCATTGGGAAATTGGGGAAGCATTTTATCACACCGATCTTGGTGTGGTCAGATGCTTTGAGGGCAGAGGAGAGGTCTAGGGTCTAATAGACCCCAATTTTTTCAAAAAAGAGTACCTGTCACTACCTATTGCTATCATAGGGGATATTTACATTCCCTGAGATAACAATAAAAATGATTTAAAAAAAAATGAAAGGAACAGTTTAAAAATAAGATAAAAAAGCAAAAAAATAATAAAGAAAAAAAAAAAAAAAGCACCCCTGTCCCCCCTGCTCTCGTGCTAAGTCGAACGCAAGCGTCGGTCTGGCGTCAAATGTAAACAGCAATTGCACCATGCATGTGAGGTATCACCGCGAAGGTTAGATCGAGGGCAGTATTTTTAGCAGTAGACCTCCTCTGTAAATCTAAAGTGGTAACCTGTAAAGGCTTTTAAAGGCTTTTAAAAATGTATTAATTTTGTTGCCACTGCACGTTTGTGCGCAATTTTAAAGCATGTCATGTTTGGTATCCATGTACTTGGTTTAAGATCATCTTTTTTTATTCCATCAAACATTTGGGCAATATAGTGTGTTTTAGTGCATTAAAATTTAAAAAAGTGTGTTTTTTCCAGAAAAAATGCGTTTGAAAAATCGCTGCGCAAATACTGTGTGAAAAAAAAAAATGAAACACCCACCATTTTAATCAGTAGGGCATTTGCTTTAAAAAAATATATAATGTTTGGTGGTTCAAAGTATTTTCTTGCAAAAAAAAAAAAACTTTTTCATGTAAACAATAAGTGTCAGAAAGGGCTTTGTCTTCAAGTGGTTAGAAGAGTGGGTGATGTGTGACATAAGCTTCTAAATGTTGTGCATAAAATGCCAGGATAGTTCAAAACCCCCCCAAATGACCCCATTTTGGAAAGTAGACACCCCAAGCTATTTGCTGAGAGTCATGTCGAGTCCATGGAATATTTTATATTGTGACACAAGTTGCGGGAAAGAGACAAAATTTTTTTTTTTTTTTTTTTTTGCACAAAGTTGTCACTAAATGATATATTGCTCAAACATGCCATGGGAATATGTGAAATTACACCCCAAAATACATTCTGCTGCTTCTGAGTACGGGGATACCACATGTGTGAGACTTTTTGAGAGCCTAGCCGCGTACAGGACCCCGAAAACCAAGCACCGCCTTCAGGCATTCTAAGGGCGTAAATTTTTGATTTCACTCTTTACTGCCTATCACAGTTTCGGAGGCCATGGAATGCCCAGGTGGCACAAACCCCCCCCCCAAATGACCCCATTTTGGAAAGTAGACACCCCAAGCTATTTTCTGAGAGGTATAGTGAATATTTTGCAGACCTCACTTTTTGTCACAAAGTTTTGAAAAAAGAAAAAAAAAAATTTCTGGTCTTTCTTCATTTTCAAGAACAAATGAGAGCTGCAAAATACTCACCATGCCTCTCAGCAAATAGCTTGGGGTGTCTACTTTCCAAAATGGGGTCATTTGGGGGGGGGGTTGTGCCATCTTGGCATTTTATGGCCTTCAAAACTGTGATAGGCAGTGAAGAGTGAAATCAAAAATTTATGCCCTTAGAAATCCTGAAGGCGGTGCTTGGTTGTCGGGGCCCCATACGCGACTAGGCTCCCAAAAAGTCCCACACATGTGGTATCCCCGTACTCAGGAGAAGCAGCTGAATGTATTTTGGGGTGCAATTCCACATATGCCCATTGCCTGTGTGAGCAATATATCTTTTTTTTTTTTTTTTTTTGTCATTATTCAATCACTTGGGACAAAAAAAATAAATATTCAATGGGTTCAACATGCCTCTCAGCAATTTCCTTGGGGTGTCTACTTTCCAAAATGGGGTCATTTGGGGGGGGGTTGTACTGCCCTGCCATTTTAGCACCTCAAGAAATGACATAGGCAGTCATAAACTAAAAGCTGTGTAAATTCCGGAAAATGTACCCTAGTTTGTAGACGCTATAACTTTTGCGCAAACCAATAAATATACGCTTATTGACATTTTTTTTACCAAAGACATGTGGCCGAATACATTTTGGCCTAAATGTATGACTAAAATTTAGTTTATTGGATTTTTTTTATAACAAAAAGTAGAAAATATCATTTTTTTTCAAAATTTTCGGTCTTTTTCCGTTTATAGCGCAAAAAATAAAAACGGCAGAGGTGACCAAATACCATCAAAAGAAAGCTCTATTTGTGGGAAGAAAAGGACGCAAATTTCGTTTGGGTACAGCATTGCATGACCGCGCAATTAGCAGTTAAAGCGGCGCAGTGCCGAATTGTAAAAAGTGCTCTGGTCAGGAAGGGGTAAAATCCTCCGGGGCTGAAGTGGTTAAGATGAAAATCTTGCCGTTTATTTTGTATTTTTTGCGCAATTCTCCCATTTGGATCCCCTGTTCGTTCTTTATATGTGCAAATAGTCTGTTTAGTTCCTTTTTGTGGTCTACTGGTCATTCTAGAGAATAAGTCTACGTACATTGCAGAAGCCCCTAGGACAGGGAGGGCTGGCATCGCCAGACCCATTTCAGTTTTTTTTTTTTTTAGCAGGACAAATGGTTGTTGCCAGGTGCTGGCTGCTGTGAGATGATGGAGACGCAGCAACAGTACTTGAGGCAGCCCTTATGGGATTATACGAGAGTCTTTACTTCCTGGTATATAGGGGTTCGAAAGTAGTATCACCTTTTGACTGGGTTGATGCACACTACTATTCGTGCATGGAACAGGGCAAAGGTGTTGATGCATTCTGAGGCTCAGGACTGGTCGCCAGATACTCCCCTATGGTTTAATCCTAGGTTCCCCCATTTTGATGTGATTCCGGAGTCAATACTGTGGGCCCGGGTGGGCATCAAACAATTGAAGCATATAGTAGGGGGAGGGAAATTATTTACATTCGATCAATTGAAGGAGAGATACAGCCTTCTGAACTGGTACCTTTTTCGTTATCTTCAACTGAGGCATGCATTTGTGACACAGTTTGGTACAGATACATTGGAGCTTCATGTTTCTCCTCTGGAGTGGTTACTGTGTGATGAATCAATGCAAAAGACGACGTCTGAGGTTTACAAAGCACTGTTTGTCGAAAGGCCGAAAGCACTAAGTAAATGTAGGGACAAATAGAGCGCACTGATACCTGATTGGAAAGATATGTGGGACCACTCGTTCTGGGCTCTGGTGATGGCTTGTGACCGTTATATCCAACTCAAAATACTTCATAGGGTTTATTATACCCCTGCGAGAATCGGTTCGCTCTCCGTGGGGGCACTTGAGAAGAGGAGGAGCCAGGAGCACCACTGAGAGACCCCAGAAAAGGAGGATCGGGACCACTCTGTGCAAAACCCTTGCACAGAGGAGGTAAGTTTAACATGTTTGTTATTTTAAAAAAATACTAACCTTTACAACCCCTTTAACCCTTTGACATTGCTATTGAACCCTTTAGCATACCTTTTACGGGCTGCTACGGATGTAGCAGGTCTGTTTAGAAGTAATATGGATTTAAAGGTAGCGCTGTATGTTAATGATTTATTTTTATCCAATCTTTGGTCATCTCTGTCAGCAGTTATGAACTATATAGATGAGTTTGCCAGATTCTCAGGGCTGGCTATCAAGTGGGAGAAGTCTATTCTTTTCTTTCAGAAATAGGATGTATACATTTAATTTAAATGATCTGGATGCCACAGATTTTAATTTTTTTTTACACAGTTCCCCAGTCTGGATCCCCCTGTAGAACTTTCTTAAGGTCAGTGGCCTATTTAGAGATTTGATTTGGGGGAACAAAGTCCCCCGTGTCAAACTGGAACTTTTAATATCCAAAGGAGGCTGGGGTCTCCAAATCCGAGAATTTATTTTCTTGCAGCCCAACTGCAGCATCTTGCATGGTGGGATTTTAAAGTTTCAGCTACTGCCCTATAGCATTTAGTCTCCTTTATGTTTCAGGGGCGCCCACTTTTGCTTGCCGTGGAGGGGGGTTGTTGGGATGTTTTGCTTTTTCTGTCATGTCCACCTTTGTACTGTTGTTTAAGGTGTGGGATTCTGTCAAGAAGTTAATGGGGGGTTTCTTCCCTCACTAAATATATCCCTATTTGGGGTAATGAAAGGCTCCCTAAGTGATTGACCCAGCAGGGTTTTTAAGCGATGGGAACAGGTGCCGGTTCTTACTCTTAATTGTGGGAAGGGTTCACTTAAATCCTCTGAGCAGCTGATAAGGGAATTCCCTTTGAAACAGAGGTGGTCTTATCAATTTGTACAGCTACGCCATGCTCTACATGCCTAATTCATTCATTGATATTGTGTTAAAAGACAGCCAACACGTTGGCTGTCGTTTAACTTCATGTCAATAAATGAATTTGGACTCTTATCTTTTGGTATGGTGCTCCTTTCACAGGCTGCCAGAGAGACCAGACCCGTAAGCGTTACTGAACTTAAGCAGAGGAAGTCAGGTTTCCTGTCACGGCAGACAGGGCTCTGCTAAGTGGCGGTGCTGCGTAAATCTCAGGAATGAATGATTCAAATTCTTTGGCATGTTTCATCTGTGTGTTTAGCGGTCTGTTCAGCTTTAAACTGAAAAGACTTTCTTTTTAGGTCCTTTTTAATCGGCACAAGCTGGAATTAAGACGTCTGGAAAGGGATGCACAGCAGCTGCAGATACGCATTGAAGAGTTGCAGAACAGGTGTGTGTGGTGTTTTTTTTTATTTTAAAGATTTGAAACCTATTAAAGGCAAGCAGTACCTGAATTTGACCTGGGACTAGCTCTACAGCAAAGCTCAGACTAGGAAGAGGAGAAGCAGCACAGAAAAATCAGGTCCTGTGTCTTTCCAGACCATGGTGTTGTACATGTGTTTAGTTATGACACCAGCCATTTTATGACTTGATAGTTTGGTTGAGGGATCCAGCAACAGCATGCCTTGAGCACAACTATTTTGGGAAAAGGTTAAATCTATGGGTTTACGTAATCTTTACCTTCTTCTGGCCCCTAAAATGTTTCTATAATCAAGATAATTGCACAATAAGTTTGTTTGTTTTGTAGTGCTGATAATGCTTCTGAAGAAGAAAAGATGGAGAGACTGAGACAAATAGACCAGCTGAAGCATAAAGTGAATGAACTAACAGCTCAAGACATCACAACTACTGAGCAGATGACCCAGTTCCAGCATGCAATATACAGGAACAAAGAAGAGCAATCCAATCTGCTGTATGTTCCCTCTTCAGTTTCATGCAGATACATGAATGTTGTTCTGTTAAAGCCTCATGTCAGCTAAGTTCTTTACCTCTGCAACACCTGTCAGCTTTTTAATGACGTCTTTGTTTTCCCATTTGGAAAGGATGTTACCTCACTTCTTGTAACCCTGTCATTGGAACGTAAAATGCTCTCCAGTTGAGATCCAAACTATTTTTTTTAAACCTCCTTTTTAGCTAAGTGAAGAAGCGTTAGAACCTCTGTCCCAGTCCTTTAACTATCTGTTCCTTTCGCTTCTTGTTCTGGTAATAAATACCTTGTCTGATATGGTGCCACCAGAATGGAAAATAAGGGAAGCTTCCAGATGGAGAAACAGCAATAATGCATTAGCGGCTTCAATCTGTTTTTAGAATGCATCACTTTATAATTTCTCAATTTTAAAAAAAAAGTAACTACAATAGTTGCTTTATTGTTTTACCAAAAAAAAGTGTCTTGCACTCCTTTGGAGAGTAAGACACTTTTTTGGGGGACGAATAGCGAGTTTCAAAATATCCAGTTTTAGCAAATTTCCCTTTTGGGTGTTCAGGAAATATTGTTGGGAAGTTGTGGTAATAGCAAAATGTTTTATCACTTTATGAAAAGGCTCCTATCCTTTCCCATTCTTTTAAGAATTAAAAGAACAGTTCTGTCCTGGAGCCGAACATGTGTCTGGATAACAGAACCGTGTCTCTTAAAACAGGTATAAGTCATTATTTGGCAAACATTTCTCCAATCAAAGCAGTTGTGATGGGCTTGCACTGCTTCAGGAACCTTCTGCCACTTAAAGGCAACTGAGAGCAGTCAACTACAAAATGGCAAAATTCACATGACATCTTAGCTGTAAGCAATTGCAAATTGTAGCTGATGGGAGGTTTTATTTATTTATTTATTTTATGAATTAGCTGTTTTTTTTTTTTAACATGTTTACTTGCTCACTGCTCCATATTTTGACTATTGTATGTTAATAGACGGATCTCTAAAAGCTTCTACTAGTGGTTACCTTTGAATTTAGAAATGTGATTAGCATTCCTATTTAAATGTTTTCGTTATAATAATTAACTCTTAAAGTGGTTGTAAACCCCCAATGTGGAAGTTGTACCTATAGGTAAACCCTATAATAAAGCTTACCTATAGGTACGGTAAATATCTCCTAAACGTGCGTCGTTTATGAGATATTTACCCTGTAGTGCGCCGATGATGTCATCGCGCGTTCGTTGTGAAGAAACAGCCCTCCGTGCTATTTCTTTACTAGCAAGTGCCGTGACTGGTGGCTCCCGCACGTTTACCCTCATGAACTACTGTATTGATCGGCGTATAACACCGCACGTGTTATATGCCGATATTTGTTTTTTACCAGCAGGGGGCGGGAATCGGGCGGTTCACCCCGGGTGCCACACATTGGGGGGGAGGTCAAGCCGGCCACCCCGCCTCTCCTGGCCCTTGGACAGCACTGCCAGCAAAGTTTAAAGTCAGGAAAAAAATCACTGCCAGCCCCTTCTACACCGCTCCTCCTCCTGTGTCACTCTCATTGTAAGCTGAAGCTTCTAAATACCTCAGTAGCTTTGTTCTTGTTGGCCGCTCTCCTCCTCCCAGTGTTGCTCTAGATTGGAGGAGGAGAGTGGTCACATGACCATCCAAGAAATGTCAGAGGAGAGCAGTCATGTGACTAGGTCCATGCAAGAACGAAGATATTGAGGTATATTTAGAGACTTTGATTTACAATGAGAGTGACATAGGAGGAGCTGTGTATGAGAAAGGGCTGACAGTGATCTATTAACTTTAGAGTACGCTGGCAGTGCTGTCCCAGGAGACTGGGGGTCTCCTGGGACTGCAGGGAGGGCTGTGTATTGTGCCGAGGGTGGGGGGCTAAGTACTGTGCACATTCGATTTTATTAGTTAAAATGATTTTATTCTACTAAAATGTACTGGAGATTTTAGTCGACTAAAATGGGACTAAAACTAAAACACTTGCAGATGACTAAAATGGGACTAAAACTAAAATGCCATTTTAGTCCTAAGACTAAAACTAAATCGAAATTTGCTGCCAAAATTAACACTGAGTACCACAGATGGAATACATGTTTGCTTAGCACATCCATTATTTTGGTATTTCTACTATTCACTTTCAACATCAAAGATCTCTTTCACTTTATATGACTTCCTGTTTGATTGTCAACAGTAATCAAGAGCGGGATCTAAAATACCGGATGGAAAGCCTTAGAAGGCAAATAAAGCAATTTCAGGACAGCAAAACAGACAGACTGAAGAGATTTGGACAAAATATGCCACCTCTTTTAGCAGCAATTGATGAGGCCTACAGACAGGGCCGTTTCAGGAAAAAACCCATTGGCCCATTGGGTATGTTCTGTAATATTTTATCTTAAACTACATTTGGTGAATGTGTTTTGCTTTTATGAAGATATTCCTGTCACACTTCTGTATTTGAACTGTGGATATCAGTGAAACTATGTGTTTTGCTCGCCTTTCATCTCCTGTGACTGTTTAGAAAACAGAAATGGAAGAACAGAAAAAGAAAGCATGCAGGCCTGTTCTGCATGAAATATATTGCCTGCATGTATGGACCTTATTAAGCAGCAGCAGTGTTCTGTCAGATTAGCAAACCTGTGAGATCAGTAGGCTTGCCGCTGCTTTCAAAATTCAACATCAAAACAGTGTCACGGATCTCAAAATACTGTATTAACGATATACGCTCAGTTTACTGATAAAAATAAGTGTGAAATGCAAGACTCCAGTGGGTGTAAAACGTTCGCTTGCCGCCTTCTGACTGTAGGCTTGCTGCAGGCGAGTGCGGGTGTACCAAGATGGGCGCGACGGAACGTCACTTCCGTTGTATTTTCTGATGTGTAGCGGCTTTCTGACAGGATACCAGCTTTAAACAACCATCATAAATCGCATTGTAAAATGCATCACAAAAGAACGCAAATGCGATTTTGATGCTTGCTATTGAAGTCTATGGACCACAAAATTGCACCTCACCCAACTCGCACAGGACTGTTTTCAAAATCACATCACAGCAGCACCGCATACATTATATTATCAAAAATATTGGGATGCCTGCCTTTACACGCACATGAACTTTAATGGCATCCCAGTCTTAGTCTGTAGGGTTCAATATTGAGTTGGCCCACCCTTTGCAGCTATAACAGCTTCAACTCTTCTGGGAAGGCCGTCCACAAGGTTTAGGAGTGTGTCTATGGGAATGTTTGACCATTTTATCAGAAGTGCATTTGTGAGGTCAGGCACTGATGTTGGATGAGAAAGCCTGGCTCGCAGTCTCCGCTCTGATTCAGCCCAAAGGTGTTCTAGTGGGTTAAGGTCAGGACTCTGTGCAGGCCAGTCATGTTCCTCCACCACAAACTCGCTTATTCATGCCTTTTATGGGCCTTGCTTTGGGCACTGGTCCAAATCAATTGGTGAAGGGAGGATTATGTTGTGGCCTTGTTTTTCAGGGGTTGGGCTTGGCCCCTTAGTTCCAGTGAAGAGAACTTAAGATGTCAGCATACCACAGAATTACTGAGTTGGAAAAAGGATCCCCCTTGTGTCAGTATTTTGTTGAACCACCTTTTGCTTTAAACTCAGCCTTTAGTTTGTTGGGTTGGGCTTGGCCCCTTAGTTCCAGTGAAGGGAACTCTTAAGGCGTCAGCATACCAAGACATTTTGGACAATTTCATGCTCCCAACATTATGGGAATAGTTTGGGGATGGCCCCTTCCTGTTCCAACATGACTGTGCACCAGTGCACTAAGCAAGGTCCATAAAGACACGGATGAGCGAATTTGGGGTAGAGGAACTTGACTGGCCTGCACAGAGTCCTGACCTCAACCTGATAGAACACCTTTGACATGAATTCGAGTGGAGACTGCGAGCCAGGCCTTCTCGTTCAACATCAGTGCCTGACCTCACAAATGCGCTTCTGGAAGAATGGTCAAACATTCCCATAGACACACTCCTAAACCTTGTGGACAGCCTTCCCAGAAGAGTTGAAGTTGTTGTAGCTGCAAAGAGTGGGCCAACTCAATATTGAACCCTGGGGTGCCATTAAAGTTCATGTAAAGGCAGGCGTCACAATACTTTTGAGAATATAGTGCATATGTGAACGGGCTCCACAGAAATGTTATTTCACTTGTTGTGCCATTTCATGCATTCTGGAACGCATCAGAAGTTGCATCAGTGTGAACCAGAACTAAAGTAGTTTTCAATATTTTTAGAGGATAAAAAAGGTGAATTTTATTTTTAGCGATTTCAGTTGTTTCTGATACATGTTTCTTTACCAAACTGAATATCATTCAGTTAGTATTTACAGCTACTTTAAGCTCAAAAGGAACACTCTCCCCCTTGACTATTATAGACCTCAACCCACAAATGTATATAATAAAAATATAACAAAATTTTATTGTGAAAACACAATAGTTAAAGTGCATTAAAAGTAGCTGCCCATAAACAAATATGTCGTTTAGCATGTTGTGACCATATATCCAAGTATGACATACAGCGTGGTTGGATATATGGATATTAAGCAAACACCTTTATTCATGTAGATTTGTGTAAATGCATTGTTCTCTGCTGTATATCATGCTTGGATATAGGGTCACAACGAGCTAAACTACATATTTGTTTGTTGCCAGCTACTTTTAATGCATTTTAATCATTCAGATTGTGCATAAAAAATTGGTTAAGTTTTTTAATTACCGGTATATACATTTCTGGGCCACTATCTATAATAGTCCTAGGGGAAGAGTGTTCCTTTTTTTGCACTCATATTAGGGATAGAGACCGTGTAATATAATGTAACCCACACAACAATTTTCTTCTCTTGCATCGATTTTAAGCTTAGTTCACCCAAAATTATTATTTCATGTTTTGGTAGATGCTGGAGAGTTAGTGTACGTCCACGTTTATAGGGCTCTGTAAGCCCTCCACCGTCACCCCTTATAGTCTCACACCTCCCCTTGTGGCACAGCTTCTGCTTGTGAATATCTTTACCGTCAGGTGCTGCTCTCCCTGCACAATTTATTTAATGCCAGTATACTTGTACATTAATATATATGCAGTAAACCTGAAGAATACCGTATCGCACAAAAGTGAGTACACCCCTCACTTTTTGTAAATATTTTATTATATCTTTTCATGTGACAACTCTGAAGAAATGACACTTTGCTACAATGTAAAGTAGTGAGTGTACAGCTTGTATAACAGTGTGAGTTTGCTGTCCCCTCAAAATAACTCAACACACAGCCATTAATAAATTCAAGATTAATCACTGCGCTAGTAATAGTAATGAAGCAGCTGACATAAATTGTATGGTGACGATAAGAAGCATAAAAAATAATTGTACGCAGCGCTACGAACATAGCATTAAAAATAAAAGTCCATAGTGTTTGGAATAAAATCCTTATTCAAGGAAAGAAAACTGGAGTCACCCACAGTGTAGACAGAGACACAAATTAGGTGAGCACGGACTTATCCTCCACCGAACATCAACACACCAGGCCTCTTACCAAAAAGAATGGACCACCTAATTACAGGTGGTCAGACAAGCATGATAAATCCACAGAGCCACAAAACCATTTCATGAGGATCATAGATGGCTGGGTCTTGTAGTCTCACCAGATAAATATTCAGAGGTGCATGCATAAGATACAAAAGAAGGAACTCCTCGGTGTAGTATTATAAAACCATGGTCATATTTATTTAAAGAAATATCCAGGGTACTCACATTTCAGGGAATAAAAACGGGCATGTTCAAAAAGCAGCAGTCTGTATAAGCAGCATTTTTGTTTCCAACCACAAAATGGCCGTGGTCAACGCGTTGCAGCACTGACGTCACAACGATGCAACGTGTCGACCGCGGCCACCTTTGTGTTTGGAAACAAACGCTGCTTATACAGACTGCTGCTTTTTGAACATGCCTGTTTTTATTTGTTGAAATGTGAGTACCTGGATATTTCTTTAAATAAATATGACCCTGGTTTTATAATACTACACCATGAGGAGTTCCTTCTTTTGTATCTTATGCATGCACCTCTGAATATTTATGCTGGCAACAAAAGTGAGTACAGCCCTAAGTGAAAGTGTCTAAATTTGGGCCCAATTAGCCATTTTCCCTCCCCCGGTGTCATGTTAGGCTCGGTTCACACTGGGGCAACACGATTTCAGCGCGACTTTGTACGGCGGCTTCAACGCGACTTTAAGCAAATTACAACGCGACTTCAAGTCGCCTCCAGGACAGGCGACTTTGGCTGTGGCCAATCACAGGATAATCAGCTCTCTGGGAGGGAGGGGTTTGCCTGGGAAAACTAAATTTTTTCCCTGCAAAGTCGCTTGACTGTAGAGAGAGATCCGACTTGGAGGCGACTTCCATTGATTTCTATGGTACAGGTCGCCTACCAAGTCGGATCCAAGTAGTACAGGGAGTACGCTCTGAAGTCGGAGCGACTTCAGTAGTGTCTATTAAGACGCTCCCATTCACTGTAATGTGAATCTCTTTCTGGGGCGACTTGAGCGCTTACAAGTCGGAACCCAAGTCATCCCAGTCGTGTGAACCGAGCCTTAGTGCCGGTTCACACAGGGGGCGACTTGTCAGGCGACCTAGCCGCCTGACAAGTCGCCTCCCGTTCTGTACAATGGAACCGTTCTAATAGGAGCGACGCAAGTCGCTCCAACTTAGAAAAAGGTTCCTGTACTACTTTGGGGGCGACTTGAGGCGACTTGCGTAGACTTCTATACAGAAGTCGTTTTGCAAGTCGCCGTGAAAGTCGTGTGCAGGTCGCCTCGGTGAGGCGACCTGCAAGTCGTGCCGCCCCTGTGTGAACCGGGGCTTAGTGTTGCAAGGTCTGCGGTGTGAATGGGGAGCAGGTGTGTTAAATTTGGTGTTATTGCTCTCACTCTCTCATATTGGTCACTAGAAGTCCAACATGGCACCTCTTGGCAAAGAACTCTGAGGGTCTGAAAAAAAGAATTGTTGCTCTACATAAAGATGGCCTAGGCTATAAGAAGATTGCCAAGACCCTGAAACTGAGCTGCAGCACGGTGGCCTATACAATACAGCGGTTTAACAGGACAGCTTCCACTCGCCATGGTCAACCAAAGAAGTTGAGTGCTTGTGCTCAGTGTCATATCCAGAGGTTGTTTTTGTAAAATGTATGAGTGCTGCCAGCATTGCTGCAGAGGTTGAAGGGGTGGGGGTCAGACTTTCAGTGCTCAGACCATACGCCGCACGCTGCATCAAATTGGTCTGCTTTGCTGTCGTCCCAGAAGGAAGCCTCTTCTTAAGATGAAGTACAAGAAAGCCCACAAACAGTTTGCTGAAGACAAGCAGACTAAGGACATGGATTACTGGAACCAAGTCCTGTGGTCTGATGAGACCAAGATAAACTTATTTGGTTCAGATGGAATCAAGCGTGTGTGGTGGAAACCAGGCGAGGTGTACAAAGACAAGTGTGTTTTGCCTACATTAAAGCATGGTGGTGGGAGTGTCATGGTCTGGGGCTGCATGAGTGCTTCTGGCACTGGGGAGCTACAGTTCATTTAGGCAACCATTAATGCTAACCTGTACTGTGACATACTGAAGCAGAGCATGATCCCCTCCCTTCAGAGCCTGGGCCGCAAGGCAGTATTCCAACATAACGACCCCAAACACACCTGGAAGACGACCACTGCCTTGCTAAAGAAGATAAGGGTAAAGGTGATGGAATGGCCAAGCATGTCTCCAGACCTAAACCCTATTGAGCGTCTGTGGAGCATCCTCAAACGGAAAGGTGGAGGAATGCAAGGTCTCTAACATCCACCCGCTCTGAGATGTTGTCACGGAGGAGTGGAAGAGGACTCCAGTGGCAACCTGTGAAGCTCTGCTGGAAAATAATGGTGGCCACACAAAATATTGACACTTTGGACCCAATTTGGACATTTTCTCTTAGGGATGTACTCACTTTTGTTGCCAGCAGTTTAGACATTAATGGCTGTGTGTTGTTATTTTGAGGTGAAATCAAATTTAGTTATACAAGCTGTACAGTCACTAATTTACATTGTAGCAAAGTGTCATTTCTTCAGTGTTGTCACATGAAAAGATATAATAAAATATTTACAAAAATGTGAGGGGTGTACTCACTTTTGTGAGATACTGTATATCTGGTGCTAGATAACAAATACAAGTGAATAGTGTTCTTTGCGCAACACCAAATGTGTTAAACCACTACAACTATAAGTGTAAATTAATCCAATTCACCAAATCTACTAAATGTTGCCGCAAAACACTGAACTGTGTTCCTCACACCAAACATAAATATACTGTACAGTATATCAAATAGTGCTGTGCAACATTCTGTCATCATATAACTAACAACCTAAAGGTGTGTAAAAAAAAAAAGAGAAAAAAATTGTAAATACTTCAATATCGTGAACAATATTAAATAATATCCTAACTACATACCATATATGAATGTATACAATGTGTTAAATACTCAGAGATATGAGAACAAGAGGAAAAATAATTTTTCATGTCTTGGCTATTTTTGTTTCAATACATAGTTACATAGTTACATAGTAGGTGAGGTTGAAAAAAGACACAAGTCCATCAAGTCCAACCTATGTGTGTGATAATGTGTCAGTATTACATTACATATCCCTGTATATTGCGGTCATTCAGGTGATTATCTAATAGTTTCTTGACGCTATCAATGCTCCCCGCTGAGACCACCGCCTGTGGAAGGGAATTCCACATCCTTACCGTTCTTACAGTAAAGAACCCTCTACGTAGTTTAAGGTTAAACCTCTTTTCTTCTAATTGTAATGAGTGGCCACGAGTCTTATTAAACTCTCTTCTGCGAAAAAGTTTTATCCCTATTGTGGGGTCACCAGTACAGTATTTGTAAATTGAAATCATATCCCCTCTCAAGCGTCTCTTCTCCAGAGAGAATAAGTTCAGTGCTTGCAACCTTTCCTCATAACTAAGATCCTCCAGACCCTTTATTAGCTTTGTTGCCCTTCTTTGTACTCGTTCCATTTCCAGTATGTCCCTCCTGAGGACTGGTGCCCAGAACTGGACAGCATACTCCAGGTGCGGGCGGACCAGAGTCTTGTAGAGCGGGAGAATTATCGTTTTATCTCTGCAGTTGATCCCCCTTTTAATGCATGCCAATATTCTGTTTGCTTTATTAGCAGCAGCTTGGCATTGCATGCCATTGCTGAGCCTATCATCCACTAGGACCCCCAGGTCCTTTTCCATCCTAGATTCCCCCAGAGGTTCTCCCCCCAGTGTATAGATTGCATTCATATTTTTGCCACCCAAATGCATTATTTTACATTTTTCTACATTGAACCTCATTTGCCATGTAGTCGCCCACCCCATTAATTTGTTCAGGTCTTTTTGCAAGATTTCCACATCCTGCAGAGAAGTTATTGCCCTGCTTAGCTTAGTATCGTCTGCAAATACAGAGATTGAACTCTTTATCCCACCCTCCAGGTCGTTTATGAACAAATTAAATAGGATTGGTCCCAGCACAGAACCCTGGGGAACCCCACTACCCACCCCTGACCATTCTGAGTACTCCCCATTTATCACCACCCTCTGAACACGCCCTTGTAGCCAGTTTTCAATCCATGTACTCACCCTATGGTCCATGCCAACGCACCTTATTTTGTATAGTAAACGTTTATGGGGAACTGTGTCAAATGCTTTTGCAAAATCCAGATACACCACGTCTACGGGCCTTCCTTTATCTAGATGGCAACTCACCTCCTCATAGAAGGTTAATAGATTGGTTTGGCAAGAACGATTCTTCATGAATCCATGCTGATTACTGCTAATGAAATCATTCTTATTACTAAAATCTTGTATATAGTCCCTTATCATCCCCTCCAAGAGTCTACATACTATTGATGTTAGGCTAACTGGTCTGTAATTCCCAGGGATGTTTTTTGGGCCCTTTTTAAATATTGGTGCTACATTGGCTTTTCTCCAATCAGCTGGTACCATTCCAGTCAATAGACTGTCTGTAAATATTAGGAACAACGGTCTGGCAATCACCTGACTGAGTTCCCTAAGTACCCTCGGATGCAAGCCATCTGGTCCCGGTGATTTATTAATGTTAAGTTTCTCAAGTCTAATTTTAATTCCGTCCTCTGTTAACCATGGAGGTGCTTCCTGTGACGTGTCATGAGGATAAACACTGCAGTTTTGGTTACTGAAGCCCCCCGATTCACTTGTGAAGACTGAGGAGAAGAATAAATTCAATACCTTTGCCATCTCCCCATCCTTTGTAACCAGATGTCCTTCCTCATTCTTTATGGGGCCAATATGGTCTGTCCTCCCTTTTTTACTGTTTACATACTTAAAGAATTTCTTGGGATTTCTTTTGCTCTCCTCCGCTATGTGTCTTTCATGTTCTATCTTAGCCATCCTAATTGCACCCTTACATTTCTTATTGCATTCTTTATAAATACTGAATGCTGAGGATGATCCCTCAACCTTGTATTTTTTGAAGGCCTTCTCCTTTGCTTTTATATGCATTTTTACATCGGAGTTAAGCCATCCAGGATGTTTGTTCGCTCTTTTAAATTTATTACCCAATGGGATATATTGGCTAATGCCCTTATTTAATATGCTCTTAAAGCAAACCCATCTCTCCTCCGTATTCCGTATATTTATTGAAACGTTTTTACCAGAGGACACAAATCGTAGGCAAAGAATGACAACAAGAATAAGGTTCAAAACACAAGTGGAACATAACAAAAACATGAAGGATGGATGTTAAAAGGATCCAAGTAGTATACCACCAGTCATCACAAAGGGTTGCCATATAAAATATAAGTTCAACATAAAGATAAACGTTCTTCTAAAAGCATACAACAATCCTACTCAGAAACCCCCACTAGGGGAAACATTAGAACCTATACTTCACCACCACCCACCGGCTAGGCGGCGTGAGTATACAAAGTGCACAACAAAAAGTGTGAGCTAAATGAAAACTAAGTACAAATAGAAGAAAAGGAAAAAAAAAGCAAGAGAGCAGGGTGCAGCGAGAAAGGAGAGACATAGAATGGAAAGTGAATAAGAGATAGGGGAAAAGAATAAACAAATTAAAGATGAAAAGACCGAACGCCCACCGCCGCTGCCCACACTCCTCAATCAGCTGGAAGTTGGAGTATTTAACACATTTTATGTATTGTATTTATTTTATACTTGCATATATGGTGTGTAGGTAGGATATTATTGTTCACGATATTGAAGTGTTTGATTTTTTTACACACCTTTTAGGTTATTGGTTATATTATGATAGAATAATGTTGCACAGCACTATTAGAGATTATCTATCTATTGATCTCTGGTGCTAGGTCCATGTTAAATTGATATGTAAAAAAGCCAGCTGCATTGTGGTTGTGCAACACTGCCACAAAGCGGTTTCCAGTCTTAGTGAGTTCTACTTCTGCTTTGTTTTTTAATTTGTTTTGTTGAACATTAATGTTTTTATTGTGAATGTAGGTTCTTGCATTCGTCTAAAAGACCCACAGCATGATCTTGCTGTGGAAAGTTGTCTGAAGTCCCTGCTCCTTGCTTTCTGCTGTGATAATCACCAAGATGAGAGAACTCTGCAAAATCTGATGTCAAGGGAATTCCCACATGGTCAACGTCCATCGATCATTGTAAATGAGTTCCGAGACAGAGTTTATGATGTCTCACAACGGTGAGAAGATCAACATTTTGTTTTAAATTTGTCTTTTGATTTTATTCTGACACAAAATAAAGTGCCCCCACATTATGTGAAATTCTGCACCCAATTAAAACTATTTGTCTGACATTTCAAAAAGGAAAAAAAAAGTCAAGTACTGGAAACCCACGTTCTACAGGGGTTTTTTTTGTAATGCAATGGTCACCACTGCCTTTTGCGTTTGTGCGATCAGTCACCTCGATTCAATTACTCTGCAGTCAGTATGATGTCTCTTATTTCCCTGATTTGATGATCAGCTGCCCCGCACATCTACTCTCCCCTCACTGAGCAACCTTTATTTGTGGGCAGTGATAGGAACATTCTGCTTTACCCTATCTCTTCCCAGAGAGCCACAAACCTCTCCCCAAAGCCCTCCCATATATTGTTTTGCTGCTTCTTTAATAAATTGCTATGTGTTTTCCTGAAATCAATGAAGAAATTGCCATAAGCTTTCAGCTCTTCAGGGGCGGTCTAATGCTTAGTTATGCTAGCTGCTCCCTGCTTCTCCTATCCTAGTCATGACATTAGCCCACTTTGATTTTAAAGTTTTTGTAAACCCTTACATATACACAGTGAAGTGACTCTTCTCAGGTGATACACAGGGATGAAACAAATCACCCTACATAAGTTGTAACCGTTATCTGCAGTCTTCCCTTCTCTACATATGTTCAAAGTGCTGAATTTATAAAGCTTGTCTGACAGTTCAGATAAAAAGGGGGCAGAGAGCTGAAGTTGCACTCTGCTGAGCTCAGTGAGGAGAGCTCTGATAGCGGATTGGAGGGAAGGGACCCCCCTCCACACAGGAACAGAGCTGAGGCTCTAAATCAGCTGGAGCTCCCTTCCCCGTCACCATCTTTCTTTTGATGTCAAGAAAACTTGTCTGAGGGGACTCCTGCTGAAAGCAGAGGAAGGAAGCAGCAGACAGAAATGACACTTAATGCTCTGGATAGAGACATGTACGCACTATAGAGGGATATGCTTTGCTCATATTTCATGTCTGAGGACATGTACATGCGTATAATGGGTAATAATTAACCATGATGTATACATGCAAAAAGCATAAATGAAATATATGCAATTGCAGGATGGCTCATTACATTTACTATAGTCTTGCTCGTGCAGTTCAGGTACGACCCATTTAACTCTTAGGAATTTAAACAAAAAAAAATGACCCTTGCAGTGCCCCCCCCCCCCCCCCCCCCACATTGCAACAGTTAAATGCTTGTTATGTCCAAAGGTGCACAGAGGTTCCCTCCAGCTCCATAAGAGGGACTTAGGTCTCACTCCAGCCTCTTAAGCGTAAAGTACAGGGTTAATGTTCTTGTACTGTACATGGTTGTGCTAACGCCCCGCCCACAGACCAGAGCTTCAGTAGCGTCCCGGTATATGGTAAGTGATGGTGCCTGCACTGTGTGTCCAGACCTAACAAGCATTTAACCTTTGCAGTGCTGCAAGGCCCCACTGCAAGGGTACCCCGGAAACCCAGTTTTTTATAGTCTTCTGGAATGTGGGTATACTCATGCCCCTCAATGTGTTCATTGTGTGTGATGATTTCACAGAAGTCAGGACTTAATGGGCCTGGTTGTGTATGGTGGTGAAGAAGCCTGTGGGAGGGAGGGAGGAATAAGGTTAGTCTTTTTCTACTTTACACAATCCCGAGACTGATTTTCTTGTTAAACTTTGTTACCTGAGAGCTGGGGGGAGGGAGGGGAGGAAACATGATACAAATTTTTACTGCTGTCCACTGTACAGTTCAGCTTTAAAGAATAACTCCACTTTCTCTAAGCGTCTTCAAGGACAACCCATGAGACCTAGGGCTCCTCCCGCCAGGACAGGAAACACGTTACCCCCACCGGATAAAAGGGCGGTCCTCCAGGCCCCATGTCACTTATTAGTGTTTCTTCCAGACGGAGGGTACCAAGTTCCTGGAACCTGGTCCCCTAGGTCTCATGAGCAGGGGCTCTAGTGGCTGTTTGGGGTCTATCACTGACCTTTCTCCTGCCAGAAGCAGCATCTCCGCTGGGGAAGCTGGTTGTACTGCTGTTCCCTGTTCTCAATGCCTGGAGAGGACCAAGACTGAGGTAATGTCGGGCCCCATAGCGCGGGTTGCATAGGTAGCACGGTGGTATCCTTTCCCCGCTGACAGCGTGGCTTGTATGTGCAGGGGAAAGAGGAAGCCGTGGAGCTACTGCACTCCAAGCTGGCCCACAGGAAGTATCCAGCTAGGGTAATTTCCGGGGCATATGACATCATCATCGGGAGCCAGAGACGCTGGTTTCCATAAATGGCACGAACAGGGGACGCTGGCTGCTGGTGTTTAAATGGTGAAGAAGCAACAGAGGCTGTGGACTACCAGAGGGGCAGGATGGATTCTTCTGCAGCACCTGCACAGGCAGTGGATGCGGTCACCAGCACCTCACAGGTAAGCCTGGAGTGTTTTGTCACCCTCTTGCTATCCTTGTGAGTGTTACCCACCCCCCCTCTGTAGAATTGGGTGTAAGGGGACACATTTTCCTCCCTCCTGCACGAGGTGTTACGGAGTGATGGGCGGCTTAAAATTGCATTATGGGTCATTTATTTTGTCTTTCAGACCAAGACCCAGGACAGGGCCCAAGCGCAGCCACCAAAAAGGAAATGTGCGGTTTGCAGAAGCAAATTGAGCTCCTCATGGAGCAAAGCAGTTTGCTGCACCTGTATAGAAGGCCTAGTAAAGGATGACCGGTAGCCTCCTGTCAGAAAATGCTGACTTCTGTTAGAGATGAGCTTACGTCTACCTTTAACTCATTTAAAACTCTAATTGACAAGTTTCAGGCTCCTGCAGAGGGTCCGTCTCCAATTAGGGCTTCAGTCGGTAGTGCTCCACAGCAGAGTGCGGAGAGTGAAGACTCTGAGGCTGAAGCCAGATCTACCCATTCTTCTCCAGAAGAATCAGTGTCAGATACAGGGCCCAGGGATAGAGAATCCACAAGGGGCTTGAGATTTAAGTTATCTTTGGAAGATGTTGATGACTTATTAAAGGCTATCTATACAACACTTGAGATGGAAGAGGAGGAGGTACAATTGTCTAAACATGACCTTATGTACAAAGGTTTGCATAAGAAGAAGTCTAGAGTTTTTCCAGAAGCTTGTGGTGGTGGAGGACAAACTTGCACCTAACAAGAGGTCTACCATGGTCCATTCCTATATCCCAGAGGATCACTACAGATGCGAGTTCCTGGGGTTGGGGAGGCCACCTCAGCAACACAGTGGCACAGGGAGAATGGTCCTCGAGGAAAGCAGGAGCTTCATCGAATCAGAGAGAGCTTCTAGCGGTTCAGAAAGCCTTGCAGACTTTTCAGGCGGAAATCAGGGGGTCACAATCTCTAGATACTATCAGACAATATCGCGATGGTTGCGTACCTCAACAAACAGGGAGGTACGAGGAGTAGGATACCTCAATCTATTGTCCAGAAGGGAATCTAGCCTCAATTACAGCAGTGCACCTGAAGGGGACACAAAACTGTCTGGCAGATTATCTCAGCCACTACCGGGTAGATCGAGACAATTGGTCCCTTCATCCCAAAGTCTTTGCGGATCTCACCGACAGATGGGGATGTCCCGAAGCATACCTGTTCGCAAATCAGAACAATCGCAAGACAGAGAAGTTCTTTTCTCTGAACCCAGCAGATCGATCACTGGGGATCGATGCTCTGGGGAATCCGTGGCCATTCGGCCTCTGTTGCGCCTTCCCACCGATCAGACTTATTCCGGATGTTTCTTCTAGAAGAAACGGATCTTATTCTAATCGCCCCTTTCTGGCCCAAGAGGTCATGGTTTTCCCTGCTACAGACTCTGGTCTTGGAGTCTCCACTGAGTCTTCCGAAGAGGGAAGAGGTACTATTGTAGTGTCCAGTGTCACACCCACAGGTGGTTTCCTTAAACTTGACGGCTTGGTATATCAAGAAAAGATACTAAGCGCCCAGGGGTTCTCCGACAAAGTTGTCAAGACTCTGGTAAATTGCAGAAAACCAGTCACTAGAGCCATATATTCCAAGGTTTGAAAAAAATTTAACTTATGGTTATCTGAAAATCAAAGATTAACTCGTGATGTTCCTTCAATTTTGGAATTTTTTCAAGAGGGTGTCGACAAAGGTCTTTCAGTTAGTACCTTAAAGGTACAGGCGGCAGCTATCAGTGTTTTCCTCCAGTTTTCTCTCCTGGAAAATCCCACTATAGCTAGATTTTTCAAATCAATTTCTAGGGCCAGGCCAGTAGTGGTGAGAAGTTGTCCAACCTGTGACCTGTCCTTGGTGCTTCAAACAATTTTCCTTTTGAGCCCCTAGAGGATATTTCAGTTAAGTTACTTACATTGAAAACAATTTTTCTTGTAGCAATTACCTCAGCTCGTAGGGTAAGTGAGTTACAGGCCCTATCAGTGAGGGAACCTTTCCTCACCATTTTTGAGGATCGAGTTGTTTGATAACTGATCCAGGTTTTTTGCCTAAGGAGGCCAGTACATTCAACAGATCTCAGGACATTGTTCTGCCAACCTTTTGTAGTTCGCCACAGGGCGACCAAGAAAGAAAGTTTAGTTTTTTAGACATGAGAAGGATTCTCCTATCTTGAGGTCACCTAGACCTTTAGAAAAACTGATGCCTTGTTTGTCCTCTTTTCAGGAGCACACAAAGGAAAAAGTGCATCTAAAACCACTTTGGCTAGATGGATAAAGCAAGCTATCTCTGAAACTTACAAAATTAGGGAAGTTCCTCCGCCTTTTGTTACTGCGCACTCAACAAGAGACTTGTCTGCGTCTTGGGCTGAGATGGCTAGTGCCTCACCGGAACAAATTTGCAGGGCTGCCACATGGTCCAGTTATTCAACCTTCATTAACCACTTCCATACCGCACATAGTCATATGACGTCCTTGACTTTTTGCGGGGATATTTGAATGATGTCTGCAGCTACAGGCATCATTCAGATATCATTCTTTCCAGCCGACGATTCTGTGCACAATAAGAACGCTCATATCGGCAGTTCCTCCGCTTGATCGTTCTTATAGGCGACGGGTGGGGACGCCCCGCCACCATCCGGTGCTTCTCCGGGCTCTCCCGTGCCATCGGGGGCCCGGGGAAAGAATCGGCCAGCGCCGGATGACGACAATAGAGATTTCCGGTGACCAGATGGTCACCAGTCATCTCTGACTGTCGGAGGCCTGGACGCGACGTTATGACGTCACGTCGGGTTCCCGGATGTAAACAAAGCCGCGATCGCGGCTGTCAGCATGAGATCGGTGAATTTTTTTTCTCGATCTCATGCTTTCCAGCCTGGAGGAGAGATGTGGAGTCTTATTGACCCCGCATCTCTCCATAAAGAGGACCTGTCACAAAAGATTTCTATTACAAGGGATGTTTACATTCCTTGTAATAGGAATAAAAGTGATAAAAAAAAATAAAAATGTAAAAATAAAAAAAATAAGTAAAATAAAAAAATATATTTTTTTTTTAAAACGCCCCTGTCCCCTGTAGCTTGAGCTCAGAAGCGAACCCATACGCAAGTCCCACCCACATATGTAAACACCGTTCAAACCACACATGTGAGGTATCGCCGCGTGCGTTAGAGCGTGTGCAACAATTCTAGCACTAGATAGCACTAGACCTCCTCTAACTCTAAACTGGTAACATGTAAAAATTTTCAAAGCATCGCCTATGGAGATTTTTAAGTACCGAAGTTTGGCGCCATTCCATGAGTGTGCTCAATTTTAAAGCGTGACATGTTAGGTATCTATTAACTCGGCGTAACATCATCTTTCACATTATACAAAACAATTGGGCTAACTATACTGTTTTGTTATCTTTTAATTCATGAAACCGCTTTTATTCCAAAAAAAAGGCGGTTTGAAAAATTATTGCACAAATACCGTGCAACATAAAAAGTTGCAATGACCGCCATTTTATTCCCTAGGGTGTCTGCTAAAAAATATATATATAATTTTTGGGGGTTCTGAGTAATTTTCTAGCAAAAAAATGATTTTTACATGTAGGAGAGAAGTGCCATAATAGGCCCGGTTTGGAAGTGGTTAAACCTTATCGCCTGGATCTCCTATCTGCTCAGGAGCAGGCGTTTGGTCATAAGGTCCTTCAGGCAGTTGTCCCTCCCTAGACTGGTAAGTTCTGGCTCATCGTCTTATGGGCTGTCCTGGAAGACGCTTAGAGAAAAGCTGAGTTAGACTTACCGGTAACTCCTTTTCTGAGAGTCTTTCAGGACAGCCGGATTCCCACCCGGTTTTTGTCTGGAAGTTATGTGTATTATGCATATGTCTTACAGGGACATCCTACGGTTCTCAAGAAGACTGACATGGGGCCTGGAGGACCGCCCTTTTATCCCGTGGGAGTAACGTGTTTCCTGTCCTGGTAGGAGGAGCCCTAGGTCTCATGGGCTGTCCTGGAAGGCTCTCAAAAAAGGAGTTACCGGTAAATCTAACTCAGCTTTTTGTTGACAAAAAAAACATTCCCCACAGGGTGATCTGTGTACATTGCAAGGATTTTAACAATCTTTGCTTTTGATTCATACCTGTTGTTCAGAAGAAATAGCTGGCTGTTTGTCTGCGTCCATGTGTTGACTGAATGTATATGGGAGTGGTTTTGTATTTATCAGCTAGCTGCTGCCCCTGCAGGGCTCTGAGGAAAGTAACGGGATCTACATCCCTTTAGACATGATTTCCCTTTGTGAGTTTCTCACCAAAAATGAAATTTTTGTTGCAGGGGATGCCAAAAATCTGACTTGTATCTTAGTGCAGAATTCTGGGAAAATCATTGAGCCAATTGCACAAGCAGGAAATTATGTTTCTGGTTGGGGGGAGGGGCGTTCTGTACATATTCGGTGTACAGTACACCCTAGGGCTGCGCATCTTCACTGGCCTCACGATTCGATTCGATTCGATTACGATTATCAAGTCAACGATTCGATTCGATTCCGCGATGCATCACGATGCATCACGATTACAGCGCAAGTCCGCAAGTTCTCATGGTTTTCATCAAAAAAAAAATTCAAGTAGTCAGGAGGACTCCATTTTTTTTTTATTCTATCTGTTCTTAAGAAAAAAAGAGACAGCAGAGGAGCTCCAGGCTCTCTTCCACAATACTAAAGGAGATGGTCAGAGCCTGCGGACATGCTACAGGAGATGATCAGAGACTGCGGACATGCTACAGGAGATGATCAGAGACTGCAGACATGCTACAGGAGATGATCAGAGACTGCAGACATGCTACAGGAGATGGTCAGAGACTGCGGACATGCTACAGGAGATGGTCAGAGACTGCGGACATGCTACAGGAGATGGTCAGAGACTGCGGACATGCTACAGGAGATGGTCAGAGACTGCGGACATGCTACAGGAGATGGTCAGAGACTGCGGACATGCTACAGGAGATGGTCAGAGACTGCGGACATGCTACAGGAGATGGGCACAGACTGCGGACATGCTACAGGAGATGGTCAGAGACTGCGGACATGCTACAGGAGATAGTCAGAGACTGCAGACATGCTACAGGAGATGGTCAGAGACTGCGGACATGGTACAGGAGATGAGCACAGACTGCGGCGGACATGGCACAGGAGATGGGCACAGACTGCGGCGGACATGGCACAGGAGATGGGCACAGACTGCGGCGGACATGGCACAGGAGATGGGCACAGACTGCGGCGGACATGGCACAGGAGATGGGCACAGACTGCGGCGGACATGGCACAGGAGATGGGCACAGACTGCGGCGGACATGGCACAGGAGATGGGCACAGACTGCGGCGGACATGGCACAGGAGATGGGCACAGACTGCGGCGGACATGGCACAGGAGATGGGCACAGACTGCGGCGGACATGGCACAGGAGATGGGCACAGACTGCGGCGGACATGGCACAGGAGATGGGCACAGACTGCGGCGGACATGGCACAGGAGATGGGCACAGACTGCGGCGGACATGGCACAGGAGATGGGCACAGACTGTGGCGGACATGGCACAGGAGATGGGCACAGACTGCGGTGGACATGGCACAGGAGATGGGCACAGACTGCGGACAATAATGCAGAGTTGTGGTGTGATGAAGGCACATAGAAGACAATTTATGATATGGACTTGTGTCACAGCGCTCCCCCTCCCCCTCCGTACTCACATGCTGCTCTGCCGGTGGCAGCCTGTAATGAGCAGGGCGATCTGCCTGCTCACCATCTCCCCCCGATCTCCATTTGTGCGGCCGGTGTTCCGCCGGTTGTCACATCTGAGGTGGGCAGTGAATTCTCCCGGGAGAGCGCTCCGTGTGTAAAGCTGCTGTTAGTGTGTATATTGCGGTCATGTGACACTCGGCCGCGCCTCCCTCCTCTCACGTCTCTCCTGATGTCAGCCCCGCCCGCCTCTCTTCTGACCTGATAGCTCCAGTCAGTGGGCGGAGCTGACATCAGGAGAGACTGAGAGGAGGGAGGCGCGGCCGAGTGTCACATGACCGCAATATACACACTAATAACAGCTTTACGGACGGAGCGCTCTCCCGGGAGGGGGCGGGGCCAGAAATCGATTATTCGGGTCGCATGCATCGATGCCGCATTGGGGACACCCGAATCGCGATGCATCGATGCTGCGATTAATTTCAGCAGCCCTAGTACACCCCCAGTTAGCCATATTGCATTGCATTTTACAGAAAATTACAGAGCTGCAGATTGAAAAGGAAAGATCATTTTTAATAACCTTTAATTACAATATGAGTTGTGTAGCAATTGTGTACACTACATTCGTCTTTTGTTTTTTTTTTCATTTGCTAATTCTTTCCCCCCACAAAAGTGGAGTTACCCTTTAATGAATTATGTGTAATAGATTTATTTGCAGCAGTTAGAGCTGACATGCTTATTCTTATTCATATTTAGTGCTGCTTTCCATCCTAATTACCCAACCGTATTCACTGCTTTGGAGGTTGAACACCCCGTGGTTGCCAACTGCCTGATTGACATGAGGGGAATAGAAACAGTGCTGCTCATTAAGGTATTAGTTTTGCTTTATTAAATCACTATTGCTGCAATAGCCTGCCAGTCATTTGTCTGATCTGTGCCATTTGCTCATAAAACATGAATTGTAGGATTTTTTTTTCTAATCTGTCCTAATTTAATTGTATGACATTAATTTTCAAAATAATCAATATGCTTATTATTTGGCAGTCTCACGATCTTGAGGTGGGATCTATTACATTTTCTATGGCTACTTCTGTAAAAAGAGTATATTTTTAAAATACTCTCTTGGATGTACATCTTAAAAAACACAACATAAAAGGACAATGGGGAAACTATTATAGACTCTGACACACGTACACCTACACTGGTTGAACAGGATGGACTATTGTCTTTTTTCAGCCTTGCCTACTATGTAACTATATGTTTTAAAGGAAATGTCTGTGTTTACAATGTTTCACTGAGGATCTTTTATCAGAATAATAGTGAGGCTCGAGAGGTAATGCAGAAGAGACAACCACCCAGAAACTGTAGAGAAGCTTTTACTGCGGATGGAGACCAAGTGTTTAAAAACCGTTACTATTCATCAGACTTTAACCGAGCCAGATACCTGAGCCGAGATGTGGAAATGGAAATCGGGTGGGTACATCATTGCTTTTTGGTTTTGTTTATGTATCAAATAATGCAGGGCTTGACAAATTTGCTTTGAATCTAGGAGCTAGCTAAAAAAGTTAGGAACCAGTTTTTTATGACTAACAGGGCTTTATTTTTTACGACAGAGATGTTAGATCTTGAATTTGCCATTGAATTTGCCATTGCATCATTGCCATTGATGGCTAAGGCTAAGTTCACATCTTCACGTGCTTTTTAGTTTGTGCAGATCTACAGAAACACACTACGGTCCATTTAACCTTTTTTCTTAGGAGTTCCAATCACATCTATGCATGTTTTTGCAATGCGTTTTATGGAAAGGTGCAGGGACTTTTTTTTTTTTTTATAGGCAGCGCAGTGCTTTTTTTGGCTTCATAGACTTCGATGGAATCGCATCATACAAATATCCATGCATTTTTTACATGTTTTTTTCCATGACAGACACCTCCCCCTAGCAACATGAAAATGCTTATCAGCCAAAGCAAATGGGTCCCATAGGGAAACTACCGTATTTATCGGCGTATAACACGCACATTCATTTTAAGAGGGAAGTTTCAGGAAAAAAACTTAAATTTTAAATAAGGAACTTTGAAGTAAAATAAGGGTCAGTGCCCATCTGCAGCCTCCCCATTGACATCAATGCAGCCTGATCAATGCCCATCTGCAGCCTCACAAATGCCATCAATGCAGCCTCATCAGTCCACATCAATGCAGCCTCATCAGTCCACATCAATGCAGCCTCATCAGTCCACATCAATGCAGCCTCATCAGTCCACATCAATGCAGCCTCACCAGTCCACATCAATGCAGCAGCCTCACCATTGCCATCAGTGCAGCCTGATCGATGCCCATCTGCAGCCTAGAGTGGACAGGGAGGGGGTGGGACAAGCGCCGACAGATTACAGTGAGAATCTCCTATGATAGACAGAACAGTGGTCCAATGGCGGCCCAGGAGACGGTACTTCCTATTACAGAGGCCACCAATTAAACAGGAGTTTCTCACTGTATGTAATCTGATGGCGCTCGTCCTGCCTCCTTCCCTGTCCCCTCCGAGGCAGCTAAAATTGAAGTATTGGCGTATAACATGCACACGCTATTTGCACCCAATATTCATGGTGAAAAAGTGAGTGTTATACGCCAATAAATACAGTAATTTGCTTTCCTGCAAGTCTGAAAAGATTCTAAACACACATAGATGTGAACCAGTCTAAGTCCAAGCTGTGCAGAGTGCAGTCATTACCATCTTTAGGACAGATCACCAGTAAATATTGAAGAGAGAAAAACCAACGACACCACTCTAAGTGCAGTATTTGGTAAAATAGTACACATGTAATAGTAGAAGAGAATAAAGCTTGTAGAATTAAGCCACGTTGTGCGCCAAAGTCCAGGTGGAGGGCTGTCATCTGCGGCGTCCCACGTTGCCTGCCATGCCGGTGGATTGCGGGGCTTCTGCAGATGACAGCACTCCACCCGGACTTTGGCACACAATGTGGCTTAATTCTACAAACTTTTATTCTCTTCCACCATGTGAGTGTATCTCTAATAAATCTCTACCTCTATAAATGCAAATACTGCACTTAGAGTGTCGGCTTGTTCTCATCTCCTCTAACCCACAGAGCTGCTTCTAATGACAGCTGGCTGCCCCTCCACTACAGTGCTCTCCATCAGTGCATATGTACAATTTACCCTTAACTTTATAGGTTAACTTTATATAACTTTATATACTTAACTTATACTTGCATGTATCCATTCACATGCATGAAAATGTACTAATACCATCATAATAATACTTCTCTGTATATTTTATGTACCGTATATACTCGAGTATAAGTCAAATTTTTCAGCACATTTTTTTGTGCTGAAAGTGCCCCCCTCGACTTATACTCGAGTCAAGCACTTTTCTGCAGCAAAAAATTTCATTTTCCGAACCGACTTTGGGGCCTCGTATCTCAGGGCCACTTGGTGCTAGGAACCCCAAATTTGGTGTGCAACTGGTGTGGAACTGGTATCACAACATATCCAAAGCTTAAGTTCCTAGCACCAAGTGGCCCTGAGATACGGGGCCCCAAAGCCGGTTCGGAAAATGTCATTCTCTGCTGCAGAAAAGTGCTTGACATTTTCTGAACTGATTTTTGGGGCCCTGTATCTCGGGGCCACTTGGTGCTAGAAACCACAGCTTTGGAAATATTATGGTGCTAGTTCCACTGGGTTTGCACACCAAATTTGGGGTTCTTAGCACTAAGTGGGCCTGAGATATGGGGCCCCAAAGTCGGTCAACTGTGTCCATCTGCAGCAATGTCATTTCGGGACCCTTGGGTTCAGAGACCCCAAATTTTGGCTGCAGCTAGGGGGCATCTAGGAACCCTTAACTACCGAGTTTGAAGTTCAGGGGACCTATGGCTGCAAATGGGCACAGTGAGGCATGCAAATGGGCACAGTGATGCTGCAAATGGGCATTGTTGACCCTCTTTTCCTTACAGTAGCTGTGCATTTCTCACCCTCGTCTTATACTCGGGTCAATACGTTTTTCCCATTTTTTTGTGGTAAATTAGGGCCTCGACTTATACTCGGAACGACTTATACTCGAGTATATACAGTAATCCTCCTACAGTTCTCCCTTGTCTGGCCTGCTAGATTAGGGAACACAGACAGGCAATTAGCATTTCCAGAAGGATGGCCATATCAGTCAATACATTCCTCTCCCTATAGGTTCCCTTGCCTCATGAGCAGTACATGAAGTCCTCCAGCACTTCCATAGCCTATATCTATGCCCAGCATCTTCATGACACAGGAGCCCCGAGGCAGCCATGTGTGGCACTATCCCCCGAGGTGCCTGACCTGTTGACAGCAATCCTAGCAGAACGGAATGCACAGGACATTACCCGGGACGGAGACTGGCACTTCCACAGCAGGCATGGTGTGGTCCTGGTACAAGCACCTCACTTCCACTGCAGCCAGCTTGCGCCAAATCCCTCCACAGATCTTTCTAATACATCAAAAGTCTGTGAGACCCCGCCCTTTCCCTTTAAAGTTTTTCTGCACCCCGCCCATCCACCCTGGACACAAAAAAAAAAAACCCTGCAGCGAGGCTAAATGTAAACAAAAAAGAATCTGGCCCGCACCCAGAACTGCATGTACCAGGAGTCTGGTGGTAGGAATTGCACATCCCTGCTGACGGTGAGTGGGCTGGCAGAAGCCCAGGCGCCAGGATGCGGTTTCTGGTCGTCGTGGCGACCTGACTCCTGGGGTTGGTCAAGCCCTGAAATAATGCATTCACAACTGACCCTAGCTATTAAATAAATTCTGTACTGATGAAGAGCTTCCCATTGCTTACCTCCCTTTCTAAACTATTAAAACTTTGCAGTCATGCTGATCCTTTGGCTTCAGTACATTGGGGTATGCATTCACTCTGACTTTTCTAATATGCATGTTTGCACCAGAGCTGTTTTTTTTTTTTTTTAATTTTAAAGCCAGAGACAGCCAGGCAACTAGCATTTTTGGAGGGTGGCAATGGCAACCCACCACACCACAGAGAACAGCACAGGTTTCTTTTAAATAGACTTCAATCAACCTGAACTTAGGGACAATTACACTATCTGAATCAAAGGCCACTAGATTAAAGAGGTTCTAAAGGTAGTTTTTTTTCTATGCATTAAGATAAAAAACCTTCTGTGTGCAGCAGCCCCCCTAACACTTACCTGAGCCCCATCTCGATCCAGCGATGTTGCACAAGAGATTCAGCTGTCCAGGACTCTCCCTCCTGATTGGCTGAGAGACACAGCGGGCACCATTGGCTCCTGCTGCTGTCAAAGTCGGTGAGCCAATGAGGAGAGAGAGTGGGCAGGGCCAACCTGCGGCTCTGTGTCTGAATGGGCACACAGAGCAGCGGCTATGCTCGGGTGCCCCCATAGCAAGCTGCTTTCTGTGGGAGAACTCGGTGGGAGCATCGGCAGGGGGACCCAAGAAAAGGAGGATCTGGGCTGCTCTGTGCAAAACCACTACACAGAGTAGGAAAGTATAACATGTATAAAAAAAATAGACTTTATCGCTTTAATTTTCTAGGATCTAGTAATTTACAGCTATATAATTTACCAATAAACACTTTCTTTTTTTTTTTTTTATTACTGTTAGGTTGCAAAAACTAAGCTATGAGCTGTTTATATTTTCTCAAGTTTGTGTCTGTAGACTGAATATATATATATATATTTTATTCTACATAGTGTTTTGCAAAGTTTTCTTTCCTTTTTCCCCTTCCTTCTTTTGCTTACCTATATTTGGCGGCACTGCAATGTTTGGTCACTTATACATTTCTTGCCTAGTTTTTGCGATCTGTCATATAGCTCTGCTTATGCGAATATGGCATTTTTTCCAGCCCTTTCGGTGTTGCCTCTTATACATATTTATATATATATATAAGCATTTTCACGTTTCCAATTACTGTGCATCACCTGTGGTCATACAATGATTCATATTTATCTTGTGAACTATTGTGGTTTCTCAGTTTTTTTTGGATGTATAGACAATAGATTTTAATTCTATATTATCATTTTTCATATGGGATATTAAGGATATCTGTATGGAAAATATTCCTAAGTGTGTTCTATTTCAATCTCTGAGATCTTGAAGGTTAACTGTGCAATAGGTGTAGTGTTTCAATTTCAAGTTCACTTTCAGGTGTTTTACGTATTCCACATTATTTCCCTTTTTTATATGCACTCAGTTGACAATTTTTAATCTAGCTATGAGTAAGCATCAGTAGATGTAAAACGCGTTAGCGATTGTTCCTGTACTATATACCTCTGATGTGACTTATTTGGATTTTTACTATTTTTGTTACAATAAAGATGCCCTATTTTTCATTGAGTGCAGCCGTCCAGGATTGCCTTTTTTCCTTCACATAACCGTGCAGAGCCAGCACCTGAGAGGCTGAGTAGGGCGGGGGCTTTTATCCGGGTGTGGCAGTCCTGGGAGCGGCATTTCCTTTTGTATTTTGTAGACTGAATATTTTAATGTTGTGTTCTGCAGTCACCTGGAAGGAGAAGTCCAAAATGTTGCCTCCCAGTTATACACAACGCAGCAAAGGGTTCTTTCCTTAAAAAGCGACATCATAAAAAATGAAAACCTTCTACAGCAGCATCATGGCACAAAGAAAATGATACAGGTAACATCAGAGCACAGCTCTATATATAGTCATGAAGATATAAAATTCTGCATATGAATATTATACATTTACTACTTAAAGCTAGCAGTCAGTGCAGTGTGTACACTTGCCGGCAATACTCTGCTCTATCCTTGGTTCAGCTATTTACTATCATTTGGCTTTGAAGATGTGTGTTTGACTCATTATATGTTGTGATCCATGTGTTTGTGCAGCTCTGAGAACGGTTTGTGTTGCACTGTAGCATATGGGGGGCTGTGTTCTTTATTAAAACGGTAGTAAACACCGCTTGGTGACTTGTACCTACAGGTAATCCTATAATAAAGCTTTACCTGTGGGTACAAGGAATGTCTCCTAAATGTGCAACGTTTAGGAGATGTTCACTATTTCTGCAGCCAGTGATGTCACCAGCACAATGCACTCTGAAGGGACGGCATACTCAAAGCGATGTGCCACAAACGTGGCTCCCATGCGCATGTGCTGGAGTGACTTCATCATGTCTTTGCCATTCAAACGGTCGGAGCCTGCAAACCCAGATAGAACATCGGGTGAAGATGGGTGCCCTGTCAGCGGTGACAACGTGCCGCTGGAGGGCTTTGCTTTAAATTAAGTCTTTCATAATGTGCTAGTATGCAATGCATACTAGCACATTATGTCCTTAACCTGCAGTGGGATTTATTTTTTCTGTCAGAGTTTACTACCAATTTAAGAGAACACACATGAATGGCACATTTAAGATGTCTGCAGCTTTCTGTGTATCCTCTTTATAATCCGTTCTGCTGAGTGCTATACAGTGCATCTGGAAAGTTTTCACAGCTCTTCAAACAATGCCCCATAATGACAATGTGAAATAAGTTTGTTTGAAATCTTTGCAGTGTTATAAATAAAAAAGAAAACACAAAAAAAAAAATCACATGTACATAAGTATTCACAGCCTTTGATATGACACTCAAAATGGAGCTCCGGTGCATCCTGTTTCCACTGATAAACCTTGAGATGTTTCTTCAACTCGATTAGAGTCCACCTATGGTAAATTTAGTTGATTGGACATGATTTGGAAAAGCAAACACCTGTCTATATAAGGTCCCACAGTTAACCGTGCATGTTAGAGCACAAACCAAGCCAGGAAGTCCAAGGAATTGTCTGTAGACCTCCGGGATAGGATTGTATCGAGGCACAGATCTGGGGAAGGGTACAGAAAAATGTATGCAGCATTGAAGGCCCCAATGAACACAATGGCATCCATCATCCATAAATGGAAGAAGTTGGGAACCACCAGGACTCTTCTTTGAGCAGGTCGCTCGGCCAAACTGAGCGATTGGGGAAGAAGAGCCTTAGTCAGGGAGTTGACCAAGAACCCCGATGGTCACTCTGACAGAGCTCCAGCGTTTCTCTGTGAAGAGAGGGGAACCTTCCAGAAGAACCACCATCTCTACAGCACTCCACCAATCAGGCCTGTATGGTAGAGCGGCCAGACGGAAGCCACTCCACAGTAAAAAGGATATGACAGCCCGTCTAGAGTTTGCCAAAAGGCACCCGAAGGACTCTCCGACCATGAGAAACAAAATTCTCTGGTCTGATGAAACAAAGATTAAACTCTTTGGCATGAATGGCAAGCGTCATGTCTGGAGGAAAGCAGTCACTGCTGATCACCTGGCCAATACCATCCCTACAGTGAAGCATGGTGGTGGCAGCATCATGCTGTGGGGATGTTTTTCAGCCGCAGGAATGGGGAGACTAGTCAGGATAGAGGGAAGGATGAATGCAGCGATGTAGAGAGACACCCTTGATGAAAACCTGCTCCAGAGCGCTCTGGACCTCAGACTGGAACGAAGGTTCATCATTCAACAGGTAAACGACCCTAAGCACACAGCCAAGATAACAAAGGAGTAGCTACAGGACAACTCTGAGTGTCTTTAAGTGGCCCAGACTTGAGCCGATTGAACATCTCTGAAGAAATCTGAAAACGGCTGTGCACCGACGCTCCCTATTCAACATAATGGAGCTTGAGAAGTCCTGCACAGAAGAATGGGAGAAACTGCCCAAAAATAGTTGTGCCAAGCTTGTAGCATCATACTCAAAAAGACTTGAGGCTGTAATTGGTGCCAAAGGTGCTTCAACAAAGTATTGAGCAAAGGCTGTGAATACTTATGTACATGTTTTTTTATTTTTTTGTTTTTTTATTTTTAATAAATTTGCAAAGATTTTAAACAAACTTCTTTCACATTGTCATTATGGGGTATTGTTTGCAGAATTTTGAAGAAAATAATGAATTTAATCCATTTTGGAATAAGGCTGTAACGTAACAAAATGTGGAAAAAGTGAAGTGATGTGAATATTTTCCGGATGCACTGTAATGTGTGCTTGGGACATTTCACTTATATTTACTTGACAGTTCCAGGATTTTAATACTAAAAACTATTTTAAAATTTGCTTAATGAATACTTTTCTGATAAATGCCACTTTGTGCAGAATTCCCTTTTATAATGTCATAATAGATTCTGAGAGCAAACCTTTAAAAACATCCATTTTGTTTTGTTTTTGTTTATGGGAACCTGCGCCCTCCCTCTCACTATTAAAAATGTTTTGGCCACCACCTGCCCTTTTTCACTGAGTTTTACTGCATGCCCTTGCTACATTTTTTTTCCTTATGTGCTACTGGAACTTGCACTGACTGTTCACAAACTGGCTGTTTAATGCATCTATCAAACATGGCACCTGACAAACTCAACAAATTAGAAGATGCAATGTTAAAATTACACTCTTCTTACAAGTGCCACATTTAAACATGTTTTAAATGTGTACATTTTCCTGCACTCCACTGTTGCCTTTATTCTTTGCATACGTTTGTTATTTACTTAAATGCCACCCTTACAAATTTCTCGATCATGGTACAGGAGCACATTTGAGTTGTCCATTATAATGTACACTTAATTTAGGGGAACTTTTAGGGTTTCAAAGTTTGTAAAATAACCCAGTTTTGTGGAGTCCTGCCAGTACCTACCTTTTGCTTCATGTTCCTTTCATTTGCCGCAGGGAAGCCCCTTTAATTTTGGCATACAATAAACAGGTCGTGGAAATGTTCTTATTGCTTCTTGGTTGACAAGGAGATTTGGAACTTCAGAACCAGCAAGTGTGAGCCACTATTCTATCCTTACTGGAAATTAGAGGGGCTTCCTAGGTGTACAGAGAGGAGTTTTGGATTAAATGGGTGGTTGATATGACACTTATGGTTTCTGCCATTAAAGGCATTATAAATCATCTTACCCGGGTGTTTTTTTTTTTTTTTTTTTTTTTTTTACCTGCATAAGATGTGCGTGGATCATGTAGTTTCATGGTGTCATTTGTTAGACTGTATGCATAGCCAGTAGTAGAGAAAATCTTTACATTCCAGTGTCAGAGATTTCTTTTTGTATTCAAATATTAGGCATGTGGCATGTCACTGCACAGGTTATTGCATGATTTTGTCTGCAGTCTGAGAACAGACACTTTCTGTGAAGAAACTACATATCCATCAATCCCTGTTTTTCTCTGTCTAGCACTGGTGCAGGTGCAGTTATTAGACCTGACAGCCACAAACAGGCAGAACATTCATGGAGAGATCACCATGCCAGAAGAGGAGTGTCTTCATCACATTAGCATTCCAATATTTGTGATGCAACACAGAGAAAATGTCAAGGCATGTATTGGACACTTTGTGACCCAGTACAGGAAGGTGCCTGTTCCTTTTAGCAAATAGGAACAAGCTAGGTGAATGAATACATGAACATAGAGGTATTGATCAGCCATGGCACTACAAACTGCAGTCACAACGCGTGGGCCCTTTGTTACAAAGTAAAGCAAAAAAAGACCCAGGGTGGTCCTGACATGGTCAGGTAAAGACGCACAGCACCTGAGCTCCCGGACTTCCAGCAGCCCTACCGATTAAATTGCCAAATAGCGGAGTGTCATCAGCTAAACGTCGGTCTAGAAACTCTCGCAGGACCCCTTCAATCAGCGGACCTATGAACGAGATCCAGCACCTTTTTCCCGGTGCACAGAGATACAGTTCCTGGACTAAGATGGCAAACGTACGTAGCCAGGTGGATGAGGTTACAGCCTCATAGGTACTTCAGATCTCTCCGGACTCCTCGATTAGTTCGGACGGGGCTTTGGATACCCTGTGGACACCGGTGGTAGAGGGGCAGTTTCCCGCCTTGCACACAGGCGTGTCATCACCACGGCCTGGTGAAGAAGATTTGCGGACACTTATACATGCGCTGCCTACGAGAGAGGATATAGAGGTATTTATTAGCAGAGTGGAGGATGCCCATCACAGGGAGTTCCAGCGGGTTCAAACAGAGGTTCAGACACTGACAGACGTCTTACAGTAGTCGAGACTGTAACCACTGCTCTGGCACAGAGGGTAGTAGCTCTGGAAAGTGACCCTGACTTTCACGCAGATACGTCTGTAGTGCTGCAGTTGCACCCGGAGGACCGGAGCCACCGGAATAACTTACAGCTCCGAGGCCTCCCTGAAGCCACAGGACAGGAGAATCTACGGGATACGGTCATAGCTATCATGTGTAAGGTCCTGGATGATATTCCACCTGCCAACATGGAACTTGATAAAGCAGAGCGCTGGGTCCTAAATCTTTAGACCCAAACCGCCCTCAGGATGTGGTTTGCTGCCTCCTTCATTGTAAACATAAAGAGGCTATACTTTGGAAGGCATGGGAGGCAAGTACAGTGGATTTTGTTTGAGTGCAGGTCAAAATACTACTAGATGATTCCTGAGCCACGTTACAGCGTAGAGCTCTTCTTCGTTCAATATTGGACTGGGTACGCCAGCAGGGTCAAACTTACAGGTTGGGGTACTCTATTTCGGGTACGGTACCCTTCGTTCACAGGTTGACTCACCCAGGTTTTTTTGTTTTTGTTTTTGGAGATTGAACCCTTTCTGGTCCAAAATTGGCTTTATTTATTCCCGCGGATGCCGGGCCGTACAAGGGTCACATTCCCTCAGCATGACCAACATGCGCGTCAATTTAGAGCTTCACGCCGGTCGGGAGCAGCTGTCTCAGAGGGGCCACAGGAGTCTTAACCGCTTACAGGCTTGTGGTTTTATGAGACTCCCTAGACTGCTAATGGATTATTTTGTTTAATAGATATACATTCTATAGTCTTGCTGTTTGGGAATGCCTAACCCTGATAAACTGTTGTCGGAGCCTGCAACTTCCACTCTTGAGTTCTGTGGGGTTTTTTCCTTTCCTTTTTTCTTCTTTTTTTGAAGGATCTTGCATTTTGATTTTGATACCTGCCCAAGACACTATTTTATAGATTGATTATTAACTTATTGAGGCTTTTTTCTTTGCGCTTCCTCTGCATCTTTTCAGAGGTTTTATTAATAAAGCGTGCCTCTGAAGGCAGGGGGAAAACATTGCACCTCTTGCTTTATAAAATCGAATGGCGATTTATTTTAAAGATCATATGGTAGTGGTATGATTGGGGAATTGCAATGGAGAGGGGTAGAAATAAATGGGTAATGGTGGTAAAATGAACGGGGGTGGGGGGTGGAGAGAATAGAAAAATGGTGTGTTATCTTTTTTTTTCTTCCCTTAAAACCCTTTTAATATGGGTCTTGTGTATATACTCCCCCTTCTTGGTTTGTGAATATAAGTAGGCGGGAGCATGTGGGGACTTCACTTAACTTTACACTAGTATTATATTATTAATTCAAAACACAAGGCACTTTAGATTAAGATAATTTATTATAATTTATGAATTGGGTAGAGTTGCCTCCCCCCCTCCCACCCCCTTTTTTTATTTTTTTTAATTATATGATTTTAATTTTATATGAATTGGAGAGAATATGAGTGGATTAAATTTATTTTTTGACTTTATAACACTATCTTATGACTTGAGTTATTCATTATTGTTTTTAAAGAATTGTATATTTCAGGATATGTATGTGTGGGATTGAGAATATAGAGAAGGTGGTGCAATAAAGAGGAGGGGGGTGGGAAAAGGGGGAAAGAGTGATATGTAGTTAACTCCGGTGCTGACTTTTTGTGGGGATATTTTTGATCAATTTATCCAATAATTGATGCGGGGTTCTGAGTCTCTGATAAGGTGGGTACCCCTGAAATTGGTGTAGGTTGGCGAGGAGAGGAGAGGTAGAGTTGGTTTAGGAGAGGGAATCTTTTTATTTCCTCTTGAGAGATCTTTTTACCTGGCCCAGCTGGGCTACCTGGAGTATTAATACTTGGGGGATTTCCCAACCAGATATATGGGCATTGAGACTGTTGCTGTTTAGCTGCATAATTGTTTCGTACTTAGACTGCTGGAGATTGCCGAAGACTTGGGTTCTGCTGGCAATGTTTAGCCATTATCCCCTGTTAGGCCTACAACTTCATAGCTTGGAAGCTATAAGTGGAGTGCGTAAGCAATTTTGCTTTAGTAGCCCTCGAGGAGGACGGGACATTAGGTGTGTCGTCCTCTATTAGCTATAGTCTATTTGTGTGTCCCCCCCCCCCTTTTTTTTTTCCCCCCTCAGGAGCTGATTATAAGGATGGATAACCTTTTGTCTAATGCCCCTAATGTTAAGGGGCTAAATACGCCTGAAAAACAGTGAATATTACTTCATGACTTGAAACGTTCTAGTGTTGATATTGCATTTCTCCAAGACACACATTTTAGAGAGAACTACCTTCCTCTGCTTAGTAATCGATTCTATCCATTGACTTATCATGCTACTTATCCTGACGCTAAGTCTTATGCTGCGTACACACGGTCTGAGTTTTGGACAACAAATTTTCGATGGGAGCTTGTTGACGGAAATTCCGACCGTGTGTAGGCTCCATCGGACATTTTCCTTTGGAATTTCCGACAAACTAAATTTGAGTTCAGGATCTCAAATTTTCCGACCACAAAATCCGTTGTCGTGAATTCCGATCGTGTGTACACAATTCCGACGCACAAAATCTGCGCATACTCGGAATCAAGCAGAAGAGCCGCACTGGCTATTGAACTTCATTTTTCTCGGCTCGTCGTACGTGTTGTACATCACCGCGTTCTTGGCGATCTGAATTTCAGACAACATTCGTGTGATCGTGTGTATGCAAAACAAGTTTGAGCCAACATCCGTCGGAAAAAAAACATGGATTTTGTCGTCGGAATGTGCGATCGTGTGTATGCGGCATAAGGGAGTGTCTATTTTGATATCTGGTTAAATTCCATGGACTTGTTCAGATTCTCTTGTGGATGCTGAGGGTCGATAACCTGTTCCTCAAAGGGGTGATTGGAAGGGTTAAAGTAACATTGGCCTTTTTTTATGCTTCCAACATGCAACAGGATTTTTTTCTTAGGAACATCTTGGATACACTGTCAGAATTTTCAGAGGGCCAACTGATCTTAATGACCCTTATGGGTTCCTCCTTGATTTTACCTAGTTCTCCTAAGAGAATCTCTCAATCACTCCATGGGGCACGATTAGTGGATGTATGGTGACTTTTTCATTTAGGTGAAAGAGATTATAATTTTTATTCTTCCCTACATAAGTCATACTCTCGTATCGACCTTTTTTTTTATCCCTCATGGTCAATTGCATTCTGTTATTGAGACCACTATTGGGTCGAAAACCTGGTCGGAACATTCTCCAATTTTTTTGAAATACAACTTTTTAAATTCTCAGCGATCTGGCTTTGCGATGTGGAAGCTTAATGAAAACGTCCTGCACGACCCCTTTGTTTTGGCAGATGTCCTTAAGGAGGTGAAGTGGTTTTTCCAGACTAATGATACTCCTGATTGTGCTCCTAGGGTGGTTTGGGAGACTCATAAGGCAGTGATTAGGAGTCCTGATTAAACATGGTGCCCAGATTAAGCGTGAGAGAGAGGCAAAGTTAAAGGGGTTGTAAACTTTGGTGTTTTTTCACCTTAATGCATCGTATGCATTCTGAAACTGACCAAACCCCCCCCCCCCTTTACTCACCTGAGCCAGTTCATTCCCATGGCGGAGAAGCGCTCTACCTCTATGCCCGTTGTCTAGGCTCTTGATTGGATAGATGGATAGCAGCGCAGCCATTGGCTCCCGCTGCTGATAAATCCAATGACCCGGGGGGCGGGGCCGAGTCCGGCATTCTGTGTCTACGGACTCAAATGCCGGACTCGTGAGCACGTCTGCACGGTAACCCCCAGGGAGTGCTTCTCCTAGGGCAGTGATGGCGAACCTTGGCACCCCAGATGTTTTGGAACTACATTTCTCATGATACTCCACTACACTGCAGAGTGCATGAACATCAAGGGAAATGTAGTTCCAAAACATCTGGGGTGCCAAGGTTCGCCATCACTGTCCTAGGGGGTTTACTGATGCGGGGAGGAGCTGCCAGGGAACCCCAGAAGAGGATGATCGGGGCTACTCTGTGCAAAACAAACTGCACAGTGGAGGTAAGTATGACTTGTTTGTTGTTTAAAATAATAAAAAAAAAAAACAAGGGTTTATAACCCCTTTAAGATCCTGGCTAGCAGACATACACCAATTGGAGGCATTCCATAAACACGCCCTTTCTCCGGAAATGGAACGAGATCTTCTGAGTTTATGTAAACTGGTTTCTGATCTGCTCCTGTATAGGGCTAAAAGAGCATTACAAACTGGGAGGAAGCAGGCTTACGAGTTTGGTAATAAATGTGGTAAATTTCTTGCTCGAGCCCTGCGGGATCAGTGGTTGGCGACCTTCATTCCGTCGATCTTGGATGCTGATGGGGAGAAAGTTACCTTACCTAAAGAAATAGTTCAGTCGTTTACCGACTACTATTCGTCTCTTTATAATTTGCAGTTAGCTACCCCTGGTCAGCACACGATAGATGATTACTTGGTAACCTCTGGGATGCCTTGTCTTGCAACTACTGTATGGCAGGAATTAGAAGCCCCAATTAGGCCAGAGGAATTACAAGCTGTGGTGGGCTCAGTAAAGATAGGTAAATCCCTGGGCCCAGGTAGCTTCACAGTCCAATATTATAAGCTTTTGCTGCGTACAGTGGGACCTTACTTGGTTAAGATGTTTAATGGCCTGTGTGACCTGACCTCTTTCCACGCAGAAACTTTGAAAGCCCTTATTTCGGTTATACCCAGGGAAGGTAAAGATCTTATGCAGTGTGGGAGTCATAAACCGATCTCCCTATTAAATGTGGACTACACGACTGCAGCAACATCTACCTTCCTTAGATCAAGTGGGGTTTGTTCCAACGAGAGAAGCGCGAGACAACACCATTAGGCCTCTTTCACACGAGGGATCCGTATGTCCGTTTTTCATCCTTCCGTTTTCGGATGAAAAACGGATATACATTCATCCCTATGGAGCGTCGGATGTCAGCGGTGACATGTCCGCTGACATCCGACCCGCTCCGATCCGAAAAGTGTAACGGAGGAAAAACCTACTTTTCCCTCCGTTATCGGATCGGATGACGACGGACACTACGGAACGTCATCATCCGATCCCCCCATAGGGGAGAGCGGCGCTCTGACAGGTCCGTCGCTGCACAGTGTGCAGCGATGCACCTGTCATCTTCCTGCTCAGCGGGGATCGGCGGAGCTATCCCCGCTGAGCAAGCGGATGTTCACGGGGCGGATCATCACTGATCCGCCCCGTGTGAAAGAGCCCTTAAAGTATTGAATCTGATCCATATGGCAAATACATCTAAGATCCCGTGCGTGTTCCTAGGAACGAATGCGGAGAAGGCCTTTGACCAGGTCAATTGACAATTTATGTTCTGCATGCAGGCTCGCGGGGACAGGGGCGCTTTAAAAAAAAAAATGTATTTAAATTTTTTGATTTTTACATTTTCCCTTTTGAAAAAAAAGTTTTGATCATTCTTATTCCTATCACAAGGAATGTAAACATCCCTTGTAATAGGAATAGTGCGTGGCAGGTCCTCTTTATGATAAGACCCCACATCTCTCCTCCAGGCTGGAAAGACCGAGATAAAAAAAAAAACAGGATGATCTCGGCTTTCCAGCCGAGTACATGGCAGTATTTACAACTGCCAGGCCGGGCGTGATGTCATAACGAAGGAGTGACATCCACCAGCACCGCAGTGCCATCCACCAGCACCGCAGTATCTCGGTAAGAAAGGCCAAGTACCAGTGGGGTGTCACCTCAGTCCCAAAGGGTTAGGTCCCATACCAGCCTTCCCTATTCCTTTCAGGACCACTTGTGGCTTCCTCCTAATTCAGGAGAAGCTAACATTCCCCCTTTCACTGCCCAGCCAGGAGTCAAGGTGGACACAGAAAATTTTTCCCTGATAGATTTTCATCCACTTAATTTTTACTGAGGGACTGCTAGCATCAATTGTGGCCCAGTGCAACCTGTATGCACAACAATTCATAGCAAGTAACCCAACGTCCTATTATGCCCGTCCCTACGAGTGGAGAGCCCTTACAGTGGAGGAGTTTAAGATTTTTTTTGGCCTCACATTCTGTATGGGACTAACCAAAAAAAATGAATTGCGTTCATTTTGGTCAACACTCCCCATCCACTACATGCCCATCTTCTCCTCAATAATGCCAAGAACCAGATATCTCATGATTATCAGGTTCCTACACTATAATGATAATACCCAGTGCCCTCCCTGAAATGACCCAAATTATGATAAGTTTTATAAAATTCGGCCACTATGAAATTATTTTTCTGAAATCTTCCCCCAGTTGTTTACCTCGGACCAACACGCATGCGTGGATGAGTCACTTATCAAATTTACTGGCAGGCTGGGCTTCAAACAATTTATTCCCACCAAAAGGGCCCACTATGGGGTGAAGCTGTATAAATTGTGCGACCAAGACCCAGGGTATACATATGCCTTCATGGTATATGAAGGGAAGGACACCCAGCTGCATCCCCCTAATTCCCCAGACTACATGGGATCAAGCGGGAAAGTCGTTTGGGAACTCATAAACCCACTCCTGGAGAAAGGCTACCATTTGTATGTAGACAACTTCTATATGAGTTTTCCCCTGTTCCGCAACCTTTACAGGAAGAACACTCCAGCATGTGGCACCATAAGGAAGAGGGGGTTTTCTCAGAGGCTCGTCAACAAGAAGTTAGGAAGAGGGGAGACAGCAAGTTTGCGGAATGAGGAAATTCTGGCTGTGAAGTTGAGGGACATAAGTGATGTCTACATGCTGTCTTCGATCCACAATAATACCTTCGTGGAGATCCCCAGGAGGAATGGACCAATCATCAAAAAGCCAACATGTGTCTTCGAATACAATATGTTCATGGGGGGGTGTCAACTTAAACGACCAAATGCTCGAACCCTACCTTGCCACAAGACGAACATACCAGTGGTATAAAAAAGTTTCAATTTATTTGTTGCATTTGTCAATATACAACACCTATATAATCTACTGCAACTCCACCAAAGGCCCCCAACCCTTCCTTGGCTACCAGGAGGAAATCATCACTCTCCTTATATTCCCGAATGGCCCACCAGAAAACATTCCATCCAATGTGATTAGCAGACTCTCTGAATGCCACTTTCCCGATAAAATCCCTCCCAGACCAACAGGCCAAAAACTTCAGAAAAATGCTGGGTGTGCTCCAGAGGAGGAGTTAGAAGAGAGACCACTTATTATTGTCCCCAGTGTCCTTCCCAACCAGGCCTCTGCATAGGTGACTGTTTCCGTCGTTGCAATACTTCACTACATTATTAGTGAAGTATGGTAAACATAACCCTCACTTCCTGCCATTTACCTTCACACCCCTTATGACACTGCTTGCTCTGTAACTGACCCTGGCTTGTTATTAGACCACACTTCTGCCTATCAATTCTGTACATACCTCTGCCTGATCTGGAACTGACCCTGACTTGTTATTCGACCATGCTTCTGCCTACCGATTCTGTACATACCTCTGCCTGATCTAGAACTGACCCTGGCTTGTTATTTGATCATGATTCTGCCTACCGATTCTGTACATACCTCTGCCTGATCTGGAACTGACCCTGGCTTGTTATTTGACCATGATTCTGCCTACCGATTCTGTACATACCTCTGTCTGATCTGGACTGACCCTGGACTGTTTCACCATGCTTTTTGCTTGCCTCTTGGACTAATCTTGTACCCTGCTACTGGACTAGTGGGATTCATAACACAGGGGTCTCGCATATGTGAGGGGCTCCAGAATAGTTTTTCTTGATGCAGAAAACAATTTCTTTTGTTTTCTCATTCCTAGATTAGGCTCTGGAGACTCGGAGAGATTTGGGTGGGAGAACCCTCAACCCCTGTCCCCATTTTGTCCTGAATGAGGCCCTACTTCTGCCTGCTGCTTGTAGGACTTCTGCCATCATGCCTCTGCCTGTCGCATGAACTGACCACACCACATAGACCATGTTCCTGCCTATTACCAGGACCAATATTTTGGCACTGCTGACAATATCTTTGCCTGCACTGACCCTGGACTGTATATGGACAGTATCCCTGCCTGCTCCCTGTACTGACTATGGAGAGTATTCCTGCTTGTTGCCTGGACAATTGTGTTCACTGTTGCTGACCAAGTCCCTGCCTGCTGCCTGGACCAGTGCTATCCTCCTGTGGACAACTGCACTACTAAAACAACAGGTAATCTTTTGTTTACCCTTTGCTCAGCAGAATGTATTTTTGGGTGTAATTCTTGATATGTGCATGCTATGTGTCCCTAGAACAGCTGACGGTTTTCCTTGCATGTTGGACCTCTGTATATGGCCAGGCTGTGTAAAAGTCTCACACATGGTTTCGCCATACTCAGGAGGAGTAGCAGAATGTATTTTGGAGTGTCATTTTTGCTATGTGCATGCTGTGTTGGAAATATCTTATAAATGGACAACTTTGTGTAAAACAAAATGCATTTTCATTTTTTTCCCACAATTTCCAAAAACCTCTGGAAATAAATGAACCGTTCAAAAGACTCATTATGCCTCATAGATTATACGTTGGTGTGTTAGCTTTCCAAAATGGGGTCATTTTGTGGGCGTTTCCATTGTCCTGGTGCTCCAGAGCCTTCAAAAGTGTAATAGGTAGGCAAATTAGATATGTAATTTATGCTCCTAGAACACCTGATGGTGCTCCCTGCATGTTGGGCCTCTCTATGTGGCTAGGCTGTAAAATAGTCCCACACATGTGGTATCACCATACTCAGGAGGAGTAGCTAAATGTATTTTGGGGTGTCATTTGTGGTATGCACATGCCATGTGAGAGAAATAACTTATTACAATGACAATTTTGTGGAAAAAAAAATAAATCTTTATTTTGCAAAGAATTGTGGGAAAAAATTACAACTTCAAAAAACTCACCATGGCTCTTACTAAATACCTTGAAATGTCTACTTTCAAAAAAGGGGTCATTTTGGGGGGGTATTTGTACTTTCCTGGCTTGTTCGGGTCGCAAGAAATGATAGGCCGCTAGTACATCAGGTGTGATCAATTTTTTATGATTTGCACCATAGCTTGTAGATGCTCTAACTTTCACACAGATCAAATAATATCCACAATTTGGATTATTTTTACCAAAGATATGTAGCAGTATAAATAGTGGCCAAAATTTAGGAAGAAAAATGTATAATTTGCAAAAAATTTTCACAGAAAAGAAGAAAAATTTGTGGGTTTTTTTCACAGTTTTCGGTCTTTTTCATTTATAGCGCAAAAAATAAAAAACCCAGAGGTGATCAAATACCACCAAAAGAAATCTCTATTTGTATGAAAAAAAAGGCAAGAAACTAATTTGGGTACAGTATTGCATGACTGAGTAATTATCATTCAAAGTGTAAGAGCACTGAAAGCTGAAAATTGGTCGGGGGGGGGGGGGGTCGTTAGGTGCCCAGTAATTAATTCATGAAACTTCCCCCCCAAAAAAACTCGTTTGAAAAATTGCTGCGCAAATACCATGTGACATAAAAAGTTGCAACGACCGCCATTTTATTCCCTACGGTCTCTGCTAAAAAAAAAAACTTAGATAATGTTTGGGAGTTCTGAGTAATTTTCTACCAAAAAATGATGATTTTTACATGTAGGAGCGGAGTGCCAAAATTGGCCTGGATGGGAATTGGCTAAGATCAATTTTCCGAAATTGGAGGACATGGGGGTGGCCATTTTCCATCTCTCAATTGCGTACTTTGAAACTTGGTTTCAAATTTAAATGGACAGATCTAGCCCTGAAATACCTGGGTACTATTATTCCTGTGGATCTTGCGTGTATTTTTGATCTTAATTTTCTTCCACTCTTACATAAAGTACGCTCCCAAATGGAAGCATGGCATACGGGGCTCTATTCTTGGTTTGGAAGGTGTAATATTATCAAAATGAGTATCCTGCAAAGTTTCTATATTTGTTTCAAGCCTTGCCTATTGTTATACCTATGCACTACTTTAAGAGAGCTCATGCACTCTTTACTGAGTTTATTTGGGCGCATAAACGCCCAAGGATTGGGAGATCTCTGTTGATCCTCCCTAAATGCTTTGGAGGTCTAGCTGTTCCTGACCTCTATAGATATTATCAAGCAGTCCATTTAGGATGCTTGATTGATTTGTGTAGACCCCGAGATTTAAAACTATGACCAAATTTAGTACAAGCACAGTGACGTTTGTTGTTACATAGGGCTCCGGGGTGTTCTAACGACCTTTCGCCCCTCTTAGGACATATCCACTTATTGGGCCTAAGATACTATTGTGTTTTCGGCTTTTTTCTAACGGTGGGCTTTCCTCGGAGTCCCCGTTTCATATACTGGGTAACCCGCGTTTTACCCCAGGGTTACGGAAGGGAGCTTGAACTGGGATGGTATCAGGCCTCTCATTTTGTAATATTGGGGTCCTGGCCTACATTACAGGCTCTGATATCTGTTAACAGCCCATATCAATTGGATTTTTGGCAAGCTGTAAAAATAAGACACTTTTTATATACCTTGTCTACTCCTAATATTTTAGATTGCAACTTGTCTCCATTTGAAGAATGGTGTATTGAGCGGGGTTCATTTTCTCATGCTCTCCAGAAGATGTACTCCCGGTTGGTTTCACCCCCGGAAGATTATCAGTTACCCTTTTTGAAGAAAGACTTGGGTAGACTTGGGTAAAACTTTCTCAAAAGGGCAAGGCGCCAACAAAATATATATTACATTCAAATCTTCAATTTGTACGAAAGTACAGGTAACAAACTTTAAGATTTTTCTCAGTGGTATCGGACTCCGTCCTTTTTCATGGGTGTTTTCTGAGTGCTTCCGACTGATGTTGGCGCTGCCAGGGGGAATATGGAACAATGATGCATGTTTTTTGGTCGTGTCCCAAGATGAGACGTTTCTGGGAAGGGGTTCAGAAGATTGCTCAAAAATGTACTGATTATAATATCCCAGAAGACTGCTTTTTTTCCTGTTGCATGTTTCTGAAATTCCTGCCAAAGTATATAAGAAATTTAGTCTTTGTCACCTTTTGAATGCAGCTAAATTTTGTATCCCCCTTACCTGGAAACAGACACAGCCCCCTTCAGTAGGACTGTGGCTCAGGAAGGTGGAGGAGTTGAACCGGATGGAGGATTTGGTCTCGACAGCCCAGCAGAAACGAGAGAAATATATGGAGACTTGGTCCTTATGGAATACGTTTATTCATTCAAACAAAATAGTTTATTTAATCCGTGTTCTTGGTCCCCATATCCTTTAAATTTAGCTCCTGAGTAATGTTCCCCTTTGAAACCCTATTTTTTTTTTTTTTTACTTTTTTTTGTTTGTGTGTGTTTCTTTCTATTGTGTTTTCTAAATAAAAAAAAAAGGATTGGGCAGTTCTATGCCTTCCTTATGGTGACCAGTTTAATGGGGATTTTCCTCTTTTTAAGTTTTTGGAAGGAAATGTTGCATGTATATTTGAATGTATACTCGGAAGACTTGTTGATCTCTGTTTAGACTCAGTCTTCAGCTATTAGTTGAGTTATGATTGTACTGTGTGTACTATTAATTTTGTAATATTATTTTATTGACCTGAACTTTCCTTTTCCTGATTAAAAAATTAAAATAAAAAATTTGAGAGAAAAAAATGACCCAGGGAATATAACTAAACTACCAACTAGTTAAAACAGGAAAAACATTTGTGCGCGTACAATGTCTTTAAGAAGGAAGGCTATTTTATCCAGTTTTGTAAACCCTGGGACCTTCACTTCAGTCTTTTCTTATAGCGCAAGGCATGCATTAAACAATTTTCTTATTCAATTTCCTTTAGGTTTACCTTCAGCTGTGTAGTGCAAGGACCTGCCTGACTGCATACAATTTGCAAATGTTTGGGTTTGACCTCATATTATATGGTTTTGGGAAATCTAAATAAAAAATTGTACAAAAAATTGTATAATGCAACCTTCTAGTTAGCTTTGGCATTGTAGTTTCCATTTTTGACTGTGTTTTGTTGTTATTATAGTCCTTTCAAAACTATTCTTATACTTTTTGTAATTATTTCTTATGATAGAAAAGGAAGCAAAGCTTATTAAGTCATTCAGGATTTTCGATTGTCTTAGTGTTCTTTTATTGTTATAGGACCAACTCAGAAAAGCTAATGCTCGAATAACAGATCTGGAAAGTGTAGAGGAGCCACCATCTACTGACATTTCAACATTGGTGAGACAATTATTGATATGTAAATAAATCTCAAATAGGGAAAGAAATCATACTTTGTAGCCATTTCATATTTGCATGTCCTGTTTATTAAGGGACTTATTTGAAGGAGAGAAAGTTTACAAACAATAAGGAGCAGAGCCCAGTCAGGTGACTTGTAAAGTTACACAACTCTCTCCTCCAATCACAGGGCTGTGCTAAGCAATTTGATCTCTGTTTGCCATTGCTGATTTAACACCGTGGCTTGCATTTTTTTAAAAGGGGGGTGAAATGCACATCAAAGCAGAGTATAACCTAGTGCAGGTATTAATATTTACTGTCTGTTACAGATCTCCCTATCATGTCTCAATGTTAATATTTCATTGCTGCCTATGGATATGTTTATCAGACTATACTGTAATTGCATGTATTCTCAATGAATTGGTTTTGGTGGATATGACACATGATTTTTTTTTTTTGTGTGTTTGTAACAGGAAATTGAATTACAGGAAGACAAGAGAAAGATTGAGCTGGTGAAGTTTCAGATGGAGGAGCAGCAGAAGAGCATGGAACACCTAAAATCTCTGCTTGTGACCTCTGAGTGTCAGTATGAAAACATAAAAAAGAAAATCAGTTCTGTATCTGAGTTGGCGGATCCAGTAAAGGTATATACTATGTGTGTTTATTTTTATTTTTTTTGACAGAACAGTAACGTGAACAAGTGAACCTCTTAAAAATGCATGTTTCTTTCTCGTACATCACGGGAAACACAGAGCCTCAGTAATTACTGATGGGTTATAGGGTATCACTAGGTGATTGGACACTGGTCACACCCTAGACAGGAAGTTCAACCCCCTATATAACCCCTCCCCTTACTGGGGATACCTCAGTTTTTTCGCCGGTGTCTTAGGTGTTGGTCATGAATAAGATGTGCTGTGCTGAGCTCCAAAGGAATATCCTATACTGGGGCAAGCCATACAGCCGGATCCATTCAAAGTGTTTTTTCCAGGCCGAATTAGATGGTACCCGGGCCTCGTGTCCGAAGAAACGAGGTTTTACCTGTAACGCTTCTCTTTTTTAGAGAGCTGGACCCCGGGATCCAGTATTTGGTTTTTTCAGGCCATATCCCTGGCGGGGTGCTTTACTGGGCCAGAACTGTGGATCCCCCTATACATAGGGGGCCCCAGTCTCTGAAGGTTTTTCTCTAAACCGAGCCCACCGCGAGAGGTGAAGATTGGGTCTGTTACAACAGAACCCTGCAGCTGGATAAGGTAAGGGAAAACTCCTTAAGAATTTTTCCAGTTCTTCTAAGGTTTCTCCTTTAAGTAAATGTATGCTATGTCTATAGTCGCCACCGGGGGCTGTCAAGAGCACATACCTTTTCATGCTTGATCTGTCTTGTCTCGGTGTCCACGCTGTACGCTCCTCCAAGCCATGCTCCAGGTAGGATGTGGGAAAGGGGTTTTTTTCCTACTAGGTTTCTCCCCCCACGGCTTAGGTAAAGGCACAGGGAAGCGGTAGTATGCCGCACCGCACGCCGCCGCCGCCATTTCAGCGACTTCCCATCCACCGGCCCTCCTCTCTCCTCCGCCCTGGCCCCCCCCATGCTAGTTCCGAGGGTCTAGAGCCTCGTCTCACGCGGGAAACAGTCTTTTTTTTAAAAAGACGCGGGGGGGGGGGTGGAGCGGTAACGCAACGTCGGCATGGTGAAACGCTCACATTGCAGGCTGCATACAGGCTATAAGGTGCACTCTTTTCAAATGCACACGGCCTATGGAGGGAGCAGACGGGCGCATGTGAGGTGGGAGACACAGGCATTCCCAGGCAAACATTTACTTGAGCACCAGACTGAGACTTGGTAGCAGCGGCAGTTGCTGAACTACATTGCTCAGCAGTCAGTGCATTCTGGTAGTGCCTCTGCTTTTTGTGTTTTGAACTAGGACCAAAAGAGGTACATATACCCCGAAAAATAGGGGCTCTAACTTCAGGCTCTGAGGACCCCCCTTCTGCAGCACCTTCCCCCCTGAAGGACCGGGGAAAGCTGGCCAGGGTGAGCCGTCAGGGGCTGCAGCTGCTTCTGGCACTTCGGCCCCTGTATACATTACACAGGAGGTTCTTTCCTCAACCATTAATGGATTAGAGAAAAGACTGGTGGCCTTAATCGCATCTTCACTCTATGAAAGAAAGAAAGCGCACTAGGTCCCCCTCTGCCACCCAGGACCTTCAAGCAGAAGAACTCTGGGGAAAAAGGAGAGGAATCCCTCTCAGAGGATCAGGATGAGACTTATGATTCCTCCTCTGAGGAATCAAGTGGAGAAGGGCCCTCTTCAGCTTCTCAGGATGAGAAGGTGTTAGTGCAAATTTTGGCTGGATTGGTGCACTCCACATTTAGGTTACCCGTATTTGAGTCAGTTAAAGAACCCTCCTTTGGTTTGGGTTCACTGAAGCCTCCTCAAACTACACATGCTTTTCTGTTTATGGTTACTGAAAAAGCTTATTTATTCTGAGTGGGATCACCCAGATAAACATTTTTTTCCGCCTAAAAAAGTTTGCAACACTTTATCCTATGGAGGAAAAATGTACTAAGATGGGGGTATACCGGCAGTTGACGCCGCCATTCCTCCGTAAATAAGTCTGGCTTGTCTTGCCGACAACGCTAAGATACCTAGGGATCCAACGGATAAGAAATAGGAATTCCTGTTGAAAAGTGTTTTCTTCTTGGCAGGTTCAGTGGCAGAAGGGCCTAATAGCTCAACCTGCAGTGGCAGCAATCAGTCTGTCAATACTTGAGAGACCATGTTAAACAGGTCCTCAAAGTTTTACCTGAACAGCAAGCCGGGGGGGTTTGCCAACCTACCAGCGGCTTTGTGTTTGCTGTTGACGCAATCAGAGATTCTATCATCCAAACCTTTCGCCTTGCACTTGGGTTGGTACATATGCGTAGAATCTTATGGTTGAAAAATTTCAACCGAATCACCATGTAAGAAGCTTCTGGCTGGGTTTCCCCTTCATGGTGCAAGGCTGTTCGGGGAGGATTTGGTATACGTCCCTCTTTTTTAAATAGGCTCTATCCTCAGTGCCAGGAGCATCAGCCTCCAGGCAGTCGTGACGGCCTCCTCCGTCAGGCTCAAGAAATAAATCTCAGAGTCGACCCAGGGACAAAAGAAGTCCTGTGGGAGGAAGCCTACTAGACAAGACGCTAAAGCCTCTTTATGAAGGAGTGCCCCCGCTCGCTCGGGTGGGGGGAAGACTGCTACAGTTCTCAAGGCTCTGGTAGGAGGATTTCCAGGACAGATGGGTGATGTCCACATTAACTCTAGGTTACAAACTAGAGTTCCGAGAATTCCCCTCTCCTCGTTTCCTCAGATCAAATGTTCCCAGACACCCAGAGAAAAAGAAGTCTCTCTAGCATTAGAGCGACTATTATCGCAAAAAGTTATCGTGGTTGTTCCCACGCAAGAGCAGGGATTGGGGTTTTATTCAAACCTTTTCACGGTTCCAAAACCGAATGGAGATATCAGACCCATTTTAGATCTCAAGGATCTAAACCGATTCCTAAACATACGATCCTTTCGCATGGAATCGATCCGATCGGTAGTCTCCATCCTACAAGAAGGAGAATTTCTGGCGTCAATAGACATCAAGGACGCATACCTGCATGTACCGTATTTATCGGCGTATAACACGCGCCGGCGTATAACACGCACCCCAAGTTTAGGAGAGAATTTTAAGGAAAAAAACTTTTAGGAGGGAAGTTTAAGGAAAAGAAACTTACATTAAAATGCCCATCAATGCAGCCTCATCAGTGTTCATCTGTAGCCTTGTTAGTGTCATTGCAGCCTTTTCAGTGTCAGTGCAGCCTTGTCAGTGCAGCTTTGCCCCAGTGCAGCTTTGCCCCAGTGCAGCCTTGTCAATGCAGCCTTGTCCCCAGTGCAGCCTTGTCAATGCAGCCTTGTCCCCAGTGCAGCCTTGTCAATGCAGCCTTGTCCCCAGTGCAGCCTTATCAGTGCAGCCTTGTCCCCAGTGCAGCCTTATCAGTGCAGCCTTGTCCCCAGTGCAGCCTTATCAATGCAGCCTTGTCCCCAGTGCAGCCTTATCAATGCAGCCTTATCAATGCAGGCTTGTCCCCAGTGCAGCCTTGTCCCCAGTGCAGCCTTATCAATGCAGCCTTGTCCCCAGTGCAGCCTTGTCCCCAGTGCAGCCTTTTCCCCAGTGCAGCCTTGTCCCTGCAGCCTTGTCCCCAGTGTCCATGCCTCCTGCCGCCGCCATACACATGGTAGTAGTTTTAAATATGGCGCCGCGGAGTTCGGAGAGACTCGGCGCCGGCGGAAGTGAACGAACGCCGCCGAGATACACATAGCCGAGGGTTCTCGGCTCTTTCCGGCGCCGCTCACAATCCCGCCCCCCCTGGGCTTGACAGTGAGCGGCGCCGGAAAGAGCCGAATACACCCGACTATGTGTATCTCGGCTCTGTGATTTCGGCGGCGCTTGTTCAGCACCGCCGAGTCCCTCCGAAGTCCGCAGGGCCATATTTGAAACTACTCGCTATGTAAATGTCGGCGGCGATCGCCGACATTCACATTGCGATAGCGGGGATCGGCGTATAACACGCACCCACGACTTTCCCCTGATTTTAAGGGGAAAAAAGTGCGTGTTATACGCCGATAAATACGGTACCTATTTTCCCTGCTCATCAAAAGTACCTGCGTTTCAAAGTAGAAAAACGCCAGTTTATAGCTCTGCCTTTCAGGCTAGCTACTGCACCTCGGGTGTTTACAAAAATCTTGGCCCCTCCGCTGGCCAGATTAAGGGCCCAAGGTATAACGGTAATAGCATACCTAGACGACCTGCTCTTGATAGACCGCTCGGTAGCCCGCTTGGACCAAAGCTTGGTCACCACAGTCAACTACCTGGAATACCTAAGTTGGCTCCTCAACTCAGAGAAGTTTTCTTTGAAACCAATAAGAAAAGTAGAGTATTTCGGTCTGGTCATAGATACAGCCCAGAAGAGGGTATTTTACCCCAGGCAAAGATCAGTACCATAAAAGAACTGATTCAGGTAGTCAGGGCAAAGAAAGATCCTCCTATTCGCCTTTGTATGAGGCTACTAGGGAAGATGGTGGCTTCATTCGAAGCAATTCCCTATGCTCAGTTTCATTCGAGACTGCTGCAAAACAGTATACATCTGTCTCCTACAAGTGCGTCAGAGCCTCAGATGGTGGTTGATACCCGAAAATCTGCAAAAGGGAAAACCCTTTTTTCCAGTTGCCTGGACAGTGATAACAACAAATGCCAGTCTTTCGGGTTGGGGAGCAGTTCTGGAACAGTCGACTGTCCAAGGGAGATGGTCCAAGACAGAGAGGACCTTACCCATCAACATTCTAGAGATCTGTGCGGTGTATCTAGCCCTAAAGGCCTGGACACTCAGGTTACAGGGTTGCCCTGTCAGGATCCAGTAAGACAATGCACAGCAGTGGCTTATATCAATCACAAGGGAGGCACAAGGCGTTGTGCAGCCCAAGGAGAAGTAAACCAGATCTTAATCTGGGCAGAAGCATGTGCCGTGCATATCGGTATTCTTCATTCTGGGAATAGAGAACTGGCAGGCGGACTACTTGAGTCGCCGGCAGCTATTCCCAGGGGAATGGTCTTTTCACCCCGACGTCTTCTTGGCCATATGCCAAATATGGGGGGTTCCGGATGTAGACCTCTTTGCATCCAGGTTCAACAACAAGATTGATAACTTTGTGTCAAGAACAAGGGATCCTCTTGCATGCGGGACAGATGCGTTGTTGACTCCATGGCATCAATTCTCCCTGATTTATACATTTCCTCCTATTCTGCTACTGCCACGACTTCTCCGCAGAATCAAGCAGGAAAGGAAGTCGGTACTTCTGGTGGCCCAGAAGAGCTTGGTATGCAGAAATAGTAAAGATGGCAGTAGGTCCCCCGTGGACCCTACCGTCACGTCCAGACCTGCTATCCCAAAGTCCAGTGTTCCATCCTGCCTTACAAACGCTAAATTTGAGGGTCTGGCTATTGAAACCCACGTTCTGAAGAGTCCTGGGCTTTCAGGTCCTGTGATTTGTACCTTAACCAATGCAAGAAAGCCAGCTTATGATTTATCATAAGAGTCTGGAAAGCTTAGGTCTCCTGGTGTGTATCCAGGGGTTGGCATCCCAGAAACAATGTCATAAGTAGAATTCTTGACTTTCTACAAATGGGATTAGAAATTAAGCTGTCCTTGAGTACCATCAAGGGCCAGGTCTCGGCCTTGTCAGGATTATTTCAACGGCCGCTTGCTTCGCATTCTTTAGTCCGAAACTTTATACGGGGGGGTAACGCATCTTAATCCTCCTGTTAGGGCACCCCTAAACCCCTGGGACTTGAATTTGGTTCTGTCAGTTTTACAGAAACAGCCTTTTGAACCAATACGTCAAATTCCCTTAGTCTTGTTGACAAGAAAGTTAATTTTTTCTGATAGCCATTTCTTCTACTAGTAAAGTATCAGAATTAGCAGCTCTTTCCTGTAAAGAGCCTTATTTAATCATACACAAGGATAGAGTGGTATTGCGCCCTCATCCTACCTTTCTACCGAAAGTGGTTTCAGATTTTCTTCTAAACCAAGATATTGTTCTACCTTCCTTTTTTCCAGATCCCTGTTCTACGGAAGAAAGGTCACTACATTCTAGTTCACTACATTCTTTGGATGTAGTAAGAGCAGTCAAGGCCTATCTGGAAGCAACTGCTCAAATTCGCAAAACGGATGTTTTGTTCGTACTGCCAGAAGGTCCCAATAGAGGACAGGCAGCGTCAAAGTCTACCATTTCAAAATGGATTCGACAAATGATTATTTAAGCTTACGGTTTGAAACTGAAAATTCCACCTTTTCAAATCAAGGCACACTCCACAAGGGCTATTAGTGCTTCTTGGGCGGTGCATCACCGGGCCTCTATGGCTCAAATCTGCAAGGCTGCAACCTGGTCTTCAGTCCATACATTCACCAGATTTTATCAGTTGGGGGTGGGAAGGCATGAGGATATCGCCTTTGGGCGTAGTGTGCTGCAGGCAGCGGTACGAGGTCCTCAGGTCTGATAACACCCTACTTAGTGTGGTCCCCTCCCCTCAAATAGCATTGCTCTGGGACATCCCATCAGTAATTACTGAGGCTCTGTGTCCTGTGATGTACGAGAAAGAAAATAGGATTTTTATAGCAGCTTACTTGTAAAATCCTTTTCTTTTGAGGTACATCACGGGACACAGAGGTCCCGCCCCTCTTCTAATACGCTTATATTGCTTTGCTACAAAACTGAGGTATCCCCAGGAAAGGGAGGGGTTATATAGGGGGTTGAACTTCCTGTCTAGGGTGCGACCAGTGTCCAATCACCTAGTGATACCCTATAACCCATCAGTAATTACTGAGGCTCTGTGTCCCGTGATGTACCTCAAAATAAAAGGATTTTACAGGTAAGCTGTTATAAAAATCCTATTTTTACAAGAATCTATAGAGTACATGTCAGCATTAACCACTTCAGCACGGAAAGATTTGGCTGCTCAATGACCAGAGCACTTTTTACAATTTTGCACTGCGCTGCTTTAACTGGTAATTGCGCGGTCATGCAATGCTGTACCCAAACAAAATTTGTGTCCTTTTTTTTTCCACAAATAGGGCTTTCTTTTGATGGTATTTGATTGCCTCTTCGATTTTTATTTTTTGCAATATAAATGGAAAAAGACCGAAAATTTTGAAAAAAAATATTTTCTAATTTTTGTTAAAAAAAAACATCCAATAAACTCAAATTTAGTCATACATTTAGGCCAAAATGTATTCAGCCACATGTCTTTGGTAAGAAAAATGTCAATAAGCGTATAATTATTGGTCTGCGCAAAAGTTATAGCGTCTACAAACTAAAGTACATTTTCTGGAATTTATGCAGCTTTTTGTTTAACTGCCTATCTCATTTCTTGAGGTGCTAAAATGGCAGGGCAGTACAAACCCCTCCCCCCAAATGATCAAATTTTGGAAAGTAGACACCCCAAGGAAATTGCTGAGAGGCATGTTGAGCTCATTGAATATTTTATTTTTTTGTCGCAAGTGATTGAATAATGACAAAAAAAATAAAATTACAAAAAAATAAAGTCCTGAAGGCGGTGATTGGTTTTTGGGGTCCTGTACGCAGCTAGGCTCCCAAAAAGTCTCACACATGTGGTATCCTTATACCCAGGAGAAGCAGCAGAATGTATTTTGGGGTGTAATTCCACATATAACCATGCCATGTTTGAACAATATATCATTTTTGTGACAACTTTGTGTAAATAGAAAATACTTTTTTTTTTTTGTGGCAACTTGTGGCAAAATATAAAATATTCCATGGACACAACATGCCTCTCAGCAAATAGCTTGAAGTGTCTACTTTCCAAAATGGGGTAATAATCTTCACATTTCATGGCTTCCGAAACTGTGATAGGTAGTGAGAAAGTGAAATCACCATTTTACTCCCTTAGGAAGCCTGAAGGCGGTGATTGGTTTTCGTGGTCCTGTACGCGGTTAGGCTCCCAAAAAGTCTCACACATGTGGTATCCCCGTACTCCGGAGAAGCAGCAGAATGTATTTTGGGGTGTAATTCCACATATGGCCATGGCATGTTTGAGCAATATATCATTTAGTGACAACTTTGTGCAAAAAAAAAAAAAAGTTTGTAATTTTCCCGAAACTTGTGGCAAAATATAAAATATTCCATGGACTCAACATGCCTATCTGCAAATAGCTTGGAGTGTCTACTTTACAAATAGGGGTCATTTGGGGGGGGTTTGACCTGTCCTGGTATTTTATGCACAACATTAGAAGCTTATGTCACACATCACTCACTCTCCTATCCACTTGTAGACAAAGCCCTTTCTGATACTTTGTTTACATGAAAAAAAAATTTTTTTTGCTAGAAAATCACTTTGAATCCCCAAACGTTATATATTTTTTTAAAGCAAAGACCTACTCTTATGCCGAGTACATGGATAACCAAACATGACATGCTTTAAAATTGCTCACAATCGTGTACCGGCGACAAACTACATACATTTTTAAAAGCCTTTAAAATCTTTTACAGGTTACCGCTTTAGATTTACAGAGGAGGTCTACTGCTAAAATTACTGCCCTCGATCTGACCTTCGCGGTGATACCTCACATGCATAGTGCAATTGCTGTTTACACCAGACCGATCGCCTTTGCGCGTGAGCATGGAGGGACAGGGGTGCTTTTTTTAAATTTTTTTTTTTAATTTTGCTTTTTGATTTTATTTTTAAACTGTCCCTTTCTTTTTCTTTTTTTTTATTATTTTTATTGTTATCTCAGGGAATGTAAATATCCCCTATGAGATAATAGGTAGTGACAGGTACTCTTTTTTTTTTTTTTTTTTAAATTGGGGTCTATTAGACCCTAGATCTCTTCTCTGCCCTCAAACCATCTGACCACACCAAGATCGGTGTGATAAAATGCTTTCCCAATGGCGCTGTTTATATCCGGCAAAACCTAAGTCATGAAATGCTCATAGCTTCCGGTTTCTTAGACCATAGAGATGATTGGAGCTGTTCTGGTCTCCGATCAGCTCTATGGTCAGCTGGCAGTACCACCGGCTGCATTCTCGGGTTCCCTGTTGGGATAGTAGAGCCCGAGAAAACCATGGAAGATGGTGAGAGCAGATTGTAAAAGCAGTCTAGAGGCTAATTAGCCGCTAGGATTGCTTTTTCATGAAAGCTGACCGCTGGCTGAAAAGAATGATACCTAAACCTGCAGGCATGATTCTGGTATAACAACTTAAAGTCCAGCAACACACCAGTATATTGCTGGTCCTTGTTGGGCATATATTGTAATGTTCTTTTTTTCATGCAGCCTGTAGGCTGAACGAAAAAAAGAGATTGGTCGGTGAGTATGCCCTACAGCACTGGAGTCGCTGATTTTCGTATCGTGAGAGCAAATGCTGTTGCCGTCAAGATAAATAAATCAGTGCTGCAGCTGAATGGCGTACCTGAAAAGTAAACAATGGTAACGATAAAAGATTAACTCAATAAAACAATCTGCTCGTATCGTGTCCTGGTCATGGAGGTAGATAACAAGGCTATATGGTGAATTGGGTCAGTGGACCAATATGACTTTTTTAGTTATGCCCATGAGGAGGGATAGGCCCAGGAAGGTCCTAAATTCGGAGACCGTAATAGGTCTCCAGTCTCTGGCAAGGGTCAACTGGGGATTAGCGGCGATGAATTGACCAGCATACAAATTGCTTTGGTCCACAATAGATCTATAGAGATCTTCCGTCAAAAACAGCGAATAAAAATCAAGTGACCTAAAATGAACTGTTTCCACCTGAATTACGGATTGGCCAGTGAATGGGGGAAGTACGGGTGCTGCAGAAGTGGTGAGCTCCCAATTCGGATTGGCGAATGCAGCAGGAAGGGCACCATGGGCTCGACGGGCCTGTCTTTGTCTTCTTGGTGGCTGCGGGACACTACTTGTGCTAGCCACCTCACCAGCTTGAACTGCACTTATGGGACTCGCCACATCACCAAGTGTTACTGCAGTGCTGGATGTACGACCAGGATGTACTAGGCCACTGTTGCTTGCCCATTCACCAGAAGGATGAGCGGCACTAGTCCTGGCTCTCTGCTCCATGCGAGAGCCCTGCGGTTCTTGCACCTCAACAACAGCAGAAGAACGGGGGCGGGTACGCCTGACCTTGGCAGGAACCACTACTCCGTCGTCAGAGCTATCTGTCAGGGTGCTGCTGCTGTCTACAGGTTCGTATTCTGAGCCTGAATCTGACAGATGGGTGAGTTTCTCTTCACTCTCATCTGTCATGCTCAGAAACGTGTAGGCCTCTTCACTAGTGTACCTTCGATTAGACATTTTGGCGGAGTTCCGCTGAAACGAACTTGCCTACACACAATCACACCAGTCCGATCGTTTAGAGCGCGATGACGTACAACGGGACTAGAAAAAGGAAGTTCAGTAGCCAATAGCTGCCCTTGCGTCGTTTTTGGTCCGTGGGACTAGCATACAGACAAACTGTTTTCCCGATAGGAATTGAGTCCTTCGGAAAGATTTGAAACATGTTCTATTTCTAGGTCCCTCAGAATTTTCGAAAGCAAAAGTCTGATGAAGCCCACACTCGATCGGAAAGTCCGGTCGTATGTACGCGGCATAAGGGGGTGTATGGTGCGTGCGTGGGTGTTAGCGCTGCTGGCTAAAACCTAACTGATATCACCTGCCGGGTGATCAGGGGGTTAAACCTTTTATTAGGTAATGTAAGGCGGGTGACCTGACGCTATAAAAAAATAACTAACCAGCGTCACCCGTGACACTAATACAGTAAACACTGGTGACAGGGAGTGATCAAGGGGTTAAACCTTTATTAGGGGGGTCCCTAGAGCTATCTGGACCTACTAAGTACCCCAACGCTGATTAGTGTCAGAAATAACACCAGTGCAGTGATCAAGTAAAAATATGAACACTGCACTGGGTGACACAGTGACAGGGAGTGAAGGGATTAATTGGGGGGGGGGGGGGAAATGTGTGCCTACGTGTACTGTGTCAGTGTAGTGTTGATGCAACTCACGTTTGGATGTCCTCTCTCTGGAACGGAAAAGAATTCCAGAGAGGGAGATGACATCACTTCCCTTCCCTGTGTTTACACTTACAGGCAGGGGAAGCCTTTCATTTGTCAGAACCGATCAGCAGTTCCAGGCCAGAAATCATTGGCCTGGGCCTGGAGACTGATCAGTTCTGAAATAAATCCGATTGTTGCGGCCGACGTAAGGTAACGTTGTTTTGCCCACCCATGCCATTCTGGTCGGGAACCGGTTAAGGTGGAAGTCCCAGTTAAAATCTAAGTAAGGCTAAACCTACTCCCACACCCATTATAAGACTATTTTATCTACCCTGTGAAAGAAAAGATGGTTATACTTATCTTTTCTGAAGCCGCTCAGGCCCCATCACATGATCAGGTCCCAGCATCAATTTCAGTGTAGAGAAGGTGCAGCATAGAATGGATGCCCCATAGTAGGCCTGTGGGTGACGTCACCACACGGGCATTTGCAGCTGTTGGCAATCTTTCCCCTACGCGGAAGCCGCTGCTGAATTGATCATGTGACCGGACCAGCTTCAGAATGGGTACGTATCTTTTCTTTCACAGAGTAGATAAAATAGTCTTTAGAATGGGGGTGTGAGTAGATTTAGCATAGCTCCCAACAGTCCCTGATTTGGAGCAATGTCCCTGTTGTTTTCAATCAAAGACTTGTTTAGTGGCAATGAAATGAGATGATCTGCAATACACTAAAAAAAGCAAAGTCTGCATTTGTAATGAGTAAACATGATTGCCCCCCATTTATATGGAAAATTACATACTATAGAGAGATAAAGACATTTAAGACATTGATATATCATTGTATGTTTACTGGTAATGTAATAAGAATATTGAGTAAGAAGAATACACAATACATGCAGGGCTGCATCATGTACTTTGTAGTGTACAGAATTAAGTATTTTTTTTTCTTTTCCGGTTTAAAATGAAAATGTATAATTTAACATGTTCTGGGATAACACATTTGCCTCTGACTTTTCTTTCAAACATTTGTCTTGTGCAGCTGGCTTTGTTGTAAGCTAAATCACTACAGTTGTTAATGCCCTTATCTAAGTCTGAAAATGTTCTATGGTTCCAGTAACACCCTCTCTGAACCCACTTGACCCTTGAACCCCTTACACACAGTGCAGACTCCATTGGAGCCTGCCCGCTCAGCTGGGTATCTGTCCACTGCACAGGCGGATGGTCCATGTCAACTCCACTTATGTAGAGTGGACTCAGTCTGCTCTCCTCTATGGGCAGGCAGATGTAAACGATCCGTCTGTCCGTTTACACCCGACTGCTATCTAATCCGATCCCCATTTGTCTGCTTTTAGTGGAGAGGATCGGATGTTTTCTGGGTGTCAACAAACATGTCCATTGACACCTTCCGCTCCATAGAGGAAAGTGGGACCCATCAGGTCCACCTGAAAAAACTGACAGGCGAACCCAATCGTTCTACCTGTGTGACAGGGCCTATGTCCACACACCTTTTGTAACATGAGATCAAGGGTACACAGAATTGGGTGACAATTGGCCATAGTCCCACCGAGATACAGTATTAGAAACCCCCTAAAATCCATACATTTTGCATAGATTTCTGATATGAGCAATGTTGGATTGTTTCATGGACAGCTATAACAGGTCATGCCTAAACTTTTTCTTTTTTTCTGTTATGAGAGAAACATGGAGGCTGTCATCATTTGTTAGTGGCTTGGCTGTCATGTTGACTAAACAGCTTTAGCATATCGAGTCACTGACCCAAGAGAAGTAAGCAGACTTGCTCGTGTACACTGCTGCTGCTAAACGGACATTTAGGAGCAGTTGGGAATTTTTTTCAACTGCTCCTGAACTCTCCTGTTATCTTATCAGTACAGTACACAGGGTCATTTATAGTCATTTCTAGGCAGTTGAGTTTAGAGGCTTTTTTTGGAACGCAAAAAAATGGGTTCAGACGCTGAGTTTAGAGGCATTTCAAGCGCTAAACGCTGCTAAATGTGGTAACTCGCGTTTAGCCGTGTTTCGTTTACAGGCGTTTTTAATTTTAATTTTTGGCTATTTTGAAGAAAAAAAATGTTTTTTCAAACGCTTCTAAACGCAAACGCGGCAAAACGTGGCATGTAAATGAGGCAAAACTGAGGTTTTAAACGTGGGTTACTATCTGTCAGGTTAAATCGTTCAGGAGAGGTTGTAAAAAAGTCCCGTGTACATTAAGCCTTAGTCCAACTTTCCTGATCTTCACACTTCCCTTGATCTGTATTGAAATCAGCGAGTCAGAACAATAGCCTTGCAGTTAGTAGTTACTGGCTAGTAGGTTTCATTTAATTGTGGCATTTGGGAGATAGCACTTTTTAAAATTCAAGAACCAGACAACTTTTTGGAGCCATTGATCATGTTGGTCCACTTCCAGCTGTGGAAATGAGTTGTAATCTGTAACGTTTTACGGGTGTTAGCTACCTGGCTCTTTGGATAGTGCCATTTATTCTGCAAATGTTGTTTTTTTCAGGAAGAACTTCATAAAGCGGAGCAGGAGGTAGATAATTGCAAGCGTCATAAGAAGCATTACGAGGACAAGCTCCGCCTACATTTACAGGGAATAGAGAAAAGCAAGCGTGAGTTGAGGGGCAAAGAAAGTGACTTGGAGGTAAGAGATAATAACTTTTAATTAGCTTACAAATTCTATATATGTCATTAACTTTAAATTACAAAGTTAAAAGTTATTTTTCCTTGGTGAATATGATAGACCCCTTCAAACTGAACACAAATATATTTTCAGAATGAGTGCATCAGGTCGGAATCTTGAGAAATTAACTTTTAATGACTGTTTTAATGCCATCATTTTTCTGATACGCCGCACAAGTTCAACAGGGCAAAAAGTGGTTTTTTTTGCTGCTCATTTTTCCTTGTACTCGGTGTGCAGTGCATCTCGCTGCAGTGTCCAACAATAGTCAATTAAGTATTTATTATTTTATATATATATATATATATATATATATATAATGATATAAGTAATATATATTATTACTTTCACTGTTTCACAGTATAAATGAACCCCTTATAGTAGCGATTATCTGCTCTTTTTGTACTATAAAGGGCTATTTTTTTTAACCCATTATGACAGGTGATACAAAAAAAGCATGCTGCTGCTACTAAACGTCTTAGGCCTGGTTCACACCTATGCGTTTTTTTTTGTGCTTTTAACAGAAACGTACTACAGTTCATTTAACATGGTTTTTTATGGGACATGTTTACGACTATGCTTTTTTCAGCCGCTGGGTATTTGGAAATGGTTTAAGGACTTTTCTCAACGCAAAACTGTGCTTATTTGGTTCAATAGACTTCAATGGAGAAGGTGCAGAAAAGCATGTAGTGTGTTGCCGCGACTTGCGTCGTTTAATCTACCCGACAACAAATTGGGTAAAAAAAGCATAAAAAATGCAAATCACAGCAAAATCATGTGTGCTAAAACGCACAGCAAAAAGCACTTCAGAAACGGATCAAAAGCAGACTGCATAGGTGTGAACCGAGCCTTATGCTGGCCATACACGTATCGATTTTCGGACGACAATATTTATTACCAAAAATCTTTGTACATTCGCTGAATGAAAGAATGTCGTTTGAAAATTTCACTTGCTTTTAACATTCAGTTTTAAATTAGAGGTTTTACTCCCTAACCATATAGCTGGTTATTTATATTTACCACTGCATATAGATATTTAAGAAGAAATTGCCTTTCATTTTAACTTTACATATTAACTAAATTATACACCACACTTTTTTTAAGGTTAATATCCGACTAATCAAGACAATAATCGGCCAACTAATCGATTGTGAAAATAATTGTTAGTTGCAGCCCTAGTTCATACAAAGAGACAAAACAAATTCTCCTGCTTAAGTTTTACTTGCATATCTGCTGTCTTCCGCTTTCTACACTCTTTAGAAAGTGCACATCATGTTACAAATTTTGTTTCCCCAGTCAGCAGTGGTAGGGGAGTCTGCGCATACACTGTGTGAGATGATTGGAGGAAAGGCACACCCCCTCCACATAGGCAGAGGAATAAAGAAACGTGCAGAGCTGTACTGTGAATAGACAAGCTCTCTGCTTATCTATCTCTAAGCTCCCTCCCCTACTCAAATTTCCAGCTGATTTTATCTCCTGTGTTGGAGAACTTGTCAGAATTTATCATGCTGATAACAGAGGAACAAAGCAGCAGAGAGACAAGTAAACACTACAGATAGATGTGCCCAGGTCAGATTTCATGAATGGGGTTTACAACCACTTTAAATACTGCCAAAAGAAAGCTCTATTTGTGGGAAAAAAATGATAGAAATTTTGTTTGGGTACAGCGTTGCATGACCGCGCAATTGTCATTCAAAGTGCGACGGTGCTGAAAATTTACTTGGGCAGAAAGGGGGTAAAAGTGGCCAGTAGGCAAGAGAATAGAAACAGGCAGCATTGCTAAAATAATTCTTAAAATGTGGTTCACGAGATTTTGTCATATTTCCTATGACAAAGGTTTTACTGTATAACAGATTAGTCATCTACCATTGCGTTTCTCAGATCACACTGCTGTGACATACAAAGTCTTCCACATCCCAATCTGTTTACAGCTGTGAAACACAAAATGGATTGAACTTAATGATACAATGAATTTGGAGTAAACATCATCCTTCAATAATATTTCAAAACCTTCTGATGGGGAAAAAAGAGTTTTATTACTGCGCTATAGGCTACAGAGTGGCTTTGTTGTTCTGGAAGGGCGTCCATGAACGTCCCCCCTGAACCACACCCCCCGCACACCCCTTGTGGCGAGCCTTGTGATCGCTTTCTCCTTCGGATAGGGAAAAGCTTACCAACAAAGGGGCTGCCTGTGTTTGCCCAATGGTCCTAGAGGACAAGACTCCTCTACCCCTTTAATTGATGTGACAATGGGGTTGCTCTGTTATAACTACAATGGTCTTATTTGTGTGACTGACGGTTATGTATACAATAAGAAACCGCTGCTCACAGGTGATGTTTGCCGGCCATGATGCTCAGACTGCACAGCCACGCCCTGCCGCTGCTGTAGCCTCAGAACAGCTTTATTGTAGAGCAAAGTCCATAAAAACAACCACAACTGATCAGGCAGGGGAGGGAAAAGGCCTGCCTGCCTTTTCCCTCCCCTGCCTAATCAGTTGTGATTGTTTTACAATAAATCCGTTCTGCAAGTATTGAGTGTGCAGCCATCCAATCATTTGTATACCTGAAGGTTATGTATGTTGATGGCATTACCAGCTCAATTTCCTGGTTTCTTCATGGAGCCACTATTGTCAATGTTTTACATTTAACATTTACCTTAACTATGGTCTTATTTGTCTGTGTGAAAAATGCACCGGAATTTTTGTCCTGGGAACATTTTTTTATTTTTTATTTTTTTCATTGTTCTTTTTTCTCTGTGTCTGTATTTTATATCAAACAAACAGTTAATACAAATTACATGAACGGAAAAAAAAGTCTAGATCACCTCACTTATCCCATTTAACATTATTTAAATATTTTCCAGGGTAAAATATCTCAAGCAAAGCAGATTTATCCTGAGAGAATTGAAGTCACTCAAAGTGCTAAAAGTCTGGATGCAGAAATTAACAAGCTGAGAGCAAAGATCAACTCGGAACGTGAACTTCATGGAGATCGAGAAGAGATTATAAAGTAAGCTAAAGGTCTAAATGAGAGAAGTGGGGGGGGGGGGGGCAAGAGAGGCGCCAAGTCTCCTATAATGCAGTAAAGTTTAATTCAAAAAGACAATAATGAAACACAAAATTGTGCACTCACAAGCATCTCGGTGAGTGAGACATAATGAGAAAAGTCTGTGCTGACAGGAGAGTCCACATGAAGCCAGAGCCGCTGGGATCGCCGGAGCGCTGTCAGAGCCTCAGCATGGATCCAGATGACCCGCGGGAGACACAGGAGAACTGTTAGTGGAGCTGTCGGAAGTAGGCTTCCTGTATTCAGTACCCTTGTGTGCATAAACTACACATGGGTAGATTGTTTACCACAACACATTTATTTGATTAGGCCTCATACATATGGACAGTTTGGTCCTTCAGCCTCAAGTCCTGTTTTCAGCGTGCTGCTCTCAGCAGCTGAAAATCTGACAGGGTGAAATATACAGTGGCTGGACTCTGTACCAAGCAGTATTTACATTTAGAGCTGTATGTGTTCACGGACCTGTGCGACAGAGTCCAGCTATTGTATACTTCAGCCTATCTTAGATTTCGATTGGCTGCTGGCAGCAGGACTGGACGCTGCACCTGTGCCTCCTGGGCGCCCAAAACTGGGATTTGACGCTTGCAGGCCAATCTGCCCATTAACATGAAGCTGAATTAAAAATGTGTTCTTAATTGTAAACGTTTAAAAAAAAAAAAAAAAAACTGGCCAGTTTAATTTCTGCAGAATGCTCCATCTGTGAATTCATCCTTCCTATGCACAGCATTATCTCCAGAATAATTAGACCAGTGCAGTATCACTTCCAATTTCTATGGACAGCAGACTATCCAAAGTGTGATAAATAGTCCGTAGTTGTGACACAGACTGGAGATGGAGTTATTGAAGATAATGAGAGAATATAGGAAACTTAAATTTTTCTGCATGGTTCTGTTTTGATCGCTTTCTTTTTTGAAACAGCTGCTATAACCTTAGAGCACGGAGGTTCCAGTTTTTGTTAGTATTGATAGGCAGGGAAAATGCTTGACTAAATCTGGAACTTTGATATTACTTTGTATCCTGTTCAGCCTCTACAGAGCTAAAGTGTATGTAAACACTGTTTAAGTAGTTGTGAATGCAAGTTATCATCTAATCATATTTAAACAAAATAAATATGTAATCATAAATAGTTCATATTTGTAATTGTAAAAGAAAATTGCTATTGTACCATTTTCAGACCTTTTTAAAGTGCAGGTCACAGGATCACTTCTCCTTGCTTGGCAGATCACAGAACTGGGAGTGGGCGTTTCCACATTGGTAGGCATGTACGTCATTTAAGTGCAAGCGATGTAAATTATGGTCCCTCGCGCTACTAAGTGAATAAATAAAAAATAAATAAAGTAAACAATGATGGAAAGCTGCTGCTAGACCTAAAGTGTTCACAGTGCACAAAAGTGAAAAATTTTAAGTAGGAGTGATCAGCGCAAATTTCTAAATAATAAAAATAATTGATCAAACATGTGCTAAAGCATTTTAAACAGGTCAAAACAAATTCTTCTTAACAAAAATCTTTGTGACTACGCAAAAGCTTAATGCTCCCAGAGCCCATACCTCCATAAGAAGTATAATCAACCTTTTGGATCTCATGTGATGGAAACAGGCTCACAGCTAAGAATCTCCAATTTGCAAACGTGCTGGGGGGTCCGATTCTAGGTGGTGTTAGACCGGGCTCGAACCTCCCTATAATGATGTCAAACCTCCCTATAATGATGTCAAACTTCTCCTTCGGGGCTCTCAATTACACGGTCAACTTGCGGTTCCAAACATTAAAAGAGAACAAAGAATAGCCTCCCATAGTGTAGCACATATAAACAGTACAGGTTTATTCAAACGCCAAATGGATGCTTAAAAACAACGTATGGGCATGGCCGAATACGTAGAGCGAACCGGAAGTGACGTAAGAGGTGTCTTGAACGCCATGTTTGCGCTGCAAAATCTTTTTTAACTTGTTTTTAATGTAAGGATCCATTTGGCGTTTGAATAAACCTGTACTGGTTATACGTACTACACTATGGGAGGCTATTCTTTGTTCTCTTTTCATGTTTGGTACTGCGAGTTGACCGAGTAATTCGGGAGCCCCTGAAGGAGAAGTTTGACATCATTATAGGGAGGTTCGAGCCCGGTCTAGAATCGGACCCCCCAGCACGTTTGCAAATTGGAGATTCGCAGCTGTGAGCCTGTTTCCATCACATGAGATCCATAGGGCTGATTATTCTTTTTACGGAGGTAAGGGCTCTGGGAGCATTAAGCTTTTGCGAAGTCACGAAGATTTTTGTTAGGAAGAATTTGTTTTGACCTCTTAGAGTCGCTTCACTAATTTTGGATATTTTGGAATTTTATCACTCATGTCACTGTTTAAATTGCTTTAGCACATGTTTGATCAATTATTTTCATTTTTATTATTTAGAAATTTGCGCTGATCACTCCTACTTATAAGTGCAAGCGCATACACAATATCAAAAATAAATGTAAAACACCACGCTAACTTGTACGGCTAACGGCGGGAGCTGCTGCATACAGTCTGACAAAAACAGTGAACATGCATATAGAAAAAATGCAGTGCATACTACATAAGTGAATAATCAGAACTCCCAGGTCCTGAATTGGTGCTGGAAAGTATTAACAAACAAAAATAATAAATTGCACATAAAGTCAATAAGTGAATGTAAATGCCCCACTACACAGAAAATGGGGATACTCCAGGGGATAATGATATTCCAAAAAATAAAAATTAAACATAAAGTCAATAAGTGAATGTAAATGTCCCACTGCACAAGAAATGGGGGTACTCCAGGGGATGGTGGTATTCCAATGGTTGACAGCAGTCAAATTTCACCCTAAAAGGACCTCTCAACTGGACAAACCAATCATGGCAGAAATAAAAAAGGAGACTCTTACCAGATCCCGTGGATTCCCATGTCAGTGACAGGGAATCACATGAGCAGTTTGCCACTAAAGGCGTAGAAAGGAAGGTCTTGACACTCAGATCCTCTGGGCTGTAGTCTGCATGGATCTCCGGGAGCCACCAGGTAGGTCCTCACAGTGAACGGCCAAGGCGTAGGATCGAGAGGGCCAAGAAGGTCGCTTGTGGAACTGTTGGAGGCACTTGACCTCATTCAAGAAATGTAAAAAGAGAAAAAACATGCCTCCGCATAGTGCAGGTAAAAAAGGGTGTTTTTATTGATAAAACAACCATAAACATATAAAAACGTGATCACGGTAGATCAAAACAAGTGGGCAACATGGAGAGTGGTGTATGAGCCCATACACCACTCTCCATGTTGCCCACTTGTTTTTACCTGCACTATGCGGAGGCATATTTTTTCTCTTTTTACATTTCTTGAATGAGGTCAAGTGCCTCCAACAGTTCCACAAGCGACCTTCTTGGACCTACCTGGTGGCTCCTGGAGATCCATGCAGACTATAGCCCAGAGGATCTGAGTGTCAAGACCTTCCTTTCTACGCCTTTGGTGGCAGACTGCTCATGTGATTCCCTGTCGCTGACATGGGAATCCACGGGATCTGGTAAGAGTCTCCTTTTTTATTTCTGCCATGATTGGTTTGTCCAGTTGAGAGGTCAGTTTAGGGTGAAATTTGACTGCTGTCAACCATTGGAATACCACCATCCCCTGGAGTACCCCCATTTCTTGTGCAGTGGGACATTTACATTCACTTATTGACTTTATGTTTAATTTTTATTTTTTGGAATATCATTATCCCCTGGAGTATCCCCAGTTTCTGTGTAGTGGGGCATTCACATTCACTTATTGACTTTATGTGCAATTTATAATTTTTGTTTGTTAATACTTTCCAGCACCAATTCAGGACCTAGGAGTTCTGATTATTCACTTATGTAGTATGCGCTGCATTTTTTCTCTATGCAAGCGGATACACAGCAGCATAACGTCACTTCCCCCTTCACCAGCAAACTTGCAATAACCATTCACATTAAGACTGGCTGCAGAACCAGCTGTCAATCAAGAGTGGAGGGATGGGTGGGAGGCATGGCCACACACTGATCAAAGAAGATACAGGCAGGCTCTCAGAAAAGCATGACAAAGCACGCAGACTGACCAAACTAGCACATATCGGCTAGCGTGGTCAGAGTTCAACTTGGAGGTGGGGAAGTGGCAGGATCAGTCAGGTAATCCAGAAGAATAAATAGATCAAATAACATAGTTCTATAAAAAGCACTGAAAAAATACATAGAGCCAGATATAATACATTGTATTTTTGTGTTTACAAACACTTTAATGAGCTTTTTTAATTTTCTCCTGTCTTGTCTGTTAAAGCGGAACTATACTTAGCTTGAATCCAGCAATGCGCCGTCCCTGAAACCCGTCAGTTGCTAAGATGTTCAGGTGGCTGGCTTCAAGGTCTTCCTCACCAGCTGCTTTCGATGGCTGGGCCAAGATGACGTCACTCCCGCACATGTGTGGGAGTGCATTCCTTCAGATTCGGCGTTTCCAAATTTGTGCAGTGAGCTGTGCTTCAGCAGCTTACTGTACAGGGGCTGACAGGCAGGTAAGCAGCTGTAATGTAGGAGAGACAAAGCATGTCTCTTCTGCATTAAAAATCCTGCCTGTCCTGCAATTTTTAGTTTGGAGCCAAGTTCCACTTGTTGATCATGCCAGAAATCTGTTGCACTATTCTCCTCATTGCTCCCAGCTGTTTGTGTAAATTTATGAAACACCTACCCTAATTTATGGGGAAGAGAAGAGGGGGTGATGTTCTGTACTTGTCTCCAGGAAAGACCGTGCTGCTTCTCCTTGAATATGGTATGGTGAGTGTGGTGACTCTAGGGCAAGATTGCTACCAACGGAGCAGAAGGTAAGGGACTCTTAAGGACATTAGAACTGGAGTTGGGTATGTTTCTAGGGAATTTGTGTTTGAGGGGAGAATCTTCAGGATCAGAGGAGGGCACTGGAATGGACTTTAACTCACTGCAGTTTTGACTCTGTTCTTTATCTTACTTCCAATGATCCATGGCACCATCAATTTTTCATAAGGGGTCAAAATCTTTCCAATGAACTGATTATTAAATGGGAAAATCTTCCTGCTGTGGTAAATGCATCATATTCTGGAGCAAATGTTCCAATGCAAGCAGCTGCTATTCCTTCTGCTCCTGTCTTTGCAGAGGAAAGAAGTCAGTTTACATGTATCACATGGTATAATCCATGGGTGGTCAACCTGTGGCCTTCCAGCTGTTGCGGAACTGCAAGTCCCATCATGCCTCTGCCTTTGGGAGTCATGCTTGCAACTGTCAGCCATGCAAAGCCTCAGGAGATATGTAGTTCTGCAACAGCTGGAGGGCCACAGGTTTAGCACACCTGATGTAATCCAATCTACCCAGGTTGGTGGTGGTGTGAGCCCTCTCCTTGGGGGGGGGGGGGGGGGGGCATTTGGCAACAGAGACTGGCTGGTGACGCCACGTCTCTAGGACTTCAGAGCTGTTGTCAAGTGTTCCTGAGACAGGGCTGCCAGAGCTTTTCAATCACATGACCACATAAGAGGGAATTAAAGTAAAGGTATTTCCAGTAATCTCTTTTATAAAGGCCATGTAGTATAGATGGGAAGAGAGAGTAGATAACGTTTTTAACAAACCTTAGCTTTTACTTCCACTTTAACTCCTGGTTATTTTACTGATGTATCAACATTTCATCATAAAGATACTCTCAATCAATCTTATTGAAAGTGTTTATGGACACACACAACAATCATGTGACAGACAATACTTCCTAATTTGCTTATTATTAAGCAATGGGAAAAAGACCAATTTTACAGTTACAGAAAATTGTAAGTAAATTCTATCAATACATCTTAGGCCTGCTGAAGAGACAATACATTTTTACTTGTTTTACCTGAAGTTCTCTTTTCATATTCATCATTATCGAAGTTGTGTTTTTTTTTCTTTATTTCAGAGAATACCATGCCTCAAAAGAGAAATATCAGGAAATGGATAGCAAAGTTAAAAATCTTAAGAAGTTTGTAAAATTGTTGGAAGACATAATGACGCAGCGATATAAGATGTACCAGCAATTCCTGAGGTAGGCCTACCTTCCAAAGTCCAACATCTTATGTTGCTTTTAAATCTGCTGTATTTTTTTCTCTAATAAAGTGTTATTGAAACTTTTAAGCATAGATCAGGGCAGTATAAAAACACAATCCAGCAAAAAAACTTGTGAGCTGTTACCAACATGTGCTACACCCTCAACTGCCAGTACCTTCCCACACTCTCATATACATGTTCTACTACAAAATCATATACCCATTGGTACATTGCTAATTCCTACTATTTACAAGCGTATATATTACATCTCATGCGTCCCCAATATCTTATATGACAAAAAATAAATAATAAAATGTGAGAAATAAATCAACAAAATCCAGAGTCTCTCCAGCTGAAATTCTTGTGATATATTTTGGTGTCCTTAGTGTAAACATACTGATGTCTTGCTGGAATAGTCACAATCTATAATCGTGCAACCAAAATCTCCTTGTCTGTGCATCCACCACCATCAGATGTGCTCTTGCATGGTATAAAATGGTTAAAGTCTTTATTAAGGTTCACAGGATGTGTTTCTCCTTTAAATGAAATCCAGCCACTTGCTCTTTCCAATCCTGATCTCTGCTCATCTCCTCCTCACCAGTTTCTCTGCAAAACTCTGTAATCTCAGTGTGGTGACGTCATTCACCTGTAACCCCAATCCTGCACGTTTCGTTACCGGGTCATGTATTTAAATTTTGTTGATTTGTCACTTTATTTATTTTTTTGTCATATAAGATATTGGGGACACATGAGATGTAATATTATATATGCTTGTAAATAGTAGGAAATAGTGCTGTTCTAATGGGTATATGATTTTATAGATCAGGGCAGTATGGTACGAAACCGTTACATTGAATTTAAGACATTTGATAAGAGTTTTTACAGGTATGCCCTCCTTGAGAGCGAAAGCATTTGTTATTGATCCTAAGTTACATATTGATAAATGCCCTAGGTCAAGGGAATCTATAACGCTTTAGTGATCAATAATTGAACATTTACTACCTCCCATATAGACTGAGAGGGGATTGTAAGCAAGAAATAAGAGGGGTTTTGTAAAGGATTCCAGAGAGAAGTAGCGGGTATGGGTGGAGAAGGGAGTGGGAGAGTGCCAGGTTTCATTAAAGGCTTTAATTAAAAAGCAACCAAACAGTCAATTGGTAAATAATTGATCCAAGGTCTGCTTAAACTAAGAAACAGAAAAAAAAATGCATCGCCCCATTTAAATGCATTGAGAACGCACCTGTATTACGTTTTTGATGTGGTTTTTGAAAAACACACCATAAGCACAGTTTCCAATGCCGTTATTAGCACCTTTTTTCTCTATAGGCGGATTCCTGAAAACTCAATTTTCAGCCAATATGTTTCAGCTGCCAAAATTTTGGTGCATCTCTAGCTTTTACCTATGTCCTGAAGATGGGTCCAAACTCCCAGTGGTCTAGGAGAAGCATTAAATTCGGTCAAAGACTTTTAATGACTAATGCCGCGTACACACGACCGGACTTTACGGCATACTTTGCCCGGCGGACTTTTCGACTGACTTTGACGGACTTTCCGAATGAACGGACTTGCCTACACATGATCAACCAAAGTCCGACGGATTCGTATGTGATGACGTACGACCGGACTTGAACAAGGAAGTTCATAGCCAGTAGCCAATAGCTGCCCTAGCGTCAGTTTTTGTCCGTCGAACTAGCATACAGACGAGCGGACTTTTCGACCGGACTCAAGTCCGTCTGATAGATTTGAAACCTGTTTCAAATCTAAGTCCGTCAAACTTTTGAGAAAACAAAGTCCGCTGGAGCCCACACACGATCGAATTGTCCGACGAAATCCGGTACACCGGACCAAGTATGCCGTAAAGTCCGATCGTGTGTACGCGGCATTAGGCTTACCGAAAAGATGGGCAATTGTTTTTTGTTTTTTGATATGTGAATATTTACCTATCAGGTGGTCTATTCCTCCATTCAGTAGGGTCACCAAAATTTGGGCTAAGATTTCAGGCAGTAGTTTGATCATTAAGTGTGGTGGTCAGTGTTGGACTTGGGTATCATACAGGTGGCTGCTTTCAAAAAATTCTCTCCGTTACCCATTTTGTCTGAGGTACATTGTAAAGAAGTTTGTGAGCGCAAAGTTTTTGTAGTCAAGGCCACCTACAATTTTTTTTTTTTTTTTTTTTATCATAGATTTAATCCTTGACAAAACCTCTGTAAGGGAGTTTGGGGTTTTCCAGGAATGTTGGGTAGAGGTAATTCTGAAAGAAATGTTTCGGCCACTGGTTTATCAAAGGTGATGGAGGTTTGGCATAGTTTGTTTAAATGTTTTTGGAACAGATGGAGTAATTTACCAGGATTGCTAATAAATGTAGAAGTGCCTCGTGCTTTTGTTTGAATGGTGGATAGGTGATTGCTAAGGTCCAAAGTGAGGTTGAGTTTATATTGTGCAGAGATCGAGAATTCTTGTTCTAGTTGTTTGAATTTTGGCACAGTGTTTCCTAATTTGGCAGGCAATTTGTATTGGGTGACCCTGGACACCTTTAGTAGTAGTAGGCGTAGCTTTTAGGGAAAAACACTTCGGTCTGTAGTTTTCATGGATCACGTTGGGGTTGCTTACTAGGGAGAGTTAGTCGATGACCAGTCACCCTCCCATGGTTTTGTGAAGTGAGATGAAAAGGTAGGAACAATAGCATAATGTCCTGCATTTTAAATGCAGTTTATGAACATTAATACCTCCCCCTTAAAGAAAACCTTCAGCGTGCCCTCTAAACCAGAGATTTCCCAAGTTTAGACAGGAAACGAATTGTTGGCTAGGTTCACGAGAGCTTATTTTATCACACATGCAGCATTGCTTTGTCAGGTTGCAAGCTTGAAGTGAATTTACAGTATTTAGTTGAGACATTGAGTAAAAGGTAACAGTTGAGCAGAAGCCTGCAGTATGATCAACTGGCTTTGCTGTGACCTGTATAGTAACCCCTTTGCCTCAACCATACTGCACATCTGGCCAATACCTACTTCTTTTCCCACTGTATGATAGTAAAAAATATAAAAACGTTTTAATTAATTTTTTTTTTTTAGCATAAGGTCACAATGGGTATCCTTGATCACCGCCACACCAGTCATATGATGACGCTGTACTGCACTGGTGACAGTATGTGGGGAAAAAATGTTTTTTTTTATTTAATTTCTTAATTTTTACCAAAATTGTGGCAAAAAAATTACAACTTCAAAAAACTCGCCATGCCTCTTACTAAATACCTCTGACTGTCTAATTTGCAAAAAGGGGTCATTTGTATTTGTACTGTCCTGGCATTTTAAGGCCCTCAAGAAATGGGAGCGGCTATCAGTACTTAAAGCGGAGTTCCGCCAGAAAAAAAAATCAAAGTCAGCAGCTACAAATACTGCAGCTGCTTACTTTTAATATTAGGACACTTACCTCTCCAGGGCACCCCCGATGTCCTCACCCGAAGCCGATCTGTTCCTCGGCCCCCGAGTGCAGGCGCCGGCATCTTCAGTAAGGGAATCAGGAAGTGAAGTCTTGCGGCTTCACAGCCTGATTCCCTACTGCGCATGCGCGAGTCGTGCTGCACATCCTCACTGGTCCCTGCTGTCTTCCGGGACCTGTGTGTCTCCCAGAAGACAACGGGGGGCGGAGGAGGGGCCGGACATGGCGTAGATCGCCGGAAGTGGGAGCAAATACCTGTATTTTACAGGTATCCGCTCCCCTCTCCCCCTGAAAGGTGCCAAATGTGACACCGGAGGGGGGTAAGAACCAGAAAAGCGGAAGTTCCATTTTTGAGTGGAACTCCGCTTTAAGAATTGTTTTATACATAGTTTATACAGTTTTCAAGTATATATAACATAGTTTGTAGACGCTATAACTTTTATACTAACCATTTAATATACACTTATTGGGATTTTTTTTTTAACAAAGAAATGTAGTAGAATACATTTTGGCCAAAATGTATTAAGAATTTTGATTTTATTGGATATGTTTTATACCAGAAAGAAGTTTTTTGTTTTTTTTTCTTTCATTTGAATAGCAATAAATAAAAAACCCACTGGTGATCAAATACCACCAAAAGATAAAGTATATAAAAAACAAACACCAGTAAAGCACACTACAAGGTCCAGCCCAACAAACGGCAGTCTAGGGTGTCAGCATGGTGAGGACAAAGATTCATTCCAATACTCAAGGATCCTGCAGCTTGCCAGGTGAAGATCTGGGAAAATCCAGGGAGCTTAAACAATAAAGAAATGGCAGCGTGACATCCTCATTAGAATGATATAAATACAAATAGTACACTTGCACGTTAAAATCCTGGTGATCAGCATAGATGGAAGATGAAAACACCACAGGGTTGTCTGCAGTGTGATGGATGAAGAAAACCGCAAGGCTGTCAATGTATCAGCCTGTGCTATTACACTAGCCGGCATCAGGGAAATCAGATAATGACAGCTGTCAGAAAGCCCGCCAATTTTCGGCGCAGTCGGAGCAGTGTACCATTTGATAACACCTTTTGTGTCTGTGAGAAGGGGGACGGGCGCAGTGCTCGGGGCGGTAATGGGTTTCAGAGGTTCACTCCTTTTGAAAAAACCTTTTTTTTAATCTCCCTGATGTCGGCTAGAGGCATAGGACAGGCTCATATGCTGACAGCCTTGCAGTTTCTTCATCTATCACACTGCGGACTACCCTGTGGTGTTTTCATCTTCCATCCATGCTGATCACCAATATTTTAACAGAAGTAGATATGGCGATACATTTCAGTGTTGCATGACTGTGCAATTACCAGTTAAAGTAGCACAATGCTGAATAGCAGAAAATGATCTGGTCATGAAGGGGGTAAAACCATCTGGTGGTTAAGTGTATCGTGTATCTCTAATTCTTTTTTTAGTTCCTGCCTGGAAATGGACCTGGTAATACCTTTAAAATTCCTATAGATACAGTTGTATGCAAAAGTTTAGGAATCCCTGACAATTTCTATGATTGTTATTTATAAATATTTGGGTGTTTGGATCAGCAATTTCATTTTTATCTATCAAATAACTGAGGGACACAGTAATATTTCAGTAGTGAAATGAGGTTGATTGGAGTAACAGAAAATGCTCAATAGGCATCAAAACGAAATTAAACAGGTGCATAAATTTGGGCACCCCAACAGAAAAATCACATCAATATTTAGTAGAGCCTGCTTTAGCAGAAATAACAGCCTCTAGATGCTTCCTATAGCTTGTAATGAGTGTCTGGATTCTGGATGAATGTATTTTGGACCATTCCTCCTTACAAAACATCTCCAGTTCAGTTAGGTTTGATGGTTGCCGAGCATGGACAGCCCACTTCAAATCACCCCACAGATGTTCAATGATATTCAGGTCTGGGGGCTGGGATGGCCATTCCAAAACATTGTACTTGTTCCTCTGCATAAATGTCCGAGTAGATTTTGAGCAGTGTTTTGGGTCGTTGTCTTGTTGAAATATCCAGCCCCGGTGTAACTTCAACCTTGTGACATTATTCTCAATAATCTGCTGATATTGAGTGGATTCCATGCGACCCTCAACTTTAACCAGATTCCCAGTACCGGCACTGGCCACACAGCCCCACAGCATGATGGAACCTCCACCAAATTTTACTGTAGGTAGCAAGTGTTTTTCTTGGAATGCTGTTTTCTTTTGCCGCCATGCATAATGCCCCTTGTTATGACCAAATAACTCAATCTTTGTTTCATCCGTCCACAGCACCTTATTCCAAAATGAAGCTGGCTTGTCCAAATATGCGTTTGCATACCTCAAGTGACTCCATTTGTGACGTGTGCAGAAAAGGCTTCTTTTGCATCACTCTCCCATACAGCTTCTCCCTGTGCAAAGTGCGCTGAATTGTTGAAGGATGCACAGTGACACCATCTCCAGCAAGTTGATGTTGTAGGTCTTTGGAGGTGGTCCGTGGCCTGTTTTTGACCATTCTCACCATCCTTGGCCTTTGCCCCTCCAATATTTTATGTGGCCTTCCACTTCTGGCCTTAACAAGAACTGTGCCTGTGGTCTTCCATTTCCTCACAGTGAACACTGACCGCTTATATCTCTGCGATAACTTTTTGTAGCCTTCCCCTAAACCATAATGTAGAACAATCTTTGTTTTCAGGTCATTTGAGAGTTGTTTTGAGGCCCCCATGTTGCCACTCTTCAGAGGAGCGTCAAAGAGAACAACAACTTGCAATTGGCCACCTTAAATACCTTTTCTCATGATTGGATGCACCTGTCTATGAAGTTCAAGGCTTAGGCCCCTTTCACACTGAGGTGGTGGGGGCGTCGGCGGTAAAATAGCGCTGCTTTACCGTCGTTTGTGCAGTGGTATTTGGCCACTAGCGGTGCGGTTTTAACCCCCGCTGGCGGCCGAAAAAGGGTTAAAACCGCTCGCATAACGCCGCTACAGCCGCGGTATAGCCGCGCTGCCCCATTGATTTCACTGGGCAGGAGCGGTGAATACACCGCTCCAAAGATGCTGTTTGCAGGAGTTTTTTTTTCTCTCCTGCCAGCGCACCGCTTCAGTGTGAAAGCCCTCGGGCTTTCACACTGGAGAAACAACAGCGGCAGTTTTAGGTCGGTTTGCAGGCGCTATTTTTAGCGCAATAACGCCTGCAAACCGCCCCAGTGTGAAAGTGGCCTTAATGCGCTCACCAAACCAATTGTGTGTTCCAATTAATCAGTGCTAAGTAGTTACAGGTATTCAAATCAACAAAATGACAAGGGTGCGCAAATTTATGCACCTGTCTAATTTCGTTTTAATTTTCTGTTACTCCAGTAAACCTCATTTTACTACTGAAATATTACTGTGTCCTTCAGTTATTTGATAGATCAAAATGAAATTGCTGATCCAAACGCCCAAATATTTGACAATCACGGAAATTGTCAGGGGTTCCTAAACTTTTGCATACAACTGTCCCTGAACCCCTCCATAAGGCTATATCCTTGTGTGCTGTCATGGTGAAGGGGGGTACAGAGCACTAGCTCCTCATCTCTCTGTCCTCAACACTTCTTACTACTTTTTTTTTCCCCTCAGTAGAGATGGCAAGTGAAGGACAGGCTTTTATTTTGTGAAGGGCCGCATATGCCATGACTTATGACAGCAGTTTCCCTAGGTTAGCTGTCCGCACCTTGTTTTTTTTTTTATTCCAGAGCATACAAGGTTCTCTGTTAAATTTACTATACAACTTTCCAGTTTACACACAGTGTTTGTGATTGGGTAATAAAGAATTGTTTTTATAGGCAGACATCTATTTGCCTGTAGCAGCATATGCTTGAACGCCGTGGACAGGAAAGCATTAAATGAACTTGTTACAGATATTGTTTACCTTCCCAAGAAAGATATAAAGAGCAGAATTGTTCCACCTGTCTCTGTTCACCAACCAAGAAATGTTCCAGTTCAGGCTGCACCTAAGCAGTTCTATAAGATGTGATTTCTACATGCGCCACTGGGGGGCCACATAGGTTATTGCTTTTCATGTCCTCACTAAGGAGAAACAAATTGTCAGTTCCCAGTCCTTCTCTATTCCTTGTCTGCATATTTAATTTGTGCTGTGTGACCCTTATAAAATGTCTGCATTATCTGCCTGTCTGCTTCCACTAGCCTGCTTTGTATTCAGTGCTGGTTAACCCCCTAAATTAATTGATCTGTATTAATGCTTGCCGCGTTATCCTGTGAGTGACGCAGTGAATATCCTTACTGTAAGGGCAATGTGAAAAGACAGCATCTGTATTCATGATACCATTGTGTGTGGTGAAAACTATCTTAGGGTGACATTATATTTAGTCATGCCCCAATGTCCACTTAATTGATGTAGCTGATACGGTCTCTGCTAAGACAGTTGCAAATCTTGTTACTTAACCTTGGATCTTCTGAACGCCCAAGGACTTCATCTCTCTCTCTCATCCAGGAAAATAAGAAAACTGGCTTATCTTTTTTGTACAGGACTGGTATTCCCCCTGGGTTATATGCAGGTTACCGCCAGGTGACTGGACACCTTCAAAAAAACCGTGGCCACCCCTAGAGCACACTTTTATAACCCCGCCCACTCTATGAAACTCCAGTTTTTCCTGTAGTGTCCTTAGGTGAAGGACCTGTTTATTTATTACAGGTACTTATATACCGCTGACAATTTACACATCGCTTTACATATATATTGTACATTCATATCAGTCCCTGCCCCCAAGGAGATTACAATCTAAGACTTTCTAACTCACATTCATTCAACCTCATACTAGGGCCAATTTGGACAGAAGCCAGTCAACCTACCAGCATGTCTTTGGAGTGTGGGAGGAAACTGGAGCACCTGGAGGAAACCCACAGAGGCATGCAAACTCGAACCGACAACCTAAGTGCTAACCACTTAGTCACTGTCCTGCCCGACCTGTTCTCCTCTGGTGCTACTCACATACAGGGCTGTATGCATACAGGGACATATGCCCCAAATGGAAGAAGTCTGCTCGTCCTTGGCCCTGTCCGCAAAATACTGGCTGTGGCGGAGCACGTAACAGAGTTTAGGTCTAATAACCAGTCACTGGGTTGGATCGCTGCCACATGATGAAGGGAGTGAATGCTGTGTATTAGCTCACTGATTTGCTTTCACCTGTTACCTTGAATGTCTGATTGCACAATTTTCTTAGTAGATTGATTGTCTTAGTTACATAGTAGGTGAGGTTGAAAAAAGACACAAGTCCATCAAGTCCAACCTATGTGTGTGTGATTATGTGTCAGTATTACCTTACATATCCCTGTATGTTGCGGTCGTTCAGGTGCTTATCTAATAGTTTCTTGAAGCTATCAATGCTCCCCGCTGAGACCACCGCCTGTGGAAGGGAATTCCACATCCTTACCGCTCTTACAGTAAAGAACCCTCTACGTAGTTTAAGGTTAAAACTCTCTTCTTCTAATTGTAATGAGTGGCCCCGAGTCTTATTAAACTCTCTTCTGCGAAAAAGTTTTATCCCTATTGTGGGGTCACCAGTACAGTATTTGTAAATTGAAATCATATCCCCTCTCAATCGTCTCTTCTCCAGAGAGAATAAGTTCAACGCTCGCAACCTTTCCTCATAACTAAGATCCTCCAGACCCTTTATTAGCTTTGTTGCCCTTCTTTGTACTCGCTCCATTTCCAGTACATCCTTCCTGAGGACTGGTGCCCAGAATTGGACAGCATACTCCAGGTGCGGCCGGACCAGAGTCTTGTAGAGCGGGAGAATTATCGTTTTATCTCTGGAGTTGATCCCCCTTTTAATACAAGCCAATATTCTGTTTGCCTTATTAGCAGCAGCTTGGCATTGCATGCCATTGCTGAGCCTATCATCTACTAGGACCCCCAGGTCCTTTTCCATCCCAGATTCCCCCAGAGGTTCTCCCCCCAGTGTATAGATTGCATTCATATTTTTGCCACCCAAATGCATTATTTTACATTTTTCTACATTGAACCTCATTTGCCATGTAGTCGCCCACCCCATTAATTTGTTCAGGTCTTTTTGCAAGGTTTCCACATCCTGCAGAGAAGTTATTGCCCTGCTTAGCTTAGTATCGTCTGCAAATACAGAGATTGAACTGTTTATCCCATCCTCCAGGTCGTTTATAAACAAATTAAATAGGATTGGTCCCAGCACAGAACCCTGGGGAACCCCACTACCCACCCCTGACCATTCTGAGTACTCCCCATTTATCACCACCCTCTGAACACGCCCTTGTAGCCAGTTTTCAATCCATGTACTCACCCTATGGTCCATGCCAACGCACCTTATTTTGTACAGTAAACGTTTATGGGGAACTGTGTCAAATGCTTTTGCAAAATCCAGATACACCACGTCTACGGGCCTTCCTTTATCTAGATGGCAACTCACCTCCTCATAGAAGGTTAATAGATTGGTTTGGCAAGAACGATTCTTCATGAATCCATGCTGATTACTGCTAATGATATTGTTCTTATTACTAAAATCTTGTATATAGTCCCTTATCATCCCCTCCAAGATTTTACATACTATTGATGTTAGGCTAACTGGTCTGTAATTCCCAGGGATGTTTTTTGGGCCCTTTTTAAATATTGGTGCTACATTGGCTTTTCTCAAATCAGCTGGTACCATTCCAGTCAATAGACTGTCTGTAAAAATTAGGAACAACGGTCTGGCAATCACCTGACTGAGTTCCCTAAGTACCCTCGGATGCAAGTCATCTGGTCCCGGTGATTTATTAATGTTAAGTTTCTCAAGTCTAATTTTAATTCCGTCCTCTGTTAACCATGGAGGTGCTTCCTGTGTTGTGTCATGAGGATAAACACTGCAGTTTTGGTTACTGAAGCCCCCCGATTCACTCGTGAAGACTGAGGAGAAGAATAAATTCAATACCTCTGCCATCTCCCCATCCTTTGTAACCAGATGTCCTTCCTCATTCTTTATGGGGCCAATATGGTCTGTCCTCCCTTTTTTACTGTTTACATACTTAAAGAATTTCTTGGGATTTTTTTTTGCTCTCCTCCGCTATGTGTCTTTCATGTTCTATCTTAGCCGTCCTAATTGCACCCTTACATTTCTTATTGCATTCTTTATAAAGTCTGAATGCTGAGAATGATCCCTCAACCTTGTATTTTTTGAAGGCCTTCTCCTTTGCTTTTATATGCATTTTTACATTGGAGTTAAGCCATCCAGGATTTTTGTTCGCTCTTTTAAATTTATTAGCCAATGGGATACATTGGCTAATGCCCTTATTTAATATGCTCTTAAAGCAAACCCATCTCTCCTCCGTATTCTTTGTTCCTAATATTTTATCCCAATTTATGCCTTTTAGCAAGGTTTGTAGTTTAGGGAAGTTGGCTCTTTTGAAATTCAGTGTCTTTGTATTCCCTTTATGTTTCCTATTTGTGTGATTTATACTGAAACTAATTGACCTGTGATCGCTGTTACCTAAATTGCCCCGTATTTCCACATCTGTGATCAGGTCTGTATTGTTGGTAATCAGTAGATCCAGTATTGTTTTATTTCTAGTTGGTGCGTCTACCATCTGACCCATAAAATTGTCCTGCAAGACATTAAGGAACTGGCGAGCCTTAAATGAATGCGCGGTTCCCTCCGCCCAGCCTATGTCTGGATAATTAAAATCCCCCATTATGATAACACTTCCCATCCTTGCTGCTAATCCAATTTGTGATAGGAGATCCGTCTCCACTTCCTCCTTCAGGTTAGGGGGCCTATAGCATACTCCCAGTATTATTTTCCCCTTAGCTTCATCCCTTTGGAACTCTACCCATAAGGATTCCACCTCCTCCCTAGCTCCCTCAGTGATGTCATCTCTCACATTTGCTTGTACATTGATATATAGGCATACCCCTCCCCCTTTTTTACCCTCTCTATCCTTGTGGTATAGGGTATACCCTTGAATGTTTGCCTTCATGCATTTATTAAAATTGCTTGGTAACCTTTGGTTGGCAGTCACCTAATTTTCCACACATTGAAGAGAGTGGGTTGCAAATGAGTTGAGGGGATAAATTGCCCAGTAGCATAAGCTAGGAGAAAAAGAACAAACAGAAATGTTGCAATAATGTAAATGTCTTCTAATATAAGAGATTTATTTTTTTCCTCATTCTGTCTTGCACAGGTATCTCAGTTTGCGATGCAAGTTTTACTTTGACTCCTTACTCTCCCAGCGAGGCTACTCTGGGAAAATCTCATTTGACCACAAGAATGAGACGCTCTCTATTACCGTAAGTACATTGTGAGGTGTCTGCATCAGGGCATACCATACTTGTCCTATAAAGTTCCTATTAACTTGTAGATAGTGGCTGTTATTCAATAACCAAACAGCGATGCAGTTGTGGATAACACTGATACATGGACAGACCTTTCTTCAGTTATCCAATCATGTCACAGAAAAAAATCCTGTTTTTAGTCTATTTAGTCGTCTTTTTTTTATTTTTTTTTTGCACAATATGGAGTATTTAAAGTAAACACGGCCATAATCTGAGTGAACATTCTCGACTGCACAGTTTCTCCAGTGCTGAGAGTTCAGGAAGGAGGAGATTTTCACTACTGCCTGTATACACGCCCACATGTGTGATGCCAATATAATGTGACCTGGCTAGCTCTGAGAACAAGAAACTGTTTTCTCTCCAGCATAAAAAACACCACTGAGCATGTGCAGGTTGGCTACCCTGCCTGTGTTGGCTGGCCTTCCCCAGATACAGTGCAGGAGGGGAAGAATCTGTGCATACAGGATAAAACGGCCTTTTTACACAATGCAGAGGATTAACCCCTTAATTCCACAGTGAGTATAACCTGCATATACAGACTGATTTTACTGTTGTGGGTTTAGTAACACTTTGAAGCGGTAGTAAGCCACAGTTTAAGGAAAAAAAAAAACTTACCCTGCAAGGCAGTCATAATGTGCATTGCATACTAGCACATAATGTGAACCTTGCCTTAAAACGAAGCCTTCCAGCGGTGCACTGTCACCGCTGACAGGGCTTCCATCTTCACCTAGTCTTCCTTCCGGAGCGCTTGCGCCAGTGACGTCACCGGCTGCATGCAGTGTGAATATCTCCTAAACAGTGCAAGTTTAGGAGATATTCACAGTAACTACAGGTGAGCCTTTATTATAGGCTTACCTGTAGGTACAAGTTGAAAGTCGGTTTACAACCACTTTTAATATGTTTGTAAAGCCTTAAAGTGGATGTAAACCCAATGTCATTCTTTCTAAACTACTGCCATAGGGGTTATCTATAAGGATATACATGCCTCCTGCATGTATCTTTACCTGTCAAATGTCTCCCCTCTGTCTGTTATTAGACCCGAAAAACTGCATATTCTGTGGGCGGGTCTGTTGTCTGGAGCTCGGTGGGTGGAGTCGTGATGTCAGTAGAATCCCCGCCTACCTCTACACTCCCCTTGTCAATATGCATTTTCTCCTGTGTATTTCTTACACTGAACTTCTGCTATGATGATCTCTAACATCCAGTGAAAACACCAGAAAGTAACCACATGACTTCAGCATGCCAAATCATGCTGAGGTGTGGAACAGCCAATCCTTGCAGAGCTGCTGAAGAAAGGAGTGGGGGAGGGAATTTAAAAAAAAATGCATGTCTTAGGCTAGTGCACGAGATGTAAATCACCTGTCACTCAGAGCAAGGGGGAGGATTTGACAAAGTTTTTCTCAGTTTGTCAAGATTTTTCTCACTGAACAATAAAAGAGGATTGCTCAGAGATGGATTAACTCTGTGTGGCAAGACTGGGCTCAAATGATAGGAAATCTTATACTCTACAGTATGATATAAAAAGAAAAAAAAACAAATTTGGTTTACATCCACTTCAAAGTTGTTGTTTTTTACCCTAATGCATTTAGGTGAAAAAAACCTTCTGTGCTCCACATGTCCCCCTAGCCCTTCCTTATACTTGAGCCCGATCCCGATTCAGCAATGTGTATGAGAGCACATTGCTGTTCCACCTCACTGAACAGATTGATGGAATCAAATTCTGTGGCAGGGGCGGGACCGAGCCACCTTGTCTAGGTCAATGGATGCAGACAAGGCAGCTCGGGAGGGAGCATGCAGGAGTTCCCCCATAGGAAGCAGCTTCTTATGGGGGCACTCCCCGAGGAGGAGGAGCCAGGAGCACCAGTGGGGGACCCCAGAAGAAGAGGCTCTGGGCTGCTCTGTGCAAAACCACTGCACAGAGCAGGTAAGTGTAATATGTTTGTTATTTTAAAGGGGGGGGGGGGCTTTTATTGATACTTTAAAGATTACATTTTCCAATCTTCTTTGTGCTATAATAACCTTATTTTCAAACAGTATTTATATGAAATTATTTATAAATAACTATGTAGATAGGGCAGCTTCATAAATTGTTTCTTGCTAGTTTTCTGATGAATACCCAGGTGTTTGGCAGGTAAATTTTATAGGGCAGTGAAAACCAGAGCAGTGAATTTTTTTAACACAAATGATTGCTCAAAGTAGTTGATTTAGTGGAATTTGAAGAAAATACCAGAAAAAAAAACATCAAATGAGCGAAACTGAAGCAGAACATAACGGTTAATGAATGCAGGGGAGAAGGAAGGGACCTGTACTTGTCCTTGTGTATGCCACTTTACAATAGCAGTAAAATTGATAGAATGCATTTGAAGTGGCAATCTAAAAACATTATTATACAGGATTTATATGGCGGCAACAGTTTGCGCAGCGCTTTACAATACAAAGGGAGACAAAATGGCAACAATACAATTCACTACTAGAGGGTTAGGGGAGCCCTGCTCCTGTGAGCTTACAATCTAATAATAAAACAGCTGTCAAAAGCGATGGCAAGTGTCCATTATAAGGCCTCTTTCCCATCGGCGTCCATGGGGTGGTAAAAATCGGTGGTTCAGCCATGATTTTACCGCTTTCCTAAAACATACAGCTGAAGAGGTCTGCGCTGCAACCGCAAGCCAAATCCTGGGCTTGCAGTTGCAGCGCATTAGTTCAATGTTTAGTTGCCATTCTACAAAAGAAACAAAGGCAAAAAAAGGAATTGAGGAGGTGGCAGGATCTCCTTCTGAATACCTGAAAAAGCCACTCCTTTAGCCTCCCTCTGAAAAACTATCCCCCATGGTTTTCTTTTCGGAGACAGCCACAGTGTGAACCTAGCCGCACATTGTGTAAACCCTAGATGTGTATGTACAGGACACAGCTGCTGTATAGTAAATGAAGCACCACTAGAGGTCCTCACAGTTTGTGGAATGGAAAAACGGGTGCTGTGATTTGTTTACCAGTAAAGTATGTAATACAAAGATCTGTATTCTGATCATTGAGACCTAAATACTGTCATAACACCTGTGTATAACTTTACAATTCACTTTTCTTTTTTTTATACTTTTCACTAAATCAGAACAGAGATGACTGTTAGGTAGTGTTTAAAGCAGAGCTACAGAAAAATACACATATATGCAATTGAAATACTACATGTATATGAACTGTTATGTCGGCAGGTGTTTTTTTTATTTTTATTCTTTACCACCACATTTGTAATCCAGGCTGGCTCTGCTTAATAGCACAGTCATGTGCAGCATCATCCTGTAGCCGCTGATTAAGAAAATACGAGCCTACCGACTGGACAGCGAAGCGGCAGCATAGGCTGGGCATAGGCAGATTAAAATTCAGTCGCTTCAGCAAGAACCCACTGAATTTTGAACTGTGTGACACTGCTTTAACCACTTAAGGACCAGGCCTATTTTATACACTTGGTGTTTACAAGTTAAAAATCTTTTCTTTTTTTTTTTTTTGCTAGAAAATTACTTAGAACCCCTAAACATTTTTTTTTCAGACACCCTAGAGAATAAAATGGTCGTTGCAATACTTTGTCACACTGTATTTGCGCAGCAGTCTTACAAACGCAATTGTTTTGGAAAAAATACACTTTTTTTTAAATTAAAAAATAAGAAAACAGTAAAGTTAGCCCAATTTTTTTTTTTAATTATGAAATATAATGTTACGCCGAGTAAATTGATACCCAACATGTCATGCTTCAAAATTGCGCCCGCTCGTGGAATGGCGACAAACTTTGACACTTAAAAATCACCATAGGCGAAGTTTAACCGATGCACGACGATATACGTCGGCAGAATGGCTCGGGTGGGCAAAAGGGCGTACAGGTACGTCCCCTTTAAGAAGCGGTGCTGCGGGCGCTCGCCCGCCGCGTTGACCGTGACCGCGGGTCCTGCGGACTCTGTGTCCGCTGGGTGGCCGCGATCATGTCACGGAGAGGTAGAACAGGGAGATGCCTTTGTAATTCATGCATTTCTCCGTTCTGCCTAGTGACATGACAGAGATCACTGCTCCCTGTCATTGGGAGCAGTGATCGCTGTCATGTGTGTTGAAGCCCATCCCCCCCACCCCCCTAGGACACACTTAACCCCTTCATCGCCCCCTAGTGGTTAACCCCTTCATTGCCATTGTCATTTACACAGTAATCAGTGCATTTTTATAGCACTGATCGCTGTATAAATGACAATGGTCCCAAAAAGTCAAAAGTGTCCGATGTGTCCGCCATAATTTTGCAGTCATGATAGAAATCGCAGATCGCCGCCATTAGTAATTTAAAAAAATTAATAATAAAAATGCCATAAAACTATCCCCTATTTTGTAGACGATATAAATTTTGCGCAAACCAATCAATATACGCTTATTGCGATTTTTATTTTATTTTTTTACCAAAAATATGTAGAAGAATACATATTGGCCTAAACTGAGGGGAAAAAATAGTTTTTTTTTATATATATATATATTTTTTGGGGATATTTATTATAGCAAAAAGTAAAAAATATTGCTTTTTTTTTTCAAAATTGTCGCTTTTTTTTTGTTTATGGCACAAAAAATAAAAACCGCAGAGGTGATCAAATACCACCAAAAGAAAGCTCTATTTGTGGGAGGGGGAAAAAGGACGTCAATTTTGTTTGGGTACAATGTTGCGCGACCGCGCAATTGTCAGTTAAAGCGACGCAATGCCGAATCGCAAAAAGTGCTCTGATCAGGAAGGGTGCAAATCCTTCCAGGGCTGAAGTGGTTAAAAATTTCTACAGGTTACCAGTTTTGAAGTACAGAGGAGTACTTTTGCAAGAATTATTGCTCTCGCTCTAATGATCACAGTGATACCTCACATGTGTGGTTTGAACACCGTTTACATATGCGGGTGCGACTTATGTATGTGTTCCCTTTTGCGCATGAGCATGTCGGGACGGGGCGCTTTTACATTTTTTTTTTTCTTATTTATTTTTATTTTTACATTGTAACTTTAAAAAAAAAAAATTTTGATCACTTTTATTCCTATTACAAGGAATGTAAACATCCCTTGTAATAGAAAAAAAGCATGATAGGACCTCTTTAATGTGGTATCTGGGGCCAAAAAAGACCTCAGATCTCACATTTACACTTAAATGCAATAAAACACTTTTTAAAAAGTTTATATTTTTTTTTCCAATAAATTTTTTTTTTTCCCTTCGAGACCATTGGCCGGAAGTGGCGTTTGACGTCACTTCTGTCATCCAATGGTATGGAGTTGAGTGGGGGCCATCATTCCCTCACTCGACTTTATGCCTCTGAGGGGAAAGGATCGGATTGTGGCACTTCTCCCGCCGCTGATAAAAGTGAACTTGTGGCGGACGGCCGCCGTTTTTAAAAATACCTGGGGTTATGGCAGCTATTAAATTATCCATAGGCAACTTTTTAAAAGCCTTACAGGTTACCAGTTTAGAGTTTCACAGGAGGTCTGGTGCTGGACTTATTGCTTGCTCTCTGACCTTCCCAGCGATACTTCACGTGTTGTGCAATAGTTGTTTACATATGCGTGCGAGACCTACGTGCGCATTTGCGTGGGGAGAGGGGCGCCTTAAAAAAATGTTTTATTTATTTAAGTTAATTTTTTTTTACACTATATTTTTTTTTTTTTTTTTTCTTTTTTTAAATCAACTTCATTGCTATCACAAGGAATGAAAAACATTATAAAGGAAAAGGAGGCAGTCCCCTTTTTTTTCCCCCCAGACCTGGACAGACTCAGAGGTATGCAAATGGAAATAGACACAAGTGCGCTTCCATCCGCCTCCCAATTAACCTGCATGGAGCTTCCATGCAAGTCTGCCTGAAAAGAAGACTGGTGAACTTGGCCCATGTGAAAGGGGACTTATGCTATTTAACTGTGATGATGTTCTGTACAGCAAAGTCTATATGAAGATGCAGCCTATTTCTTAATGCTGCTGCAGAAGCCTACATGACCTAATGCGGTGTCTTTATGTGTTTATACTGCAGCACTTGTCTTTTGCTTGACATTATGTGCAGTGATGCATTAGATGTGGTGTCATGTGTTTCAAACTACAGTGCATTGCAAAAGTTTTCACCCCCTTGGCTTTTTACCTATTTTGCTACATTACAGCCTTTGGTTCAATGTTTTTTTTAATCTGAATTATATGTGATGGATCAGAACACAATAGTCTAAGTTGGTGAAGTAAAATTAGAAAAATATATACATAAAACTATTTTTCAGAAATAAAAAACTGATAATTGGCATGTGCGTAAGTATTCAACCCCTTTGTTATGAAGCCCATAAAAAGCTCTGGTGCAACCAATTACCTTCAGAAGTCACATAATTAGTGAAATGATGTCCACCTGTGTGTAATCTAAGTGTCACATGATCTGTCATTACATATGCACACCATTTTGAAAGGCCCCAGGGGCTGCAACACCTAAGTAAGAGTCACCACTAACCAAACACTGCCATGAAGACCAAGGAACTCTCCAAACAAGTAAGGGACAATGTTGTTGAGAAGTACAAATCAGGGTTAGGTTATAAAAAAATATCCAAATCTTTGAGTCGTACGCTCCATAGAGTTGGGCTTTATGACAGAGTGGCCAGAAGAAAGCCATTACTTTCAGCAAAAAAACAAAATCGCACGTTTTGAGTTTGCGAAAAGGCATTTGGGAGACTCCCAAAATGTATGGAGGAAGGTGCTCTGGTCTGATGAGGCTAAAATTGAACTTTTTGGTCATCAAAGAAAACGCTTTGTCTGGCGCAAACTCAACACATCACATCACCCAAAGAACACCATCCCCACAGTGAAACATGGTGGTGGCAGCATCATGTTGTGGGGATGTTTTTCAGCAGTAGGGACTGGGAAACTGGTCAGAGTTGAGGGAAAGATGGATGGTGCTAAATACAGGGATATTGTTGAGCAAAACCTGTACCACTCTGTGTGATTTGAGGCTAGGACGGAGCTTCACCTTCCAGCAGGACAATGACCCCAAATACACTGCTAAAGCAACACTTGAGTGGTTTAAGGGCAAACGTGTAAATGTGTTGGAATGGCCTAGTCAAAGCCCAGAAACCAATCCAAAAGAAAATCTGTGTTCAGACTTAAAGATTGGTGCTCACAAGCTCAAACCATCCAACTTGAAGGAGCTGGAGCAGTTTTGCACGGAGGAATGGGCAAAGTCCCAGTGGTAAGATGTGGCAAGCTCATAGAGACTTATCCAAAACGACTTGGAGCTGTGATAGCCGCAAAAGGTGGCTCTACAAAGTATTGACTTTAGGGGGATGAATAGTTATGCACATTGACTTTTTCTTTTATTTTGTCCTATTTGTTGTTTGCTTCACAATAAAAAAAAAACATCTTCAAAGTTGTGGGCGTGTTCTGTAAATTAAATAATGCAAATCCTCAAACAATCCATGTTAATTCCAGGTTGTGAGGCAACAAAACACAAAAAATGCCAAGGGGGGTGAATACTTTTGCAAGGCACTGTACAAGCCTTATATAGGACATGATAATGTAGTGATACGGTATTGTAGACTTCAGTACATGTTTACAGTACAGGCCCCATACATGACTTCTTGGGTAATGACTCTAGTTTTAAGCCTCACCCCTGACATTTGGCTCTGTGTAAGTCCATACTATAGTATGTTATTGCACTGTCACTGAAGTGTCTTTTCTTCCTTTCAGGTCCAGCCTGGAGAAGTTAGTAAGGCTTCATTATCTGACATGAGGTCTCTCTCTGGAGGCGAGCGATCATTTGCAACTGTTTGTTTTGTTCTTTCTCTATGGTCGATTGCTGAATCACCTTTCCGGTGTCTGGATGAATTTGATGTATACATGGTAATGTTCATCTGTTTCATTCAGTTTATTTTTGTTTTAATATTAATGCTGCAAGCACTGAAAAATACCTGTTAATCTGACAGAAATTCGGTGCGCTCTTCCTGTTTGAACTGACAACATAGTGCCTTTGCTGTATAAAAATCCCAAGCAACATTTGCAGCTCTGTCCCCTGGACGGCAGAACTCCTGCCTGTTCCTCACCCCTCTCTGTCTCTCTCCACATGCATACGCTGATTTATGTCATGGGTATTAATCAAAGGTGCCTAGTACCGTGTATTGCTAAACATTGCATTTTTTGGCTTTAATGTAAGGTAAAAATCCTCTCTGTAATTCACCCTCCTGTCTAGTGTAATGTTTAAGTAGCAATTTGATTAAATATTTATTTTATTATGCCTTGCAGGACATGGTGAATAGGCGGATATCAATGGATATGATACTTACCATGGCCGATTCTCAGAGGTTTCGCCAGTTCATTCTTTTAACCCCACAGAATATGAGGTAACACATTTATAATAGCTAAACAGTAGACAAATTTGAGGAAGAAAATATTTAGCAGTTCTAGTTTTCAAAGTTGCAAACGGACAGCAGAGGACGCAATCTAAGTGTAGTAAATATATATATATTTACATATAGAAAAATGTGCTCCCAAGGCTGTGCCAGTCCTCTCAATGTAGAAATCCCCATCAAACTGGAACTTGCTGGTCATTATTGGCCATTTCATCACAATTTAGGTCATTCCTTTTTGGTTTTGGATGTTGAGTTTATTTGTTCCTTAATGTCTGATTTTTGTATTTTGATTCTTGTAAACATATTACTAGTGTGTTACTTGCCATGTGGTTTAAATAGATATTCAGTTATTTTATTTTTAATCACTTTTTTTTTTTTTAATAGTCATATGAGCTTGATTTAGGGCTAAATCAGCAAAATAGGAATTTCTAAGGCATATGGTCCTTGTTCTGCTGGGCTTTGTAGTCATCCTATTATAAGGGGAAAGCCACAATAATTGCAGTGTATCTGCATTTTGGTGTTGGCTAGGTTACAAATCTTTATATTGTTTATTATTTTTTTATTATTATTATTTATGTGTATATTATTTTTTATTAAGTTAACATCTATTGTTCCTCAGCCCTTTTCTGCATGTACAAGGTAGATTTTTACCACCGTCTCTTAGAGTTCTGCCAGTAGGATGTGGCTGCATCTGTTCCCTTGTCCCTAGCAGATTGTGTGTATAAATACTGCAGTGGCTTACATAGTGGGCACACTTGATAAAGAGGCAGGATCGCCTTGAAACGTGTTGCACTCCCCTGGCATCTGACGTTATTGACTTGGTTCCCACACTGTCAGAGGAGCTTTCCTTCTTCATGGTTGCCGCTGCTAGCTGTATATTGTGCACTGGAATCCTTGCATCTGTGATACTGTGGTTCCAGCAGCAGACCATCAGATTGAGATACTTGTTGAGAGGTGCTTATTCCTCTAATGCATGTGAGTTACTAATTGTCTTTTTATTCAATAATTATATGTTTACTACACTTGGCGCCCTCTGCTGTCTGTTGGTTGTTCTAGAGATCTCTTGTTACTACACTTAGATAGCACCCTCTGTTGGCTACAATAGAGCTCTCTTCAGTCTCCTTAGGTGCTGCACTGAGTGTTTTGGACCCAGTAGAAATTAACCCCTGATGCACCTGTGAAGGACTATTATGGTTATTCTGCTGTGTATCTACTGAGGAACTCATGCTTCACTGTTTGCACCATTACCTGATTATTATTTTATTTTTTTTGTAGTTTTCAAAGTTGACTACTTTTCTGTAATGTTACAAATCTACATGTACATTTCTGCAACAACAAACCGCATTAGAACAATTTTCAAAATGCGATGATGTCATTATTCTGTTGTGGGCAGAAGGAAACTTTTCCTTTTTATTAATCAGACTTCAACATTGAATTTTTGTAATAATATAGATAGGGGGCGCTAAAGGCTGCAAAAAATTAATTTGGATAAAAAGATAAAAAACCAAAAAAATGTTGTGCTTAGTTAAATTTAAAGGGCTCTTTCACACGGGGCAGATCAGTGATGATCCGCCCCGTGAACACCCGCTTGCTCAGCGGGGATCGCTCCGCCGATCCCCGCTGAGCAGGAAGATGACAGGTGCATCGCTGCACACTGTGCAGCGATGCACCTGTCAGAGCGCCGCTCTCCCCTATGGGGGGATCGGATGATGACGGACCCGATCCGATCCGAAAACGGATGGAAGAGTAGGTTTTTCCTCCGTTACACTTTTCGGATCGGAGCGGGTCGGATGTCAGCGGACATGTCACCGCTGACATCCGACGCTCCATAGGGGTGAATGTATGTCCGTTTTTCATCCGAAAACGGAAGGATGAAAAACGGACATACGGATCGTCCATGTGAAAGAGGCCAAAAAATGAGGATAACAATCACAATGAATAAATATGTTAAAAAAACAAACAATAAAGTGATGACAATATTAATGATTAATTGTCCCAATCCAGTGAATATTGTAAACAAAAAAGTGAGTGATATCTTCAAAATATGTGCCAAATTCTGTCACCAAATAAGAAAGATTACACCATGAAGTATAAGATATCTGCTTACAACCAGAGGATCCGGATGTTGGAAGGCAAAGGTGGTCACGTGTCCTTCCTTTGCCTTCCAACATCCGGATCCTCTGGTTGTACATCCGTACTGGGTGGAACGCACGCCGGATACGAGGCGATGTGATGGGTCTATGACACCAATCCTACCCTGACATACGAGCAGCCCCAGTGCCGGGTAGGCACCTACAAATGTAAGCGGCCATTTGGCGATTTCAATGTTATTTTAATCTTTTTATTAAATGGTTTTACGCTATGGAGACTCTGTTTGTTTCCCTATATCCATATCTTGAACGAGTGGGACGGGAGAGATCTATGCCTAAAGCATCATCCAGTTGTTCAGCCTTCCATGTGAGCAGGCACAATCCTGTACAAGCGCTAGTGACTCTCTTTTTTTTTTTTTTTTGAAAAAATTTTTTATTGAGGTTTGCATAGTATAAACAGGTACATTGCAGTAATATCATAGCATGTTAGCTTGTATACATACAAATAGATGCATTTGACTGAGCATATATAAAGCGGGAGCAAAACAAATCCATCTTGGAATAATGGGGAGGGGGGGGGAGGGGGATCTGCCAAGCGGATCACTGCTTCTGAAAGACTAAGAACTGACCAACCTAATACCCATAATGATGGGTGCATAACAGTATATCACAATACAACCTCAGGAGTGGAAGCATAGTATAGACAACAATATCTTATAAAGATGCATTACGTTCAAGTAGTGTCAATGTAGACTGTGGGAGTAACCAGTGTCAGAGATATGAGGGACATGGAAGTCAAGGGGCCTCTGGTTGTTGGGGGGTCTGTTTGGGGCGTGTATCCAAATAGGCATAATAGTTGATCCCTTGGGATTTGTGCTTTATTGATCCTGTCAATGTGATCTAAGACAGAGTTCCAAAATGTGGTTATGGCTGTGCAGTCCCAAAGACGATGCAACAGGGTGGGGCGTGGTACCGAACACCAGGGGCATTTCATTTGACTTGGATTGTCTTTGGTGAAGTAAAAAGGGTAGTATGCTCTATGTATAATTTTGAATTGGGTTTCCCGCCACGTTTCAGATATTGTTAGTTTGCGGACTTGTCTGTATCCTTCAAGTATTTTTTCTGACAGTTCATCATCTCCTAGGATAACAGACCATTTATGAAATGGTTTGAGGTGGTATTTTGCAGATTGGTGTTGGATGAGGTAGGAGTAGAGATTGGTGATGGAATAATCATTTTGCTGTAATACTGTGTCTATGAAGGATTTCTGGAGGGGATCAGATTTGGGTCCATAGCAAGACTTCAAATAGTCGATTAATTGAAAATAAAAGAATACATGTTTTGCTGGTAGGGAGAATTCGCTAGCCAACGACCGGAAAGGTTTGAAGCGCCCCGAGGTGCCCTGGTATATAGAGACTACTTTCGTGAGGCCATTGGATCTCCATTGATCAAACGCTTTGTGCATCGTGGATGGGAGAAACATAGGGTTTCCTTGAATGATTAAGTGCCTTGAAATGTTTGAGGGAAGTCCCAGTAGTTTTCGTACTTCTCTCCAGGCAATTACAGTGTCTCTGATAAGTGTATTGGATTTGAGGTGGGGTGAGAGAGCGTTGAGGTTAGAATGAAGGATAGCTGATAATGTGTGAGGTGAGGTCATGGCAGCTTCAAGAGAGGTATTGCAATATTTCGACTTTCCATTCAGCCAATCCAAACCTTGTCGAAGCAAACACGACAGATTATAAAAACGTAAATTGGGCAGACCCGCCCCACCCTCGGACTTCGGGAGACACAGTTTTTGTAGCGCGATACGTGGTTTTTTGCGAGACCAAATAAAAGTAATTAATGCTTTATGTATTTTCTGTACATCTGAATGTTTTAATAATAAAGGTATGGTCTGCATTGGGTAGAGCAGGCGCGCAAACGACACCATTTTGAATAGGTGACATCTCCCAAAGAGCGAGAGGGGGAGGGCCGCCCAAGCTTCCAACTCCTGCACAATCTTAGTTATCAGAGGTGGGTAGTTAAGTACATAGAGAGAGGAGGGTTCACGTCCTATGTGTATGCCTAGATATGTGATATATCGGGTTGTCACTGTAAATGGTGATAGATGTTTCCATTTAGTTGCCAATCGTGGGTGTAGTGGTAGGATATCGCTTTTATCAAGGTTAATTCTAAAGCCCGAGCTTAGTTGAAAAGCCGCAAATAGTTCACGCAGTTTTTCAAAGTCTGAAAGAGGATTAGTGGAAAACAACAGTATGTCATCTGCGAATAAGGCGGATCTGAGAACCTGGTCTCCTATTGTGATTCCGCTGACCCCATCTTGTGCGTTTAGTAGTCTGGAAAGTGGTTCTATGGCCAAGTTGAAAAGTAAGGGGGAAAGTGGGCATCCCTGTCTTGTTCCCTTAGTCAGGGGAATCGAGGCCGACATGAAGTCAGGAGTGACAAGTCGAGCTGTCGGGGAAGCATACATTTGTTGAAGGAAACTCAAGATAGGGCCCGTGAAACCGAATTGTTGTAGTACTCGAAACAGCCAGGACAAACTAACGTTGTCGAAAGCCTTTTCGGCATCTAGTGATATAATGGCAACATCTTGGTCTGGATGGGTTGTAGCGTAATGTAGCGCCGTTAGTACTTTTCGTATATTTAAAGTGGCAGAACGACCCGTAACAAATCCCGATTGAGCTGGGTGTAACAATGAAGGGAGAAGATGTGCTAAGCGCGACGCAACAATTTTAGAGAGGATTTTGACATCTACGTTTATGAGGGATATTGGGCGATAGGAACCTGGCAGTTGGGGGTCTTTTCCTTTTTTAGCTATTAGTTTAATGTGGGCTTGTGTCCCTGTAGGGAGATAAGGCCCCCCATCCCACATGGCTGCATATACGTGCTTTAGGGTGTCTGGGATGAAGTCTTTGGTCATTTTATAAAATTCAGCTGTGTATCCGTCGGGACCCGGGGCTTTATTAGATGACATATTTTTGATCGTGCGTCGGATATCGTCGGTTGTGATAGGTGCATTAAGTGCCTCTAGCTGTGCAGTTTGAAGTCTGGGTAGATGTACTTTAGACAGGAGGGCTTCCGTAATGGCTGGATCCGTCTGGTCGGCAGCATATAAATCTGTGTAGTATTTACTGAGTATGTTACTGATTTCATCAGTAGACGTAGTTATGGATCCATCCGCATCTCTCAAAGTAGAGATGCGGGTGGGTCGTTTCGCTCCTGCACACAGTTTGGCCAGTAGCTTGCCAGCTTTGTTGCCATACCTGTGGAAATGTATTTTAGAGTATGCCAACCTAGCCGCCTCCTGATGTTCTGCCCAAAGATCAAACGTGCACTTAGCTTGTCTCCATGTTCGGATATTATCAGGCGTACGATTTAAAGTTAAGCAGTCATGAGCTGTGCGTAGCGCTTCACTAGCTTGCCGGTATTGTTGTTTAGAGTGTTTTTTGAATTGTGTGGTATATGAAATGATCGTCCCCCTGAGGAAAGCTTTGCCAGCTTCCCAAAAGAGATTAGGTTCGGTAATATGAGCTCCATTGGTGGAGACATAATCGTTCCATGCCGTGGTTAGTGTGTGTTGAAAATCCTGGTTGTCCATCAAGTAGGATGGAAAGCGCCATATGGGCGAAGGAGTTGAAGGTGCCATCTGTGTCATGTGTATAGATATAGGGCTATGATCTGATATTCTAGCGTCTAAGATCTCTGGTTCGCATAGGGTGTTGATTAGTGCAGGGGAGGCAAAGAAGTAGTCGATGCGCGAAAAGGAGTTGTGTGGGGGTGAGAAAAAAGTGTATTCCCTGTCTGTCGGGTGGTACAGACGCCAGACATCCGTATATTGCATGGAAGTAATAGCTTGTGCCAGTAGAGTAGAGTCAGGCGCTTGTGATGTGGGATTATGTGTTCGGTGGGTGGAATCTTTTGTGCGGTCTGCTAGTGTAGACATGACTGAGTTAAAATCTCCACCCACTAAGTGTAGTGTTTCAGGAGCGGAGAGTATCCATTGCACCATGTCTTGGAAGAAGGAGGTGTCTGGCGAGTTAGGAGCATAGATGTTAGTGATAGCCACTTGTTTGTTGCCTATTGTCAGGTGTATGGTCATTTTGCGGCCTGAGGAGTCAATCCTAACGTCTTTTAATGTGTGTTTTAGGTTTTTATGTATCAGTATGGCCACACCTGCTTTGCGGCCTACTGCAGGCGATCCATATACCATACCCACCCATAATTTACGTAAGCGGGTTAGATCGTCTGCAGACAGGTGTGTTTCCTGCAACAGGGCCACATCCGTCTGAAGACGTTTCAAATGTCTAAGTATAGCCATTCGCTTACATGGAGAGCGGAGTCCCTTGACATTCCATGAAGTGAACTTTAAGTGGTTCTCACCAGTTGAAGAGGCCATGTCTGATGTTGAGGAGTGTATTGGGTTGAGGAGATGGAATAAAATCTCCAATCAGACAGTGCATCTGCAATCTGAAGGTGATCTAAGTTTCCTGAGGTTATAAGTATTGAACAGGTGATTACATTTGATAAGTAAACATAACTAAGGATGATAGAAAAGAACAGCTTGGCAGAAGGTAAATGGGAAAAACCTTTAACAGGCATTATGGGCTTCACTTTTTTCCACATGAGGTTCGATTACTTTTCATGGCTCCCATCGATCTCCCATTCCACTCTCGGCTGCAGGTGTTGAGCCAGAGGGAGGGGGGGGTAAAAGGGCATGGGGGAGGAGATGTTAGTAGATTAGAAGTCCTAGGGACTGAGGTTTTACACGAGACATATCCAGTCCTCACCTAGGAGGGCGGCGTCTTTGAATGATTAAGTTTTGTGAAGTAAAAGCTAGAAACAAGGGAAATCAGAGAAGCTGATCAGCAACTGAAGCCTCAGTGGTGGTTAAACAGCTTAGCCCGTAGACAACACAATTTTTTAAAGCAATACCACTATATTAAACCGAACAAGTATTGAACAAACGAAAACGTGCCTAAGTATAGCTGCATGTTGCAATATTAGCTGCGGGCGTTCAATCAGGCACATAGGGTATAAAAGGTGTAAAAAACAACGTAAGGTGAGATGAAAGGGAGCATGTGGGGGGAGTAATACTACCCGTCTCCCGGATAGGCGAAGCAGCATCTGTCCCTTGTAGGTCATCAGCGGTGTCCCGAACGGTCCTCTTTCTGCGTAGCACGAAGACGCTTGTATGGGGGTTTGGTCGGGCTACGTTGGGGTTTAGCAGACGAAAATGGAGGGGTCTCCGATGTTGTAGCATAGTCCTCCGTTGATTTATTATGTTCCATTTCCGTGTCCAGGGTAGAGATAAATTTTTCCGCTTCGTCAAGCGTGGTGAAAGTGAGTTGTTCTCCATCCTGTGTTTGAACTCGAAGGGTGGCCGGATAGACCAAGGAAAATCTGAGCTGATGGTTGTATAGAATGGAGCATATTGGAGAAAAAGCCTTGCGCTTATTCATGACCTCTACAGAGTAGTCCGCGAACAGCAGCAGTTTCGCGCCATCTACCGTTAGTGAGCGGGAACGACGGAACTTTTGCATGATGGCATTTTTATCTGCGTAGTTCAGGTACTTGACAATAACATGTCGGGGCTTTATGCGGGTTTCCGTGTATTGTCCAATGCGATGCGCTCTTTCTATTATGCATGGTATGCGGAGGCCCAGTTGTTCGGGAATGATCTTTGCACATATATTGGTCAGTTGTTGGGTAGTGATCGATTCAGGAAGTCCTATTATCCTTAAATTGTTTCGTCTCGAACGATTTTCGAGATCGTCGATTTTTTCCCAGATCTCTCTGTGTGTGATGCTCATACGTGCTACTGCAGCAGATGTAGCAGTGGCTTCATCTTCCAGTGAGGAGATCCGTTCCTCTGTGTGTGAGATCCGCTGTGCTTGTGCCTGCACTTCAACATGGAGCAGCTCTAGCCCCCTGCTTACTGCTGTGTCTACTGTGGCAGCAAGAGTGGGTCCTAGCAGCGCTACTACTGCTTGGGCTATGCCTTCAGGTGATGCAGGGTCAGCAGCTATAGTTACTGGGGCTGATGGATGTAAGGTGGGCTGTTGTGGAGGCAGTGGAGGCGGCTGCAGCAGTTCAGCTTGAGAGATCACGGCCGCCATTTTAGCTGCGCCTGTCTCTGTCCCTTCAGCCTGTGTCAGTGAGGCGGACGCCGCTCGGGCGTATGATCGCTCCACAAAGCGATCCATATGTGTCCCCTCTGAGTGGCAGTATAAGGGGGGATCTCCCCGAGGCTTATGCCGGGCTTTTAGGCCGATTTTATGGAGAGCGGTGCGGGAGCTGAGGGTTCCTACCTCCTCCTCATATGGCGCCGGAACCGGAAGTCGTGACTCTCTTTTTAAGTAAAGGGGTCATTGGTATCTGGTAAGCAGATATCTTATACTTCATGGTGTATTCTTTCTTATTTGGTGACGGAATTCTTTCTATCAACGGCAAGAACTTAGCACATATATTGAAGATATCGCTCACTTTTTTGTTTACAATATTCACTGGATTGGGACAATTAATCAATAATATTGTCATCACTTTATTGTTTGTTTTTTTAACATATTTATTCATTGCGATTGTTATCCTCATTTTTTTAATTTAACTAAGCACACAATTTTTTTGTTTTTTTATCTTTTTATCCAAATTAATTTTTTGTAGCCTTTAGCGCCCCCTATCTATATTATTATTCACTTTTTTGACCTATTTGTTCAAAAAGCTGGGGAGCAGCTTGGTATAGGTATTTATTTAATTTTACACTTCTTATTTTTATTAATTCTGTATACAACTATATATGATTATCTTATTTTTTTAATTATTGACACCATTGGCGCGGAGGTTACTGTTTTTCACATTGAATTTTTGTAGCACATAAGCCCCTGTTCACATCACTGCAACTTGTTGTGCATCTGCTATTGCGCTGCAATGTACAACCATGGAAATTACTTTATTCTCTAAGGTGCCCATTTGCATCAATGCAACATGATGCAGTGCATTTTTTAAAATGGTGCAGCTGTTACTTTTGGTGTTAAATGGTTTGTTTTTGGCCCTATAGACTTCAATAAGAGCACATACTGTAAAAAACGTATGTTCATGCATGCCTTTTGGCATTATGGTCTTCTACAAAAGAATGCATGGAGCGTAAAACTGCATTTAAAAAACGCACTTCAAAAACACACTGAGGCATGATTATGCAGTAGCTCTAGTGTGATCCTAGGCTTACAAGGGGAGAGTCTACACCAGTGTCAGAGAGCCAGCATCTCAGCCCAGGAAATAGATTGTGACTGTGGATAGTGCCTCAACAAAGATGGTGACATCCTTTCTGGAGAGAAAAAAAAGCAGAGGAAGGCATTGTAAGAGAGTTCTGTGATATCCGAGAGGTGATACATAACCTGTTAAGCATACACATTACGTAGCGTAGATTAACATTAACAATCTTTGATACTAGGTTTACTTTAATGTATATTAAGACAGAACTTGAAGTTGTTCTGAAAGACAGAGGAAGATTTAATCAGTGCTACTTGGGCTCATAGATGGACTTGATGTGTATGGGGTTTTCTATCATTTCCAAAAGAGTTAGATATGTACTTGTTTCAAATGGTAAACTATAATTTGTAGGCAGTTTTTAAGGCTAACCTTCATGACTATGCATTGTCAGTAAATTTACCCTAAATGGGCCCCAATGTATGAAAAAACATACATAAACGTTTTGTGCTAAGCGCAGTGCACCACAACCAATTACCAGTGCATTCACATCTGTGAATTGTGGTGCTTAACTATGTGCCAATTCTGACACTTCGCTCCTGCATGTAAACATCTACTTTTTTTTCCTAGAAAATTATTTAGAACCCCCCAAACATTGTTTTTTTTTTATGTTTGAAAAAAATAGTGGGTGTTGCAATTTTTATGTCACATGGTATTTGTGCAGCAGATTTTCAAAAGCAACTTTTTATTTTTTTTATTTTTTGGGGGGGGGACTCATGAATTAAAAAAAAATAACATTAAAGTTAGCCCATTTTTTATTTTTTATTTTTGTATAATGTGAAAGCTGGTGTTACGCCAAGTAAATAGATACCTAACGTCATGCATTAAAATTGCATCTGCCCGTGGAATGGTGGCAAACTACGGTGCTAAAAATTCTCCATGGGCGACACTTTAAACGCCTTTACAGGTTATAAGTTTAGAGTGGCACAGGTGGTCTGGTGCTAGAATTATTTCTCTTGCTCTGACATTTGCAACAATACCTCACTTGTATGGTGTGATCACTGTTTACATACGTGTGCTGGAGTAACGTATGTGTTCGCATTTGCGCATGGTGGGATGGGGGTGCTTTACATTTTTCTATTATTCTAATTTTCATTATACACATTTTCTTTACATCCTTTTTTTTGGATTAACTTTATTGCTATCACAAGGGATGATCAACAACCCTTTTGACTGCATTGGTTGTGACAGGTCCTCTTTATAGACAGATCTGGGGTCTATTAGACCCCAAATCTCTCCTCTAGCCTCCCACACAGCCGATTAGACACAGATTGATCTGATCGGCTGCTTTCTTTGCCGCTGGCAGCCAGGTAAGCAAAGAGGCGGAACTGGAAGTGACAAACTACTCGTCACTCCTGGTTTCTGGGGTTACAGAGAGAGGAACAACGTCAGTTCCTCTCCCTCTATTCAGTGCAGCAATTGCAGCAGGCCACATCGCTCCTAAGTTTTGCAATGGGACTGTAGAGCCTGGGAAAGGGGGAGCAGGGTGGGGAGCCCCTTCCTCCTCCTGCAGAAGCGTTCAAGTGGCTAATTAGCCACTCGGATCACTTCTGCCTTACTTGGAATGGCTGGCTGGAAAGATCCATACTGGGACAATGCCTGTAGATGCAGGCATCATCCTGGTATAACTACTAAAACCCGAAGACATCCATGGACTACACAAGTAATTAAAGGATAAGTTCACCTTTCGTAACATGTCACACTTATATTCAGGGTGTAACATGTCACACTTATATTCAGGGTGTAACATGTCACATGTTACAAACAGGCAGGCCACGGCTCCCTCCTTATCCCCCATTTTGACAGCCACTAGCTGTCACTAGCTAGTTGACAGCTAGTGGGGATCTTTTTTTTTTTTTTTTTTTGGCTAGTAATTTTAATAGCTTCTCTTTTAAAAAAGAAAAATAGGGTTCCTCTTTAGTTAGAAAGGTAACACATTAGTGTGATGTGGCAGATTGTTAACACATAAAAACATTCAGATATACCCGCATCTCGTGTCAGGCTTACATTTGAAGCCGTTCTTTACTCCTCACCAAGCGATTGAGCATTAAAGTAGATAATGCGCTCTTTACTGGTGGCCTTCCAAGCTGCCTTAACACGAAGCCAGTATTTCATTTGATAACACTCGATGCTTTGGGGTTGCTTTAATAAAGCATGAACTTTTAAAAAGAGACACAATTTCTGCTAAGCGAGCAGATTCTTAATGGATGTTTTGGCATGAGAGCTGTGCTTAGAGCTTTCTGGGGAATATTCTAGTGCCACCGTCCTTACATAGTGACTGCAGTCTGTTATGGCTTTTAGCTCCTCCCTGTATAGGGAGTTCTATGTAGAATAGAGAGTCAGAGAATGACAGCTGGGAATTTGGTGCCATGAGAGAATCCTGGGTTAATATTGGCTAGGATTTTGCTCCTTTCCAGGTACGCAAAGGAGGTAGGGGGGGTATGCGCGTTGGACTTTTTATGAAAAGGTAATTGCCATCTCTGCCTTAGATAAAAGTTAAAAGAATCTTTTGGACCTCATCTGTTAACCCAACATGAACAGACGTTGAATTTCTTATCTCTCCTATGTACTACTTTTTAAAATGATCGATAGTGTGCCAGTTTTGTTGAACTGAATGAAATTCTGTATTCTTAAAAATAATTTTTTTTTAAAATAGAAAGATGAAAGTTTCTTGAATCAATAATGTAGTGTACAGAATACAGCAGTCTGTGGAATGCAATATATAGCACAGTGCTGCAGATTGTAGTGAACAAGTAGTACATTGGGAAAAAAAAAAAAATCTAAGTACCTTTTTTTTCTAATGGATATACAGCTGTCACATGACCCAGATTTTTCCCAGCCTGTCTGTAGGGAAACAGTGGCAGGAGGAGCTTCTAGTCCTCTGCTGCTGATCACATGTTCAAAAAAAGAAAAAGAGCCTTTGGGATACAGAGTTCAAAAAATAGTTACAATCAAACTTTTTAAATCCTCATACAAATATATATTTGAAATGTATTCTTTATGACTTTTTGGCAAAATCGTGGTGTGGGTGAATTTCTGCCAGTCACTGGCTGTGTCACGGCCCTCCAGCCTGTGTCTTAGAATAGGAGGGAGGTGAAGCCTCCATCAATCAACATGTAATATCCTGCCCCATTGTGTTTAGCTGGTTAGTGGGCGTGGAGGAGGAGGGAGGGAGTGGGCTGTCATTTACCACTGTGTATACACCCACATGTGTGATTCTATAGTCTCATGGGCTGCTCAGATGTGATAATGGGGAAATGCTCAGGGTAGAAGATGCACTGAAAACTGAGCATGTGCAGTATCTGCCAACACTGCTCTGCAAAATCTCCAACTGCAGTGAGGACATGGGCAGGAGGGGGAGATGGTGAACAGCAGGATCAACCAGTTTTTTTTTTTTTTCAGAATACAGAAAAAGAATCCCATAGTGTCCATTTATTGATAGTTTTTAATTAAATGGGTTTAACCACTTGACGACCGCCTCACGCCGATGTACGTCGGCAAAGTGGCACGGACAGGCAAAATCACGTACAGGGTACGTGATTTGCCTTCCGCGGGTGGGGGGTCCGATCGGTCCCCGGTGCCCGAGGTGGTCGCCGTTTGTCCAGCGGCGATCGGTGGTGAGGGGGAGACCATCCGTTCGTGGCCCCCCCCCTCGCGATCGCCGCCGGCCAATCGAATCATTCCTTTGCTGCTGTATGCTAAACAGCAGCAAAGGAAATGATGTCATCTCTCCTCGGCTCGGTAATTTCCGTTCCGGCCCGAGGAGAGAAGACATCAATGTGAGTGCACCAACACACACAGTAGAACATGCCAGGCACACAAAACACCCCGATCCCCCCCCGATCCCCCCCCAATCACCCCCCCCCCCCCCCCTGTCACAAACTGACACCAGCAGTTTTTTTTTTTTTTTTTTTTTTCTGATTACTGCTAGGTGTCAGTTTGTGACAGTTACAGTGTTGGGACAGATACTGTTACCCCCCTTTAGGTCTAGGGTACCCCCCTAACCCCCCCTTATAAAGTTTTAACCCCTTGATCACCCCCTGTCACCAGTGTCACTAAGCGATCATTTTTCTGATCGCTGTATTAGTGTCGCTGGTGACGCTAGTTAGGGACATAAATATTTAGGTTCGCCGTCAGCGTTTTATAGCGTCAGGGACCCCCATATACTACCGAATAAATGTTTTAACCCCTTGATTGCCCCCTAGTTAACCCTTTCACCACTGATCACCGTATAACCGTTACGGTTGACGCTGGTTAGTTTGTTTATTTTTATAGTGTCAGGGCACCCGCCGTTTATTACCGAATAAAGGTTTAGCCCCCTGATCGCCCGGCGGTGATATGCGTCGCCCCAGGCAGCGTCAGATTAGCGCCAGTACCGCTAACACCCACGCACGCAGCATACACCTCCCTTAGTGGTATAGTATCTGAACGCATCAATATCTGATCCGATCAGATCTATACTAGCGTCCCCAGCAGTTTAGGGTTCCCAAAAACGCAGTGTTAGCGGGATCAGCCCAGATACCTGCTAGCACCTGCGTTTTGCCCCTCCGCCCGGCCCAGCCCAGCCCACCCAAGTGCAGTATCGATCGATCACTGTCACTTACAAAAGACTAAACGCATAACTGCAGCGTTCGCAGAGTCAGGCCTGATCCCTGCGATCGCTAACAGTTTTTTTGGTAGTATTTTGGTGAACTGGCAAGCACCAGCCCCAGGCAGGGTCAGGTTAGCGCCAGTACCGCTAACACCCACGCACGCACCGTACACCTCCCTTAGTGGTATAGTATCTGAACGGATCAATATCTGATCCGATCAGATCTATACTAGTGTCCCTAGCAGTTTAGGGTTCCCAAAAACGCAGTGTTAGCGGAATCAGCCCAGATACCTGCTAGCACCTGCGTTTTGCCCCTCCGCCCGGCCCAGCCCACCCAAGTGCAGTATCGATCGATCACTGACACTTACAAAACACTAAATGCATAACTGCAGCGTTCGCAGAGTCAGGCCTGATCCCTGCGATCGCTAACAGTTTTTTTGGTAGTATTTTGGTGAACTGGCAAGCACCAGCCCCAGGCAGCGTCAGGTTAGCGCCAGTACCGCTAACACCCACGCACGCACTGTACACCACCCTTAGTGGTATAGTATCTGAACGGATCAATATCTGATCCGATCAGATCTATACTAGCATCCCCAGCAGTTTAGGGTTCTCACAAACGCAGTGTTAGCGGGATCAGCCCAGATACCTGCTAGCACCTGCGTTTTGCCCCTCCGCCCGGCCCAGCCCAGCCCACCCAAGTGCAGTATCGATCGATCACTGTCACTTACAAAAGACTAAAACGCATAACTGCAGCGTTCGCAGAGTCAGGCCTGATCCCTGCGATCGCCAACAGATTTTTTGGTAGCGTTTTGGTGAACTGGCAAGCGCCAGTGGCCTAGTACACCCCGGTCGTAGTCAAACCAGCACTGCAGTAACACTTGGTGACGTGGCGAGTCCCATAAGTGCAGTTCAAGTTGGTGAGGTGGCAAGCACAAGTAGTGTCCCGCTGCCACCAAAAAGACAAACACAGGCCCGTCGTGCCCATAGTGCCCTTCCTACTGCATTCGCCAATCCTAATTGGGAACCCACCGCTTCTGCAGCGCCCGTACTTCCCCCATTCACATCCCCAACCAAATGCAGTCGGCTGCATGAGAGGCATTTTCTTTATGTCCTCCCGAGTACCCCTACCCAGCGAACGCCCCCAAAAAAGATATTGTGTCTGCAGCTAGCGCGGATATAGGCGTGACACCCGCTATTATTGTCCCTCCTGTCCTGACAATCCTGGTCTTTGCATTGGTGAATGTTTTGAACGCTACCATGCACTAGTTGAGTATTAGCGTAGGGTACAGCATTGCACAGACTAGGCACACTTTCACAGGGTCTCCCAAGATGCCATCGCATTTTGAGAGACCCGAATCTGGAACCGGTTACAGTTATAAAAGTTAGTTACAAAAAAAGTGTAAAAAAAAAAATATATATATATAAAATAAAAAAAAATAGTTGTCGTTTTATTGTTCTCTCTCTCTCTATTCTCTCTATTGTTCTGCTCTTTTTTACTGTATTCTATTCTGCAATGTTTTATTGTTATTATATTTTATCATGTTTGCTTTTCAGGTATGCAATTTTTTATACTTTACCGTTTACTGTGCTTTATTGTTAACCATTTTTTTGTCTTCAGGTACGCCATTCACAACTTTGGTTATACCAGAATGATGCCTGCAGGTTTAGGTATCATCTTGGTATCATTCTTTTCAGCCAGCGGTCGGCTTTCATGTAAAAGCAATCCTAGCGGCTAATTAGCCTCTAGACTGCTTTTACAAGCCGTGGGAGGGAATGCCCCCCCCCCCCACCGTCTTCCGTGTTTTTCTCTGGCTCTCCTGTCTCAACAGGGAACCTGAAAATGCAGCCGGTGATTCAGCCAGCTGACCATAGAGCTGATCAGAGACCAGAGTGGCTCCAAACATCTCTATGGCCTAAGAAACCGGAAGCTACGAGCATTTTATGACTTAGATTTCGCTGGATGTAAATAGCGCCATTGGGAAATTGGGGAAGCATTTTATCACACGATCTTGGTGTGGTCAGATGCTTTGAGGGCAGAGGAGAGATCTAGGGTCTAATAGACCCCAATTTTTTCAAAAAAGAGTACCTGTCACTGCCTATTGCTATCATAGGGGATATTTACATTCCCCGAGATAACAATAAAAATGATTAAAAAAAAATAAAAATGAAAGGAACAGTTTAAAAATAAGATAAAAAAGCAAAAAAATAATAAAGAAAAAAAAAAAGCACCCCTGTCGCCCCCTGCTCTCGCACTAAGGCGAACGCAAGCGGCGGTCTGTCGTCAAACGTAAACAGCAATTGCACCATGCATGTGAGGTATCACCGCGAAGGTTAGATCGAGGGCAGTAATTTTTGCAGTAGACCTCCTCTGTAAATCTAAAGTGGTAACCTGTAAAGGCTTTTAAAGGCTTTTAAAAATGTATTTATTTTGTTGCCACTGCACGTTTGTGCGCAATTGTAAAGCATGTCATGTTTGGTATCCATGTACTCGGCCTAAGATCATCTTTTTTATTTCATCAAACATTTGGGCAATATAGTGTGTTTTAGTGCATTAAAATTTAAAAAAGTGTGTTTTTTCCCCAAAAAATGCGTTTGAAAAATCGCTGCGCAAATACTGTGTGAAAAAAAAAAATGAAACACCCACCATTTTAATCTGTAGGGCATTTGCTTTAAAAAAATATATAATGTTTGGGGGTTCAAAGTAATTTTCTTGCAAAAAAAAAAAACTTTTTCATGTAAACAATAAGTGTCAGAAAGGGCTTTGTCTTCAAGTGGTTAGAAGAGTGGGTGATGTGTGACATAAGCTTCTAAATGTTGTGCATAAAATGCCAGGACAGTTCAAAACCCCCCCAAATGACCCCATTTTGGAAAGTAGACACCCCAAGCTATTTGCTGAGAGGCATGTCGAGTCCATGGAATATTTTATATTGCGACACAAGTTGCGGGAAAGAGACAATTTTTTTTTTTTTTTGCACAAAATTGTCACTAAATGATATATTGCTCAAACATGCCATGGGAATATGTGAAATTATACCCCAAAATACATTCTGCTGCTTCTCCTGAGTACGGGGATACCACATGTGTGAGACTTTTTGGGAGCCTAGCCGCGTACGGAACCCCGAAAACCAAGCACCGCCTTCAGGCTTTCTAAGGGTGTGAATTTTTGATTTCTCTCTTGACTGCTTATCACAGTTTCGGAGACCATGGAATGCCCAGGTGGCACAAACCCCCCCCAAATGACCCCATTTTGGAAAGTAGACACCCCAAGCTATTTGATGAGAGGTATAGTGAGTATTTTGCAGACCTCACTTTTTGTCACAAAGTTTTGAAAATTGAAAAAAGAAAAAAAAAAAAGTTTTTTCTTGTCTTTCTTCATTTTCAAAAACAAATGAGAGCTGCAAAATACTCACCATGCCTCTCAGCAAATAGCTTGGGGTGTCTACTTTCCAAAATGGGGTCATTTGGGGGGGTTTTGTGCCACCTGGGCATTCCATGGCCTCCGAAACTGTGATAGGCAGTGAAGAGTGAAATCAAAAATTTTCACCCTTAGAAATCCTGAAGGCGGTGATTGGTTTTCGGGGTCCCGTACACGGCTAGGCTCCCAAAAAGCCCCACACATGTGGTATCCCCGTACTCAAGAGAAGTAGCTAAATGTATTTTGGGGTGCAATTCCACATATGCCCATGGCCTGTGTGAGCAATATATCATTTAGTGACAACTTTGTGCAAAAAAAAAAAAAAAAAATGTGTCACTTTCCCGCAACTTGTGTCAAAATATAAAATATTCCATGGACTCAATATGCCTCTCTGGAAATAGCTTGGGGTGTCTACTTTCCAAAATGGGGTCATTTGGGGGGGTTTTGTGCCACCTGGGCATTCCATGGCCTCCGAAACTGTGATAGGCAGTAAAGAGTGAAATCATAAATTTACGCCCTTAGAAATCCTGAAGGCGGTGATTGGATTTCGGGGCCCCGTACGCGGCTAGGCTCCCAAAAAGTCCCACACATGTGGTATCCCCATATTCAGGAGAAGCAGCAGAATGTATTTTGGGGTGCAATTCCACATAGGCCCATGGCCTGTGTGAGCAATATATCATTTAGTGACAACTTTTTGTAAATATTTTTTTTTTTTTTTTTTTTTGTCATTATTCAATCACTTGGGACAAAAAAAATAAATATTCAATGGGTTCAACATGCCTCTCAGCAATTTCCTTGGGGTGTCTACTTTCCACAATGGGGTCATTTGGGGGGGTTTTGTACTGCCCTGCCATTTTAGCACCTCAAGAAATGACATAGGCAGTCATAAACTAAAAGCTGTGTAAATTACAGAAAATGTACCCTAGTTTGTAGACGCTATAACTTTTGCGCAAACCAATAAATATACGCTTATTGACATTTTTTTTACCAAAAACATGTGGCCGAATACATTTTGGCCTAAATGTATGACTAAAATTGAGTTTATTGGATTTTTTTTATAACAAAAAGTAGAAAATATCATTTTTTTTCAAAATTTTCGGTCTTTTTCCATTTATAGCGCAAAAAATAAAAACCGCAGAGGTGATCAAATACCATCAAAAGAAAGCTCTATTTGTGGGAAGAAAAGGACGCAAATTTCGTTTGGGTACAGCATTGCATGACCGCGCAATTAGCAGTTAAAGCGACGCAGTGCCAAATTGGAAAAAGACCTCTGGTCCTTAGGCAGCATAATGGTCCGGGGCTCAAGTGGTTAATGACACTTTAAATTGATGGTCAAGGTAGAATTGTGTGGTACAGTAGTGTTTAATGCAAAAGTGTGGGAGTACAGTTAGCAAGAGAAGTGGTGGGCAGTGGCAGCAAGTGGAAAAATGTGTGGGTGCTTCACCATGTACTTATTAACCTCTGGCCAGCGTCAGAGAGTGGGAGCTTTAATGTCCACATACTACACATTACAATCGCTGCACACTCCCAGCACAGTGACCAAGCCGTCATAGGCAGCTCTCCCAATCTCTAGTAATGATTGGAGACTGGCTCCCTAATGTGACCACTGTGACGGACAATCACAGAGGTGGTGTCATAAGGGAGTCCTTCCAGCCCCCTGGGTGTAAATTCCCAGGTAAAGGGACACACGAACCACTGCAGTCTCCTTGCTTTGTCCATCCTTTCCCAGGTCTCCTTTTATAGGGTCAAAAAACATCACGGATTAAAGTTGAACTGACTTTTACCAGGAAGTTCTAGCACTCCAAGATTTCTGGAAGTCTTGTATACTGTGTCCCAGCAAAAACTGGGCTCACTAAGCTTTCCTCACTGGGGACATAGTAACAAAGATCTAGTGGTGATCAGATTCCGCTTCACTCAACCAAAACTTTTTCATTTTGTGTAAAAAAAAGAAAAAGCTTTTCCAAATTTACAATTTATTCAACAAGGATGTGGAAATGGTCAGTCTTCCACTGCTTAACACTCACTACTAGCAGAATAGAGTGAGTAAAAGCAACTTCTGCATTGTCTCTGCCTACTCTACAAATGCTGCAGTCCTGTCTTGTGATGGTTTTCTTTGAACAAACCAAGCAGAACCAGAAAACAGAACAGGTCTTGAGGTAAATCCAATGATGCTTCTGTACTGTAGACTAGCAGATGACAAACACAAATAATAACTGACATGGCTGATCCTGTGCTCCTCATCTGAGTTATTGCTTGTGACAGAAACCACCACACGAGCTGTTTGAGATATCAGAGTTGCTGCAGGTTTCCAACACTCTGACAAGCAGTTCCTTACATGAGGTGCCAGAGGGGATGTGCCTGAGAGCAGCTGCCATTTACTATTTTCCTTTTCATCTACGCTGTGCAGAAAGAGAGGATGATGTAAAATAATAGCCACAATGGGAGCTCTCCTTCCAACATTATATGAGTATAGATATGTCCAATATAGAAATGAGATAAAAAATAGAGAACTACAAATGTGGGCATGCATATGTTAAAGATGAGTGGTTGATAAAAAATGTCAGGACAAGACCTACCGACCTTAAGTCTTTGGCAGTATCTGGAGTCTCTTTACAAAGACTGATGCAACTTTCTTCTTCATAATGTAATTATACTGGATGGGAAATTTTGCTCAGGTTAAAGTCAAGTTTAAGGTATCCATGACAAGAGCAGTGCTGATTTCCACATCAGACCCTTGGATTTGCCACGTTAAAGCGGAACTTCACCCAATAGGGGAAGTTCTGCTTTAAAGTGGTTCTAAAGGCAGAGGGTTCTTTATCTTAATGCATTAAGATAAAAAGCCTTCTGTGTGCAGCAGCCCCTCTCATCCCCCCAAATACTTACCTGAGCCCCACCTCGAACCAGCGATTTTTGCACAAGAGTCTCAGCTGGAAGGAGCTCTCCCTACTCATTGGCTGAGACAGCAACAGGCGCCATTCCCTCCCTCTGCTGTCAATCAAAGTCAGTGAGCCAATGAGGTAAGAGAGGTTGGCGGGGTGAGCCGCAGCCCCGTTTCTGCATGGACACGCAAAGTAGCAGCTCAGCTCAGGTGCCCGCATAGCAAGCTAGTTTTGACAGGTACCCTCTTCTACTTTTGCTCGGATCACCTAGGCCTTTTTTGGACGCAGCTTCCACAGTTCAGGTCCTATTTAAGATGTATGTGCTGAGCAGAGGTACTGAGGATTTCACCATTGTCTTGATCTAACTTAAGTTGGTAGTGACACTGTTGCAGTGGCGGCTGGTGCTCAAATAATTTTTGGGGGCGCAAACAAACTGAAAAATTCAGAAAAATACAAAAAAAAAAAAACCATCAAATGCAGCCACTGCGCCCATCAATTGCAGCCACTGCGCCCATCAATTGCAGCCACTGCGCCCATCAATTGCAGCCACTGCGCCCATCAATTGCAGCCACTGCGCCCATCAATTGCAGCCACTGCGCCCATAATTTGCAGCCACTGCGCCCATAATTTGCAGCCACTGCTCCCATCAATTGCAGCCACTGCGCCCATCAATTGCAGCCGCACTGTACCTATATGAAGGGGTTCACTTCCCACCATCCCTGTGCTGAGTTTCCGGCCAGGCATGTACACCTGCTGTGCCCGTTATAACTGTCCCCACTGATGCAGCGCATCAGCAATGACCCACTGACCTTGTCCAGCAGCAGCATATATGAGGTAAGAGTCGACTTGTATATAGATTAGATTAGAGTAGAACAATAGACTGCTGGGTGAGTCTCATACTTACCTTACAGGCAGCTTCACTCGGGCCGGGCTTTCCACTGAGCTGTCGACGTCACTTGCGGTTCACCACTAGCTTACGGAAACCAGAAGTAACCAGTTAACTAGAAAAACAAAGCACCCGCCCGTAGTAATACTATGGGCGGAAGTTGTGTGGCACTTTAGAATGCGCCACAAAGCAGGTCAAAACCCTGCAAATGAAGCGCCTCGTCTGCAATCTCGTGATTGCTTCCCATTGCATGCATTTTGAACTGCACCCCAACTGCATAGACAGCCCAAAACCAAGGTAATCCTATGGGCATAGTTTACATCATTGCAGTGCAGTTCAGCACAGTTAAAAAAAAAAGTGTGCTGCATTTTTCTGCACCGCAAATGCAGGGAACGCACTTCAAATGCACCGCACTGTGCATTCATTAGCCAAGAAAGCCAAGCCCAAAAATGTATAAAGAATGCACTGCAAACATAGTGCTTAGCACAGCACAAAATGCATTCAAGCGTGCGTCAAGCGCACTTCAAATGCATGCAATTATGCAGTCAAAAACGCACAGTTATGTGCAGTTTCTGGTGTGAATGGACCCTTACTCTTAGGCTCTATTGTGTAACGTAGACACTGCAGTTCACTTCTATACATTTCATAGTGATCTTTTCTTTCTTAACTCTGAAAATAACATAATTAATCACTGTTTTTATTGAGTATCCCTAGGTAAGTAATCCAGAGCTCAGTTCTCCAGGGAAGTACAGCTCTTAATTCTTTGTGTCGTTTCTTAATTATTCTTGACATGACCCATTTTTATGTGCTGTTGTGAGTAGCAGCTGGTACAGAACAGGAATTCTCTTCTTGTCTGTTTCTTGCTACGTGGAGAAGCAAAGCCAGGGCTGCATTCTATTTTTAGGTAAAAACAGATATAGGGCTTTGTATTTTCTTGCTTGTCCTTTTTCTGCATTTGATTCTGTCTATCTAATTTGTTTTCCTTTTTAAAGCCAAGAGTAGGCTGTATAGCAAAACTAAAGTGAGGCTATTACAAGGCTTTTCTTGTAATTTAGGCCTCATGCACACTGGCGTTAATGTTGCTTTTCGAGGAGTCTGCCTTTTTTTTTTTCCTGCCTCTAAACACCCCTCTAAACATACAATATATACAAGACAAAATTTCAGCCCTAAACTAAATTATAAACTAAATTATGGACATATACTTCACATCTGTCACCATTAAAGCGGCCTTCCACCCAAAAGTGGAACTTCCGCTTTAATGCCTCCTCCCCAGCTTCTGTTTGTGAAGCGGAGCTTTTGGGGAGGAGAGAGTAGTGGGTACCCGATTTTGACAGGTAACCCACTGCCACTTCCGTTCCGGTTGCCTTAGGCGATCAGAAGCAGAAGTTTTCTCCATCCCCCCCCCCCTCCCAAAGTCTTCTGGGACACATGACAAGTCCTAGAAGACTTTGGGACCAAAGAGCGCAGCGAACGCTTGCGCATGCACAGTGGGTACTTGGCTGTGAAGCCGCAAGCTGTCACAGCCGGGTGCCCATAGTAGAGATACCGGCACCGCAGAGGGAGGAGAGAGTGTGAAAACTGCTGGGGTGAGTAACACTGCTGGATCGTGGAACAGGTGAGTGTGTGTTTATTAAAAGTCAGCAGCTACAGTTTTTGTAGCTGCTGACTTTTAATAAACACATAAGTGATTGGAACGCCGCTTTTAACGTAAGTGTTAACCATCCATCAGAAGAAACGTGAAAAAGTCAGCTGAAACTGACCTATAATAGTCCATAGAAGTATCCCCAAAATAACGTCCACCACCATGCTTTAGCCAACACCAGGGCCAGAGTGAATCTCCTTTCACCAAACAGACAAAATGCACACTTACCACATCCTAGAACTGCAAAATTATAAGCAGCAAAACAGTGTTTCAGTAGTTTGGACAGGATTCTCCCACATTCGCCCTGGGATTTGGTCACTAATACCTCCTCTCCTCTACTAGGGGCAGTTGTGTGCACTTGGCTGACAGTGTTTTGAAGCACAGCACAAGAAATAGGCATCATAGTGTATTTTATATTTATTTAGTGGTTTGTACTTGTGGGGATGAAGTTTCTAATATGTCCTCTTGCATTAAAACCAAAAATCGCCAAGGTAAGTACAAAGATAAAGCCACCACACACTTACATTAACAGCTTCCACAAAGGGTGACGTCACGATTGTAGCTCTGCCAAACGCGTTTCGCGCCTTCACGTCCTCAGGGGCCCATCCATGTTAGCATATGTGTCTGTGCACACATAGGCATTTAGAGGCAGGAAAAAAAAACACTGCCAGCATGTCCAGGAGCAGAGCGCTTTGGCAGAAAAAAATGCTTGATGTGTGTAAATGCGTATAAACGCGCATTAACGCTAGGCGTGTCAAACGTAGAGCATAAGCTTTGTTAGCCATCCTATAATGTTAGTTCAGTGCTAAAGCGTTTGTTAAAAGACCGTGTTACCTCCTGCGGCAGGCTTGAGACTAGAGTAGGTGGGGTATCAGCCCTGCACTCGGATAAGACTTAGGTCGACCTCTAGGGTGGCCTTACAGCCTGACACTCAACCAATATGTTTCCTTGGACACATAAGATATTTCTGCTAAAGACTGTTTATCCCTGAGATATAGGGTTACACTATCATAATAGCCTATAATTGGAAATTCAGATGCTTAGAAATATGTATTACTGGCTTCTTTTTTTCAACACTCTTTTTAAAGTTCAAGAAAAAGCCCAATGTGCATCTAAAATAGGCATAGTGCCATTACCCAACCGCAGTCACACAAAATGGGAGGTCCCTTGCTCCCATGTACCTGGTCTGGCTTGGCCTTTGGCTGCTCATGTCCCTGGTACTCTTATAGGGCGTACACACGGTCGGACTTTGTTCGGACATTCCGACAACAAAATCCTAGGATTTTTTCCGACGGATGTTGGCTCAAACTTGTTTTGTCTACACACGGTCGCACAAAGTTGTCAGAAAATCCGATCGTTCTAAACGCGGTGACGTAAAACACGTACGTCGGGACTATAAACGGGGCAGTGGCCAATAGCTTTCATCTCTTTATTTATTCTGAGCATGCGTGGCACTTTGTCCGTCGGATTTGTGTACACACGATCGGAATTTCCGACAACGGATTTTGTTGTCGGAAAATTTTATCTCCTGCTCTCCAACTTTGTGTGTCGGAAAATCCGATGGAGCCCACACACGGTCGGAATTTCCGACAACACGCTCCGATCGGACATTTTCCATCGGAAAATCCGACCGCGTGTACGGGGCATTATTCTGGAGAGGCAGGTAACATAAAGTTAATTGTTCAAAGTCTTTCTTTATTTTAGCCAAACTCTAGGAAGATATAAGAAAATGCGTGTAATTGCTAAAAAAAAAAATATAAAACATGTTTGTTACCATTTCAGTCTGCAAATACTTATTGTAAACCTGTGAAAAATCCGTGCTGAAAAAAGTCATCACAACCACCGTCGATTTGCTTGGGATTTATTCCCTGCGGCTGGGTTCACGCTGGTACGACAAACGCTCCGACATTGGGAGCTCATGTCGCATGACGTGTGAAAATCAATGTTTCCCTATGGGAGCCGTCTTAACTGGTCCGACTTTAAAAATGCTCTCTGCACTACTTTGGTCTGACTTTGACCCTACTTCAGCCCATTGAATATCACTGAAGTCGAATCAAAGTCGGATCGCCGTCTTGACTGATCCGACTTTGGCATGCAACATGTGCTCTGATGATCTTGAAGGGGAACTCCACGCCAAATTTGAAAAAAAACGGCATGGGTTCCCCCTCTAAGAGCATACCAGGTCCTTCGGTCTGGTATGGATTTTAAGGGGAAGCCCCGCACCGAAAAAACTGAGTAGTGTCCCCCCCAAATCCATCCATACACAGCCCGGCAGGTCAGGAAAGCGGGTGGGGATGAGCGGGCACCTTGTCCTTATGTTGATGAGGACAAGGGCCTCTTCCCGACAACCCTGGCCTTTGGTTGCTGGGGTCTGCAGGCAGGGAGCTTATCAGAATCTGGAAGCTCCCTTTAACAAGGGGGCCCCCAGATGCCGTTTCCCCCATCCTAGTGTCAAAAATAAAACACAGTACACAGGTTTTTAAAGTAATTTATTGAGGCAGCTCTAGCATCTCTTCCGCTCACTTCTCCCCTCTCTGGCTCTTCTGCCTCCTCCGCTGACGTTTTCTCCTGGTTCTTCTCCCCTCTCCACGTCTTCTCTGCTGATGTCTTCTAGCCCTCTCTGGTTCTTCTCCCTCTGTCTGCTGTCTTCTGCCTCTGCTGGGTCTTTTCTCCAATATCTTCTCGCTCTTTTGCCGGGTCTTCTCCACTGTCTTCTGCCTCTGTTCTTCCGATGTTGACTCGACGTGCTCTCCCGCTCTAATTCTGGGTGCGCAGTGTGCCTCTACTTATATTGGCATGGGGCGGTGTCACCGGGTAATGTCATCCGGAGGCCCCGCCCCTTATGACGTCACCGCCCGCGGCATGATGGGGCAGTAAAGTCATAAGGGATGGGCCCACGGTGACCCCGCTCCATGATAATTTAAGTAGTGGCACACCGCGCACCCAGCATTAGAGCAGGAGAGAGCGTTGAGTCAACATCGGAAGAAGAACAGAGGGAGTAACCCAGCAAAAGAGAGAGAAGACAGCGGAGAAGACCCAGCAGAGGCAGAAGACAGCGGACAGAGGGAGAAGAACTGACAGCGGAGGAGAGATGCTGGAGCTGCCATAATAAATTATTTTAAAAACCTGTGTACTGCGTTTTATTTTTGACGCTTTTTTTTTTAAAATAGGTGAATGGGTAGGGGTACAATCTACCTGATACTCATTCACATAGGGTGGGGGGCCGGGATCTATTCCAGATTCCGATAAGCCCCTTGCCCGCAGACCCCGACAACCAACGGCCTCAAAGCAACCAACGGCCTCAAAGCACCCCCCCATGTTGAGGGCATGCGCCTGGTACAGTTCAGGGGGGGGGGGGCCCGCTCTGACCTGCCAGGCTTTGTGCTCGGATAAGGGTCTGGTTTGAATTGGGGGGGGGGGCACGCCTTTTTTTCAGCGTAGGATTCCCTTTAAAATACATACCAGACCGACGGGCCTGGTATGTTCCTTGAGGGGGAACCAAATGTCTTTTTTTTTTTTTTATTTACATTATGCGTGGAGTTTCCCCTAAAGATTCATACCCAACACAGTGCCTGGATCCCTGTTCATTGAAGTCAGACGCATGTCGGACTTCAAATCGCAGGGCAAAGTTGGATCCAAAGTGGTGCGACTGTTCTGTCATACCAATGTGAACCCGGCCTAAGACGTGATTTGGTTTTTCATTCATTTGAAAGCCAACATCTTTTGGTAAGCAGCCACCCTTACCTTTTACTTCCACTGGATGTCTTGGGGAGCTTTTGTGTCTGCCTATCCCTCTTCTTTCCTCTGGAACCATTCCGGGAATCGCCATCACTATTTTTTGTATTTACATGGACTTTTTTCACTTGCTAAGTTGATTTTTTTTTTTAATGTATTATCACCTGTGTATGGTGGTTTGAGGACTTTTTTTAAACACTTTGTCATTAATATATGTTCACAATATTTTGATCTTGATGAACACTTAAGTATTTGCAAAAAACAAAAAAGTTATTACCTGAAAGTCATGCTGACCCTGTGGATCCAGAACAAGTGTTTAGATTGGGACTTATGACTTAGCTGATCTGCCAAGTTGTTCTGGGTGTCTTCAAAGTATTGAAGGCAGAGAGGCTGCACAATAGCCAGGCAATTAACATTTCAGAAAGATGGCAATGGCAACCCTACAATCCTAAAAAAGGTTTGCCTTAATTCACATAATTTTACAAGAACTAGAAATTACTGCTTTGTAAGACAATGTATTAAAGGTTCTCTAGAGAAAAAGAAGAGGTAGAGTGATGTTACAGAATATAAATAGACGTGGTACGGAATACACAGAACTACAGACTCTGAAAAATATTGACACGCCTTCCTGCTTTGCAAGCATAGTACAGAAATATGCACAATAAGTGGTCAGTGTTGTAGGTAGTTAAAACCGCTCTTGTGTGTGTGTCGGATCTAGGCACCTAGTTTTTTTTAGCTGGAATTTGTCCTAATCAAAGTAATATATTTTATTAGAGGTATTTATATAGTGCGGATAATTTATGCAACACTTTAAATATATTGTACAGTTCACATCACAGCACCAGCTGCCTGAATGGGAAAAAAAAAATGAAGAGTTCGGCAGGAGATCCTGTACTATCAATCTGTAATTAATACACCGACCTCCCTGCTGAGCTATTGTGTTCCAACAGGGGGACTGCCATCCCGTCAGAACACACTGGCCATTGGCTGAGTGCGCTGATTGGATGCCGATTGGCAGACCTTTTATAGTCATGCCCCTTCGACAGAAGCCAGCTCCACAGGCCAAATGTCGGACTGTTTCTATTGAACTGGCCGATGGCGCCCGATAATCTGCCTGTGTGTATGGCCCTTTAGACAAGAGCCAATTAACCTACTAGCATGTCTTTTGGGTGTGGAAGGAAACCCTTGCAAACATGGGGGAATATGCAAACTCAATGCATGGTTGAGATTCAAATCGATGACCCAACACACAAAGTTCTAACCATTAAGCCACTGTGCTGCCCCTGAACTATATAAATAATAACTAGATAGCACTGATGCACATTGTAATGTCCTTTGTTACTTTGCAGCTCCCTGCCATCCAGCAATCTCATCCGAATTCTTCGAATGCAAGATCCTGAACGAGGACAAACTACATTACCTTTTTTGCCAAGAAGCCAGCAAGATGAAGAAATGGAAGATTAAATTCTTCAGCATGCTACCTGAAGACCCTACCTAAGTGAATGGAGAAGTTTAAAGTCCATTTTGATGCTGTTTGTCACAAACTCAAGCATTTCAAACTGAGCATAGGCTAAAAAATACACCAGTAGACGTTACCTTCTGTGAAATTTTGAAAAAAAAAAAGCGATCAGTTGCTCCAGGGATATAAGCAGTTGAAGTTGTATACAAATATACATTTTTTTCAGGAAAAGCTAAGGCTGGCTATAGAGGATTTTTTTCCTGATTAGCCAGCAGGTTTATCAGAAAAAAAATAGAATGGATTCCCCCATCCACACAAACGAGGTGGGTGGAGGAATCCTCCACCTTGGGACATTGTATTCTGACAGAACTCGTCTTCTGTCAGAATACACTGATCAGCGATGCAGCGGACTGTCTGCCGCCCCTGTACGACAGAAGTCAATCATTAGATCTACTTTTTTCGAGTGGAAACCATAAATAAATCAAAATTCATCCTGGTCCCTGCTGAACCAGACAGATTTTGATCCATCTATGGCCAGCTTAAGCTTGTCTTCTTCCTGCCTCTTGTTAGTTAGTAAAGTTATGTTATACCTCTTATTGTTCAATGAAGTTATAACTTATTATGTTAAGTTGAACTTTTGCAGGAAAGGCTGAGGCTTTTTTTGAATTCCTTTAGCTTCCCATCTCTGGATCCACATGTTAGGTATACATGCCTTTTTTAGTGGAGGTAATGGTTGAGCACATGGGGGGGGGGGGGAATACTCGGTTTGAATGGCCTACATTTGTGACCGTTTTACTTTAACGAATTGTGCAATACATTGGCCCACAGGTTATGAAGGTGTAGGCAGCCAGCAGCTGAGGAACTTCCATTTCCAGCAAGCTTTACTACTGTGTGCAGGCCATGACGGTACCAGGATTTCCTCAGCAACCATAGGCCACAAATCTCAATGGGCAATTTCTTAAAGCCCAATTGAACATTCAGTTTAAATTGGCTAAATACATTCCAGGTGCATCAGGGTCTTTTTTTTTTTTTTTTTCTAAAGCAGCCATAGACAGAGAAGAATAGTCTGCTCCCTGTCAGCAACTCTAGAGAAGGACCTTTCCTTTCTGTGGGGAAGCAGTGGGCTCAGAGTCTCCAGAGGTCTAACACACCCCTTACTGAGTCAAAGCTATAGCTCTGTAATTCGCAAAACCCCCTGCAAGTTACAGAGCTCTGACTAAAGCTTTATACACACTATACAATCTTGTTTAAATTTTTATCTTTTAGATTTACCAAAAACCATATAATATGAGGTCAAACCTTAAGAGTTTCAATTTGTATGTGATAAGGCAGGCCCTTGCACTACATGGTTTTAGTAAATCTAAAGGAAATCAGACACACAAGTTGTATAATGTGTATGGGGTCTTAGGCAGGTAAATTACTACAAAGAAATCCCTGCTTCCCCCACAGAGAGCAAGGGTCCCACTCTGCAGCATTGCTGGCAAGTAACCGGCTTATCTAAATAGGCTGTGGCTGATTTTTTAAAGAAAAAAGACTTTGCACATTTTCTCTTTTGACACACCTGGAATGTATTTAGCCAATTTAAAGTAAAAGTTCAATTGGTTGGGCTACAATACAAAATTGTGGCAGTGCTAAGATATAAACAGAGATGCACATGACAAATATTACAGCTCAGCATGTTCCTTCCCCAGCCTTGAGGAATAGGTGTTCCTCCTGCCCTGCATATGACAGTGCTATACACAGTGCCTTACCATGTAATAATCAGGCCTTGACATTGACACCTGGGGACTGTGACTTAAGCCTAGTACACATGGGCCTAATGCTGTGCGGCATCGGCCGATTCAATAGAAACCGGCTGACCTTCAGCCCGTGTGTACAGCAGCAGGTCTGACAGAAGCCTGCCATTTGGTCATGATTGAAAAAGGTCTGCCGACTGGCCATTGCCTGAGAGCGCTGACCAGAGTGTTCTGGCCAGGGGGCCATCCCCCTGTCAGACCACAATAGAACAGCAGGGGAGATATCTGCGCTAACATCAGATTTTTAGTACAGCGGCTCAGACCTTAGCAGTCAACACACTGGGTTGAACGATAAAAAACACTAGTAGCACGTACAAGGCTTTAAGCTATGAATATGCTGGCTTACAGAAGCTTCAGTTTGCATACCTACTTCGATAATGCACCCTATTGCAATGTTAGGTCTTACATCGGAGGCTCTCAGCTTTGTCATGCATATCTCAGTTTATAGATATTTCTGTTTTTGTATTCACCTGTTAATATAACAAAACTTTGTATATCAATGTTTTTTCTGTACTTTTCTTACTGGGTTCTGTACATATTTTGTGTATTTTATATTTTCCATGTTTTGTTGGAATCCTTGGAGAAAGCTGACAGCTTTCAAAAGTTTAAAGTTGAAATACTGTTTTAGCTATTGTTTAATAGTAAAGTTATTTTATTTATTAAGTTGGTTTGAATCTATATGTAGCATAACAATATTCACACATAATCTGCAGTATATTAAGGTAATGTTTGACACCTAAATCTGAACTCCAGTACTGTTTTTTTTATTTAAAAAGTCCGATTCCCAATAGCTGTTGAAGAAGAAAAAAATAAATAAAAATCAAAGAGAAAAAAAGGGGTTCCAGGTAGCCTCCTAGCAGAGTAAGCTTTATTTAGTGTAGCACAAATAAAAAAAAAACTAGTGCACTCACAAGTCTAGGTGACAAAATTGGCATGTAACAAAGTGGAGACAGTCCCAGAGCCGGAGACTCGGGTCTTCAAGTTGAAGCCTCTGTGAAGGTATCAGTCACTGCAAATACACGTAGAACCACAGATGCTGTAACTGGGATGGGTGCCTCCACATCTGGTAAACATCCAAATCACCTCCTGTTTTATGTCCACTGCAGGGAATCATGGGAAACATGTTTCAAAGAGAAGGTCTTCCCCTTCAGTTTGAAAAAAAAAAAAAAAAAAACCATCCCCTCACGCCAATACTTGTCTCCTCTCTGGTACAGTCCCGTGTAGACCTGCCATTCTTCTTCCAGGATACCTAACCCACTCCCTGGGCACCCATGCTGTCATTGACTTGCCCCCTGGGGGCACTTCATATGGCATCCTTAACTTAAAGTACTGCTGGACTGAGCATTGCTCACACGTCCATTAAGTACCACCCACCACTGCCGCCTTAGAGGAAGTAACCCGAATTTCACAAGCCCCTGGGGGCACATAGCACAGCCCGGACTAACAGAACTGCTGGGCTGAGCAGTGCTCAAATTTTTGGTATAACACATTGCTTTTGCCTTAGAAGAAGAAGGAACCCTAATGTTGCTGGGCTGGGCACGAAAAAAGGTATTATAGGGTTTTCTTTTGTTATCACACCCTGGGGGGGGGGGGGGGCAAGGGATGCTTGAAAAGGTAGAGATATGTAGGGAAGCTAACTATAAGTATGTAGAAAGTGAAGTCTGTTGGCATACTTGTTCTCTTCAGTGCCTACATAGTGAATGAATGAAGACTTAAAAGATCTAGAAGCTTGCACCTTTAAAAACAAGCCAGCAATGGCCGCTCCCAATTATGGCTGTCTTGACAGACTCCCTTTAATATAGAGTTAGGTGGTACTTTGCCCACCTGTGTAGATTACAATTGCACACATTTTGGACAGATCAGGTCTTGTCTTAAAGCATGACTTTTTCTGCTTCTACCAACAATGAAACAGTACAAGTCTCCCTCCTCGTGGCGACTACCTATTGGATTGTCTGGTATCCTGCACCGCTCCTCAAGGCAGCTTTGTTCTCCAGTGGCACCAGTACTCCCTGGACTTCCCGCCGGGTGTTCCCACTCTGTTACCATCTGCCTGTCACCACAGATTTCTTTGTGAGTGTATTTTAATTGTATCATTGTGTCTTTTATAATAAACTGTGCTACACCAATGGCGGCTTGGCGCCTCTTTCCCTCCCCTCTTCTATTACGAGACTCTGCTACTACTTTCCTTTAAAACACTTGCAATTTAGGTTAACTTTTTTTCTGTTTTGAGTTGGTGTCAGTGGGTAAAATCATCCACAGATTTTTCTGTACAGTATTTGGAACTTGAGCAGCAAGATCTCACAGTCTGCAGCCATTACTATGTGGGGAGGGGGGACCTTTTTATTAGGTAAAAGGGTATAAATCATTGTATAACCATAGATTTTTAGGCTCATAATTAAGGAACCCTATACTTTCATTCCAGGTGCAAAATGTCCATTCCCTTTGAACATGTTTTAACGGTCAATAGTTTTTTTATTGAAAATATTAAAGTATCACATACAAGCAGCCAAGATGTATAAAAATACTGTGTGCGAACATACAGTCTGAGCATATACAGAGTATCCAAAAGTGAGTACACCCCTCACATTTTTGTAAATATTTTATTATAACTTTTCATGTGACAAAACTGAAGAAATGACACTTTGCTACAATGTAAAGTAGTGAGTGTACAGCTTGTATAACAGTGTAAATTTGCTGTCCCCTCAAAATAACTCAACACACAGCCAGTAATGTCTAAACTGTTGGCAACAAGAGTGAGTACACCTCTAAGTGAAAATGTCCAAATTGGGCCCAATTAGCCATTTTCCCTCTCCGGTTTCATGCTACTCATTAGTGTTACAAGGTCTTGGGTGTGAATGGGGAGCAGGTGTGTTAAATTTGGTGTTATCGCTCTCACTCTCTCATACTGGTCACTGGAAGTTCAACATGGCACCTCATGGCAAAGAACTTTCTGAGGATCTGAAAAAAAATAATAATTGCTCTACATAAAGATGGCCTAGGCCAGTGATGGGAAACCTTGGCATCCCAGATGTTTTGGAACTACATTTCCCATGATGCTTTACTACATTGCATGGGAAATATAGTTCTAAAACATCTGGGGTGCCAAGGTTCACCATCACTGGCCTAAGCTATAAGAAGATTGCCAAGACCCTGAAACTGAGCTGCGGCACAGTGGTCAAGACCATACAGCGGTTTAACAGGACAGGCTCCACTCAGAACAGGCCTCGCCGCGGTCGACTAAAGAAGTTGAGTGCACGTGCTAAGTGTCATATCCAGAGGTTGTCTTTGGGAAATAGACGTATGGGTGCTGCCAGCATTGCTGCAGAGGTTGAAGGGGTGAGGGGTCAGCCTGTGAGTGCTCAGACCATACACCGCACACAGCATCAAATTAGTCTGCATGGCTGTCATCCCAAAAGGAAGTCTCTTCTAAAGATGATGCACAAGAAAGCCCGCAAACAGTTTGCTGAAGACAAGCAGACTAAGGACATGGATTACTGGAACCATGTCCTGTGGTCTGATGAGACCAAGATAAACTTATTTGGTGGTGTCAAGCATGTGTGGCGGCAACCAAGTGACTAGTATAAAGACAAGTGTGTCTTGCCTACAGTCAAGCATGGTGGTGGGATTGTCATGGTCTGGGGCTGCATAAATGCTGCCGGCACTGGGGAGCTACAGTTCATTGAGGAAACCATGAATAGCAACATGTACTGTGACATACTGAAGTAGAGCATAATCCTCTCCCTTCGGAGACTGGGCCACAGGGCAGTATTCCAACATAACCCCAAACTCGCCTCCAAGACGACCACTGCCTTGCTAAAGAAGCTGAGGGTAAAGATGATGGACTTGCCAAGCATGTCTCCAGACCTAAACTTTATTGAGGATCTGTGGAGGAGCACAAGGTCTCTAACATTCATCAGCTCCATGATGTCCTCATGGAGGAGTGGAAGAGGACTCCAGTGGCAACCTGTGAAGCTCTGGTGAACTCCATGCCCAAGAGGGTTAAGGCAGTGCTGGAAAATAATAGTGGCCACACAAAATATTGACACATTGCGGCCAATTTGAACATTTTCACTTAGGGGTGTACTCACTTTTGTTGCCAGCAGTTTAGATATTAATGGCTGTGTGTTGAGTTATTTTGAGGGGACAGCAAATTTACACTGTTATACAAGCTGTATACTCAATACTTTACATTGTAGCAAAGTGTAATTTCTTCGGTGTTGTCACATGAAAAGATAATAAAATATTTACAAAAATGTGAGGACTGTACTCACTTTTGTGAGATACTGTACATGAAGCAGGACCTAAAGGACCTTAATATGAAATTCAGGACACAACCTAGTCACACAAAAAGAGTAGAGGTAACAATATATATGACAAGACATGGTCATCATATATCAAAACACTGCAACAGGTAAATAAAGCAAAACAAATCAGCCGCACTGGAAAATAAGGCCACAGTACAAACAGAAATACCCAGGAGTGAAAAGAAGAACCAAAAGAAGAGAAAGGGGTAAGATAAGTAGGAAAAAGAAGACAAGACCTAATAACCACAGGAAGAAAACCTCCTAAGCGGTCACCAGAGACAAAGTGACCGCTCCCCACAATTGTAATTTTTAGCTTGTAGCTTTTAGCTTGTAGGACATAGTAAGTTTGCCAGAGGGTCATTCAGCAAAGCAATTTGAGCAGGGTTGCCCAACCTTTTGAAGAGCAAGGTCCACTTAAGCAATTTGGTAAGCAGTCGTGGGCCACGATGAGCAGAGCGGGTGAATAACAGGTCTATGTTCACTCTGTCTATGTAGAGCAGACACAGCCTGCACTACTCTATAGGCCCTCCAATCCTATCCGCCCAGACAGGAGTGGACGGACCCCATTCTGTTTTTGTTTTTTTTAGTGGATCGGATTGGAGGTAGGCAGGTGTAAACAGACACAAATCTGTTTACATCTGCCACTCCATAGAGGTGAATGGAGGGTCTAATTGGGTCCACCTGAAAAACACAGGTGGACCTGATCATGTGAAAGGGGCCCACTGCCTCGTACACACGTTCCGAATATCGTACGACCCTTCTCGCTTAATAGTCGCAAGTAGAAATTGAATAGCTAAATAAAGTCACGAAAATTCTCATACGACACAAAAAAATCGGAAGTGATGTCATGTGTTGTAATGTATTTGTATTGTATTTTCGGACGACAACTATACTGACTGAACGAAAATCGTACGAGGAAAATTTTCGTGCATGTCCGAATAATATCGGATGAACGGTCGTGATCAGCTGTCAAAAGTAGTATACACACAATCCGAATATCGTACAATCCTTTTCGTACGATATTCGGATCGTGTGTATGGGCCATTAGGCTGCTTTTACACTGATTCGCTGCGTGGGTGCATCACAGTGCACCTGTGGCTTTCCTGGGAGTTAGGTGCACTTTGCCATAGAATTTTATTATATCTTGCAGGTGTGGTACAGTTTCTGAAAGCACTCAGAACCCACAGGTAATAAAAGAAGTCTATGACTCAGTAGTGCAGATTCACTGCACCTGCTGATTAGTGTAGAGAACTGATATGAAAACAATAGCATTAAAAATTGGTGAAGCTCTTGTTACGGTGATCCGAGTTATTGTCACTTGTGCACCACATACCCTGAACGCCACCACGTAAGACTCCCCTTAGGGTATACACTCACCAGATATTGCTATTTCATGCGCCTTAAGGTAAACTTTTGTTGTCACTTCGAAGGTATCCCCTAATTCTGTTGGGATTCTATTAGGATGGAGGCATGGATGGCTCCAAAGCAGCAGGATCATATGAAAGAGTAAAATTGCCACATAGCGTAATCCTGTTTTTCAAAATTGTATTGTAGCCAATAGCCCCCCCCATACATAATATACGTACTAGCTTGTCAAAACAATAGAGCAGTGTAAAGAGTAAATCGTAGCGTAGTCACCAGTCCTGCTGTATAGAAAGCCACCTGTATCAAACGAACAGTCGCGCTGATTCCTTCCTGGTGGTTCCCAGCTGACCGTGACACACAAACGTTACGGTCGTCGTGGAGATCACGCAACTGACGCGTTTCATCACTTCCGACTTCAACTGAGGGCGTGATCTCACAACGTCACAATCCGGTTTAAAATAGAATAGGATCAGTGACTCAGCCAATCAACCTATCGTGTACCAATCATTCCTCCCCCTGTGCACAAAACATAATATAGTCGATGTACACTGTGAATCAGCTCATCTGCTTCGGTCCCGGGGAATACACGCTTTATTTTTCAGCCGTTCCCGCGTGCTGGCTCTGTCAGCGCTCCGCTCTGTCTACCTGCCACCGGCGTCACTGCGCATGTGCGAGCTCCGTGTTCGGTACCCCTGGTGTCAGAGCTACAGCTCACCTTCATTCCCTCCACCAGCTCTCCTGTCTCCGGTCTCGGCGGACGATAGGACAGCAGCTGCAGCGATCCTCAACAGCACATAGTCCAAGGACGGGATTTGCGGGAGGCGGCTAGACAGCCTTTCCTTAGGCCTGCATGGTACTAGGGGGGAGCTTCACGGGCTCAGCATCGACTCTCGCCCAACGCCCACAACCAGCCCCTCCCTCCTTCAAAGATATTATTATTAGAGGTGGACATGAATCTCTTCAGACCTCTGATAGGTCTGGAAGCTTCCCTGCAGGCTCTACACCTTTTGCATGAAAATAAAAACATCCCTATCCCAAAAGAAGGGAGGTCTGGTGGGAGGGTCTAATACCATTTTAAAAACCCTATCACTGAAGCTGGGTGCTTTTCTGTAAATAAATTTGGGAACAGGAGGGAGTACAGTATTGAGCTTTTTATCTAACAGTAATACATGCCAGTGTTCTTTAAAAATGGGTTCCACTTCTCTAAACTGTGAATGAAACCCCGAAATAAAGCCCCATTCTTGACTGTGATTCTGTTTATTCGGCGCTGTTCCCCTTAGACAATCCTCTCTGGGTATTGTTAATACCTCCTCCACTATGTTGTTTAGGAACTGTGGGTTATAACCCTTAGCCTCAAACCTGTCTGTCAATACCTTTGACTGGTAGATGAAGTTGTCAGTCTGGGAGCAATTTCTTTTCACTCTCATGATCTGACCCTTGGGGATGTTCTTTAACCAGAGTGGATGATGTCCACTCTGTATTGGAAGGTATCTGTTGGCTTAAAAAAAGACTTTTGTCTCTAATCTGTCATTCTGACGATATACATTGACATATCAAAAAGGAATCTCTCTACTCCGCTGAGTTGTGAGCTTAATATTGTTGTTGTTAATACCACCCCCCCTATTGAATCGGGTCGGAATTCTTCCCGGCGCAATCGAGGACGTGGTAAACAAAAAAGAGATCGTAATAATAGGGACTCATTTGAACAAGACCCCAAGAAACGCACAGTGGATGCAGATCCCGCGGACACACACACTGTCTTTGCTGGTGCTGATTCTGACCCACCTGCAGATACGGATCCATCTGCAGTTTTGGATCAGACATCCACTTTGGGGACCAATGATAATATTTCTCGGTCACAAGAGATTTCCAGCCACTCTAATACCCATTCCCTTTTAGGCCATACGAAGATGGTTCTACAGAAATCTTTAAACCCGGTACAGGATCCGTGTCCCCACAAACAAAGGAAATAGAGGCCTGGATTCCTTTGTGGTCCGGATTCAGCAAACCACCTAAGCGTTATCAACCTATCTTCTTTTGAGCTATCGGCTGCTGAAATTCAGGTATTATCTCGAGGACTAACATTCTGTCCTGAACAGAATTTTGATGTCTTCGAAACCATCACAGACATACAACTTTTCGCACGCAGATTACTGTTGAAGTACCTGCATGCAAAAGATGACTCCAATAATGACACTGTCGACTGGTCAACATATAGCATGAAAGAATTCAAAGCCTTACAAGATCTAACTCTTCTTTACGAAGAGAATAACACAATAGATCTGATTGATCAAATCGATCTTGATGCCCTGCTGGATGAGGTTGAGAAATCAACCCCAAATCCTATCACTATGTTTAAGAAAGCCTCCACTTCATTTCCAAACTCCAATACCAACCCTAATGTAACTATCTTTTTAAAACAGACTACACTCAAATTCATTTTAAATGGTCTGGAATACATATTGTATCACAACCACTTTTGCTTTGATGGCTCCCACTACCTCCAGGTACAGGGCTTGGCCATGGGGACGTGTTGCGCCCCGTCCTACGCCAATCTGTGCCTGGGGGAGAGGGAGCAGTCACTCCTGGATGATGAGGGTGTTGTCTTATACACTAGCCACATCACCAAGTGGCTTAGGTATATAGACAACATTTTCGTCGCCTGGGAGGGACCCGAGGCCAAACTTCTCGAATTCTTTGATCTGATCAATATTAGTGATCGTAATTTGAAATTCGCCATGACCTACAACCACGACAGTGTCACATTCTTGGATGTCTTGCTTTCAACCGCGCCCGAAGGGAAAATATCCAGTACCCTTTTCCGCAAGAACACCGCAGGCAACACAGTGCTCCACGTGGACAGTTTCCATCCTTTACCTCTCAAGAACTCCATTCCTTACGGGCAGTATTTGCGACTACGTCGCAACTGTTCCAGTGACAGCCTATTCATCAGAGAGGCCGGTAACCTCCAAAACCGACTGTTAGCACGCGGATACAGTCGGTCATGCCTGAAAAAGGCATACAACCTAACTATGAAACAAGCGCGACTTAACTTACTGTTTAAACCCAAACCTCCCATGAAAGCGGATTCCAATCCCACTTGTATTGTGATGCGCTACTCAAGCCAAAATGTGGCCATGAAAAACATTTTACAGCGGCATTGGAGCATTCTAACTGATGATCCTAAACTTAGGCACTTCATTCCCAGTCAACCTGCGATAACTTACAAACGAGCGACCTCAATTAAGGACAAACTTGTCCAAAGCGAATATAAAAACGAATATAAAAGATCCAAACATTGCTCCATAGCCGGATCTTTTCCATGTGGACATTGCTCCTACTGCCCACTAATAAGAAAAGACAAGATCTTTTACTTGCCAAATGGAGAAGTCTTTAGGCCCACACACTTCGTGAATTGCCAGACCCGTGGAGTGGTTTATTTCGTGGAGTGTGAATGTGGCGCCTATTACATAGGTAAAACAAAACAGGAATTTTGGAGACGTATATCCAAGCATATGTATAGCATGCAAGTAGGTAACCCATACCTCCCAGTTGGGAGACACGTTGTCTCCAAACATGGTTACATAGTACCCAAAGTAACGTTTACTGCTCTGTATAGAATGCAGATACCAGACAGAGGGGGTGATTGGAATAAGACCCTATTACAGAAAGAGCAAAGGTGGATATTCCAGCTACAGGCCACATCATTTCCAGGCCTTAACGAATCCATCTCATTTGCTCCTTTCCTAAGAGGCTTTTCTTCAGGCAAAACACATGGAAGGTAATGCGTGCGCGACCCGGCACCCTCACCTTTGGGAATGGCTGCCCGGGAGGGGGTGCACCTTTTAACTAATGTAATAGCCCATTCACCTTTTAACATCAGCCATGAACCCCCATACATTCTGTCTGGTATCTCATATGCTTTTTCCTTCAGCTACCATTATTAAATATAGACCCCTTTAGGTCTCTTTGTTCCAACACCGAAATACAGTAGTCTTTGAAGGTTCTTCATATAGGGTTTCCCTGCCCAGCACCTAAGGATAGTAGCCTTTGGATGTCCCCATATTCCTCTAATTGGACACATATGAGGTCACTGTTGCAGAGGGCCCCACTTCATTTATGTTTTCACCTCATTTTTCAATTACTTCTTATTTATTTTTTCTACGACTGTAAAAGTTTTCAGTTGTAACTCTATCAACTTTAATATACATTTAACCAGTTTCGATGACATATGGACTTTGCAGTGCACCACATGGCTCACAGCCTTTAATCTAATACTTAAACCAACGTACATCTACAGTTGCGCTACGTGTATTACTCAAAATTGGTGGTGCATGTGTGGTGCATATCATCATACATTGTACTAGGGACTAGGCAATGGACACCAGGCATTGATATCTATTGATCCTAATGTCTTGATTTCCCTGTAATATGTTCATTTTATTTATTCTTTTTCCCCCTTTATCAGCGACAACATCCTTCTCTGATCTGCCGACTCTGTAGGAGCGGGATCCCCGCTGTAACGCTCCTTCCTGGCAGGGTGGGGAGACACAAGGGCCCTGTGTCTCCCTATGCATCCACTGGGTGGCAGCACCACCCGGAATGCAGTTTTGTACCTGCCAGCGGCGTTTAGAACTACGTCCGCGCGCCGTGGTCATGCCTGCGCGCGCGTGAACCTACTTCACGCGCGCATGATGTCATGGCGCACACGCAGCTGCGGTGGACGTAGCGGCGGAGCCGGGGACATCCTTTCGGAACGCCGGGGGAGCCACACTGGAAGTGACGCTCGGCGCCATTTCTCCTGGTGGACGGGGGAACTCCCGGGAGGTGGAGCAGTGGCACCTGCATACAATCTAGGCAATTAGCACTTTGATATGTTCACTTATATAAGGTGATTGGACATTGTGGGGATTTGCTGATACCCCACATGTCCCATTCGGATATGCACACGTCTGCAGCGGCAACCAAGCATCGGTGAGACTACCTACACTACTTTAACACACTATAGATAAAAGGAAGATGAGAGCAAGGTGTGTACAAGGGAAGGGAGGCCAATATCCTAGTGAATTGAACTATAAAGAGAAATATGCACTAGGTGTGCATTTTGGGTCGCCCTTAATGGATATTGTTGGCCAAAAGTGAGTATTAATTCTCATAGATTGTTATGTATAAAAGTGCACTAGAGTGCCATCTTTATTAAACACATTCAATGCATAAAAAAGGGAGTAACAGTAGGAATTACAATTGTATAAAGTGCAAATACAAACACTGTACATTCACTTGCATATAGAGGATAAAGCACCCATGTGCCTACAGCCCGCAGCCTGTATGTGGAAAATCAGGCGGATGAGGTGTATGGCATGTACCCGACATGTTTCGGAGATGGGTATGTATTACTCCTTCATCAAGGGATTTATGATTAGGTGCTCAAATCTATCTGTAAATATCAAAAAACAAAAGAATATAGTAGTAAAAAATATCTGTGTCGTCATAAATTATATGCGACTACATTTTTGCAATATATGCGATTTTAGTAATTATTGAAAGAAATAATATAGGGAAAGTATAATATGGACTAGTTATACTTACATCAATCTGATTCATAAAGACAAAAAACAACGATAAAAAACAATGAAAGTGGAAGCAGGCTGGCTTCTGGTTCACATAACACAGGGTGAGCAACCCGGAGTGTGATGCAGGGCGTTGCAGCACTTTCACAAGGGATGACCGATGGAGATCTGTGTGTTTAAAAAGTAATGTTTGTAAGTATACAAGGCATATAATTAAGCCAATGCTCTGCTGAAGGATAAAATAGTCATTCAGCTGTGGTTCACAAAAAAAAAAAAAAAAAAAAAAAAAAAAAAAAAAAATAGTAGGTATGTAAGGTAAGTATTCAAGTAGTCTGGAACAAAATGTCCTTTTACATTACCTTGTGGCTATTTGATAATCTCTCAAGACTCAGACCTCCAGGCAGCAGTTTAAAAGACTGACAAATGCCCAAGGAGTGTCTGTGTTCTAAATAGGACAACTGATTGGACATCAGCCAATCAGTGTCCACTCCACATAATCAGCTGCAGGATTAGCAGCCATGTGTGGAGATCGGGCATCCCCCAGACGACGAGGCGCGCGGCGTAGCCACGCCCACAGGGGCGTGATGACGTCACGCGTCACGACGTCACCGGCGGGTATGCGGTCCCGGCGCGACTAACGAAAGCCACACCGGGAACCGTACAAGAGCTCGTCCACACGTGAAAGGCCTATGGGGCGCGCAACCAGGTGCTGCCCCATGGCCATGCGTGCGTAGAGCTTACCCGCCGGGTGTCCGTGCGCAAGCGCACATCCAACACCAGGGAGGAACTGCGCCATCTTGTGGATGGATGTAAAAGGTGAACTGGATGGATCACAAAAAGCCAGCCTGCTGTACATAAATACATAAATAGGGTAAAAAATGGATATATAGAAACATGAAGAAACAAAACAAGAAAAAGAAACACATGTATTACATGACCAAAGGTTGCATGGAACAATTTGCGAAATACCAGTCAGTTTCAAACAATGTTATTAAAATAAACAAAATCTTCACAATCTCTGAAGTAAACACAAAGTATTCATTACTTTAGAACAGTTCGTATTCTAGCAATATAAGGAACCCAGATATACATAGCGTTCAAACATGCAGTACAGCGATGACCCAGATCAAAGACAGTTCAGATACATGTGAACATAGTGTCCTGCATCCACACCTGTATCAATCTGGAGATACTCCATTGCACCGACAGATACCACCTAGTACACAAAATGTCAAAGAAAAATGAGATTACTAAACTGGAAAGCAAGACGAAACAATGGGACACACCAGGAGGTCCCTATAGATCTAGTTCACAGACCCCTGATGTGAACCCAGGAAGGAATGGTTTGAAATTAAAGGCCCCGTTGAGGCCAGGTGGATAATTGGCCCGTAGATTATGTATCCATCTCAGTTCGCATTGGAGAAGACGCTTATTAAAATCTCCTCCTCTCGGACCGAAGTGGATGCGATCAAGGGCCAAAAAATATACTTTGGGGGTTGATGAGGGGTGAGCCATTGCCATATGGCGACCAATAGGGAGGTCTGGATCGCGTTTGCGTATGGTGCCAAGATGCTGGTAGATGCGTTTCCAGAACTCGTTTATGGTCTTACCAACATAGTAGCACCCGCATTCGCAGGTCAGTAAATATACTATTGCTGGGGTTTTGCAGTTAACGTAATGCCTGGGGGTGAACCTTTGGCCATTGGGCAAAATAATGTTTTTTCGTTTGTCCATATATTGGCAATAGTGGCAGCCCCCACACATATATGTTCCCAATACTTTACATGGATCGCCTTTACAGGTTTTGTACTCACTATTGACTATTTTGTCTCCTATAGATGGTGGCCTCCTATAAGTGACTATTGGGGCACTAGGGACAAAGGGGGCCAAGGTTTGGTCCATAGTTAATAAGTGCCAGTATTTATTTAGAATGCGCTTTATCTGCCTATGTTCTGAAGAATATGTCGTGATAATTCTGGTTGTTTCATCTTTACTGGGTTGTTTGTGTACATTAAGTAAGTCACGGCGAGATTGATTGAGCGCTCGTTTATACGCTTTTTTTAGACAGGTGTTTGAGTATCCTCTTTCGAGGAGTCTCTTTTTTAGGGTATTGGCTTCTGTTTTAAATCTGGCATCATCGGAGCAGTTGCGGCGTGCTCTTAGATATTGGCTATATGGTATGGAGGTTAAAAGGGGCTTGGGATGAAAACTACTTGCGTGCAACAGGGAGTTGCCGGCTGTGGGTTTTCGGTATAGTTCACTAGAAAGATTGCCATCTAGTGATCTTTTGACCAATACATCCAAGAATATAATTTCCTTTGGACTATGGGTCATTGTAAATTTTAAATTAAAGTCGTTCTTGTTAATGCAGTTAAGAAATTCATGTAGTAGTTCAGTTGGCCCATCCCATATCAGGAAGATATCGTCTATGTAACGTCGCCATGTAATAACATGGCGCATATACACAGACAACGACTCCTGGACAAGCAGTGAATGTTCCCACTCCCCCAGGTACAGATTGGCGTACGATGGGGCACAACATGTCCCCATCGCCACGCCCTGTACCTGGAGGTAGTGGGAACCATCAAAGCAAAAGAAGTTATGATTGAGTATAAACTCAAGAGAAGTCAAGATAAATTCAATATATTTGGGTTCAGAATCGCTATATTGTCGCAAAATGTGTTGTATGGCTGATAGCCCTTTGGCATGGGGGATAGTGCAATACAAGGATTCCACATCGATGGCTACCAATTGGGTGCCTTCTTCTATGTGTATATCTTGAATAATCTGTAAGAAGTGGATTGTATCGCGTACATACGATGATAGGCAAGTGACTAAAGGTTTTAGATGGTTGTCAACTACACGACTGAGATTTTCTGTTAGGCTTCCACAGCCTGAGATGATAGGTCTGCCCGGTGGTTTTTTCTTTTGTTTATGCAACTTCGGTAACGCATAGAAAGTTGCCTCTTTGGGATGGCTAGTCCTAATGAACTCCCAAACTTGTTTAGATATTGCATTGTGTTGAAATGCAGTGTCAACAAGTGTATAGAAGTCGTGAGTGAATTTGTCCAATAAAGATTTAGAAATGGGGCGGTACCATTCATGGTTTTGTAATATGTCCATGCACATCTCTGTGTATTGTACATTGTCCATAACCACGACGTTGCCGCCCTTGTCAGAGGGTTTAATGACAACGTCGTGGTTACGTGACAGCGCCTCCAGAGCCAACCGTTCATCACGGTTGAAATTGGGGTGTGAATGCGAAAAGTTTTTCATTTTGTTGATATCTGTTGATACCAATTTAAGGAAAGCTGCAGCGTTGGGGTTGGAACTAGGCGAGGGGTATAGAGTAGATTTGTTTTTCAATGTACATACTTGCGTATGTGAAGTTGGTATAGCATCCATGTTCCTGTCGGGGTCATGGGTGTTATCCTGGGTCAAAGGATTTTCAAAATCGTTTTCGTCTAGCAAGGCAACAAGATTATCTAATGCTTGAATCTCTTGATTTGTGAATTTCTGTTCCATCAAGGGTTTTTTTGCATAAAGGCTTTTTAGTAAGACTTTGCGGATGAATAGATGTATATCTTTAATGGCTCCAAATCTGTCCAGACGAGTGTCTGGACAGAAAGTGAGGCCACGTCCTAGAACAGCCAATTCGTGTTCATTGAGTGAGTATGATGATAAATTGACTACATTTAGCGTGGTTGATGTTGATTGGGTTTGTGGGCCTTGGATGACTGTGTTTTTGTTTGTTTTTGATGCGTTTGCATGCGGCCTCGCATTTGGTCTAAAAAAGTTCCAGGGGGCATGGATTGTGATTGTGGTGTAGTGGGCATAAAGGATGATGTATTCAAAGACGATCCGGAACAACTGGCCGGAGTCTGTACATCTGATGTGTCGCTATTAAGATGCTGGTTAATATGGGAGCCATTACTTGCCTGTGAAGGGGAGCTCTCCATGTGTGAAGACTCATCATAGGATTCATTGCCCTGGCGACGCCGTTTAAATTGTCGACGACCTTTGTTATGAGCAGAGGGCTGTAGGGAAGAAGAGACAGGTGAGTATACACAAGATTCAGATGCGTTTTTTTGTTGTTTGTTTCTTTGTGGTTTTTTGGAAAATTTATTGTTTGTATTGGTTTGCCATTTATAAGCTCTACCGTCTTCAAAGGCTTTCCTATCGCGTTGTAATTTTTTGTCCTTTTTAATTAGTATATTTTTGTTAAACTCTTCTAGATGTCGTTTTAGTCTTTCTTCTGACTCAGAGAAGGACACATGAGTTTTTAATGGTGACATTTGATTTTGTAATTTTTCCAATTTGCTATCTATGTCAGTTATACGTTTGGTATACTCATCAATGAGCAGCAGCATCATTTTCCTTGAGCATTCCTTTAAGTTTTCCTCCCACACCACCTTAAAGCTAGGGTCTATATGCTCAAAAGTAGGAAAAATTTGTACCCTAAGTCCAAAGGGGTTTAGATTAACCGAAATGTAATCTTTAAAGGATTTAATATGCCAGTGCAAGAGAGATTTTTTCTCTAACAATTGACTTAGGGTAGAGAAAGTTGTAGACAGTTCAAAATCAAGAGATTCTTTCTTTTCAAATTCATTGTGTACTTTGGACATGAAGTCCGTCCAGTGACTTCCTTGGTATAGAGCCATACTGACAGAAAAAAAAAAAAAAAAAAAAAAAAAAAAAAAGGGAAAAATAGGGAAAACAAGATCAAACAATGCAATCTAGACTAGTTCGTTGTATGTACACACGTTGCTTCCCATGGAGGAGGGACTTACACCGGTATTTGCTACCTATCATGAAAGATAAAAGGAAGATGAGAGCAAGGTGTGTACAAGGGAAGGGAGGCCAATATCCTAGTGAATTGAACTATAAAGAGAAATATGCACTAGGTGTGCATTTTGGGTCGCCCTTAATGGATATTGTTGGCCAAAAGTGAGTATTAATTCTCATAGATTGTTATGTATAAAAGTGCACTAGAGTGCCATCTTTATTAAACACATTCAATGCATAAAAAAGGGAGTAACAGTAGGAATTACAATTGTATAAAGTGCAAATACAAACACTGTACATTCACTTGCATATAGAGGATAAAGCACCCATGTGCCTACAGCCCGCAGCCTGTATGTGGAAAATCAGGCGGATGAGGTGTATGGCATGTACCCGACATGTTTCGGAGATGGGTATGTATTACTCCTTCATCAAGGGATTTATGATTAGGTGCTCAAATCTATCTGTAAATATCAAAAAACAAAACACTATATGTTATGCCCTTTTACCCTGACTATTGTTTAGAACTATATATTTATAGCCCACTCTTTAACATTTGCAGATCACTTTCATTCATTGCATAGATACCCAGGTGGGACACCCAAGGGTGTCCCCCTCTTCTTTAACCTGAATCCATAGCCATACAGGAAATAAGGTAAATTGTTTGGAGACCCATTCACTACCTGCACACTTTCACCCAACACCATCCCATGTCTTTTTGTCCTTGCACCCTTCCCCTTCACTGTTTTAGGGTATCTGGCAGTCATAATTCACTGTTTTGGTTTGCTGTTTTTTTGTTCCTCACCAATTTGGCTTATCACTTTTGTGCCATACACCGACACACCGATTTGCACTCATCCCTTTTCACCCCCACTTTCCTACCTTGCACCCTACTCACAGTCGCACTTTCTCCTATTGGCCCGCACCCATATCTGGGCATTCATTTGCATTTAACTAGCAATAAACCCATTATGCATTTTCACAATGTACCCACCGTGTTGCCACTGGTTTTGGTCCGCATTTCCCTTCCCTCCTGTCACATCTATTTTCTTCTTTCATCTCTCTCTCCCAATTCTTATACGGACCACCCAGTCGCAACAATAGTTACATGATTATATTACAATCTAGTGTATAGACATATAACCACACCCTCTCACCAGTCCTTTGGGCTGCTCAACTAATGCATTTTACTTATAATACCCTGACTGCAGGCTCCACTCGCTCCCCTCCTTGAGCCTCTCCAAACCGCCGGGGATTTTCCATGGTGTGACTCCTCGCAAGGCGTGCATTTGTTCTCCTTCCTATTTTGCCGACTGTGCCGATCACTGAGAAATGCTGAGGGGGTCCTTTCACACAGAGAGCATCGAATACGGTCCAATATATTTTAATCGGTAAATATATGAAATAATTTATCATTGTTTGTTCATCTTTTCCTTTTTTTTATTAATTTAATATCACAATACATGTTAATGCTTTTACAGTTCATATAATCCTCTGAAGAAGAACCGTTGGGGTCGAAACGCGTCAGCATTTCAAATACAAATAATTTTTTTACAGCAGCGATAATATTTATTTGGTTCATTTGTTGCTAGCGCTGCCTCTTTCACTTAATATTTGTTTAAAGGATTCAAATACATAATACTCTCCTTTATGGTGTTTGACCACGATGCTTTTTCATTGTACATTGTTATGTTGATGGCGCTGCTTTTTATACATGTACCACATCTCATGTTTTGATGATCTATTTTAGAATAACCTTTTAAACAATCATTGTTTTGATAATTTGTGATAATAAAATAAAGAATTTCAACTACACTCAATCTTTTGATACAGTCATCACTTTTTGCTGCCTAGAAAGCCCCCCTGGGGGACAGCCTCCTTTTTTGTTGTTGTTAACATTTAATTTCTGAATGAACTGTTGGAGAGATTCTGTTGATCCTGCCCAGATGAAAAACAGGTCATCGATGTATCGTTTATAGAAAATTAATTCTTCTCTTTATACACTAAAAATTACCTTATCCTCCCATGAAAAGGTTTGCAATACTGGGCGCGAATTTCGAGCCCATGTGATGCATCCTCGATGTAGATTGACACCATGATATTTAAAATAATTAGGTCCAATGAGAAGATGTTTTGTTATGGAATTTTCGGAGGATATTTCTATTGGGTTTCTTTGCAAAACATCTTTCCAAAAAAAAAAATATATCTTTTAACAGATTAATTTAAAAATTCTTTTAATCTTTTTAATTTTCTTAATTTTCCTATTAGTGCACATACCAAAAGGTATACCTAATGTATTTCAGCCGTCTTTTGAAAGTTTTCCTTTGGCTTGCTATTGATTTAGTAGCCGGATATTGCTGCTTTGGCAGACATGTATGTTTATTTGTTTATGCAGATTTGTTAAACAACGTATGGTATTAGTATTGTCACCGCATTCTTATATTGTTGCAATTAATAAAAGTATGTCGGGTTTCCGTCACTTGGCTGTCAATACCTGTGGTTTTCTTTCTTCCCCCTTGTTGCCGGACTACATTATGTTTTGTGCACAGGGAGAGGAATGATTGGTACACAATAGGTTGATTGGCTGAGTCATCGATCTTATTCTATTTTAAACCGGATTGTGACGTTGTGAGATCATGCCCTCAGTTGCACTCGGAAGTGACGAAACCCGTCAGTTGCGTAATCTCCACGACGACCGGAAGTGACGTTTGCGTGTCACGGTCAGCTGGGAACCATCAGGAAGGAATCAGCGTGACTGTTTGTTTGATGCAGGCGGCTTCCTACACAGCAGGACTGGTGACTACACTACGATTTACTCTTTACACTGCTCTATTGTTTTAACAAGCTAGTACGTATATTATGTATGGAGGGCTATTGGCTACAATACAATTTTGAAAAAAAAGGATTACGCTATGGGCAATTTTACTCTTTCATATGATCCTGCTCCACTGGAGCCATCCATACCTCCATCCTAATAGAATCCCAACAGAATTAGGGGATGCCTTCGACGTGACAACAAAAGTTTGGTGTGGTGGCGTTCTGGGTATGTGGTGCACAAGTGACAACAACTAGGATCACCGTACCGAGAGCTTCACCTATTTAAAGAAGTCACTTCACTGTTTTTTCTTGTGGAATATATGTATGTATATGTGGAATCATATAAAAGCTTGTCACATGTGGATGAACTGACATGAGCGCTGCTATGGCATTTTAACCTAACCTAATTACAAATGCTATTGTGTTTTGTTTATAGAGGTTAAGATTTAGTTTTATGCAGGTTACATTTTTGGAAGAGTTTTTCCTCTGGCGCTGAGTAGTGCTATTTAGGCCATTTTTTCTTGTACCTTGCTTTATTTAGAGAACAGATATGACCATTGCTGTTTTAATTTTAATTAAGAACTAAGCTCAATCTTCACTTCTTCCTCAGGATTGCTGCAGGTATGGCTGGTTGCTGTCCCCCAGGTGGGTGTGGCTGGCTGCCTGCCTGCAGCTGTCCCCCAGTCGGGTGTAGCTGGCGGCTGCTGCTGTCCTCCAGGCGGATATGGCTGGCTGCCTGCTGCTGTCCCTCAGGTGGGTGTGGCTGGCTGCCTGCTGCTGTCCCTCAGGGGGTGTGGCTGGCTGGCTGCCTGCTGCTATCCCAGACGGGGAGTGTATTTGGTATCACTCCGCCTGGGACAGGAGCCGGTGCTATACCAGAAGCAGGCTTCCTCTACAGCCAGCTCCATTCTTCACACTAATGCTTTGGGATGGCGGGTCAGAAATCCATGATGTGGGCATGCCGACCCACCAGCCTGAGTTTGAGGCTTATACAAGATGGAAAGACCCGTCACTCTGTGGAGCATGGAAAACACCCTATTCCAATAACCCCTGATTTGTGGGCATTTCCACCATATGTGTAACGTGGAGCCTCTCAGCGAGCACCCTTTAAAACAATCTGGAGTAACACTCAGATACATTTTAGCAAAGCGAGAGGGGATACCATCTAGTCAAAACCTTAAGACTGGCTTCTATATGGGACACATTCAGGACCCCTTTAAAGGAGACCTTAAGTCGAGAACACCAAGTCTTCGGCTCCACATAACAATCAAGGTCCCTCTCTACGACTGCTTCTGAGGGGGGGGGGGGGCGCGAGCAATGCTTCTTATATCATAGAGATATACCCCCTCTTGAGCCCTGATCTTTAGTGCACCATGTTTAATAAGCTGTTAAGAAGGGGGTTCCACCGAATGGGACCTAAGAGAACGTAAAAAGTGAGCTATTTGGTAAAAGTAAAACTGTTCAGACAGGGGCTTCTCCAAATTAGTTACACAATGGGAGAGAGTAAAATGGCCACTGTGGTTAATAAAGTGCTTGATACGATCCTTTTTCGGTCCTCCATTTAACCTTCTGGGGCCAAGCGCACACGAATATGCGGTCTCTCGACGGCCGCATATTTGCGTGCAATAGTGCCGACAGGGCATGCCTTGCGTGTTACTGGCACAATGACCGGCGGCTCACGGAAAGTTGTTTCGATCATGTGACAGGTGGTCATAAGCCCATCCCGGCATAGCAAACCCCTTAAACGTCCGGCGGTAGGCGGTGCCAGGAGGTTAAATGCCCTGATCTCCATACCTGGAGGGAAGTTAGGGTTATGAAACAAGTGAGGCAGAGGAGCATTAGTTTTCAATCGATCCCATAACACAAAGGAGTAGCTAATGTCGCTGCCATAATTGAGGGCCTATCATTGGGTGAATGCCAATAGCTAATCTGTAGTGAAGGGCCATTTAGCTTGCCTCTCCCTATAGACCCAGTCTGGTTTTAAACACCACTAGTAAACTACCAACAGTTGCATCAATTGTGCCGCCCTGTAATAAGTCCATAGATCCAGGACACCAAAGCCTACCCTGTGCCCAGGCCGTACCCCTCGTGAGCCTATGACCTTTAGAGCCCCAAATTTATTTGATCACCTTTGATTTAAAGTGTGAGAAATCCAGCATGCAAAGTGGTATCGGTAACGAACGAAAACAATAAAGAAACTTAGGCAATAAAGTTATTTTGACTGCATGTATTTTACCGAACAATGAAAGATCATACAGGGCCCAATGAGCGAGTAGATCTTCTAAACATTAAAAACATGGAGGGTAATTGGCAGCGTATATCGTTGAGTATGAGGCAGAGAGGCTAACTCCCAAATATGGTAGTACTGTCCTGCCATATGAACAGGAAGTCTTGCACATGTTCAAACACAGGACCAGGTACATTGACATTGAGGGTTAAAGACTTTGGGGTTGATTTACTAAAAGGCAAATCCACTTTGCACTACAAGTGCACTTGGAAGTGCAGTCCCTGTAGATCTGAGGGGAAGCTTTGCTGATTTCTAGCATCCAATCATGTGCAAGCAAAAATGCAGTTTTTTTATTTTCCTTGCATGTCCCCCTTAGATCTACAGCGACTGCACTTCCAAGTGTACTTGTAGTGCAAAGTGGATTTGCCTTTAGTAAATAAACCCCTTTGTCTAGTTTACTCTGAGCCCAGAGATCGTGCCGAATTCTCGTGTCCGAAGAAGATTAGGAAGGGAGGTGAGGGCAGAGTTAAGAGAAGCATGTCATGGCTGAAAAGCGTTCAGTTATGCTCAGGTGACCCCCTTAACGTCCGGATTCTCGCAAACGGCTATAACTATGGTCTCGATCACAAAGATCAGTGGAAATAAGGGGCAACCCTAACAAGCGCATCGTGCAATATTGATGGGATCAGAATGGTGTCCCAACAGCTTAACATTAGCTATAGGGCAAGCATATAGGACCTCCAATATCAAAGGCCTTCGGTATGTCCATAGACAGGTGAAAGCCCTCCCGAGGATCACCACCATCCCGACCATCCTCCTAATTTTATCTGGACCCTGTCTACCTGGGATAAATCCCACCTGATCTTTATGTATATAGTAGCCAATGGAGGCAGACAGCTTGTTAGCAAGAACCTACGTAAATAATCTAAGATCATTTTCAATAAGAGAAATGGGTCAGTAGTTGCCCACCTCCCCAGGGTTTTTGTTATGGTGTATATTTCTGTAGTACCTAAACCTATTTGAAAGTATTCAGGGGAGTATCCTCATGCAAGGCATTAAAGAACCGAGCCATTTGAGGAATCAAGATATCCTGGAATTTATGGTAATAAAGTTCCTGGAAGCCATCAGGCCCTGTAGCTGACCCAGTTTTCTTAAATTTAACCACTTGCCAACCAGCCGCCTTCATTGTACTGCAGCCGGTCGGCTCATTCTCGCGAATCACCATCATTGTACATCGGCTTGGGAAATCTAGTTTGTAGGCGTGCGCATGCCCACTGGCCAGTGGGGGAGCCAATCAGTGGGTGGGGTGGACTTAATGTCCAACGGCCACCCGCGATCGCTCCCCGCAGTGAAAGAACGGGGATCTGCCTGTGTAAACAAGGCAAATCTCCATTCTGACAGGAGAGATCGCACAGACCCTGTCTTTCTGCTATGCAGAAAGATGGATCTGTGTGTTTCCCCAGGCTGCCCATCCCCCATACAGTTAGAACACACCTACAGGGAACACATTTAACACCTTGATCGCCCCTGATGTTAACCCCTTCCCGGCCAGTGTCATTAGTACAATAACTGCGTATTTTTAGCACTGATTACTGTAATAATATCACTGGTTCCCAAAAAAGTGTCAAAAATGTCAGGTGCCCGATCTGTCCGCCACAATGTTGCAGTCCTGCTAAAAATCGCTGATCACCGCTATTACTAGTAAAAAAAAAATAATAAAAATGTCATAAATCTATTCCCTATTTTGTAGACGCTATAACTTTTGCGCAAACCAATCAATGTACGCTTATTGCGATTTTTTTTTTTTTTCTACCAAAAATATGTAGAAGACTATATATCGGCTTCTACTGAGAAAGAAATTTTGTATTTTTTATATTTTTTGGGGGGATATTTATTATAGCAAAAAGTAAAAAATATTGCTTTTTTTTCAAAATTGTTGCTCTTTTTTGTTTATAGCGCAAAAAATAAAAACCACAGAGGTGATCAAATACCACCAAAAGAAAGCTCTATTTGTGGGAAAAAAGGATGTCAGTTTTGTTTAGGTACAGCGTCGCCCGTTCGCGCAATCTTCAGTTAAAACGACGCAGTGTCGTATCGCAAAAAATGCCCTGGTCATTAAGGGGGAAAATCTTCTGGCCCCTAAGTGGTTAAGTGCTGCTAAAATCTCTCATTGGGTGAAGGGGCCTCCATACGATGTCTGTGTTTAGTAGTAATTGTAGGAAGCGAGACACCCTCCAGATATTTTGTGCACACTAAAGGGTCCTCCCAAACTGAAGCCTTGGATAGTGAAGAGTAAAAACTCTGAAAGGCCTCTAACACCTTACGGGGGTTTTGGGAGTAAGAGCCATCAGGGCACCTCAAATTCGGGGTGGTAAAACTGCACAATTTAGGATTCAACTTATGAGCTAGCAGGACCCTATCTTGTCTTTATACATTTAAAATGCCGTAGATAACCAGAGTACAATCTTTTCGGCTCTTATTATCAACACTAAATAAGTTCCAGCCTAATCTCATCAGTCTGCTTTAGAGTAGAGGTGTCTGGTTCATGAACTTTAAGGAGAGACTGCAATTCGTGATCAAGGGCCTAAATCTGCGATCAACGCATTTGATTGAGTTGAGAGGACACCTGAATAATTTTCCCCTGCACCATCACTTTGTGGGCCACCCAAATGGACACTGGAAAGACATCATCTGTAAGATTGTCCCGAAAATATTGCTGAAGACTGATCTGTATGTCCTTACACCAACAAGAATCAGACAAGAGAGATGCATTCAGTTTCCACTGAGGGGCGCATGGAGGGGAAGAGAGGGCCAAAAGATATATTAACACCATCGAGTGATCAGACCACAGTGGCCTTTTGGATTGTGGGCACCAGAGTACACAAGACAAAAACATGATGAATGCGCAACTAGGTAGAATGAGGGGCCGAAAAAAGGGATAATCCTGGGTTGATCGGTTGGTCCCTTCTGTCTTCTGGGACCTGTGTGTCTGGGACCTGTAGATCACCGCGGATACTGCGCCGATCTTTCGCCGGAAGTGCGAGCAAATACCTGTATTAGACAGGTATCTGCTCCCTCCTCCCCCCTGAAAGGTGCCAAATGTGACACCCAAGGGGGGGAGGAATCCGGACAGCGAAAGTTCCATTTTTGGGTGGAACTTCGCTTTAAGATGATGTAACATTTTAGGCATGCGAGTGCCCACCTTAGGGGGCCATTTAAGAGAAGCTCAAGCAGGGTTTGATTAATCCAGGCTCAAATCTAGAACAAGGTTAGTGTCTCCCCCACAAATAACCTGCCCCTCCGAGTCAAGGCACAAAGCAGTTTAGTGAAAAATTCCACCTGACCCATGATAGGGGCATAATACGAAAAAACTATTGTTTACCCACGAGGCGCTTTACGAAGAGAAATCTCCCAGTGTGGTCCCTAAACTCCTGCCGGACAGTGAAGGAAAGACGTTTGGCGAAGCAGATAGCCACCCGCTTAGTTTTATCTGGGCCATTCACCAAAAAAAATACTGGATATTGCTTGTGGAGAAAGGATGGTCTATAAAAGTGGGGAAAGACCTGAAGCAGTAAAACATCTGCACAGCAGGAATGGTAAAAAAAAAGCGCTTTGCGACATTTGGTGGGGGAATTAAGGCCTTGGGTATTGTGAGAAATTACCCAACAAGGGGTCAAAGGTACATCATGGGCACTCATGACTCGAGGTAAAGATCTCTATAAAATATCACACTACTCACCCATTCCCAAGTGAACTCCATAAAGAGAGGATGGGCCTGCAAGCCTGCCTGGGAACCTAGGTCTCAAAAGGAGAGAGAAAAACAGGAAGTCAGAAAAGAAAAAAAAAGAAGTTTAGAGAAGACACAAGATACCCGTACAAGCCACTCAAAAGTGAGGTAAGGGATCATGTAAAGTAAAACCCCACCGAGGTACAAAACACTCCACTCTCCATCAGCAGTACAAGTGCAGAGTACAGTGGACGTAAACCCTCTCCTATACCCAGTGAAGTGAACAGCCTCAGACGATACACAGAGATGAAACAAATCTCCCCACATTTTTACATGCATATCTGCTGTCTTCAGCTTTATATATCCTTTAGAAAGTACACATCGTGTTAGAGATGTTCTCTTCCTGTTCAGCACTGGGAGTGGATTCTTGGTATACAGCCAGGACAGCTGATTGGAGAAAAGGCACACCCCCCCCCCCCCTCCACATAGGCAGAGACTTGCAGAGCTGTGCTGTGACAAGTCAAGCTCTCTGCTAATCTATTTATAGCAACCTCCCTCAACACAAATTTCAAGCTGGTTTTATCTTGGTTGATCGAGAACTTGCCAGAAGTTATCATGCTGATAACAGAGCAATGAAACAGGAGAAACACAGGGGACTCAGGACTTTGGAGAGAGATAAGAAAACACTACAGATATATGTGCTTAGGTCAAATTTCATAAATCAGGTTTACATTCACTTAATGTAAGAAAGACTTAGATCTAACCTTTCCTTTTTATGCCTAACAAAAATGCTGAAAATATACATGGCTATCCTGTAATTAGAGTTCTAAAAATAAGGACCCAAGTGTTCCCAATTGTGTCAAAAAACAAAGAAAGCAGGAATCTAGAGTCGACTCTGCTCATGGGAAGGGTGTCATCTTCATGGAGGGTGAAAGTTCTCAGAACACCCAGACAAGGGTTAGTCCCACAGTGGAGAGAGGGAACGTGTGGGCCTCCCAGATAAGCCAGATCCAGCCACAAGTGATGCCTGTGGGGTGAGCCATCCTGTGAGATTAGGCCAAGCCATAGTAATAAGGGCTCCCCCTCCATAAAGGTGGAAAAAGAGTGTTGGCATGCGTGAAGAGCAAACGGAAGGGGGATACCCATCTATACCCGATTTCCTTACGCATTAAGGCCAAAAGAAGAAGCTTGAGTGCCCTGTGCTTCTGAGTTGTAAAGGGAGAGATATCTCCAAAAACTTGAATGGTGTGGCCCATGAGGGAGAGGGTAGACTGCTCCCTAGATTTCTGCATCACCAATTCTTTGGTTCTGTAATAATGAGGCTTGACTATAATGTCACTGGGTGGTCCATCTGGGCCTAAAAGTTGTAAAGCATGATGCACTCTGTCGAGGTTCAGATGGTGGTCGGGTAAGTCAGACAAAAAGGAACAGACTGCAGCATCAACATCCTTGACAGACTTAGGCAATGCCCGTGTACAAAAATTATATAGCCGAGATCTATTCTTCAAATTATCAATCTTAGCCAGGTCCTGCTCCAGGCTGCTGTTGTAGGCTGTCTACGCACATGATGTTCTGATTAGTTCAAGAGATAGTCTCCTCCAGCTTAGTCTCAATGGTGTCTATCCTGGCATACAGCTCCCTCGGATCCGCCTTGATAACCATAGGGATCTGCTACATTGTCTTAGCTAGCCCCCCTCTAGCAACTCAGAGAACTTAGTAAACAAAGTTTGAATCTGCATCCTCCAGTGCAACAGGGCTAAGAGCAGGATACAGAATGGTCAGACTGGTGGGAGATGGCAGGGGTTTTGATTAAAGCAGATCTTCCAGAGTCCACTCAATAAGTGATTCAGTAGACTTGTGTTCAGGTAGCAATTTACTTACAGGAGACAATGGATCAGGTGGCTGGCTGCTGGGGCTGTCAGACACATGTTTTTCTGGAGAGGTGGTACCATGGTAAACAGGCTAATGAGGCGCTGGTGCCATCTTGCCCGAGGCTGCCAAGGTGCGTGTGGTTGTTGGAGGACAAGATTGTGCCTGGTGATCACTCCCTCCTGCCAAAAGATACTAGGCCACGCACGGTAACTTGGCACCCCACTCCACTGGAAATCGGGTCCACAGGGCCCCCATTGAAGGCTTTAATCGGCTGGCCAAGTGGACATCTTGGAAGCCCCCAGATCAAGTGGCCGTATTGGAAGCTGCGCGCATGTACCCCCGCCCCTAAATGCTTTTTTCTAACCAACAACTTATGCATAAAACATGAGGGATAAATAAAAGAGAGGGGTTAAAAGAGGATGTAATACAAGGTTTCTCATATGACTGTCCTTTTCTATACTGAGAGCTACCTATTCTGCTCTAATTTTAAAAGAACTGGAGACTAGTATTAGACATGTATTGTTATTGTCAGTTGATCATTGCTTCAAGGGTTAGAATCCATTTGACAGAATCTCTGAGTTTTCATTGGAGTGTTTGTAAACTAGCCAATATGCCTAAGTCCAAAAAGACACATTTCAGAGTAGATCTCTATTCCCTCTTAAAAGAAAAGTGTGGGATATAACAAAAACAAACATACTGGCCTAGATGGCTACAGCATGGAGCTGAGCTGCAGCTGTCCCCTGCTGGCTCTATGCTGAGAACTGAGTGATCAAATACCGCTGATCGTTCAATTCTCTGTGCGCTCTGAGTACAGAGTGGTGACTGTCAGCTCTTTGCTCTGCCCCTCCAGCTCTCACTGTATCGCCAGGCTGTGCAGGGGGCAGGAGCCTGTGGCTCTGTTTTTCAGCAAAGAAGCTGATTCAGATGCCGGTCAGGAATCAGGGTGGATCCCGACATTGTCAGAATCCCTGCAGAGCTTGGACCAGGTCTGTGACATCAGCTGACAGGGGACTTTAGCCCGTGGATAGTGGAATCTGGGTTAAAGGAGTTCAGAACGAAGTGCATTCCCGTGAACCCCAGGAGAAGTAGGGCCAAAAGAGCGTTGGCCCTACTTCTCCTTTAGGCTGGGTTCACATATGAGCCACATGCGGCTCACAGCAGGGGTCCACTGCATGCTGGTTCACAGTTTCAGGTCCGAGTTCAGCCTGAATTTTGGGCTGAATTCACACTTGAAACAGGCAAATAACGCACAGCGTTTTTCTGCAAAATGCACCGGCCCTGCTGCGGAGATATGTGAACCGGCTCCATAAAGAGCCGGTCAAAATCTCATGCTATTGCGAATTGGATGCGGAAATTTCACATCCGGTTCGCAATGGTGTGAACCCAGCCTTAAAGAATATAAGACTGTACTCTTGAATTTCTGAAAAATAAGTGAAAATCCACTCCAAAACATGTCAAGTTTTCATTTTTAAATAAAGGTTTCTTTAGGATGGAATATTTAAGAGGCTTTTTATCAAATGATTACAGCATGAAGTTTGACCTGCTGTGTAGTAGGTATATACAACCTGGCATTTTTGACAAAAGAGCCTCTCTTGTTAATAGTTTTCTGCCTATTGCTGGACAGATAGATGCTTAGAGTACTATTCATTTATCGCCAGAGTGTGATGCATCAGATTAGTGTAGCCCCCTCTAGGTAGGTAGGTGCTAGAGTAGGATTTTTTTTTTTTTTTTTGCAGGGTAGGCAAATTTAGGCAGGCATGGCTGACAGCCAGGCCTGTTTGTTTTTATCTGGACTGGAAGTGACTCAGGGTAGCAGCTGGTGACTCACAGGCAGCATCACTGAGACCTCCCTCCTCTTTCTAGAAGGTTCTGGAAATAGAGGAGGAGAGGTGTAGCTGTCTGGAGTGTTTTAGGGAGCCCTGGCCAATCCAAAACCTGGATTGGCAGGGGGCAGGCCTCCCTAAATACCCAAGGTCAGCCCAGCTGGGGAGGAGTTGGAGTTGTTCAGAGCTTTTGAGATGGAATGCTAGGCTGTCTGGCCCTTTGAGGGAGCCCCCCAGTCTGGGCAGGGAGGGTGACCTTGGGTCTGGGTTCGGGTGCGGACAGGGCCCTTCAATAAATCGTGGATGTGTCGTTGACAAGAGGCACAGGAGGAGCAAGAGATGACAGGGGGAGAGAGCATTGCCGGGCAAGTCTCCAGAGAGAAGAACAACTGGTCACAGCCAGGAGGGCTGGTGAGTGACAAGCACAGTTAGAAGAACTGGGGAGGCATGCCTGAGAGGACTAGAAGCATGCAGTCTGGGATGGGTACAGAGCCAGCAGAGTGGACTGTGGTGTCATGGATAGTGGAGAAGGGCAGCTGCAGCCAGGAGGGCTGGCAGGGCCTGAAGATGGGTTTAGTAGCCGAAGTTAGGATAGCTAGCACCAGGAACTTTCTATTGATACACTATAGGGGCCCGTGAAACTGCAAAAGGCAGTTGCTGAGGCCTGGCTAAGCTGGTGTCAGGCCTAACCATGTGGTGCTAGTTGTGCCTGGAAGCTCAAGCAAGTAAAGTGCTAGAGGAGCTGAGGAGTAATAGTCTGCAGCAAGAGTTGTGCTGGAGGAAGAGAGGCGTGTATATACCAGAGTGTATATAAGTTGTCCCAAGCGTGTATTCTAGTTCCACTGGGCATCCCATACTTCCTATACCCAATCCAAGTTAAATTTCCCCAAGAAAACGTAAAAACAAAGCACATGGGCTGTTCACTGTCTTATGCCTCGTACACACAATCGCACATTCCGACAACAAAATCCATGTTTTTTTTCCAACGGATGTTGGCTCAAACTTGTCTTGCATACACACGGTCACACAAATCTTGTCGGAAATTCCGAACGTCAAGAATGCTGTGACTTACAACACGTATGACGAGCTGAGAAAAATGAAGTTCAATAGCCAGTGCGGTTCTTCTGCTTGATTCCGAGCATGCGTGACATTTTGTGCGTCGGAATTGTGTACACGCGATCGGAATTTACGTCAACTGATTTTGTTGTCGGAAAATTTGAGATCCAGATCTCAAATTTTGTTTGTCGGAAATTCCGACTGAAAATGTCCAATGGAGCCTATGCACAGTCGGAATTTCCGACAACAAGCTCCCATCGAACATTTCCCGTCGGAAAATCCGACTGTGTGTACGTGGCATCAGAGTATCTGAGGATTGAATGCCAGGCTGGGCAGGGTGACAGGTGGGTTACATCACTCAGCAGCCCCTATGGGGTACCGCTACACTAGGGTGACTACTATCTGCTATTATTAGATGCGCAGAGGTGATCAACACAAGTGTATGTGCCGCAGTGCATTTTAAAGTGTTTTCTTGGTTGACACTCCAGATGAGCAGATGCAATCTTTTACTGTATCGTTGTGATTGACATTCTTGGTTGTGCCCTCCCTCATGTTTTTTTTTTTTTCTCTCTGCTGTTAACTTTGAGGAAAATTTAAAGCAGAAGTATGGGAATGCAGAAATATACCTGCATTGCATTTCTTTCATTTCCCAGTCCTTTAGTTTTTGCAGAATAGTCTTTTGAAGAGTCCAGAATCAGCCTCCAACAGTTCTTTCTCAGTTCAAGTTTCCAGGGGGTGGACACAGCTCTACAATCCAGTCCCTCCTTCACTCCCTCCCTCCGGAGGACATGTGGGTGTGTTTGGTGAAGATGTACACACCCAGGCTGCTATCTAGAATGAGCATGTTCTTCACATGCCTCTGTTTCCTTGGCAGCGTGTCCCCAGCTAAAACCCGGAAGCAGAGACAGCATAACACAAGTGAAATCTCCTCACCTTTCTCTGGCTGTTATCTGTAAGCTCTCCTCTGTAAGACTCCAACACCTCTCCACTGGGCTTTGATGTTCTTTCCTGTGTCCTCCGAATTCCCTCTTCCCTCACTCATTCAAAGTCTGTATCAGCGTCTCCTCCAGCCGATGGGGGGAGAGGCACTGAACACTTCTCATGTTCAGAAATTAACACAGGTGAGCTCTCTACACATAGAACTGTGTTTTATCAGAAGAGGAGACATGGTAGGGAGCATAGTGACCTGTGCCCTATGTCTGTTCTCTGAAATGAACACAGTGCTTTGTGTAGAGAGCATACCTGTGTACAATACATAGGAGAGGGAGACTGACAACTCCCCCACATCTAAAGTGACCCCTGATATGTCCCCAGAGTCTTCTTTATTGTACATACAAATCATCCCTCCCATCACTAATCCCATCACCCCACCACCATCCTTCTGCCACTGATGTCATCCCTATCCCCATCCCCTGTACTCCTATATAATCCCATCATCCCCATCCCCTGTACTCCTATACAATCCCATCATCCCCATCCCCTGTACTCCTATACAGTCCCCTCGTCCCCATCTCCTGTACTCCTATACAGTCCCATCATCCCCATCCCCTGTACTCCTATACAGTCCCATCATCCCCATCCCCTGTACTCCTATACAATCCCATCATCCCAATCCCCTGTACTCTTATACAGTTCCATCACCCCCATCCCCTGTACTCTATACATTCCCATCTACCCATGTACTCCTATACAATTCTATCATCACCATCCCCAATACTCCTATACAGTCCCATTATCCCCATCCCATGTACTCCTATACAATCGTATCATCTCCATCCCCATCCCCTGTACTCCTATACAGTCCTATCATCCCCATCCCCTGTACTCCTATATAGTCCCGTTTGTCGTACCAGTGTGCTGAGATCGTTCTGTCTGCAACAGAGAGAGGGGGGGAAGGAGCTTTGTGTGTTGTATGAAGTCTCAGGAACGAGCAGAGAGCCCAGAGCCGACATCAATCAAGCAAGATGACAGGAAGGGGGGTGGATCCAGACTCCCGAGCCAGACCATTGTCGGTATGATGGTGCATTAAAGTCTGTAGACCCTTCCACAGGTAATTAACTCTATTTTAACACTTCTCAGAGGGCAGGAAAGATTTGTAGATACTAGCAGCTCATAAGGATTAGGATTAAGCAAAATGAAGGAAACCCATACTTCTCTTTTAAGTTTCACAAGCTGTGGACTAACATGAACTATGTCTTTCGGTAATAGGTTATGTATTGTGAAGGCTTTTCATGCATCATGTAAGCTTAGAACAGAAGTCATCTGTCATATCATAAGTAAAGACAGAAGGAGTAACATTGGACACAATTTATCATGTGTCTGACACAAACCAGATCCACTCATAGCTTTTGGGGCAATGGGGCATTAACCCACTATCCTGATGCCAAGATATACTCAATGACCTCTCAGGATCTGCTACCAAACCTATTTCATTGTAAAGCTACATGAGGTTGTCTGATTCAGCCCGTGGCATTTCCTACAGATTAACAGTAGACCCTGGGTAAAATGCGATGCCTGTACTAGAAAGTCGGTGAAGTTGGAAAGCCCACAATGAAATCAGAAATCAGCACGGGACCTTCCAATAGTAGAATATCCATTTTCAGTGTACTTACAGTGGCCTAATAAATGTGGGTGATGTGGCATATTCCAGCATGTTTTGCAACAGGTGGGAGGCCACCAAGATGTACAGGTGATCATGATTAGAGGACTAAAACAGATGCTTTTTAGCCTTGAAAGCAATTGCTAGCTATAGAGAAATGGGAGCATCTGTTATCTTGTGGCTACATCCACTGCTGAATATATAAAAAGACTATGAAGGTAATGGTGATACAAGGAGGAAGGGAAGGATGTCTTCATATCCATCAGTCTTAGTGAGCCCCCCCCCTCCATGGCAAATTCTATGCTTTCCTTTTTACTTTTTTTTTCCAAATAAGAGAGCAGATGTGGCTGGATGCTATGGCAACAGACATATTTGATAAATGGGGCCCATTTCAGCGCTCAGCATGCTGTAATTGGAAGAAGAAAGCAGGGTGTGCTGGGTTATTGGAATTTACCCCAGTAGCTAAGGTGTTCCAACACCTTAGAAAAGTTAATTCTAAAGTGTATTATCTGTCTACTCTGATTCCTTAACCATCCAAAGGTGGCACATGTCCAGCCTGTGGCAGCTGCTAAAAGGCCAGGTGTTTTATTCTGGCACCGATTTATCACTTCTCTACCTAATGCGCAATCTGCATATCTGGGAATAAATGGAAAATCCTGCACAGACCTGTCCTTGCAGTCTTTCTTCATCTAACCTCTCCATTGGACAGCTGTAACAATAAGCAAACATGAAAATTAATATCGGACTTGTGCTATTGTTCAAACAGAACTCCAGTAGAAAAAAAAAAAATAGGTAGTGAAAAAAATAAAATACAGCGTTTGCTGCCTCATTCCAGGGCAGTCCTGCATGCACATTACTTCTTTTCTACCATTCTACCATCATGTGTCTTTTGTCTTTCAGGAAGAATGACTATCTTCCTCTGAACCCAGACTCTCCTGGGCCTTCCCTTAGCTTGTACATTGAAAAAGCAGAACATTTAAGTGATTGTAAAGACTGAACGTTTTTTACCTTCATGCATTCTATGCATGAAGGTAAAAACCTTTAAGTGTGCTTCTCCCCCCACAGCACCCCCCCCCCTCCAAATACTCACCTGAGCCCCCTCTTGATCCAGCAATGTGCAGACTGTCCCAGGTCTCTCTCTCTTCATCGGCTGAGACACAGCAGCAGGAGCCATTTGCTCCCACTGCTGTCAATCACAGCCAGTTAGCCAATGAGAAGAGATTGGGGGGTGGGGCCAAGTCATGGCTCTATGTGTCTTATGAACTCATGGAGCGGGGCTTGGGAGCGAGTACCCACCAGTGTTCCATAGCAAGTGGCTTGCTATTGGGGGCAGTGGTCAGGGGGCAAGAGCCAGGAGCGCTGGCGGGGGGACCCGAGAAGAAGAGGATCGGAGGCTGATCTGTGCAAAACCATTAAAAAAAAATAAATCCTTTAACTGCTTCAATACCAACCATATTTACCCCCTTACTGCCCAGGCCAATTTTGACAATGACAATTGAGCGATTATGCAACATTGTACCCCTATGAAATTTTTATCTTTTAATGGTATTTATACTGAAAATTTTTTAAAAACACAAATGCGTTTTTCTTAGTTTCTGTTATAAAAATTTTGCAAATAAATTATCTTTCTTCATAAATTTAGGCCAGAATGTATTGTGCTACACTTCCTGGTGATTAGGAAGGAAAGCCCCTTATAGCTTATGGATTGTAGCTCATTGGACCCAGAACTATACAGGGTGGCGATATGGGTGCTGCTTGTGAGTGGTATAAATGCAAGGGCCAGCTACAATAGGTCTCTTTTGTCCTTGAGCCCAGATAGGATACAGAACACTGAGGAGGCACTTACGTCACATATCTCTGCTCTTTTATTTCTATATGCTCTGTAATATTCTCTTAGATTTCTATGTTAGTGTTCTACTTTCTTTGCAAATAAAAAAGAGCTTTGCTTCTTGGAGCATTGTGTTTATTTGATCGCACATTTTGTTATTATATTATCACCATTAATATTATCAGAATTTTGACAGACTAGCTAATTATAGGAATAGTCAAGGTAGAACATATTTATAAAGGGTGAAGCAAAAACCACCCCCTATTTATTTCAAGGTTCTTTCTGAATTCCCATCCCTGCAGAGTAATACCTTTTTTTATTAACATACAGTATATCCATCCTGCTTAGTCTATGTGCCCTCCCATCAGTTGTTTGGACCAGAAATGCCAAACGGTAGAATCTATTTTTTTAGTCTAGTTGGGATAAGATGGGCAAAGTACAAAAATATACATTATTATCCATCAATCTTCATAAGGATTTTCAGAGAAGAGGACAATCTGCTCATTCATTTGGATAGTTAAATAAGACCGTTAAGACTAGTTTACACTTGCTTCAAAACACGGCTTTGGAAACGCTTTGTTAAAGCTCTCTGAATGCCAGTCAAACCCCTTGTCACTACATAAAATGGTCAACTTACATTCCTGTTTACACTTTGCTTTGCTTTGGCTTAGTTTAAAAAAATTATACCCCATGTCGCTTTAGTGGTGCTTCAAAGAAGTCTACGACAAAGCTCGCTTGAAGCATCATGGAAGCACCCTCAAAGCATCAAAAACACATAAAAAAAAGCATGTTGAAGCTGTAGGCGCTTTAATGTGTGTTGAAGCTGAAGCAGGTATAAATGAACCCTTAGGCCGCGTACACACGGGCGGACTTTTTCGACCGGACTGGTCCGACGGACTTTTGACGGACTTCCGACAGACTTTTGAACGAACGGACTTGCCTACACATGATCACACCAAAGTCCGACGGATTCGTACGTGATGACGTACGACCGGACTCAGAGCCGGTACAAGGCAGGGGCGGAAGGGGCGGATGCCCTGGGCGATAGAATTTGCTGAAGGGAGGGGGGCGCAGATGAAGTGCTGGCAGTGTGCTTCATCATAGTAGTACATACACACCAGCCGGCGCTGCTAATAGCTGTACTGTAACTATGTGCCGAGTGCACTCCTGCACCCGGCACAAGCCTAAACAGACTGCACAAGCCCCTTCCCTGTCAGCGCTTCTCTCCCCCTATGAAGGCGATTCGTAGTCCCGTCCCGGCGGCGTGACATCACTGATGGCCAGAGGCGGGATGGGAGGAGATAGAGAGCTGCTGCAGAAGCTGCAACCTAGAGGAGCCACCGAGGAGGAACCAACAAAGCAGTGGCGGAATTTTCAGGGTCGCAACAGTCGCACTTGCGACTGGGCCCTGGAATTCTGCCAGTGTGGGGGGGCCCCAAGACGCCGCACCTCCCCTGGCTGGCATCTAACTATACAGGAGAGGGGGGCGTAAGGGGGCGATCGGCAGCTATGTGATGTCTGCGCTCTGCGATGTCCCTCCAGGCAGCACACAGTTCACTTCCCGAATATCAGTGAGTACAATGGAGAGGGGAGGGGCCTCTGACCAGCAGATTGAGTGCACAAGTTTCTCCCTCTGCTTGTACACTCTGAGTCTTGCTAATACACGCTCAGGTCAGAGGCCCCTCCCCTCTCCATTGGATACAATGATATTCGGGAAGTGAACTGTGTGCTGCCTGGAGGGACATCCTGCAGAGTGCAGACATGACAAGGAAGCATGCTGCTTCTCATGTAAGTAAAGCACAACACTGGCCACTCACCTCTCCCCTCTCACACTGTCCCCTCTCACACTGTCCCCTCTCACACTGTCCCCCCACACACTGTCCCCTCTCACACTGTCCCCCCACACACTGTCCCCTCTCACACTGTCCCCTCTCACACTGTCCCCCCACACACTGTCCCCCCACACACTGTCCCCTCTCACACTGTCCCCCCACACACTGCCCCCTCTCACACTGTCCCCCCACACACTGTCCCCTCTCACACTGTCCCCCCACACACTGTCCCCTCACACACTGTCCCCTCTCACACTGTCCCCCCACACACTGTCCCCCCACACACTGTCCCCTCTCACACTGTCCCCTCTCACACTGTCCCCCCACACACTGTCCCCTCTCACACTGTCCCCCCACACACTGTCCCCCCACACACTGTCCCCCCACACACTGTCCCCTCTCACACTGTCCCCCCACACACTGTCCCCCCACACACTGTCCCCTCTCACACTGTCCCCTCTCACACTGTCCCCTCTCACACTGTCCCCCCACACACTGTCCCCCCACACACTGTCCCCTCTCACACTGTCCCCTCTCACACTGTCCCCTCTCACACTGTCCCCCCACACACTGTCCCCTCTCACACTGTCCCCCCACACACTGTCCCCTCTCACACACAGTGTGTGGGGGGCACACACTGTCCCCTCTCACACTGTCCCCCCACACACTGTCCCCTCTCACACTGCCCCCTCTCACACTGTCCCCCCACACACTGCCCCCCCCCACACACTGTCCGCTCTCACACTGTCCGCTCTCACACTGTCCCCTCTCACACTGTCCTCTCTCACACTGTCCCCCCACACACTGTCCCCCCACACACTGTCCCCCCACACACTGTCCCCCCACACACTGTCCCCTCTCTCACACTGTCCCCTCTCACACTGTCCCCTCTCACACTGTCCCCTCTCACACTGTCCCCTCTCACACTGTCCCCTCTCACACTGTCCCCCCACACACTGCCCCCTTTCACACTGTCCCCCCCCACACTGTCCCCTCTAACACTGCCCCCCCCACACTGTCCCCCCCCCACATTGTCCCCTCTAACACTGTCCCCTCTAACACTCTCCCCTCTAACACTGTCCCCCCCCACACACTGTCCCCCCCACACACTGTCCCCCCCACACACTGTCCCCCCCACACACTGTCCCCCTCTCACACTGTCCCCTCTCACACTGTGCCCCCCACACACTGTCCCCTCTCACACTGTGCCCCCCACACACTGTCCCCCTTCTGTCATATCTACCCCCCTCTTGTTAAACAGTCCCCCTCCTTTCACAGTGCTCCCTCATTACACTGCCCCCCTCTTGTAATACTTCCCAGGTATCCTTTTCCTGTCACACTGCCCCCCTCTTGTCACAATATCCCCCTGTCATACTGCCCCCTCCTGTCACACTGCCCCTTCTTGTCACACTGCCCCCCTTCTTTCACAGTGCCCCCTCTTATCACACTCCCCCCTCTGGTCACACTTTCCAGATACCCTTCTTTGGTCACACTGCCCCCTCCTGTCAAAATACCCCGTCATACTGCCCCTCATTCTTTCACAATACCCCCCCCCCCCTCCCCCATCATAGTGCGGGTCAGGGGCCCTTCATGGTTTCTTGCACTGGGGCCCTGAAGGTTATAGTTACGCCTCTGCAACAAAGTGTGTATATCACACAACGGACACAAGACAAGACACAAAAGTAAGCACTAAACAGATAATAACAAATGCAATGCCATCTGCAGATATTAAAATAAAGTGTCTGAATCCGATGAGGGGAGGGGAGGAGGCTGAGGAGAGGTTAATTACCAATGCTACCTATTTTTTAATTTCTGTAATATGCAGCATGGGAGGGGGGGGGGGGGTTAATGTACTGCCACTGGTCACTGATGCATCAGTGACCAATGGCAATACATTACCCCCCCCCCCCCATGCTGCATATTACAGAAATTAAAAAATAGGTAGCATTGGTAATTAACATCCCCTCAGCCTCCCCCCCTCCCCCAATCGTATTCAGACAGTTCATTTATTAATCTGCAGCAGAATAATACATGAATGGGGGAGGGGGGGAGGCTGAGGGGAGGTTAATTAGCAATGCTAGTTTTAATTTCTGTAATATGCAGCATGGGGGGGGGGGGGGGGTTAATGTATTGCCATTGTTCACTGATGCATTTGTGACCAGTCACAGTTAATTAAGCCCTTTGTGCATTAGTTGCACCAGGCTCTACATTAAAAACCTTAAGCCCCCTTTCACACTGGGGCAGGGGCGGCATCGGTGGTAAAACTGAGCTATTTTTAGCGCTGCTTTACCATCATTACACACCACTCCTTCACTCCAAAGATGCTGCTAGCAGGACTTTTTTTACCGTCCTGCCAGCGCACCGCTCCAGTGTGAAAGTTCTCGGGGCTTTCACATTGGAGACACAGTAGCGGCTCTTTCAGGGCGTTTTGCAGGTGCTGTTTTTAGCGCAGTAGCGCCTGCAAAGTGCCCCAATGTGAAAGGGGTATAAGTGTAAACATCTAAGATAAAAGTTTTTGTCCTCCTATTTAATTCCTCCCCGCGCGCCGCCGCAGGTGCACATCGGGGAAAATCTGTGAAAAACAGGGGTCGGGGGGGGGGGCGCAGTTTGCCATCTCCGCCCTGGGCACCAAATGACCTTGTCCCAGCACTGACCGGACTAAAATAAGGAAGTTGATAGCCAGTAGCCAATAGCTGCCCTAGCGTGGGTTTTCGTCCGTCAGACTAGCATACAGGCGAGCGGATTTTTCGACCAGACTGCAGTCCGTCGGAAAGATTTGAAGCATGTTTCAAATCTAAAGTCCGTCATATTTTCGACTGGAAAAGTCCGCTGAACTTTCGATGAAGCCCACACACGATCGGATTGTCCGCCGGACTCAGTCCGTCGGACCAGTCCGGTCGAAAAGTCTGCTCGTGTGTACGCTGCATAAGTGTGAAGTTGACCTCCAAACACCTAAATAAACAACTGGAATAATATAACCATTTTACCTCTTGCACCTCAGTCTTGTCATCTTTTTTTCAGTTCCTGTCCCTGACAGTCCACCCATTTTTATTTTTACAGTCTCTGCCTATTGGCATGTTATTGTGCCGTATCACAGAAGCTCCAACCATCCAACAGATCCTGAGATGATCTTCTCTACTGTTCGCATTGCGAACAGCTATCTGATGTGCAGGCTAGGCCAGCTTCTCATTTCTAGGAATATGTTTTAGTATAGGACAGAGATCAAGGACTCGTATGGACTGTGTAAAGGGACCAGACTGTATTGTCACATTGACCGCTTTAAACTGTATTAAGGGTAAATCTTGCCATGTGGCTCTGCGGCTTCTTTGTCCTCTCATCCAACATTGAAGCCCGGACTCTGCAGTATAGTGACCAGTGTAGCGTGCACTGTGTTAATGAAGCGCAGAGTCAGAGCCGTCGTGTACGTGTACATTCTGTGCAGCTGCTACTGCAATGCAGGCACATCCATAAAGCTCTCACGCTGAATTTCACCCTATAAACAGGCTTCTCCACTGTTCTTTCTTCATAGATCAAGTCCTTTACCGAGTTTGTACAAGGTGATAAGATGTTTTCTGGCAAGACACGGTTTAGCTCTGCTTCCTTATCAAAACAATTTTTAAAAAAAGCCATTGACAGAGATCTTGATGCACGCTCTAATTTTCTACTTTTCTAATTGTTTATTGAAAATGTATAACGTTCGTGTTACATGAACAAGTTAATAAGAGGTATGAAATATATAGTTCAAAGCTTTATGAGCCTTACCTATTAACCTTTCTTCCATAATCCTTGGAAAATGATAGTTTCAAAATAAAATTAGAGAAATGCTATTTGTTTTTTGGGTATGTTTATAAAGATACCTATCATTTGTGTTCTTACCTAGGCAAAAAAATTCTTCCGATGGAGGGAGCCAGACACCTGGACTACTTTCTAGTTTCAGGCAAGTCTTGTCAAAAACTGGTATGCCTACTTATTTACATTTTTTCACCTGTGTGTTTTTTGTGTGTGTATTTATTTATGTAGTGTGTGTGTGTATACAGTGCCTTGAAAAAGTATTCATACACTTTGAAATTTACCACATTTTGTCACGTTACAACCAAAAACGTAAATGTATTTTATTGGGATTTTATGTGATAGACCAACACAAAGTGGCACATAATTGTGAAGTGGCAGGAAAATTATAAATGTTTTTTAAATGTTTTTACAAATAAATATCTGTAAAGTGTGGCGTGCATTTGTTCAGCCCCTCAAATCAATACTTTGTATAACCACTTTTCGCTGCAATTACAGCTGCAAGTCTTTTTGGGTAATTCTCTACCAGCTTTTCACATCTACATTTAGAGTGATATTTTTGCCCATTATTCTTTGCCCATTCTTCTTTGCCCATTATTCTTTGCAAAATAGCTCAAGCTCTGTCGGATTGAATGGAGAGCGTCTATGAACAGCAATTTGCAAGTCTTTCCACAGATTCTCCATTGGATTTAGGTCTGGACTTTGACTGGGCCATTCTAACACATGAATATGCTTTAATCTAAACCAGGGGTAGGCAACCTTTTGAGCACAGTGTGCTGAAAAATGTTTTCAAAGAAATTGAGCGTGCCGATTTTTATAACAAAAAAATGTTACTTCACACTTTCAATCACGAAAAGGATTTTTTATAAAGTAAATGCTGTAAACTACTTGAGCAATAGTGACTAATTAACATCCTGCACTCTCGTGCCTTAGATCAGCCCCAATTCCTGTACATCCAGTCCTCAGATTAGCCCCAATTCCTGCACCTTCACACCTAAGATAGCTGTAACCCCTGCAAATCTGTCCCCCACTGTTCCCCACTGCTCGTCTGTCCACTCACTGTAGTACCCTGGACATCTGCCCCACCCATGTACCCCGCTGCTCATCTGTCCCACCACTGTAATCCCCTGCACATATGCCCCACCCCTGTACCACCCTGCTCTTCTGTCCCACCACTGAAACCCCCCTGCTCATCCGCCCCAACAATGTACCCCCTTTCGCATCTATCCCACCACTGAAACCCCCCTGCTCATCCGCCCCAACATTGTACCCCCTATCTCATCTGCCCCACCACTGTATCACCCTGCACATCTGCTCCACTGATGTACCCCCCATGCTCTTCTGTCTCACCGCTGAACCACCTTTTCACCTGTCCTAACACTGAACCCATCTGCTCATCTGCCCCACCATTATAACCCCCTTTCTCATCTGCCCCACCACTGTTCCCCCTGCTCTTCTATTCCACCTTTGTTCATCCTGCTCTTCTGCCCCACCACTTTACCCCCCTGCTCATCTGTCCCACCAATGTACCTCCTTTCTCCTCTTCCCCGCCACTGTACCCCCTGCACATCTTCCCCACCTGTGTACCCCCCCCTGCACATCTTCCCCACTTCTGTACCCCCCCCTGAACATCTGCCCCACCACTGTACCTCCATTCTTCTGTCCCACCGCTGAACCCCCTTCTCATCACTCCCACCACTGTAACCCCCTTTCTCATCTGCCCCACCACTTTACCTCCTGCACATCCCTCTCACCTCTGTACCCCCCTGCTCTTCTGCTCCACCTCTGTACCCCCCTGCTCATCTGTCCCACCAATGTACTTCCTTTCTCCTCTGCCCTGCCACTGTACCCCCTCTGCCCTACCTCTGTACCGCCCTGCTCTTCTGCCGCACCAGTGTAACCCCTTCTCATCTGGCCCATCACTGAACCCCCCCTGCTCCTCTGTTCTACCACTGTAACCCCCTACTCATTTGCCCCATCACTGTAACCCCATTGCGCTTCTGTCCCACCGCTGAACCCCCTACTTCTACTACTTTACCCCCTGCACATCTGCCCCACCATGGTACCCTCTTGCTCTTCTGTTCCATCGCTAAACCCGCCCTGCTCATCTGCCCCACCGCTGTACCCTCCTACTCATCTACGCCACTGCTGTACCCTTTTCTCATCTAGGATATGCACGATATGCAGAGTGGTGCAAGGAAGCAGAGATGAAACACATCTACCTGTCCTGGCACACTCATCCCTGCTGATACAGCTCTTGCATCCAGCCCATGTACTTGTGTATGATGTCACATACAAGCATCTGGAATGGATACGCAATGATGAGCTCAGGTCAGGGGCATTTTCTGAAAGCAGTGGGCCTATGTGCAAGATCGGGCCCCGCAGCTGAGAAAAAGTGTGGGCCGAGAGCCGCAGCAAAATTATGTGTGATTTTCATTGTACCGAATACTGGCTGTGGCTTAAAGGGAAACAGAGTGCAGGGGTTCAGTAGTAAGTGATGCAAAGTTCAGGGGTCAGGTATAAGTGACGCAGAGTTCAGAGGTTGGTAGATAATTCAGAGCTGAGGGGTCAGTAGTACGTGACACATACACACAAACACATAAATATATAAAAAATATATATATATATAAAAAACAAATGGAGAAAAAACTAGCCCCTTCCTACAGAAACAAGCGCTTATGGGACAGGTGAAATAAAATAATAAAATCCCCTTAAAGAGTAAAAGCTAGGGCCAATTAGGGGGGAAGCAGCTACCATACAACTTACCAATGGCAAGTATGAGACATAAAATAAAACAAACATAAAGGCAGCGCTACAAAACGAAAGTCTCACTATAATAATCCAAGAGTGCATGCATATAGAAAAAAGTCATAAACAAGCTGCATGTTAGCTATGTGCTATGTTAGCTCCACAATATATATAGTGAGAAAGTCAAAATTATGTTTGTATTCCGCACTTGAGATGATAAGCTGTCACCAACACCCCCACACGTGAAAAAACAGGGGGGTATAGAGTCCCCCTTTGGATTAAACTCTTACCAGAATATACTGTGCATAAACCGGAACTTTACTTGGTCAATTGCTTCGGATGATTCTTTTGAATCCTATTGGAGCCAGAAGGGTGGATCAAACGCTAATGAGCTGCAGTCAGGTGTGTCCAGGCACTGTCTTCCCTTCTCCCCTGATATCCAGCTCCCTCTCAAGCCGGTGTTAGATGCAAGACTGAGCGAGCGTATCTCCTGTATCCCTGATCGGCGTGCGCGCTCTGCTCCTCACATACTTCACATGTGCGGTGCTCCCGATCACTGCCGCTGCTCACTTACAAAGTAACACAAAGCCCTACAACTAATAAAAAAGAGATTGATTTACTAAAGGAGTAGAGGCTGTTCACTTAGACAAGTCAATGTATCACTCAAAGGCTACCTTTGAGGGGCATAGTTGGCATTTCCCACAGGGGAACATCCCTTTGGATCACTTTGTAAGTGAGCAGCGGCAGTGATCGGGAGCGAGCAGCAAACACCGCACATGTGCAGTATGTAAGGAGCAGAGCGTGCACGCCGATCAGGGATACAGGAGATACGCTCGCTCAGTCTTGCATCTAACACCGGCTGGAGAGGGAGCCGGATATCGGGGGAGAAGGGAAGACTGCAGCTCATTAGCGTTTGATCCACCCTTCTGGCTCCAATAGGATTTGAAAGAATCATCCAGAGAGATTGTCCAAGTGAAGTTCCGGTGTTTATGCACATTACCCAGTATATTCTGGTAAGAGTTTAATCTAAAGGGGGACTTTATACCCCCCTGTTTTTTCACGTGTGGAGGTGTGGGTGACACCTTATCATCTCAAGTGCGGAATCAAAACATCATTTGGACTTTCTCACTATATATGATGTGGAGCTAACATAGCACATATTTGCAGCTTGTTTTGGACTTTTTCTATACGCATGCACTTTATGATAGCACACTTAGATTATTATAGTGTGTTTTTGTTTTGTAGTGCTGCCTTTATGTTTGTTTTAATATATATATATATATATATTATTTTTTTTCAACAAAGTTCCGAGAAGCTCAACAGTAATTCCACAAACTGCCACCTGATTGTGGTTTTCTTAATCACAGTGAAATCCCTTCTTCGAGATTGGTAGTGGCAACCAAGAGAGTCATCTTCCTCCAGATGGTGGGCGGGGCTAGCAGGACTGTGATTGGCTTTGGCAGTGGCCAACCACAGTCCTCCTCCTCCTGGAAACAGGGACCGCCCCCCTAGCAGAACTGCACCCAAACTCTTCCCCATTACAAGAGCTGATGATCGCAGCTACAACAAAGTTAGATAACCAATCAATGTTTCCCATTGTTTACAATGTGTGCCTTCCCCCCCAGTGCAGGTGCGGCATTGGGAACTGTGAGATTGGAGTGCATTAGCGTCTCACTGACACTTCCCTGCCCAGCTCTGCTGTGGGGAGAGAGTCATATGCCGGCAAAAGAGGCTTTGCGTGCTACTTGCGGCACCAGTACCAGGGGTTGCCTTCTCCTGATCTAAACCATTCCATTGTAGCTCTGACTGTATGTTTAGGGTTGTTGTCCTGCTGGAAGGTGAACCTCCACCCCAGTCTCAAATCTTTTGCAGACTCTAACAAGTTTTCTTCTAAGATTGTCCTGTATTTGGCTCCATTCGTCTTCCCATTAATTCTGACCAGCTTCCCTGTCCCTGCTGAAGAAAAGCATCCCCACAACATGATGCTGCCACCACCATGTTTCATCGTGAGGATGGTGTGTTCAGGGTGATGGGCAGTGTTAGTTTTACGCCACACATAGCGTTTTGCTTTTAGGCCAAAAGTTACATTTTGGTCTCATCTGACCAGAGCACCTTCTTCCACATGTTTGCTGTGTCCCCCACATGGCTTCTCACAAACTGCAAATAGGACTTCTTATGGTTTTCTTTCAACAATGGACATCACAGAGCTGGTGGATGTTAGAGACCTTGTGCTCCTCCACCTTCTGTTTGAGGATGCCCCACAGATGCTCAATAGGGTTTAAGTCTGGAGACATGCTTGGCCAGTCCATCACCTTTACCTTCAGCTTCTTTAGCAAGGTAGTGGTCATCTTGGAGGTGTGTTTGAGGTCATTATCATGTTGGAATACTGCCCTGCGGCCCAGTCTCCGAAGGGAGGGGATCATGCTCTGCTTCAGTATGTCACAGTACATGTTGGTATTCATGGTTCCCTCAATTAACTGTAGCTCCCCAGTGTCGGCAGAACTCATGCAGCCCCAGACCATGACACTCCCACCACCATGCCTGACTGTAGGCAAGACACACTTGTCTTTGTACTCCTCACCTGGTTGCCGCCACACACACTTGACACCATCTGAACCAAATATGTTTATCTTGGTCTCATCAGACCACAGGACATGGTAGTAGTAATCCATGTCCTTAGTCTGCTTGTCTTCAGCAAACTGTTGGGTCACTGGAGCATGCGCTTTGAAGGTTCGGCATACCTTGCCGGAACTTGAGAGCTTTATACCGGAACCGAGGGCTCCTGCGCGCATGCATGGGAGTGAAATCATCGCGGCTACAGGCAATCACATAGCCGGAGTGCGTGAACCTGGAAGAAAGACCGGGAAAATATGTCAGCCCTCTCAGCGGTAACATTATAGTGCTGTAGGGCTTTGTTTCAAGGTGAGTATTTTATAATATGCTAGTATGCAATGCATACTAGCACATTATGTCATTGCCTTTCAGGGTTTTTTTTTTTTTTTGCAACATTCACTGTTTACAACCGCTTTAAACATTATTTTTTGCAAAGTCCCCCTTAAGAATTACATTTTCCATTGTGACAGATCTGTTTTTATGTATCCAAAACAATGTTCACTAATCCATTTCCATTTTGCTAATGTGTTTTGGTCTGCACACACAGCAACAACTTTATTTGTGTACATTAAGCTTAGTAAAATTGTTTTCAGTCTGACAGCTAATCTCTTGATATGAAACTTGGGACCAAGTTGTTAAATGACAAACCTGCAATATTTACTATCTGACACACAATGCAGCTCTTATTGAACAAGTACTTTAACCAATGGTGCAGATTGTCATTTTTAAAAACACGTATTTTACATTATTTTACTGAAAATGCCTATATTTATTACAGTGCTGCTTATCTAGGACTCAGATCATTGATCTGCATATTCCACTTTTTATTAATACACTAAATTTAAGGATTTTTTTTTATTTTAGCCTTTACTGGCTAATGTGTCATAAAGACTAAATAATTTTTTTCATTTTTTTCGGGTATATGAGATATATGAGGTATATATTTTGAACATGAAAAATCTATTTTTCTCATTTTCACTCACTTTAATTTACAGTCATTTTCCTACTAAGATGTGAAGAGTTTGTGATTTAATCTCTTGCTGCCTGGTGCTATGTACAACACACAGCTAAATGATCAGAGGAAAGACTATCCATAGCTCCTACAGAGATGTACAAATTCTCAGGGATATACAAACAAAAAGTTAGTGCTGGACTTTCTTATAAGAAAGGCCATCATTCTCTGTGAAGGATGTGTAATAGGAGCACCCTAAGCAGATTCCCAGCGAGACAGTGAAAAAGTGATCAGCTAGTGCTGGACTTTCTTATAAGAAAGCCCATCATCCTCTGTGAAAGACATATAATAGAAGCACCCTAAGCAGATTCCCAGTGAGAGACAGTGAAAAAGTGATCAGCTAGTGCTGGACTTTCTTGTAAAAAAGCCCACCATCCTCTGTGAAGGACATGTAATAGAAGCAGCCTAAGCAGATTCCCAGCGAGAGACAGTGAAAAAGTTATTGGCTAGTGCTGGACCTTCTGTGTGAAAAGAAAAAATGATCAGCTAGTGCTGGACTTTCTTATAAGAAAGCCCATCATCCTCTATAAAGGACGTGTAATAGGAGCACCCTAAGCAGATTCCAAGAGAGACAGTGAAAAAGTGATCAGCTAGTGCTGGACGTTCTTATAAAAAAGCCTACTATCCTCTGTGAAGGACATGTAATAGAAGCAGACTAAGCAAATTCCCAGCGAGAGACAGTTAAAAAGTTATTGGCTAGTGCTGGACCTTCTGTGTGAACAAAGTGAAATAGAAGGGCCCGTATAAATACTTGTAAAATAAAGATTTCATAAAAGTATTGATATACAAAATCCATTTTTTAAAGCAGCTCTTCAGTCATTTTTTTCAGCTTTCCATCTATTCAATTTTCTGCCCTTGTTGTTTTAACTTTGGATAGTAAAACATTTTTTTTTCTGCCAGTAAATACCTCCTACAGCCCACTTCCTCTTTCTTGTCTCGTCATTAGCTCAGGCTTATGACATCATGCATCACTCACGTGAGAGCTTGCCAGGAAGGGAGGGGGGATGAGTCATAAGAGGGCCAATGAAAGCTACAGGGCTGCAGAGCCGGAGGTGTGCCTCTGTGTGTCTGTGTTAATCCAGGAAGTGAACAGGCAGCAGCTTCCGCTGCCCACAGTTAAAGTGGATGCAGCCAGACTTAGTGGAGGGAGAATTCCTCAGCATATTTGGCATGTACAGAATCACAGTATATACAGTATCTCACAAAACTGAGTACACCCCTCACATTTTTGTATTTTATTATATCTTTTCATGTGACAACTCTGAAGAAATTACACTTTGGTACAATGTAAAGTAGTGGGTGTACAGCTCGTATAACAGTGTAAATTTGCTGTCCCTGGTACGGTATTTATTTATTAATTTATCCACAAAAGGTAAAACATAGTTTTATATATTTATATATTTGTCTGCAGAGCTAGACAAATATATAAAGAAAAATATACATGTCTATCATCCATGATTAGCATGATCCAGCTTGTAGCCTGCTCACTGGCCTTTTAAGAGACAGGCAATAGTGATGTGATTGTCCTTCTGTCCTATCACAGCTACACAATTCCCTGAGAATCTAGAAGTTCATCTGAATATGTGTGTCTTTCTGATATGGTGTAGCATTTAGTTTTTGATCTAATGTCCTAAAATAAAAAATCACGCCACTTCTATCATTGTGATGGTCGGGTTTGGATTTTTACGTTGACCATAGATTGAAATTCGACCGCTTCAGCAGGGATCAGCCAAATTTTGATCAATGTGTGGCCATGGCAGTTGAACAGAAGCTGATCTACCGAATTACTTCTGTTCAACCTTCTTGTCGGATAGAAGTCACTCGATCAGCAGCTGCAGCCAGTGGCTGAGGCACTGATCTTTGTATTCTAACAGTAGGAGAGTTTCCCACTGTCAGAATACAAATAGCACAGCAGGAAGGATTCCCCCATCCACCTCAAATGTGTTGATAGGGAAATTGATTCAGTGTATGGCCAGTAGAGGTGGGCTCGGGCGTATTCGAAATCCCACCTGCCCCATCCCACCAGGAAGCCTACACTGCACACGGCTAATCACAGGCAGTGAGACATTTCCTGTGATTAGTCGTGTGCAGTGTTGGCTTCCTGGTGGGATCGGGCACATGAGATTTCGAACACGCCCAAGCCCATCTCTAATGGCTAGCTTAAAGCCTCGTACACACGGTACGATTGTTGGACAAACAAATTTTCGACTTTTGTGTGACGGACTTGTGTACTGACCATATAAAAATCTGACAACAGACCATTGCCTGCCGAAAAATTACTAGCCTGCCATCCAACATTTGTTGGCCGAAAGTTGGACAACAATTGTCAAAAGGAGCGTACTGACAGTAATAGGGCGTACACACGGTCGGACTTTGTTCGGACATTCCGACAATAAAATCCTAGGATTTTTTCAGACGGATGTTGGCTCAAACTTGTTTTGTCTACACACGGTCGCACAAAGTTGTCGGAAAATCCGATCGTTCTAAACGCGGTGACGTAAAACACGTACGACAGGACTATAAACGGGGCAGTGGCCAATAGCTTTCATCTCTTTATTTATTCTGAGCATGCGTGGCACTTTGTCCGTCGGATTTGTGTACACACAATCGGAATTTCCGACAACGGATTTTGTTGTCGGAAAATTTTATCTCCTGCTCTCCAACTTTGTGTGTCGGAAAATCCGATGGAAAATGTCCGATTGAGCCCACACACGGTCGGAATTTCTGACAACACGCTCTGATCGGACATTCTCCATCGGAAAATCCGACCGTGTGTACGGGGCATAAGAATTTAGGACAACAGTCTGTCAACAGACAATCCGCTGCCAACAATCACATCGTGTGTACGAGGCTTTAGTCTGTATGCACATCATGCGTAGCCTGTGTAATCACTCTCCCGACACCATCAGCGGTTGCATACAACTAGCCAGTGAGATAAATTTGAAGATTTGGCTTATGCACCAGGGGTTCCATAAAGCACATGCACGGATGTATACTCTGAATGCAGAGCAAAATCGCCACTCTCATGTTCACTTAATTATTTTGCAATGGCCCCAAAGAAACTGAATATATATGCAATTTAAATCACTCGATATAGTAAGAGCAGGGGCCCTAACTTGGTCTTCTCACACTGCAAGCCACTGAGGATTCATGGTTATGATGCAATTTCTCCCCTAAACCAAGCTGGGTGTGAAATTGCTCATTTAAACCCCTTTCACACTGGGGCATTTTTCAGGCGCTTTTGGGCTAAAAATAGCACCTGAAAAATGGCTCCCCTGCAGTCTCAGTGTGAAAGCCCGAGTGCTTTCACACTGAGGTGATGCGCTGGCAGGACATTAAAAAAAAGTCCTGCAAGCAGCATCTTTGGAGCGGTGAAGGAGCGGTGTATACACCGCTCCTCCACCGCTTCTGCCCCTTGAAATGAATGGGCACCGGTGCTGAAGTGTCTGCAAAGCGATTCGGCAGCGGCACTACACGGGGCATTTAACCCCTTCATTGGCTGCTAGCGGGGGTTAAAATCGCCCCGCTAGTGGCTGAATAGCACCGCTAAAATGACGGTAAAGTGGTGCTAAAACTAGCTGCGTTTTACCGCCAACGCTTGCCCGCTCCAGTGTGAAAGCAGTCTTATGCTACACAGATCATGGGCTGAGCACCTTCCTCTCAGTTTTCCAAACTAGGGAGGCAATCCAGGAGTAAAAAAAAGTAAATAGAATAATGGTCTGCCATTAAAATAAAGTGTATGTTGCAGCATTTAATTATAAGTGCATCTACAATTTTCAGTTTTCTCTTAGTCTCCTTTGCACAGCCCCACAGATACCTGTTGAGCCTGCCAGTGAACTCCACCCTAGAACAGCGTCATGTGATGGTGTGGCAACGGTGTTCTACTGCTCTTGAATTCAGGGCAGAGTCGCCACTCTCGTGTAGGCTGTGCCTGTTTGCACTAGAGTGGTTAAAAAAATTTGCAGGGGGTATGACTATCAGCATTGTCATTGCTGATTCACAAGCCTGTAGCTTGTCAAACAGCACTTGGCCACACCTAGCCCACTAGGAGCTGCAGTGTCTGGGAGGGAAAATGACTAAAGCTGACCATAGACTGATCGAATTTTGACCCGTGTATGTGCAGGCTGCTTGTACTGATGTCAATCTATCAATCTTAGTACCAACAGCCTGTCTTTTTATTCGTTCAATCACCGTTGGTGGCTATAGCTGCCAGCAGTAATCATTGTATTCTGATGACTGGGAAACCTCCCCATGTCAGAATACAATAGCTCAGCTACTGTCTTGATGGGGAAATCAAGCAATTTTCTTTCCTTCAACCCATGATTGAAGAAAAGAAAATTGCATAATATATGGTCTGGCTTAGACATAAATGAAGAAGGATTTTGGTCAGTCTCATTCATTAGGAAATTGTTTAGGCTATTATATAGGAGCCTTTAGTTATATGTTAATATATCACTGAGCTGATTGGTTAGAGAAGCTACTGCTAAGTTCTACAAATGGTGTTTGTTGCAGACGGATTATGCTTTATATCTGTAGTACTCTGACCAGTAGCACTAGGATCCTCGGTTGAAATCCCAACCAGGGCATTACCTACATATAGTCTGTATGTTCTCCCTACTCATTACTAGAGTTGCTTCCCAATACAAACCATCAATATTTGTTAGGAGGCCTGCTAATATGTTCTCCCTGTGCTTGCATTACTTGAGTTGCCTCCCAATACGAAGTATCATACCTCCAAACTTTTTGAAATGGGAGTGAGGGACCCTCTTTAGCAAAAGTATGTAGGCATAGGGCATACCCCCTGTCACACCCCTTTTAAAGAAGAATTATAAAAAAAATAAAAAATTTGTTAAGCCTACAAGTGCTCTTTTTTATCACTATTATTTCCTTATACTGGCTTTTAAAATTTACAGATGCAGCAATTTAGAAATTGGATGAAATGTTTAGCACTGGGAAATGCTTTTTGAAAGATAAAATGTGCATTTTCTATAGAACTATATAGATCAGACCAAAATAGGGGACAAATGAGGAGGAAAGAGGGACATTGGGAATTTGTTTGAAATCAGGGACAGTCCCTCAAAATTAGGGACAGTTGGGAGCTATGAAATTACCAATATATGTTCAGAGGCTTGTTCTCTCTGTGCATGTATTACTAGAGTTGCCTCCCAATACAAACCATAAATATATGTTCAGAGGCTTGCTAACAGGGTTCAAGTCCTAGACCAGGTCTGGAAGTCAGTTCCTCTGGGGTGGTTCTAATCATTTGTGGGAATACCCCCATTTCTTTTGGTGGAGGGATATCTGTTAGTTTTTTGTAACCCAATACATTTGGTTTGCATGGCTAAAGATATGGCATCGAGGGGCTATTAGCAAGTATATCTTTCTCCACCCCTGCCCTGTTCTAAGACTTTCTGGTGTCTAGAGACATCTAGGATACTTGAATGTCCCCACCTTTTCAACTCATTAGTGCTGCCTGTATTTTGCTATGGGCACATACATATCTCTCCTGAGAGCAAATTGAAGAAAAGGATTTCCTATGGGTGGGACTTTAAACAGGGCAGATAGCAAATGAAGTGTGAGGAGAGTATAAAAAATATATCAATTTTTGTTCCGCTCAGGCACAGTGTGTTCCCAGTAGGGGTGCAGACGGTCTCTCCTTCTTCCCCCATCCCAAACAAATCCTTGTCTTTGGGTCTTTTGATTTACGCGAACTAATTTTGACATGTGTAGGTTTCAATGCAAGGTCGCAGATCGTTCTATAGTTGTATCTAATGTCATAAGGTTTACTTGTAGCCCCTAAGGGGTTTGAATTATTCTCCTTTGTACGCCTGCATTCAACGCAAATGTTATGTAAGTTTTTCTTGATCTCATGAAAACTCAATAAAATATTTTGAAAATAAAAAATATATCAATTTTTAATAAAGAATATCATAAAATAATGAGCACATACATGGTATACAAATACATAATAATATGGAAATTAACAAAAATGCAGTACAGTAATATTGTACAGACAGTAACCGCAAAGATCTGCTGAATAGGAGGTAAATCCAACAGAAGTACCCGACGCGTTTCAAAATTTGCCTGAGTTGCTATTTCTTCATAAGGGGTATATGCGATTTGTCGCAGAACATAAAAACGTCTGCAAGTAAACATATGAACATAAATTAATTACAATGGATATGCAATGGAAATATAGCTTAAGGATAAGCAAGAATCACACCTTATCTTAATTTGTATATTACCCTGTTTCCCCAAAAAATAAGACCTAGCGTGATTGTCGGTGATGGCTGCGATATAAGCCCTACCCCCCAAATAAGCCCTACCCTGTTTCCCTGAAAATAAGCCCTACCCTGTTTCCCTGAAAATAAGCCCTACCCTGAAAAGAAGACCTACAAGGACTTTAACTAGGGCTTATTAGGGGGGTAGGGCTTATATTGCAGCCATCACCGACAATCACGCTGGGTCTTATATTGGGGGAAACAGGGTAGTATTTTAAGACTAACCGTACAGACTGTATGACTCTTGAATTTACATCATATCCAGAACAGTGTTAAAAGATAAATGTTGCAGCTGTTGGCTCAAGAAGCCCTCGACTTCGCAGGGCAGATCAATGCATCACCACAAGAAACAGGCCTCAAGGCGGAAGGGGGAAGAGGTCCCACACAAAGGACGACCCAGTATGGCCCTCTGAAATGAACCCCTCTCTGTCAGTTCATAAAAAAAAGATAAAACAAGGATAAAATTATCCAGCTGGTATGTGGGTTTGAAGGGAAACGAACCACAATTACCTTACAAAGATGTACGTAAATAACCTCTGAATCCTGTCTCAGTAACAATATATGTATGTGTGAGCATATGTGTGCATGCACAAGACCATACATGTTGCCAATGGCAGGGGGTTAATTAAATCTGAGAGCAAGAGGTTAGGTCACAAGAATTATGTAAGTATATACCCGAAAAACAAGAAACACAAATACACACACATATATATATATATATATATATATATATATATATATATACATACATACATACATACATATACACATATATACACAAGCCAGCGGACTTGCAGGGAGGGGGAGAATTAGAAAAAACAATATCTACCTGCCGGAGGAAAGCCAAGGGAAAGGGCGAGGAGAGAGAGGTGGCCCGGACCATAGACCTGTCGGTCCAAGAAAAACTCGTAGTATGTTGTACTGATAAAGCTTGAATGCTACTGGTTGTGGGACAAAAGGCCCACAAGGGAGTTGGAAGATGGTCAAGACTAACGTCTCAGCCAAGTGCCGACACATGGGGGCAGCAGTGGTCTGCCGGAACCACTCGGCCTCATATCATATTCAACTTAACTGTAAAAGTGTGAGCACAAAGCCTGGCGCACCATCTAATCCATGAAAGAGGAACACAAATGTCATAAGGTATGCAATTGCAGATTGAAATAGGTCTCTCTGCCACCTCGGGCCTCCCTCCACTGTCGAGGCAGCCCAGGGTAAACGAGTGACCAAAAAAACACTAAGGTAACCTTATAAAATCTCTAAACCAAGAAAAAAAATGAGAAACATACAATTGTCATAAGAAAGTTAGTAGTTTCACAAACAGGATAAGGAAATGACAGAACAGTCTGGAACCACCCTACCCCTGTATGGGGATGAGGGGCCACTGTCAGCAGTCTGCAGTTCATGGGCAACTGCGAGAGAGCTGAGATGACCAGCATGTAACAAATGAAAAGAACCTGCCGTAATAGCTAGTTGCTCTCCTATCTTGCAAGATTTAGCAGCTCCCTGTTGCAATAATGGCAGCAAGCGCCCAGGTGACCACCATCTCACAGTTGGGGTGGCCCAAGGCGGGGCACTGGCCCACTGTCTCTCTTTAATGGATAATGTGTGAGTTCTACCAAGTAGGAAAACAAGTATCAGTGAACTCAGTTTGGTCTTTTTCAAACTCAATGACAACACGCTGGTCATCAACGAATGCAACACAGGGTGTGAATCTGGGAGCAATAAAAGGCACATGGGGGGGTTCCTTGGTATCGTCACACAGTGTGAAACAGCCAAAGATGTCAAGTAAGCCTCATCAGCCCTTAGGACCACCTTTGAATCGTTGGGCCTGCAGATCACTCAGAGCCTGAGAGCCAGGTTGTGACCTCTGAGGGTGCTGGGACATTTGGCGTGGGGGCTGGGATGATCTGGGCCGAGAGGATGAAGATGAAGCTTCTCCTTGAGAAGAAGGCAGGTCCAGCTGCAGTTCTTGGAAGTGGCACCTCAGGTCAGAAGGAGAAGAAGCGTGGAACTGGCGACCCAGGTGCAGGACCTGGAGATAGGGTTTCAGACCCCGACGTCTAGCAATGGTTACTGGCGAGAGTTCCGCAAATAGCTGAAGAGGGTTGCCTTGGAAGGAGAGATCTTGCTGTTCCCTTGCAGATTGGAGGAGTCTCTTTAGTGCGGTAATAATGGAACTTAATGACGATATCTCTCAGGGGGCCCTCTGATGGCTTGGGGGCGAGTGATCTGTGAATGCGATCAAATTCCACTCGCTCTAAAGGTATCTCAGGTGCCAGTTCTTAAAAGAAAGCAGTTGCTGTACCCTGCAAATCAGTAATGGCTTCCAGGACTCTGGGAATGGGAAGATTATCTCTGCGTGCTCTATTTTCAGCATCCTCTTGTCTCGCATGGCCTCCAATTCAGCTGACATTTTATTGTCCTCTTCCTCTTCCACAGTGGTTGCTAAGTCCATACGCTCTTCTAATTGATTTGTGCGGTGGGCTATCTCTTTAAGACCTTCCACAAGGTCAGAGGAAAGTTTGCGGGAGGCCAGAGTGATCTCGTCCCGCACAATGGAACGAAATCTGGTCAGTAGGGCATCAGAGTCTAAATTCAGAGGACTTACCAAGTCCGAAGGAAACTGATGCAAGCTGTCTGCTGGGGAGGCCGGATCTGCTGCTGAGTGCTGTGTGGAGTTGTCAGGCTCGGTAGGTTCGGGCACCATTTTCCTTTTGCCTTTCCCTGAGGCTGGAGAGGATTTGGACTGCTGGCAGTGTTTCTGGCATTTTTTTGCAGAGCAGTACATAACCGCCAGGAGCCAGAGGTGTTCCGGAGCAGCGTGGGGTAGATGTTAGGTGCCGGAGTGCAGGCTGTGCTTCAGTAGCCAAGATTTACTGGTCCGACGGCGTGGAGCAGGGGAATCAGGCGGTCATCTCCCTCGCTTGCGCGCATGTGCCCAGGACATTGACTTCTCATAGTGTCTACCATTGCACCTGGATGCCCTACTTTTTTGGCGTGAGGCTAGGAAGCTTTTACCTAGGAGGTTCAACGTGGGACGAATGCCAGCTTTTCTTCATGCTGCCTGGGAACAGCTGTCAGGGAAGAATCCGGAGAAGAACTTGCAGATATGCCAATATCTAATATGGTCGCGCCAGTCCGCGCATATGCATTAGCATCTGGCACGCAATGGCGAAAGTACGTTTGCGATGACGAACGTATGCACGCAAAACGTCCTAATTACCAGTGTTTGCTGGCCTATAAAAGGACTCCAGTGGCTCTCACAACTCGCTGGAATATCGTCAGCTCTGTATCCTGTGTTCCTTGCTCCTGTTTGATTACCTGTTACCGACCCGGCTCACCCTGATCTGCTCTGGCATTTCTCCTGGCTCTGAACCCGGCTTGTTTCATGGACCTGCTCTTGCCTGTTCCAGATTGACTTCTTGTGTTTGACCCAGGCTTGATCTCAACTATGCTTCCTGCCTCTGCTTCTGACTGCCTCTGTGTTTGACCCCTGGCCTGGCTTCTGATGTTATCTCTGCTTATCCATCTGTCAAGATCCGCCAGTACCCCCCATTGGCTGTGACCACCTTCTCTGCTCCTGGGTTTCCCGCTTCTGGAACCATCAGACAGCTTCACGGGCAGGCAACCCGTGCATCTCTGGGCATAGCACCCTCTGTCTCCAACTCCAGAGGTACTCTGCACTCAGTCGCAAGGGGAGCCCTCTCGTCACCTCAGCCTCCAGCCTGGTACGTGACAACAGCACTTGGCCTTGGTGGGCACCATGAAGAGGCAGATTTCAAATCTAGCATTTTTTTTTTCAGAGACCACCTGCCTTTTACTGGCCTGTGCAGTAGATGCTTTGTTTACTGTGTGAAATAATTTCAGCTATGCCTGTCTTCCTCTGAAGCTTCTTCCAAGTCTTTAAGGTCAGAATGGAAGGCATTCTGGCCATTCTAATCGTACTGAACTGACCCAGGCAGATATGGTACTCAGACCTTATCAAGGTCCTGGCAGACTCTCAATGACTGGACTATCACCCTGCATCATGTTCGCCATATTTTATGTCTGAGCTGTTCAGATACATTCCTAAAGCTAGGATATCTATCTCTCGCAAGCTTTACCATTGCACTTGGAAGGCATGGTTAATAGAATGTGAGAGAGAAAATTCCATACTAGGAATTACTCAATGGAGCCACATCCTGATTTTTCTCATTTGACGTTTTTCATTCCTCGATGGAAGAAATGTATAGGGTGTTACTCATTTCACTGGTAATTCCACCCGGGGAGCGCTGTATATATACCTGTCTCTATCACCCTTCAAAAACACCCTCTCCTTCTATTACCCTGTTTCCCCGAAAATAAGACCTAGCGTGATTGTCGGTGATGGCTGCAATATAAGCCCTACCCCCCAAATAAGCCCTACCCTGTTTCCCCAAAAATAAGCCCTACCCTAAAAATAAGACCTGCAAGGACTTTAACTAGGGCTAATTTGGGGGGTAGGGCTTATATTGCAGCCATCACCGACAATCACGCTAGGTCTTATTTTCGGGGAAACAGGGTAGTAATTTTCCTGCTAGGTTGCCTGCTTCATTGCCATCCCCTCTGTGAGAGATGTTTTTTAATTGATAGCCTTTTGCTAAGAACCCTGTTTTGGTTCTACACAAAGATATGGGTGTTCTGAGGCCCAGTTCACTATTTTTTCTGCGTAAAATGTTTTTTTTTTTTCCTTTCATCTTCATCTTCCTTCCCTCTGTCCTACTTCTGTACATTCCAGGAATGTTCCCTCTGTCGTATGGATGTGTTAAAGGCTAAGTTGACCTTTAAGAAAAAAAAATGCTCATATATTTGCAGGGAAAAAAATATGCATTTTATATTTTTTTCCACAATAGCCTGCAAATCATTGAACCCATGATCTGTGGATGGCAGGTGCAATGTCAGGCTCCTGCAAACTCTTCCTCCAGCTCTCTGCTGAAACTGCCACTCGCCATAGCCAATCCTAGTATGAATATGAATGTATACATGTGAATATATATACAGTATATACAGTATAACAATATATTAAAAACAAATCAGTCTTTTCTACAAAATAGTGCTTACGGTGTGCATTTTTTTCTGTTGTAGCGTATATTCATGCTTTTATCTCCTTATGTCTCTGCTATCATGAATGATGTCCAGTAAATTGGATAATAGAGCTTTTTTTAATGGTTTTTATATACATTTTATATGGCATAATGGATTATCTTTCATTTTTCATATTTTCTCACATTTTCAAATTTTTTTTTTCATGTTTTTTACACAACCATTTTTCATTCATATACAGTACTCATGGTTTATTAATTTTTCACACATTTCATTCATGCACATTCACAATTCACTTCTTTTTAAAATATTTCTTATAAAATCTTTGTTAGCAATTTTATTTTTTAATTTACTCTAATGCTTCACTTTATTTATCACACTTTTTCAACACATTTCTCATTGCAATTACATACACCTGTGCCACTCTTCACTCTTCACAGCCGATGATGTATAAATTCTGTTATTCCGCTCTTACTCCCTACTCCTATGATTAAGCCCCGGTGGGTGGGGCGAAACATGTCGGGGGGCATGGCCCGAGATGTGGCATTGACTGAGGCTTTCACATGTATACATTCATATTAGGATCGGCTATGGCGAGCGGCGGTTTCAAGCTAAAACTATTTACAGTTTGCTATTTTTCTTATTTGCCCATCACCCTTAAATCGTCACACTTCTGTACACTTTAATATTGATTGCAGGATATAAATATCTGTTCTCTTTGCAGTTATCATGTCAGATTGTGTGAGATGCTTCTTTTGTCTTATGTTAATATTGGCATCTTATGTGTCGCTCTTCCTGTAAAACTAAACAAAGCATTTCCTGCTCATGAAGTGCACTGTATTGATCACTGATAATGTAAGATAGGTTGCAGCAGTTAATTCACCATTAGCAGTAAAGTGTACCCGCTATATATTTAAGCAGGATTTTTTAAAGCATCTGGCTCCAACTCCCCTGGGTCAGAAGTAGTAAAGTGCACCTGTTGTTTTGGATAAAATTATATAGCACAAAGGAGGGGTGGTATCATGAGGGTTTTAGAGCAAGAGGGATATTATGCCCTGCCTCCTATAACAGAATGCACATAAAGTTAAATGTAGAAGCTAGGACTACACTACTGTGCCATTTTAGTTGCTTTTAAAGTGGTTGTAAATTATTTTACTTTTTTTTTTTAAATAACAAACATGTCTATACTTACCTGCTCTGTGCAATAGAATTGCACAGAGCGGCCCCAAACCTCCTCTTGTCGGATCCCCACTGGCACAACTGGCTCCTCTCTGGCTAGTGCCCCCAATAGGAAGCTGTTTCCCATGAAGCACTTGTGCAGGCTCGCTCCCGAGCCCCGCTGTCATTAGTACTCCGTCATGCTTTCATATACAGGGAAATACAAGCCAAGCAACATCCCATAGCGTAATTCCATTTATTAAAATTGATTAAAAACATACAAGTTGCCATTCACAATGTGAAAATGCTTGCATTACATGAGCTATATGCGCATGTATATCCGAACGCAAATCGTTTGTCAGATATACATGCGCATGTAGTCCGTGTAATGCGAGCATTTTCACATTGTGAGTAGTATGTTTTTAATCAATTTTAAGAAATGGAAGTATACTATGGGATGTCGCTTAGCTTGTATTTCCCTGTATATGTATGCATGACGGAGTACTGATGATATAGAGGTGACTTGACTTTTCAAATAAGAACAATGGGGACAATTGAAGGAGAAGCAGTTGATCTTATGCAAAGAGCTGATAATTTATTGTTCTGGTGAGTGTGAACACAAAAGAGGGGAGTGTGGAGCGTTGCACTTGAAGCACTGGATTTATGAACTTTGAAGCACTGAGCAATTTTTGAAGCATATGAACTTTATTCATACATTTTATTGAATTTATATGAATTTATTCACAAGCACGGAGCACTTTTTATGTGTTATATCTCACCTAATGTGATTTTCTGTATATGAATTTAAGTAATTGGGTAGAGGACACAGAGCACTTTATTTATGTATTAAGTTAATTTGAGTACTCAACCACTTTATTATATGTGTAGGGGTAATACCATACATATTTGTTGGTGTATATTTCAACTATGCATTAAGGTTCATAACCTGTGACAATCAACTGGATATCAACTTAAAAAGTTTTTCCCTCTGTAGAGCCCCTGCACACTGCTATACACCTTTTATGTAAAAACAGGGATTCTTGGTTTACAAACTTTGCTATATATGTTCAAATCCACTAGCAGAAAGTTTCCTTGGGAGAAATTATTAAATCACTGTTCCAATGCAACTTCCCATGATATACCCTGTTTCCCCGAAAATAATACCTAGCGTGATTGTCAGTGATGGCTGCAATATAAGCCCTACCCCCCCAAATAAGCCCTACCCTGTTTCCCCGAAAATAAGCCCTACCCTGAAAATAAGACCTACAAGGACTTTAACTAGGGCTTATTTGGGGGGTAGGGCTTATATTGCAGCCACAGGGACGATCCTGGCTGTGGTGCATGGGGTGCAGTGCACCCAGGCGCCACAGAGGTGGGGGCGCTGAAGCGCCAGAGTGCTCCCCTCCCTCCTCCTCTCCTTGTCCGTAGCGTAGGCGGCTGTGTCTCTTGCCGAACCCATCCCCCCTTCTTTCTCCTGTCAGAGGAGGAGAGTGGAAACAGCTGGAGATCGGAGCGGCTGTGTCTCTGTGTGCAGAGAGACCAGCCACGCAGTGACCTCACGAGGGGGGCGGTCCATTCCCGACGTGTTCCAGCTCTCCTCCTCCTGTGTAACTCCCGCCTGCTGCCCAAGCCTGACACGCTCTGTTCTCCACCCGGGCGGCGCGGCTGCACACTGTCCTCTCCTCTCCAGCTGCTGCCTGGGTGTTTTTTAATTAGCTCAATGGAGGGGGGGCTGGTTTGTCAGGGGTCTATACTAATGGAGGGGGGGTTTGTCCTGGGGGATCAATACTAATGAAGGGATGTTGTCCTGGGGGGGTCTATACTAATGGAGGGGGGGTTTGTCCTGGGGGGGTCTATACTAATGGAGGGGGGGTTGTCCTGGGGGTCTATACTAATGAAGGGGGGGGTTGTTATGGGGGGTCTATACTAATGAAGGGGGGTTGTCCTGGGGGGTCTATACTAATTAAGGGGGGTTGTCCTGGGGGGTCTATACTAATGAAGGGGGGGGTTGTCCTGGGGGGGTCTATACTAATGGAGGGGAGGGGTTTGTCCTGGGGGGTCTATACTAATGAAGGGGGGTTTGTCCTGGGGGGGTCTATACTAATGGAGGGGGGGTGTCCTGGGGGATTCTATACTAATGAAGGGGGGTTGTCCTGGGGGGTCTATACTAATGGAGGGGGGGAGTTTGTCCAGGGGGGCTATACTAATGGAGGGGGGGTGGTTTGTCCTGGTGGGGGTCTGTACTAATGGAGGGGGGGTTTGTCCTGGGGGAGTCTGTACTAATGGAGGGGGGTGGTTTGGTGTGCACCTTATCTGGACTATTTATAATACTACTGCTCTATCAAGCAATAGTCACTTGTTTCCCTATTTCACCCCCCCCCCCTTACCCTCCCTTTTTCTCATGTTTTTTTCACGTTGTTTTTGACCATATTCATCAATGTATGCCATGCTAACCTTGTATCACAGTGGAATATATTATTTTTACACATGGTAGTAATATTCACATATTTGAACAGCTTGTCACTATATTTTCATTTTTCATTCATTTCATTTTTTATTTTATTTTTTATTATTTATTTTTATTTTTTATTTTTATTTTTGTAACCTTTTTGCTTTGAGTTCACCTGCATTATCTGGTATTTACCCCCGAGTAACAGACCCAAATAATTCCTTTCACTCGCGATTGGGTACACTACGGCACTATAGAGCCCCATATACGTCACAGGATTATAGGTATTTTATATATCTATTCCAATTTATTTTCACATTGTTTTCTCAATTAGAACAGCGCCACACCCACATTTTAAATTTTCTCTAAAAAAAACTTCAGCCATGCCTTCTCTCTCAGCCTCCCTCTGCTGTCCCTTTCTCGCTGCATTACCTAATATTGGTTTCTCTGCACTAGGCAGGCCAACGCAGTTGCCAACAGAAATTAAAAGAAATGGCACCAGTATGTGTTCCTTTAGAAAGGTTTAGTCTCACTTCCTGTCCTGCAAACAACATTTTATTAGACAGAAAATTAGGAAAAACGGCAACAGGGACACAAAGAGATACAAATTTGACAAGGGATCTAGCATTCTCCTTCTCTACTAAAGAAAGCATTTTTATTTCTATCTGTGCACCTGTTAAAGAGTTCTCCTCACTTCCAGCCTTTGTTCCTTTTGGAGAGTTCTCACTTCCCACCTTTGTTTCTGTTGGAGAGTTCTCCTTACTTCCTGACTTTATTTCTGTCAGAGAGAGCCTCCTCATTTCTTTAATTTGCTCCTGTTGTAAAGTCCTCCTCACTTCCTGTCTTTGTTTCTGTTGTAGAGTTCTTCCCACTTCCTGTATTTGTTACTGTGTGAGTTCCCCACACGTTCTGCCTTTGTTCCTGTTTGAGAGTTTTTCGCACTCCCTGTCTCTTTTCCTGTTGCAGAGTTCTCCTAGCTTCCTGTCTATGTTGCTGTTGAAGAGTCCTACTCACCTATCATTGTTCCTGTTCAAAATTTCTCCTCACCTCTTGCCTTTGTCCCTGTTGAATAGTTCTTCTCACCTCTTTTTTCTTTGTTCCTGTTGCAGAGTTCTCCTTACCTCCTGTCTTTGTTCCTGTTGAAGAGTTCTCCTCACTTCCTGTCTTTGTTTCTGTTCTAGAGTTCTCCTCACTTCCTGTATTTGTTACTGTGTGAGAGTTCCCCTCATTTCCTTCTATTGTTACTGTGTGAGAGTTCCCCTCATTTCCTTCCTGTGTTTCTGTTGGAGAGTTCTCCAGACTTTCTGCCTTTGTTCCTGTTGGAGAATTCTCCTCGCTTCCTGTCTATGTTGCTGTTGAAGATTTCTCCTCACCTGCCTTTGTTCCTGTTGAAGAGTTCTCCTTACCTCCTGCCTTTGTTCCTGTTGAAGAGTTCTCCTCACCTCATTTCCTTGTTCCTGTTAAGGAGTTATACTTTCCTCCTGTCTTTGTTCCTGTTGAAGAGCTCTCCTCACTTCCTGTCTTTATTTCTGTCATTTATTCTATGCCTTTGTTCATGTTGTAGAGTTCTCACTTCCTGTCTTTGTTTCTGTTGTAGAGTTCTCCTCACTTCCTTTTTCTAGTCCCATCGTAAGTGTTGTACCTCACCGCGTTCTGGACGATCGGACTTTGGTCGGACTTTGGGTTGACCGTGTGTAGGCAAGAGCGCTTGAATGGAATTCCGTCAGAGTTCCATCGGAGAAACCTTCGGAGTTTATTCTGACGGCAAAACTGGTCGTGTGTATGCGGCATTGGAAGATGCAAAAGACTTGAGACTGGGGCGGAGGTTCACCTTCCAGCAGGACAACAACCCTAAACATACAGCCAGAGCTACAATGGAATGGTTTAGATCAGTGGTCATCAACCCTGTCCTCAGGGCCCACTAACAGGCCAGGTTTGCAAGATAGCTGAAATACATGACAGGTGATATCATTTGCTGCTCAGTGATTGCAGTATTCTAGTCTGCATCTCCACATGGTAATACATAAAACCTGGCCTGTTAGTGGCCCTGAGGACAGGGTTGATGACCACCAGGGCTGGACTGGGACAAAAATTTGGCCCTGGACTTCATCCAGACCGGCCCACTTTGACAGGTTTCTCCCATGCCGGCCGGACAAAACCGCCCCCCCCCCCCAGCCGGCCAACCCCGATGGCCACCCAAGCCCACCCTCCCCCTTCACTAGCCATTAACCGTTCTACTTTATTCGAGTAGAACAGCTGGTACCGGTGGGGAAGTTAGTCATTATTTCACCCGGGGCAAAAATCAGTTTCTTGTCCCCCCTAATAGGACAAGATTAGGCAGAAGTGAGAAACTCCCAGGCCATAGCTGTTGAGTCAGCTGTCTGTCCCCTCCCCCATGCTCCTTTTGGTCCCCCCATGCTCCTCTGCCCCCCCTGTGCTTCTCTGGTCCTCCCCCTGCTTCTCTGTTCCCCCACATGCTTCTCTGTTCCCCCCATGCTTCTCTGTTCCCCCCCCATGCTTCTCTGTTCCCCCCCATGCTTCTCTGTCCCCCCCCATGCTTCTCTGTACCCTCGTGCTTCTCTGGTCCCCCCTGTGCTCCTCTGGTACCCCTACATGCTTCTCTGGTCCCCCACATGCTTCTGCATTCCTCTCCTGATCTTCTGTTCCCCCCAGGCTGCTCTGGTACCCCTGTGCTTCTCTGGTCCCCCCATGCTTCGCTGGTCCCCCCCATGCTCCTCTATTCCCCCATGCTGCTCTGGTCCCCCGTGCTACTCTATTTTCCCCCCATGCTGCGCTGGTCCCCCATGTGCTCCGCTGGTCCCCCATGTGCTCCGCTGGTCACCCGCGTGCTGCGATGGTCCCCCATGTGCTCCGCTGGTCCTCTACCAGCTCCTATGGTCCTCCATGTGCTCTGCTGGTCCCCCCCATGCTCCTCTCCCCCCCAATGCTGCTCTGGTCCCCCGTGCTCCTCTATTCCCCCCCCCCCTTTGCTGCTCAGGTCCCCATGCTCCTCTATTCCCCACCATGCTGCTCTGGTCCCCCATGCTCCTCTATTCCCCTTCCCCCCTTTGCTGCTCAGGTCCCCATGCTCCTCTATTCCCCACCATGCTGCTCTGGTCCCCCATGCTCCTCTATTCCCCTTCCCCTTTGCTGCTCAGGTCCCCATGCTCCTCTATTCCCCCCCATGCTGCTCTGGTCCCCCACGCTCCTCTATTCCCCTTCCCCCCATGCTGCTCTGGTCCCCCATGCTCCTATATTCCCCTTCCCCCCATGCTGCTCAGGTCCCCATGCTCCTCTATTCCCCCCCATGCTGCTCTGGTCCCCCACGCTCCTATATTCCCCTTCCCCCCATGCTGCTCAGGTCCCCATGCTCCTCTATTCCCCCCCATGCTGCTCTGGTCCCCCATGCTCCTATATTCCCCTTCCCCCCCATGCTGCTCAGGTCCCCATGCTCCTCTATTCCCCTCTTTGCTGCTCAGGTCCCCATGCTCCTCTATTCCCCATGCAGCTCTGACCCCCCCCCCCATGCAGCTCTGACCCCCCCTATGCTGCTCTGGTCCCCCCACAGCACTTACCTCCTCTCCCTGCCTAGTTATGAAGCGGACTGAATAATGACATGCTCCTTGGGAGATCGGCACTGAGAAGCTAATCATACGATCCGGAAGGAGGGCTCAGGGCAGCCACACACAGCTGTGACATAAGCTTCCTCTGCACTCGTTCTCCTGCTCTTTTCTTTCCCCACTCTCCATCCTGTCTGCTACCGCGGAGAATCTAGATGGAGAGTGGGGAAAGAAAAGAGCAGGAGAACGAGTGCAGAGGAAGCTTATGTCACAGCTGTGTGTGGCTGCCCTGAGCCCTCCTTCCGGATCGTATGATTAGCTTCTCAGTGCCGATCTCCCAAGGAGCATGTCATTATTCAGTCCGCTTCATAACTAGGCAGGGAGAGGAGGTGAGCGCTGGGGGGAGAGGGAGACAGAGGAGTGGAGGGGTGGCGGTCCGCTGTCACTGAAGCCGGCCCACTGAGCCATCGGCCCACCGGGAAACTCCTGGTAGTCCCGATGGCCAGTACATGCCTGATGACCACTGGTTTAGATCAAAGCATATTCATGTATTAGAATGGCCAAGTCAAAGTCCAGGCCTGAATCCAATTGAGAATCTGTGGCAAGACTTGAAAAATTGCTGTTCACAGACGCTCTCCATCCAATCTGACAGAGTTTGAGCTATTTTGCAAAGAAGAATGGTCAAAAATGTCACTCTCTAGATGTGCAAAGCTGGTAGACACATCCCCAAAAAGACTTGCAGCTGTAATTGCAGTGAAAGGTGGTTCTACAAAGTATTGACTCAGGGGGGCTGAATACAAATGCACACCACACTTTTCACATATTTGTAAAAAATTCTGAAAAACATTTATCATTTTCCTTCCACTTCACATGTGCCACTTTGTGTTGGTCTATTACATAAAATCCCAATAAAATACATTTACATTTTTGGTTGTAACATGACAAAATGTGGAAAACGTCAAGGGGGATGAATACTTTTTCAAGGCACTGTACACATACACAGTATCTCACAAAAGTGAGTACACCCCGCACATTTTTGCAGATATTTTATCATATCTTTTCATGTGACAACACTGAAGAAATGACACTTTGCTACAATGTAAAGTAGTGAATGAACAGCTTGTATAACAGTGTAAATTTGCTGTCCCCTCAAAATAACTCAACACACAGCCATTAATGTCTAAACCGCTGGCAACAAAAGTGAGTACACCCCTAAGTGAAAATGTCCAAATGTGACCCAAAGTGTCAATATTTTGTGTGGCCACCATTATTTTCCAGCACTGTCTTAACCCTCTTGGGCATGGAGTTCACCAGAGCTTCACAGGTTGCCACTGGAGTCCTCTTCCACTCCTCCATGATGACATCACAGAACTGGTGGATGTTAGAGACCTTGCGCTCCTCCACCTCACCCTCAGCTTCTTTAGAAAGGCAGTGGTCGTCTTGGAGGTGTGTTTGGGGTCGTTATCATGTTGGAATACTGCCCTGTGGTCCAATTTTCGAAAGGGAGGGGGATCATGCTTGGCTTCAGTATGTCACGGTACATGTTGGCATTCATGGTTCCCTTAATGAACAGTAGCTCCCCAGTGTCGGCAGCACTCATGCATCCCCAGACCATGACACTCCCACCACCATGTTTGACTGTAGGCAAGATACACTTGTCTTTGTACTCCTCACCTGGTTGACACCATCTGAACCAAATAGGTTTATCTTGGTCTCATCAGACCACAGGACATGGTTCCAGTAATTCATGTCCTTAGTCTGCTTGTCTTCAAACTGCAAACTGTTTGCAGGCTTTCTTGTGCATAATCTTTAGAAGAGGTTTCCTTCTGGGATGACAGCCATGCAGACTAATTTGATGCAGTGTGCAGCATATGGTCTGAGCACTGACAGGCAGACCCCTCACCCCTCACCCCTTCAATCTCTGCAGGAATGCAGGCAGCACTTATACATCTATTTTCCAAAGACAACCTCTGGATATGACGCTGAGCATGTGCACTCAACTTCTTCGGTCAACCATGGCGAGGTCTGTTCTGAGTGGAACCTGTCCTGTTAAACTGCTGTATAGTCTTGGCCACCGTGCTGCAGTTCACTTTCAGGGTCTTGCCGATCTTCCCATAGCCTAGGCCATCTTTATGTAGAGCAACAATTCTTTTTTTCAGATCCTCAGAGAGTTCATTGCCATGAGGTGCCATGTTGAACTTCCAATGACCAGTATGAGAGACTGAGAGCGATAACACCAAATTTAACCACCTGCTCCCCATTCACACCTGTGACTTTGTAGCACTAACAAGTCACATGACACTGGGGAGGGAAAATGGCTAATTGGGACATTTCCACTTAGGGGTGTACTTACTTTTGTTGCCAGCGGTTTAGACATTAATGGCTGTGTGTTGAGTTGTTATACAAGCTGTACACTCACTACTTTACATTGTAGCAAAGTGTCATTTCTTCAGTGTTGTCACATGAAAAGATAGAATAAAATATTTACAAAAATGTGAGGGGTGTACTCACTTTTGTGAGATACGGTATATATATATATATATATTTTATTTTTTAAGTTTTTTTTCTTCTAAATAAAAGTGGCCTACCCCTTAAATTAAACTGAAATGAGGTGGAATAAACTGATGTATAAAGCTATCTGAAATTCACTGCAATTATAAATCACTTTGTTCTTGTTTTTCCAACCACGTAAGCGCTATGTCACCTCAGTAATCAGACAGACAATCAAGATTTATAAGATTATTTGCTGTTTACAATTGGCTCGAGTCAGCGCACATGCAGACTGCAGCACTGGCCAATTATCAGTCTTGTGCACATATCAGTCTATAGTCAGCAACAATACAGAGCGTGTAACCATTCTCTGGATAAAACGATCCAACCATCATTATTCCTCATGAACACAGCAGTACGTGAATGGAGGGGAGCGTTGATCATTTGCTGCATTGACGAATTGCTGCATAATATAAATGGCTAAGAGGCAATAAAACACAGCGCAATCTCAGAACAACATCCAGCCGCACGGCTCGCCACAAGCCAGCTGGCTACCGGTGCAGCAGTGGGACTGCTGGACATTTAATTTGTCATTGTTAGTAAAACTGCTGAGATACCAGCCAGTATTTTATGGGAAGGACATTTAAAGGGAAACCTTAATGTCTTTTCAGTGAGTACACATATTTAGTTATTGTTTGTAGTGTCATTCAGGATTTATTGCCCTGCATAGTGTGGCATCTTACTGTTTTAGGCTCATCATACACATTACAGTCTGACCCTACAATCTTTTTACAATCGACTTTAGATTTACCAAAACAAAGTAACATGAGAGCCTACTATTTAATCGATCTGTATTCAGCCAGTCACTACATTGTTGTTGGTAGATCTAAAGGTGACTTTACAGTAATGTGAGTGGTGAGCTTAAGGTCTCATTTAGACTTGCGTTTGGGGGGGGGGGGGGTGTAAAAACACATGGTTGAGCTAAATTTCTAGCACCCCCATGCCTATGGTTGCCACCTCATCCCTTTAAACCCGAACACATATTAATTACACAGGTTCTCTGGCTGATTTAAGTGGTAATTAAACTCACTTGGTGCCTTATCTGCATTTAATTAGCCTCAGAACCTGTGTAATGCAAAGGTGTTTGGGATTAAAGGGATGAGGTGGAAACTCTACCCATGCCCCCCCTTTGGCTGCATTAGCCAGAGGGGCGTACCCCCATGTTGCATTTGGCGGCCAATAGTGCCACCAAATGCAAGCCTTTTAAGCAAATAAATAGGCACACCCATGCAAGGCATATGGTTGTGCCACAGTAGTGCGCCATTTATGGAGTTAAAATAAACAGTGAGGAGGTGACATATCGCCTCCACACTGCCTGTCAAATGCCTCTGATATACAATCCAAACATAGATCACTTTTCAGAGGTGTGGCAATCTTGCCACATGCCTAAACTTAGCCTTAGAGACTGGAGACTCACTGCAAAGGAGCAGCTCAGCAGTGAGCTAATGATCATTGATAATGACTAGCCTACTGACAATAACAAAGGAAGCCACAAGCTTTGAATAGCGGTGTCACCCTCCTGGTTGTGCGGTATGGTAGAGTCATGTGAACATCAAGAGTGACTGGAGACAATTAGGAATATTGTAGCAGCGGCAAAAATACATGTGTACTATATGTATTGAAACTCCATGTTAGGTGTGGATAGAGTTACACTTTAAAACGCATTAAGGTTGTAATGATCCATTGTGTTTCTTCCTGAACTGAAGGTGTGACTCATTATTTTGCTGTACATGAATGTCTTAATGATATGCACAGGGTTAATTTGCATGCTAATTAGGGTGATATTGCTTGGCTGACTCATAAGGAAGCACTGAAGCTGGTAACGAAGACACTGTTTGGATGCTGAAAATACTATGGCCCTTTGTTTAATAAGGCAACAAGCAAAGTGTAAGGTGCACTAAGCACACATTAAACATATTTTAGTACACTGTCTACACAAAGCTGCTGGATAACTGTGGTGTATGACTGTTTTATGAACCATGACTTTTAAGACTAAATACATCTTCTATTAAAACAGTGTTTCTCAATTTCAGTCCTCACGGCACCTCAACAGGTCATGTTTTCATCCCTACCATTAATTTGCACAGGTGATTTGATCAGTTTCACTGCCTTAGTAATTACAACAGCTGTTTCATCTGAGGGAAATCCTGAAAACATGACCTGTTGGTGCACCTTGAGGACTGGAATTGAGAAACACTGCATTAAAAGGATCTCACATACTACACACTTTATTATATTTACCTGATCTGTACCATTTTCCAGTTTTGAACAGCACCCCCTCACCCGGTATGGTTGCAGAGCCGCCCTACACCCTATGGATACATGAAGAGTTTGCTTTGCGTACTGGACATTTTAGGTTCAATAAGTTTTTATTGTATATGAAACAATTTTCCAAATGGACAATGAAGACATGAATAAGATCAGGTGCCCGACATCGGGCAAACTGATTCAGTAATAAAGAAACATACATGGGCAAATCAATACAATGTCATGTATTCTGTTTCCAATATTAACATAGTGTGTTGTCTCAACAACTATCGGAACTTGTGTTGGTAGTCCTGTTAACTAAGGTTCCCGAGACCTGGACGCCCCCATGGGATCATGCTGCGCCCAGGTGTCTAGGGACTCGGAATGGGTGGACAAGTAATCTGAATACCAACAGCGTATAAACATTTGGCATTCAGCCAGTCTGTTGGAGGTTGCGAGAAGATTGATGTTAAAGAGCAGAATACTATAGGTAAAAAATAAAATCATGACACAATATAGCCCAATAGAGGGGTTTAAGAACAAAGAAAAGAGTAGAAATAGCAGGTAGCGGGAGGAAAAGAGGTGGGGGGAGGAACAGGGGGGGAGGATAGGCAAGGTAGGTAGGATGGGGGAAGGGGGGGGAGGGGGGGGGGACAGCGAGCCTCCTCGGGAGTCGGGGTATTTAGTGTTGGGTTGGTTGTGTGGAGCTAGCAGGGTGTGTGGCTTGGCCGGGTGCCTTCATAGTTGTGAGTCTATTTTTTAGCTTATCTGAGGTGGAGTAATGCCTCCATATGCTCCATATAAATGAGAATTTTGCGTATTTGTCTATGGCTCCGGCTTGCATCTCCTCCATAAGCATGGTATTATTTAGTTCGCTTACCCACTCTAAAAGAGATGGGGGAGTAGTGGATTTCCAGTGTCTGGCAATTAATTGTCTACCACTGCTGAGAAAAAATTTTAAGAGATTGTGTTTTTGTGACTTGATTTTGCCAGGTAGTATTGATAGGAGAGCAATGAATGGAGAGGGAGTGAGTGGTTTATCGTAAATTTCCGTATAGATTTGAAAGATTTGGGTCCAAAACGGACCTATCACATCGCATTCCCACCATATGTGGCTATACGTACCCTTCGCAGAGTTACATCTCCAACAGGTGTCAGTGGTTGATGGGAACATGATCCTGAGATTCGTAGGCACTCGATACCATCTTGATAGAACCTTGTAATTTTTTTCCTTGGTGTAGCATGAGATGGCTGATTTATGGGTGAAAATAAAAGCTTTACCCCATTCAGCTTCGGTAATTTCCCTCCCAAGTTCCTCTGACCATGCTTTAGTGTAGTTGGGTAAGGTATCGTGGGTATGTTCTATAATCAGCTTGTATATCAATGAGAGGGTGTGACGGGGGGTTTCTGTGAATGTGCATAATTGTTCAAAGCCAGTCAAAGGTCTGTGAATCTGTTTGGAGTCATGTAGTTTTTTGCAGTAGGTTGTCAAGTGTAGTTGTGTTAACCATGTTACGTTGGGCGATGTGGTGTTTGATCTCGACGTAAATGTACCTAGTGTGCTATTGACAAATTGTCGTGCCGTGGGCCAGGTGTCTCTATTATGGCCGTCTATGACCTGTATTGAGCCGCCTTCTGGGAGAGCTGGGTTGTTAAATAGAGGGGTAAGGGGACTTGGTTCAGTGGAAAGTGAGTATCTTTCTTTTCTGCGGTACCAGATTAACAGTGCATCTTTGGTCAATGGAGACAGGCTAGTAAGAGATCTATGAGTCCGTTCATAGCCCCAAGGTAGAGCCCGGAGGTCAATTGAAGATAAATCCTGTTCCACTAAAGTGGAAGCTTTAATTAGTGGGCGAGGAAACCATTCCAGTAAACGGGAAACCACTGCTGCTGTATGGTAGATTTCAAAATCTGGGAGGCTTGTACCACCTTTGGAAATGGGGGTACATAGAAGTTTGTGTTTCAGTCTGGGATGGTTTCCCCTCCATACAAATCGTATGGCCATAGAACGAAGAGTACGGAAGAAGGCAGCTGGCAGAGCTATTGGGAGGGCTTGAAATAAATATAATAATTTAGGGAGTATATCCATTTTCAATACGTTCATGCGGCCAAACCAAGATATTGGTAGGTCTCCTCGGCTATCAGTGAGGCGTCTGAGTTTCGTGAGAAGTGGACTGTAGTTTAGGGCGTATAGTTCGGAGGCGCGGCTTGGGATGGCCGTGCCTAGGTATGAGATAGATTTTGGTTGCCATTGGAATGTGAAATTAGCCTTAAGAGAGGAGAGGGTCGGCTGAGGAAGGGATATGTTCAGTGCTTCTGTTTTAGAAATATTCAATTTGTAGTTGCTGAGACCACCGAATCGGTTGATCTCGGCCAGTATGGATGGTATACTAATATGGGGATTGGTTACATAGAGGAGCAAGTCGTCTGCGTAGAGGGAAAGTTTACATTGTGAGGACGGGGTCTGTATCCCTCGTATATCTGGATTGGCTCTAATGGCTTGGGCTAGATGTTCAATTACTAAGGCAAATAGGAGGGGGGAGAGGGGACAGCCTTGTCTCGTGCCGTTTGAAATAGTGAGTTTCTCTGATTGAGTTCCATTAACTAAAATTGTGGCTGAGGGTTTAGAATAAAGTGACATGATGTGGGCTAGCATCCTGGGTCTTAGTCCTATTTGAGAGAGGGTAGCCCGAAGAAAGGGCCAACTGACCCTATCAAAGGCCTTCTCCGCGTCACAGGAGAGAAGGCAGGTCGGTATGTGGTTACGGTGGGCATATGCCACGAGGTGGATAGTTTTAGTGGTATTGTCCCTAGCTTCACGTCCAGGGACAAAGCCCACTTGATCTCTATGTATTAGATTTGGTAAAAGAGGAGAGATACGGTTCGCTAGAATCTTAGCATATAGTTTAAGATCTATATTTAGTAGGGATATAGGCCTGTAGTTAGAGCATAAAGAGGTGTCCTTGCCTGGTTTTGGGATGACTACTATTTGGGCTTGTAATAAGGTATGGGAGGGAGATAAGTTTTCATCTATAGCGTTGAATGCTTTGGCCATCAGGGGGGATAACAAAGGTGCAAATGTCTTATAGAAACGTGAGGAGAATCCATCTGGGCCTGGGCTTTTACCATTCTTTAGATTTTTAATGGCGAATTGGAATTCAGAGTCGGTCAGGGGGGATTCCAAGTCTTCTGCTTCAGATGCCAGGATGGTGGGGAGAGCAGTTTCCTGGATGTATGAGGACAGTGATTGAGTTGGAGAGTCTGTTTGGTCTTTGGGTAATGGTGTCTGGGGCTTGAGATTATATAGGGTGTCATAGTATTGACGGAATTCTTCTACTATGGAGGAGTTATTTATTATTTTGCCTTTATTGGGTGAATTAATACAGGGGATAGGTCTCCGGGCCTGTCTGGGTTGCAGAGTCTGCGCAAGATGTCTGCCGCACTGATTCGCTTGTGAGTAGTGGGCAAATCGCCCTCTATCTCTCGCTACCAGTGAGCGTTGTGTAAAGATTTGCAAGAGGTCTCTCCTAGCGTTTGTGAGTTCTAGTTGAATTTTTTCATCGGGGGATCGTTTATGGTCTGCCTCTAAGGTGGCTATTAGGGACAGAAGGCGTGTGGTGTCTGCTGTTCGCGCGCGTTTTAGTCTCGAGCCGTGTTGGATAAGTTTCCCCCTAATGACACATTTGAGGGCCTCCCATTTCATCAGTGGGTTAGTGTTGTCGCTGGCATGGTCCGCGACAAAGTGTTTGATGGCTTGTGTGATGTCCTGGGTGCAAACTGAGTCCGAGAGCAGATTGTCATTTAATCTCCACGTATTTCTCTTTTTTTGTGTTGGTATGCTTCCTAGATTCATGTGTATGGGGGCGTGGTCAGACCACAAAGTGAGGCCTATCGAAGCGGTGGGTGAGAAATCCAGTAAGGATTGGGAGATGAAAATATAGTCTAATCTACTGTAGGTGGAGTGTGCTGGTGAGTAGTATGTGAAATCTTTAGTGGAGGGATGCAGTGTCCTCCAAACATCCACCAAAGATAAATCTGTGAGAATTGCACGCATTTTGGTCAGGGAAGCCGGGGAGATTGAGGACTTACCCATTGAGGTGTCAAGGCGTGGTATCAGAGCGGCATTGAGGTCTCCTCCCAGGATCATGTTGACCGTGCTAAATCTTTTCAGGCGAGTAGACACCTTGGTGAGGAATTGCAGTTGATCCTGGTTTGGAGAGTAAACATTAATTATAGTATAGATCATATTCATATATGAGAGTTTTAAGAAAACATATCTCCCTAGAGGGTCAATGAGGGTGTCTAGCACATCTGGCATGAAAGGCGATCGAAACCCCTTTCGATTTCGCTGTGGGGTTGGTGCTATGGAACCAAGTGGGGTATTGCTTATGGAGGAGCTGAGGGATGTTGTCTGACCTAAAATGAGTTTCCTGCAGGAGTAGAATTTGGGTACGGTTTTTGTGAAAATGATATAAGATTTGCCTCCTTTTCTCTGGGGTGTTAAAACCCCTGCAGTTTAAAGAGGAGACTTTCAAGGGGGTCTGCACTGCCATGGGGAAAAGGATTTGATAATCCAGTACACTAAAACAAGGGAGAGGCTCGCTGTCTCCAGGAGAGTGGGGGAGGGGTGAGAAGAAGTAGAAAAGAAACCTCCGTTAGAATTGAGTTGTAGGGTAAGTGTAAGAGCATAGGTAGGGAGAGAAACAGAAAAAGAACAGAGAAAGAAGAACCTTGGCCTCGTAGGCCGTGTAAAGAACATTGTGTTCTAAAGTTCAGCTAAAGCCTCTAAGGGCGCTGAAAATCCTAAGTGGGGGTTAGTGGTTAGTCCACAGAGGGGTCCGCACACACCGGACCACTAAAAGTAAAAGGCAATAAATTTTTAATACTTCTGTAACTTTAGCAACTCAGGACCCGCAGAGTCACATATGCATCTCTAAACTATTATGAGCTGTCCAGCCGGACAAAGCCCATAGATGAGGTCCAATAATCCAACTATCTGCATGGTCAATAAAATGAAAGTAACAATACAACATGGGGCAATGGGGGATGGGGCGAGAAGGACAGGTTCTAGGGGGGCCCCTTAGCAAAGTAAGGAATCACAGTATGGGCTTGGGATCTCTGGTAACTGAGTAAGGACCGTACTGCTATGAACACAAAACAAATTTTGCATGTAAAAGGAACAACATAATATAGCTAAATATAGTGTCCCAACAATACTGTAACCATAAAACCGGGGCCGCTTCATCGGCGCAATGCCTGTGAAAAAAACAAAGTGGTTATTCAAAAGTTCTGTGGCTGGGACTCATCCGTCCGCTGCTTTGGGGAAATCCGATTTTGGGCGCTTGTTCTTCCTGGGTTGTTTTTGCCAGTTCGATGCGATCGGGAATCCAGGAGTCGCAGCATGAATTGGCCAGTCAGGGATGTGGATCTGGGGCAGTTCGAAAGTCCCGAGGAACCTTGGGAGGTCACCCAGAGTGCGAAATGTGGCCGAACGTCCTTCATGAGAAGCAAAGAGGTTAAATGGGAAACCCCAGCGATATTTAATGTGCTTTTCCTGGAGAGCTCCTGTGAGGGGTTTCAGTGCACGTCGCATATCAAGGGTCAGCTTGGAGATGTCTGGTAATAGAGTCACGGCTGCATCATTGAAGTATATGGCGTCTTGGTTGCGAGCTGCACGCATGATAGCATCTTTAATCGCATAAAAGTGGATTCTGCAGATCACATCTCTGGGGTGTTCAAGATGTGGGTTTTTGGGGCCGAGGGCTCTGTGTACACGATCAAGTTCTATGGGAGATTCTTTATCTTTCTGGAGCAGGTCATTGAATATGGCTGTGACTGCAGGGGCTAGGTCTTTATTTTCCACTGATTCTGGGAGGCCGCGTATACGGATATTATTGCGTCTGGCGCGATTTTCTTGGTCGTCCTGGTGATACATCAGTTGCTGTATCTGTAGTGTGTGCTCCTGCAAGATGACTTCATGAGACTGCAGTGTAGAGACAGTCTCTTCTACCGATTGTTCCACATCTTCTAGCCTGGTTGTGACATCTTTGCGTAGTTCAGAGATCTCCTGCTTGTAAGAGCGTTCAAGTCTCTGTACACATGCCTCAAAATCATGTCTGGTAGGGAGAGCTTTGATGTAGGCTTCCATGTCCCATCCACTAAAAGACCGATGCGATGTTGGGGAATGATATGCAGAGCGCACAGATTCATTCTCTGAGTCTGGAGGGGATCTGGCGCGCTGCCTGGTTGTCATATGAGGTGTGGAGCGCTGTGAAGTGGCTCCTTGTGAGGCCGCATGTGAGCTTGAGGAGCGGGTCGGCGCCATCTTGGATTTGGGGGGGCCGTGCTGATTTTGTCCCAAATGTATGAAAAAACGGTCGATTTCCCCCTCGATTTGTGTGTCAGGGGTATGGCGTCCTTCTCCCCCACCTCTCTTCCCCATTACAGACCTGCCTGTAGAGTTCTGGAGTCGCTGAGAGCCTCTATGAGTCCGGTGTGTGCGGGAGCTCCTGAGAGACACGTCTCACTCCTCCATGAGCCAGGCCACGCCCCCGTACTGGACATTTTAGATTAGGCATGCACTGATACCGGTATCGATACCAGGCATTTGAGCGAGTATCGGTACTCGCCCAGATACTCCCAATACTCAAACCGATACTTTGTGGTGCTAAAAACTGAACAGACTAATAACATTAGGTAAATAGATCACAAGCTCATGCAGGCAGATGGTAGTGTGCCAGTGAGGCCCTGTGACTCACGGGTTCCATATTTGATTCTGCTGAGCCTGGTGGAGTGAACGGCTGCCTCTAGGTCTAGGAGCTCCTGGGGGCGGGTGGTGGCTGACGAATCACGGATCATTTGGTGCTCCCTTGTTGGTTGCCCACACAGTACTGTCTCCATAGTGGAGAACTTCCGCCCACTCCTAGCGTTTCCCCCGGCCAGTGGTGATGAGTCCTGACCACAGCTGTCATTTCTGAGTGCACCGGCGGTTGCTGGCTCCGTCCATTGATCTGGCATCCATTGGGCTTGCCGCCTGTCCCCAAGGGCTCCAGGGTTAGTGGAATCTGTTCACTCCAGGCTCAGCAGAGTCAACTATGGAACTGTGATTCACAGTGCCTCACTGGCACACTACCATCTCCCTGCATGGGCTTGTGATCTATTTACCTAATGTCATCAGTCTGTTCAGTTTTCCAATAAATAATTGCTGCTTTGAACTTGTCTCTACCTACTTACTGGAACTGCGCTCCCTCTGCTGAATTTTGTAAGGGTCTAAATTGATCACTAGATCTACACACACACACACACACATTTCTTTGCAGTACAGAAAGGGAACCCTTAACGGATAAGGTCTGTCCGAAAGCCATTCAGGGGCTGTTTATATCTGGATCTATTGTTTTGCGTAAGACCTGCTAAGAGTTCCAGCAGAAAAAGGCCTTATAGAAATTTTCATTCAGTAATTATCCATGTGTGACGTAGTTTGCCTCAGGCCTGGTTCACACTGGTGCGACATACGCATGAGAACACATGTCCCATGACATGTATAAATCAATGGTTCCTCATGAGAGTCGTCTTAACTGGTCCGACACAAGTCGGTCAGACTTTAAAAAAAGGTTCCTGCACTACTTTGGTCCGACTTTTTTTTTAACAATTTCTGTTTATTATCATGTTTTTCTTTGGTCCGACTTTGATACCACTTCAATGCCATAGAGTGTAAAAAGTCACAATAAGTTGGATCAAAGTCGGATTGAAGTTGCAGGGCAAAGTCGAATTGGAGGTCGTACCACTTTCATGTCGGAGGAGTGTGCAAATAGCCTTAATCTCAGATTTTCAGGGTTGAGTTAGTATCCCTCCCAGCCAGTGTAAGGCCCTTTTCACACTGCTCCGCAGCAAAATCGCAATAAAAATGAGGGTGGGTCTGAAAATGATCTCCTTTGGACCTTCTAGCAACAAGCTCCCTCCCTCCCACCTGTCACGGTATTTTTATGTGATTTTCTGTCGCCCTGGATCCAGGGTGGGTGTTTGCTATATCTCAGGAATATGCTCAAAGTCTCAAAACTGAGCTAAATGGTGGTAGATTTGGTTGTACTCATTGTTTATTTGAATTTAGTTTTCTTGTTATTTATCATTATTGGTATTTTGTTTTGGTAAACCAATGCTGTGGCCATTTCATGCCATTAGGTTGTGTTTCTGTGTCTTTAATGTTTTATAGATTTAAGGTTGGTTGGGGTTACGGCCTGCAGTCCCCATGAGCTTGCATGTACACTGCACGTATTGTGCAGTAAATATACAACAAAGAACTGCAAGGAGCACTGTCCGAAGTTTTTAGTTTTGCAAAAAAGACTTTGCACATTTCTTCTGCCAAAAAATGCTAGGACATAGCGATTTTTCAAAGCCACATTTTAGATATGCATTAAGGCTGGGTTCACACTGCCGCATGGGGTGGCTCACATCAGGGGTCCGGTGCGTTCCTGTTCTCCGCTTCAGGTCGATTGTCAGTTCCAATTTTTGGCTGAAATCGGAACTGAAACTGACCAGAAGATGCACAGAACTCCTGTGCAATTAGCTCCGGAGATGTGTGAACCAGCTCCATAGAGAGCCGTTCACAATCTCCTGACATGAGAATTGGATGCGAGGAACTTTAGGGGTCTGGTTTTGTGTTAAAGCATCTTTCACACTAAAAAACAAAACAAAACCACTGTTAGGAATAAAGAATTTGGAGGTTTCTAGCTCTGCTCTACATTACATACCTGCAACCTGAAGTGCCTCGCACTATGCTACTGGAGTACAAATACAGACCCACAAAAAATGGTTGGGTGGTACCTGGCAGGGCTATACAGTGAGGATCTTAGGAGTAGGGCTGCTGGTATTTACTTATGGGGATTTCACTATGGGGGGGAAAAGAAGATCCATAAAGGTCACCTTTACTAAAAGAAGAAGTTGTCCTGTTTGGCATAAACAAGGCTTGCTTTTGGCATTATGTTTGACCAGTTTTACTTTAAAAACAACTGGTGTTACTGAAGATAAAAATTGAGAATGGCGACCAAAAAAGTGGGGGCATGTTTGGACTATTGCGGTACAGTAATTGTTGGTAACAATTTAAGGCATAAAACAGTAGTAGTAAAATTGAAAGTTAATTTATTGATGCAGGGGACAAATCGAAATTAATACAATAAAAAGCTAAATACAAGTACAAATATGTCAACAATGGGATCATTAGTATACAATACAGCACGAAATCTCAGATATCATATTCCTCTGAGATTTCGTGCTGTATTGTATACTAATGATCCCATTGTTGACATATTTGTACTTGTATTTAGCTTTTTATTGTATTAATTTCGATTTGTCCCCTGCATCAATAAATTAACTTTCAATTTTACTACTACTGTTTTATGCCTTAAATTGTTACCAACAATTACTGTACCGCAATAGTCCAAACATGCCCCCACTTTTTTGGTCGCCTGACTGGGGATCAGGCTTCCAACCTCATTATTTATTAATTTCTGGATGATGGTACATGTTTATTTTTGTCATTGTAATTTTTACTTATAGAGGCCACTCGCTTAGTAAGATAAAAATTGCATAAGTCTGTGGTGTGTCCCATTTATATTGACATTAAAAACTGAATTTCTTTCACAAAGCATGATAAAAAATATTTTTAAATAAGGTAAATGTTTTTGCAAATATTTTGTATTTTTGTTACAATGGACTTAACATGTGTAGCGGTCTCCCCAAAGTCCAAGGGCCTGGTGGTGACCCCCCGATGCCGGAAGGGCTGACATTCCTCCTCAGGGTGCAGGTTACTAGGCATGGTGGGTGTAGTGCAAGATGGAAAGATGATTGCGCTGATATTAACCTCTTAATACTGCACCTTGATGTTCTTACTCGATATGTGATTAAACATAAATAAATACAATTTTTTTGAATAATACAATCCTCCTGGTGATTAACACCCACTCAATGTGTGAGTGAACACAAATAAAACACCCATAAGTTATGTGCCACAATAATCCTTAATTAAAAAAGCCAAAATTGATAGCAACAGGCACCCTTGAAAAAGTCACGTGTCTGTGACGCAACGCGTCGGGAGGAGGAGCCTGTGATGTTTCCAGCAGTGTCTGTGTGTGAGCACTGGCGGTGGATGAGGAGCCTCCAGCGCATAGCTGAATGCAGCTGATCATTATACTTTCTATGCGATCTAGCGAATAGGGATATGTGAGTGAGATTGGTATCCTAGCATTTAGCATTATTCTGCTTTGATCTCTGTGCAATGGATCTGCTTTCTGTGTTTATTTTACATGTCATGGAAAGGAGCTGAAAACCGAAAAATCCTACCAAACACCATTGGCGGCTGAATGGTGAAATTGATGTTGAACTGTTGCTATTTATTTCACAGTATATTCGGCACTGAATTTTCTACCATTTATATTACGTTTTGGTTCACTCATTATTTGAACTTTATAGTAACATTTTTTGGGCGCACCTATTTTATTAATTTAGTCATATATTTTTTTACTTCAATTTTGGCATTTTTAATTAAGGATTATTGTGGTACATAACTTATGGGTGTTTTATTTGTGTTCACTCACACATTGAGTGGGTGTTAATCACCAGGAGGATTGTATTATTCAAAAAAAATTTATTTATTTATGTTTAATGACATATCGAGTAAGAACATCAAGGTGCAGTATTAAGAGGTTAATATCAGCGCAATTATCCACTCACACTCAATTATCTATTTGTTATTCACAAAATTAATTGCAGCTATATTATTTGGATATCTCTTAATAACATTTTCACATAATTTTATTCACTTTATCCACTTCAGCGCTTTAGTATTTTTATCACTTTTTACAAGATGGAAAGATGGGCGCCAGTCACTTTTAAAAAATGAACAAAGAAAGTTTTTTTTTCTCTTAACAGGAACAGGGGAGAGAGGGGTAGGGCACAGGACACCCTTAGGAAGATGCAATAGAAAATAGGCAGACTCATGGGACAAAAGTAGAACTGGGCAGACAGCAACACAGAAAGAGGGCCTTTAAGCTGAATGCAGCGATTTGTATCTTGTAGCAACTTCTGTCTCCTATAGCAACAACTTCACTCACAGTATCCCGCTGTAGATCCTCAAGCTTAGCTCCCAGCTAACTGGTAGATTTCTCAGGCTTCACTCACACCTACCCACTGTATTCTTCATGTTTCACCCACAGCTACCCACTGGATCCCTCAAGCTTTACTCACAGCTACCCGCTGTACTTCTCTTAAAGGTTTACTCACAGCTACCCGCTATATGTCTTGGATGAGTTCTCTCCTGAAGCTTTCCCAACACTTCACAGTCCCCGGCTGATGAAGAGTCTGCTCTGGTACTCCTTCAGAACTCCATCCCTTCAATACTTGGCTCCGGCAACAAGAGTGGTTGACCCTCTGGCAACTTCTTCTCCTATGTCACCTGGCAATGATCAGGCTTCCCTTGGGCTGAGCCCCTTTACACGTGGCTAGGCCTCAGGCCTACACCTATGCTGTTGCTGCACACACATCCACCAAGGCCGCAGCCCGGGTGGAAAGAACCCCAATCACCTAACTCTCTCCCAATAAATAGACCATCCCAGCAGCCTCAGCGGTCAAAGAAACTACTGCTGATTGGCTGAGAAAGCACATTCACTCATAACCTGAAATTACCTGTAATCAATTATACTAATGCAAAAGGTAACAGTGCCAGCTATTGACAAAAGAGAGAGAATTCCAAAGGGAACAGGGCCACCTATTGACAAAAGAGAATCAAAGTTCCATTCAAGCTTAGGAGAAAACCATTTAATCAAGCTACAAATAAGCCAGGCTAGTTACCACCTAGCACAACTAGATTTAGTAGCAGTCCTGTTTAGGACAAGGGTGCTACACATGAAAATTGAAAGCTCGCTCTATTGAAAGCCCCCACCCCTAAAGGCAAATCAGCTAAGATGTTTTAAATATAAAGCTATTGAAAGAAAAGGGAAAATATACTTACCTTGGTCTCAGCTTCTAACACTTCCTCAGGTGTAGGTGATATCGCCGTGCATCATGGCTACCAGCTTGGGCTTCAAATCCTGTGAGAATGCACTTCAGCCCATTACAGAGGCGCATTCTCACAGGATTTTGATCTTTTTTGATTTTTGATTTCGGTCAGGCTCTGTAATGTTATCTGTGCTTCCTGGAAGTGTCAGAAGCTGAGACCAAGGTAAAGTTTTCGCAATGGCTTTAATTCAATGGCTTTTTTTTGCATGCAGGACTTTTTGTGCACTTTAAGAAAAAGCACCAAGACTGTGGGACATAATAGAAGTCTGTGGCAAAGCGCGGCTAGCCCGCACCAAAACCGGTGGTACACTGCACCACCCTCACACTGTGGCCAAAGCGCAGTGGGGCAGTTTGAAGCTGCCCTTATTAACCACTTGCTGCCCGTATAACTTCGTTTTACGGCGGCAAGGTGGCACTGCTGCACCGGATCACATACCTAGCACATGATCCGACACTTCCTGGTCTGGAGCGTGCACGTTTCGCCGCCGGCAGCTCATTCCCCCTGTGACTATACACAGTGGGAGCTGATCTCGATGTCCGCTGGCAACCACCGATCATTTGGTATAGAGGCAGAATGGCGGTCTTTGATTGTCCCTGATGTTAACCCCTTCCCAGCCAGTGTCATTAGTACAGTGACAGTGCATATTTTTTTAGCACTGGTCACTGTATTAGTGTTACTGGTCCCCAAAAAGTGTCAGTTAGTGTCTGACTGACCACAATATCACAATCCCGCTATAAGTCACTGATCGCTGGGTACAGCGTTGCACGACTGTGCAATTGTCAGTTAAAGTAATGCAGTGCCGTATCTTAAAAAATGGCATGGTCATGAAAGGGGGTAAATCTTCCGGAGCTGAAGTGGTTAAAAAGTAAAACCTTTTTTCCCACTTGCAGAATTGCTGAAACTGACATTATGTGGAGATCCAAGGATGTTGGTTTACATTAAAAGAACAAATAAATTACATTCTAACAATAATATAATCATACAGTGTATTTGTGAATAAAGTCTGCAAACCTAAAAAAAATTACCTCTAAAAAAAACAAAAATGTATAGTTCTGCTCATAATACAGTAAGGAAATATACAAAAAAAACCACGGTACATTTTCTTTAATTAACTGACCAGAAAGGTTTCTGCTCAGCCAGCTGATGTCTTACAAGAGTGACAGTAACATTAAGCAGATATGCACATAGGAAACAGCAGAAATGGAAATGAACAGGATATGATATGGGAAAGGCAGACACAATTTTTGGTTATTCACACTTGTCAGGACTAATTGGTTTACACAGTACTCTTAGGTTACTTGGGAACCCTTAGGACCCATTCACACTTATGTGTTGTGATAACGCAGGGTAAATTGTGTGGTTTAAAGAAGAATTCCAGGTATGGCGTTTTTTACATACAGTAGCTACATTGATCCAGCTTGGACCAATATAATTATGTATATACCATATATGCGAATGAACGAAAGACTCTTTGACGAATGCGTACGAAAATGAATTGTCAGAAAGAACGAAAATACGAACAAACGAAAATATGAAAGAACGAGAGTACAAACATATGAAAGTACGAAAAACGATTCAACGTACGAGTTTAACGAATCAATTAAATCCGGATGATTTTGTTTTTCGGATTTTTGTTCTTTCTGACTATTCGTTATCACTGAATATAAAGAAATAATGAATGCATTTTTGTTCTTTAAATACATGTGCTAGTAGCTGTCTGAGGCCTACTAAATTAATCCCAGCGCCGCACGCAGAAAAACGGAATAAAATGAAAAAATCCATACTAACGAAGGTTATAAATACAACCAATGTCCGAATGAACAAATGGTCCGAGTCCGAAGTAATGATTGTCGCATCTAAATGAATGGAACAAAATTAATATGAATGCATCCGAAGTTACGAATGATCTAAAGTAACGAATGCCATTCATAATGAAAGAATTGATAAACAAGAAAAAACAAAAACAAATGAAACTAAAATAAACACATTTTTTGGCAGTGCACATGTCTACTATGGAGCAATCTGTAGAAGTATTGGAAGCCCAGGAGCTGCTTGTTTCTGCTCCTTGTACCAGTGCTGGATGTCAGTTGTCACTGGTAGCCAGCAATTTTAGCCCTGCCAGGACCTGTAGAAGCTACTGATTCCCAGTGATGTTTTAAAGAGTATCTGGGATGAATAGATGACCTCCCAGACTTGTTTTAAAATGCCGCTGGGGCCTAAATTAGTTAAAGCAGATCTTCACCCTCTTTAAAAAGTATTTTCATGCCTCAGTCTGCCATTTTTTTTTATAAATACCTTTTTTTTCTTTAATATTCCTGCCACTTTCGGTTCAGTCTGCCTCAGCGATCTACAGTGGGTATAGAAAAGAATCACCCTCCTTTAAAATAATAAGAAAGCCATTACTACGCAAATGCCACAAAGTATCCCGCTTACAATCCTACTGCCAAACAGCACAGAGACAAGCCTCAAACCTTCTGGCACAAAGTAATTTGAATTGATGAGACCAAATTTAGCTTTTTGGCCACAACCATAAAAACTACATTTGGAGAGGAGTCAACAAGGCCTATGATGAAAGGTACACCATTCCTAATGTGAAACACGGAGGTGGATCGCTGATGTTTTGGGGATGTGTGAGCAACAAAGGCACAGGAAATTTGATAAAAATTGATGGCAAGATGACTCCAGTATGTTATCAAAAAATATTGGAGGAAAATTTGCATTCCTCAGCTAGGAAGCTGCGCATGGGACATACTTGGACATTCCAACATGACAATGATCCAAAACACAAGGCCAAGTTGACCTGTCATTGGCTACAGCAGAATAAAGTGAAGGTTCTGGAGTGGCCATCTCAGTCTCCTGACCTCAATATCATTGAGCCACTCTGGGGAGATCTCAAACGTGCAGCTCGTGCAAGACAGCCCAAGAATTTACAGGAACTGGAGGCTTTTTATCAAGAGGAATGGGCAGCTTTACTATCTGAGAAGATGAAGAGCCGCATCCACAAATACCACAAAAGACTTCAAGCTGTCATTGATGTTAAAGGGGGCAATACACGGTATTAAGAACTGGGGTATGTAAACTTTTAATCAGGGTCATTTGAGTAGTTTCTGTTGTTATTATGATGTAAAAAGAGTAAACACAGTTGATAGTAAATGGCTTCAGCCAAACACCAACCATGAGTGAAAGAGAAGTTTTTGTGTTCTCATTCATATTCTCTGAAAAATGGCCAAGAAATCATAAATTCTGCCAGGGTATGTAAACTTATGAGCACAACTGTATGCTAGATGGTAGCCAGAAGTGCCTTAAAAATCCATCCAGCTTCAGGAAATTGTGCTGATTTGAGTTTCTACATACACATGATTATTCATGTTTATGTCTAAGGAATTACACGTTGGGAAAGGGATGGGGTTACCTCTGGAGCTCTGATACAAAGACTGGACAAGGTTTCTAAGTTGGCCACCAGCCACAATATAGTCATGCAAGGGCATAGATTTATGGCTAAGGGCAGAGCTTTGCATCACCCCACATCTGAAACATTCAGGACCCCTTCACACCTACCATCTCCTTTATTACACATACATTAAGGCATGGTGATGTGTTGCACTAATGCAGCCCTTCACTTACAATGGGTTGTCAAAACCAAATCAAGACCTGCACTTTTTTTTAACTCACTACTTAAAGTGGATGTAAACCCAATGTCATCCTTTCTAAACTACTGTCATAGGGGTTATCTATAAGGATATACATGCCTCCTGCATGTATCTTTACCTGTCAAATGTCTCCCCTCTGTCTGTTATTAGACCCGAAAAACTGCATATTCTGTGGGCGGGTCTGTTGTCTGGAGCTCGGTAGGTGGAGTCGTGATGTCAGTAGTCTCCCCGCCCACCTCTACACTCCCCTTTTCAATATGCATTTTCTCGGTGTATGTCTAACACTTAACTTCTGCTATGATCTCTAACATCCAGTGAAAAGACAGGAAAGTAACCACATGACTTCAGCATGCCAAATCATGCTGAGGTATGGAACAGCCAATCCTTGCAGAGCTGCTGAAGAAAGGAGTGGGGGTGAGAATTAAAAAATAATGTATGTCTTAGGCTAGTGCACGAGATATGTAAATCACCTGTCACTCACAGCAAGGGGGAGCATTTGACAAAGTTTTTCTCTGTTCGTCAAGATTTATCTCACTGAACAATAAAAGAGGATTGCTCAGAGCTGGATTAACTCTGTGTGGCAAGACTGGGCTCAAATGATAGGAAATCGTATACACTATATTATTATTTAAAAAAAAAAAAAAAAGATTTTGGGTTTACATCCACTTTAACATTTAATGTGGTCCATTGACCCCTACTGTCCAGTCCCCTGGAGTGCCATTTTAAATGAATAACACTCACCACACTGAATGATGTGCGTCACTGCAACACATACATGGAGGGGGCACAGGCTGGCTCCACTCTTGCGCAGTGCAGTGACATCCTGTAAAACATACAGTTTCATTGTGTTACTGTGACACACATAAACACACTGGATATATGTTTGCTGCACTGTCATTAATTTAGAACTGCAAACCAATGCACATACACTATATTGCCAAAAGTATTGAGACACCTGCCTTTATACACACATGAACTTTAATGGAATCCCAGTCTTAGTCCATAGGGTTCAATATTAAGTTGGCCCACCCTTTGGAGCAGATTCAACTCTTCTGGGAGGGCTGTCCACAAGGTTTAAGAGTGTATCTATTGGAATGTTTGACCATTCTTCCAGAAGGGCATTTGTAAGGTCAGACACTAATTTTGGAGAGGCCTGGCTTGCAATCTCCGCTCGAATTCATCCCAAAGGTGTTCTATTGGGTTGAGGTCAGCACTCTGTGCAGGCCAGTCAAGTTCCTCCACCCCAGACTTGCTCATCCATGTCTTTATGGACCTCGCTTTGTGCACTGGTCCAAATCATTCGATGGAGGGGGGATTAGGCTCTGGGGTTGTTTTTCATGGGTTGGGCCTGGCCCCTTAGTTCCAGGGAAGGGAACTCTTAAGGCGTCAGCATACCAAGACATTTTGGACAATTTCATGCTTCCAACTTTGTGGGAACAGTTTGGGATGGTCCCTTCCTGTTCCAACATGATTGCGCACCAGTGCATAAAGCAAGGCCCATACAGACATTATTGAGCGAGTTTGGGGTGGAGGAACTTCACTGGTCTGCACAGAGTCCTGACCTCAACCCAATAGAACACCTTTGGGATAAATTAGAGCGGAGACTGCAAGCCAGGTCTTCTCGTCCAACATCAGTGCCTGACCTCACAAATGTGCTTCTGGAAGAATGGTCAAACATTCCCATAGATACACTCCTAAACCTTGTGGACAGCCTTCCCAGAAGAGTTGAAGCTGTTATAGCTGCAAAAGGTGGGCCAACTCAATATTGAACCCTACGTCGGACTAAAACTGGGATGCCATTATAGTTCATGTACGTGTAAAGGCAGGTGTCCCAATACTTCTGGCAATATAGTGTATAATGTAGTTGTTAATGTAGCTGCATTTCAGCACTCCACAATGCACATGGTGTGTTTTGGTGTGTTGCACTGCCATTGTTGGTGTGTTTACAGCCCATTAAAAATAAATGCCCAGCCTTAACGCAATGTGAATCCTCACACAAAAAAACAGGTGTGGAGGACAGCTATTTGGAAATGCAGCAGTTCTCTCTCCGGTGTAATAATGAAACATTCACATTTTTTTTCCATTTGTACAACTGTACTTTTATCTGAACATGATGTATGTAGGTCTTCTTTGAAGCTGCTAAAGTGACAGCAAAAGGCATTGGAGCAAACTATACTTGAGCGGGGTTCTTTTTATGACCTGCTATCATATACTTTGTTCCTGATTTCTGCTCATACACTAGGGAACTATAAATATATAGAACAGTACACTGTCTCAACTCTATTATGTTATGCTGTCCTTGACTATAAATACTGTATGTTATACAGTACACCGTGTCTCCACTATTTTATATTATGTTCTCTGTTATCACAGCCTATGTTTACAGGTACCCACTGGCATATGTTGGATTACCTCAAGTATCTGCTTCACATGACAGATTTATTGTCCATAACTTCTAAATATATACTGATCAGCCATAACATGACCAATGACAGGTAAAATAAATTAGTTATCTCATAACAATGGCACCTAAAAGTAGGTGGGATTTATTAGGCAGCAGAATATGTTATCCCTGAAGTTGATCTGTTGAAAGCAAAAAAAATGGCCAAGCTTAAGTTTTTGAGCAACTTTGACAATGGTCAAATTGTAAGGGTTAGACGATTGGGTCAGAGCAACTCCAATTCTTGTGGGGATGTTCTCAATCTGCAGTGGTCAGGACCTAAAGAAGGAAACCCGGCGACAGGGTCATGGACGGCCAAGGCTCATTGATGCACATGAGAGGAATGAAGGCTGGCCTGTCTAGTCTGATCCCATAGAAGAGATATTGAATCTCAAGCTGCTGAAAAAAATAATGCTGGTTCTGATGAAAAGGTGACAGAACACATAGGGCATTGCAGTTTGTTGTGTATGGGGCTGTGTAGCCTCAGACCAGTCAGGGTAGCCATGCTGACCCGTGTCCACAGCCAAAAGTGCCTACAATGGGCACATGAGCATCAGAACTGGACCACTGAGCAATGGAAGAAGGTGGTTTGGTCTAATGAACCACGTTTTTTTTTACATCATGTGGATGGCCGGGTGTACGTGTGTCACTTACCTGGGGAAGAGATGGTACCAGGATGCAGTATGAGAAGAAGGCAAGCCAGCAGAGGCAGTGTTCTGCTGCAAAACCTTGGGTCCTGCCATTCATGGGGATGTTTCTTTGACACACACCACCTACCTAAACATTGGTGTTGACTAAGTACACCCCTTCATGGAAACGGTGTTCCCTGGTCACAGTGCCCTCTTTCAGCAGGATATTGCACCCTGCCACACTGCAAAAATGTTTCAAGAATGGTTTGGAGCTCATTGGCCTTTGCTCAAACAACCAGAACACTATTGGGTCTTCTCCTGTCTTACGCGAGAAAGGCCATCATCCTAGAATGGAAATCACCTGTGGCACCAACAGTGGAATTTTGGAAGACCCTGGTGAACTCAGAAACTCCTCTCTACAAAGACACGTAACTCTCTCGAGATTGGTCACATAAATTTAACAAGTATGGGACCTCATATGCTACAAATGATTCTTATACTGATTCTTAATTTGCACAATGCTGTTACTTGAGGGGAAATCTGGTGACGCCCCCACATATGCTGAGCCATGAGGAGTCTGATATTGGATCTTGCCCCTGTAATGCCTCCTCGGCCCTCCTGCTCTTCAGGGAGCTGCATAGGCTTGATGTGTGCCCCTTTGTTCTCTCTCCTGTGCCTTGACATAGCTGAGCATGAGTTGTTATTGGTACTGTTGTACTAGTTACTGTTTACATGTTCTCTTTTGATGTAGTACATTTGCCAGGCCCTGTTTTGTAATGTAACCTTTCTTATATTTCAAATAAAAAAAAATAATAATGGTTTGCGGAACACAACAACAAGTTTGAGGTGTTGATTTGGCCCCCAAATTCTCCAGATCTCAATTTATTCGAGCATCTGTGTGATCTGCTGGTAAACAAGTCAGATCCATGGAGGCCCCACCTCAGGACTTAAAGGATCTGCTGCTGATGGCTGGATGCATACCTTTGGAGGTCTAGTGGAATCCATGCCTCGACGGGTCAGGGTTGTTTTGGCAGCAAAAATGGGTCAAAAGGCGACCTACCCAATATTAAGGGGTGGCCTGATTGCTTTGTATACATGAGTTCCTTGCAATTGCATATTTTAGTTTTTAAAATAACCAATAAGATAGACACAAGAGCTTGTCCATGAAAAGTGATCCTTACAAAGAGAATCTCTCTCCAGATCCGATCTACCACCAGAAAAGAATACTTATACCACTTATTATGTTTTTTTGTAAGGATGAACTAACTCTTTAAAGTGGAACACAAGCAAAATTGTTTATTTAGCTTTTTTGACAGTTATGCCGCGTACACACGAGCTGGCTTTTCGACGGACCAGGTCCGGCGGACCGGACGCTGTCGGACAATTCGATCGTGTGTGGGCTCCAGCGGACTTTTTTTTCCCAAAAGTCTGACAGACCTAGAAATAAAACATGTTTCAAATCTTTCCGACGGACTTGAGTCCGGTCGAAAAGTCCGCTCATCTGTATAGTCTGACGGACAAAAACCGACGTCAGGGCAGCTATTGGCTACTGGCTATGAACTTCCTTATTTTAGTCCGGTCGTACATCATCAAGTACGAATCTGTTGGTCTTTGGTTGATCGTGTGTAGGCAAGTCCGTTCATTCGAAAGTCCGTCGAAAAGTCTGCCGGACCTAGTCTGCCGAAAAGTCCGCGGCATTAGGGAACAATCAAAACCTCTGTCTGACTTTTAATAACGTTTAATAAGTGTAAGTTGCAGGTTGGGGCCTTAATGAATCAGACTTGTTTTTGCAGCTTATTTCACAGATGCTCGATTGGAGGAAGATCTGGAGAATTTGGAGGCAGTGTGGCAGGGCACATTATCCTGCTGAAAGAGGGCTCTGTCATCAGGAAATACAGTTTCCATGAAGGGGTGTACTTGGTCAGCAACAATGTTTAAATAGGTGGTACGTGTCAAGTGTGATCCATATGAATGGCAGGACCCATCACACTGCCTTCACTGGCTTGCCTTCTTCTCATACTGCATCCCACCTGACCACCCTGCGGCTACGCAGCCCCAAATGCAACAAACTGTGATGCACATTTTTTTCTACCTTCAACACATCAGCTTCATGGAAAACATGGTTACTTGCTTCCCAATATATCCCATCCACATTCAAATGTCATTGTAACAAGATATCAGTGTTATTCACTTCACCTGGCAGTGGTCAGAAAGTTATGGCCAATCAGTGTGTGTGCATATATATATATATATATATATATATATGTGGCATGCAGGAAGTGGGCTTTAATCCTGGACGCAGCATATATATGTTCCCCTGTTTGAGTTGGAAGCTTACTCGTTTGCGTGCTCCCAGCACTGAGACCAGACTGTCAAATTCCTAATCACATGATCGCTGTGATAACTGCTGATTGGCTATCACAACGATCATTCATTCTGCAGCCCCCCAAAGTTGTTTATCCTCTGTGAGGAGGAGAAGCAAAATACATTTCTGCTAGGGAGGAGGAAAAGATATACTGTATCTATTCCTCCTCTGCACAGATGTCTTTACAAAAAAGAAAAAAAAGTCTGTTGGGAAAAAAAAGATTAACAAGTTCAGTGCTTGACCTAGTTCAATGAGTGTAGGTGTCAGTTACTGTTATGCCCCGTACACACGGTCGGATTTTCCGCCGGAAAATGTGTGATAGGACCTTGTTGTTGGAAATTCCGACCGTGTGGAGGCTCCATCACACATTTTCCATCGGATTTTCTGACACACAAAGTTTGAGAGCAGGCTATAAAATTTTCCCACAACAAAATCCGTTGTCGGAAATTCCGATCGTGTGTACACAAATCCGACGGACAAAGTGCCACGCATGCTCAGAATAAATAAAGAGATGAAAGCTATTGGCCACTGCCCCGTTTATAGTCCCGACATACGTGTTTTACGTCACCGCGTTCAGAATGATCGGATTTTCCGACAACTTTGTGTGACCGTGTGTATGCAAGACAAGTTTGAGCCAACATCCGTCGGAAAAAATCCTAGGATTTTGTTGTCGGAATGTCCGAACAAAGTCCGACCGTGTGTACGGGGCATTAGTGTCAGTGCCAGTTAGTGTCAGTGCAAGTGTCTGTTAGTGGCAGTGTTAGGCTCAGTGTGTTTTAGGTAAGAAAAACAAGGTTTTATATTTAGTGTCAGTGCAAGTGTTATGCCCCGTACACACGGTTGGATTTTCCGACGGAAAATGTGTGATAGGACCTTGTTGTCGGAAATTCCGACCGTGTGTGGGCTCCATCACACATTTTCCATCGGATTTTCCGACCCACAAAATTTGAGAGCAGGATATAAAATTTTCCGACAACAAAATCCATTGTCGGAAATTCCGATCGTGTGTACACAAATCCGACGGACAAAGTGCCACGCATGCTCAGAATAAATAAAGGGATGAAAGCTATTGGCCACTGCCCCGTTTATAGTCCCGATGTACGTGTTTTACGTCACCACGTTCAGAACGATCAGATTTTCCGACAACTTTGTGTGACCGTGTGTATGCAAGACAAGTTTGAGCCAACATCCATCGGAAAAAATCCTAGGATTTTGTTGTCGGAATGTCCGAACAAAGTCCGCTCGTGTGTACGGGGCATTAGTGTGTTTAGGTAGGACCAAAAAAGAATGTACTATTGTTTCTTGGTCCTACTACTGGTACATGGAACAAATCACGCACACATATGTGGTATCCTTGTGATTTTCAGTAGTAAGAGATTTCCAGTGTTTTTTGAGGTGGGTCACAGTGATGGCATAAAAATATTATTTTTTTTTACTCTTTTGGACCAGTTTACCTTTCATAATAAAAAAAATAAAAAACCAGGAGATATCCTTTAACATTTCCCACCAAATGAAAGCCCAATTTGTCCTGAAATATAACAAGGTATAATCCACCTGTTTACACTAAGTAGTTGCGATGATAAGTAGAGTTATAAATAGTCAAAAAAATGGTGCGCTTGTTCAACCGGTGAGATTGTTGTGTATGCAGAACCAACAATAATGATCGACTTTAACAGCACTAATATAAAACACCTGCCACCGTTATTGCCCAAAAACCATTGATCTAGTCAGCCTATTGTTGTAAACATAAAAACCTTATATATACTGTAAATCACACAATAATTATGAATAATAATTAAAAAAAATCAAATAATAAAGTCCAAAATGAAATAATATGTGAGCTGGAATTTCCTCTTCACAATAAGACCCACTCCAATCCGTGACACAAAATAATTTATAAGTGATCCAATGACTATCACCACCACCTCTGGGTGAATTGCCTGCTTACCTTTGGAGAAGACCCCTCGGGTCTAATCACGCCTTGGGTTTAAAGATCTTTAGCAGTCATGAAAGAACATCTGCTGTATACTGGATCCTCTGCAGTCCATAGTACAGTGGAAATCGCTCCTTAGAAATTGCTCAGAGTATATGACAGAATTTCATTGTGCAATATCGCTTAAAATATGTATGTCTTTATTAAAACATAAAAATGCCCACTCACATTTTAAAAATCTTGTTTAAATCACACTGGTAAGTTTATGCTGAAAGCTGCTCGCCTTCTCACCACTTCTTCCGGGTATATGAGACATCGGAAGTGACATCACCGGCTATGCCCTACGTGTTGCGTCACTGGTCACCTGACTTCTTCAAGGGAATGTAGAGTTTTACTAACACATGACAAAGTTGCAAAATTGGGCTTGGCCGTTAAGGTTTGTTTTGACCTTGGTCATGAAGGGTTAATAAACATTCCAACTGTATATCTACTATTTCTACTCAACACAGACTAAAGCCTGTGCACATAAGCACCAAATTTCTCCTAGGTAATTGTTGTTTGTGTCTCATTGGAGAGATGTCCCTTCACTTCTTGTTCCAGGGACACAACAAGAAGTGAGAAGAAGTCTCTCAGAGAAAAGGAAAATCCCCTCTTAGACATTTGTCATTAGAGCAAGTGTCCCCATTTCTGCCTGTTTTGGTGATAACTGCAAAATGTTGGAGTTCCTATAACTTTCAGTTCTGGTAACAGGGGTCCCCAAGACATAACGGGGAGGTGAATCTCTGATGCATGAGCATAGGCTGCAAAAAAACCTGACAGGGTTTCCAACACCAAAACATAAAAAAAATGTTATCTTTAAATTTACTTAAAAATCCCACTTTAACACTTTATCCACTGATTGCTGGTTATGCATTATTATTTAGGGAAAAAAAGTGTATTTTGGAAATAGTTGTCCCTTAAGGGAATGTATAGCTGTTTCAAAGCTTTTTTTAAAAAAACATACATGTAAAAGAAAACAGGTGTATAGGTGCTGCAACCTTCCTACATAAAAGCTCCACCTGGTGCTCAGACCTTGAGGCTGCTGACACCTCCAATGTACCAGAGTAAAGAAAGGGATCATTAAATACATGTACAAAGCTGTAAAACATCCTATGCGTTTCAGACGTTAGTCCTTAGCAATGACTAAGGACTAACGTCCAAAACACATAGGCTGTTTTACAGCTTTGTACATGTATTTAATAAAGAAATACCATTTTGGATGTCATCCTGAGTGCCAACCATCACTTTCCTTGCTCTGATACATGTAAAAGAGTTCAGCTTTGTGTAAAAAACAAAAGGCTTTTTGACTTACCATGAAATCCTTTTCTTGGGGGTTTATTAAGGGACATGGAGTAGAAGTAGTTCTGAGACATTGGTTTATGCTGCTGCCTACAGGAGATTGGACTCTGGGAATCAAAGATGTAAGACAGTCAGGTATAACCCCTTCCACTCCCATCATGTTCCAGTTGTGTGGAAAAGCAATATTAGAAATGGATCAAATGAAAAAGGGGGGGGGGGAGGCATGTGTGCCTTAATGAGCTTCAAGAAAAGGATTCCAAAAATCCTGTTTTCCCAATTGTTAATTAGGAGCCAAGGGTTGAAGTTTTTCTGAGACACTGGGACATCCAAAAGCAATTCAACTGAGGGGTAGGTAACACAGGAAATGAATACTAACAAGCTCACAAGTAAAAGACAGCGAACAGTGTGGGTTCAGTAAGGCCTACAGAGCCACCTGAAAAACCTTATGACCGAAGCTGGCATCAGATGAGGCCAGAACACTCACTGGGTAGAACAAATGTTTGATCAGAAACCACATGGCAGCCTTGGCAATCTGAGAAACAGATGCCTGAAAAGGCTACAAATCACTTACTGATCCAGTGGAGTGCACTTTGATAGGAAAGCGAGGAATTCTATTCTTAAGTCTATAGGCTTGGATGGGGAGCTGACAAATCCACCTAGAGATGGTGGAATGAGAAAAAAGCTGTCTCTTAAAGGTTCCCTCAGGAATGACAAAAAGGGTCAGTCCATGTAAAAGTTGTAACTGAGAGATAGACACAAATAGCCTGTACCACATCCAGACAATAAAGGAAAATCTCTCTTAAATATCTCAGAGCAAGACAGCGATGGGAGAACAATGCCCTTGTTAAGGTGAACGGAAAAAAACATTCTGGAAAGAAAAGGTGCGCTAAGGCCTCATTAGAACCTTGTACTTTTTAGCACAAGAAAGGCTTCAATATAGGATAAAGCAGGCCATAGATAATACGATTTTCTTTCCTGCAACCACTGGTCACAGGAAAAGAAAGTCGCTCAATTCCCCTATCAACATAGTCAGTGTTGATGGGGGAAATCCTTTCGCTGAGCCAGAGGCGGCTCTACGCTTTGTGAGACCCTAGGCAAAACTTAGACAGGAGGCCCCACTTATGCCCACAATGGGAACAATAAGCTCCAGAGCTCCAGAAGTCTTAGGTTATGCGAGAGGTGAGTGTGTCAGGGCTTTTAACGCTGCCTGTGCACTGTCACTTCTAAAATAAAGTCACGTGCAGAGGCATAACTAGAAGCTTTAGGCCCCTGGTGCAAAAAAAACATGAAGGGCCCCCAACCCTAGCCCGGGGCACTTTCCTGCCATTGCAGGGCTCTTTATAATGATCCTGCAGTGGGACCCCTTCACATATTTTTCAACGGGCCCCCTTCCTGCTGCACCCCCCTCCTTGCAGATGCTTTCTAATTTGCTGGAAAGGTGGGAAGCACCATGATGTCACCCCGCATTCGACCAGCGGCCTTTGGTGCGCCACAAGACAAACAAGTTTGGGAAACACTGGCATAGATACTTGAGCTGAATTCTAAAGGTTCAAGGTCCACCTGAACATCTGCAGATTTTGAATAGTTTGCTGAAAATTGACTGACAGTATTCAAGTACCTGAATTCCCAGGTAGCAAAGCAGAGCGAGTACAGGGACTAACAGCGTGGTGAAGACTTCAGATAAAATGGAGAGACCAAAACGAAGGACAACAAATTAATAATGTTATATATCCACCACAAAAAGCAGGTAGTGTTGATGTGTCGGAGAGATGGGGACATGTACTGTAAGTAAACATCCTTGATGTCCACAGAGGCCATGACTGACCTTATATATTCCATACAGAATATTTGTAACCGAAGGAAAGTATTGAGGATTTTTAAATCCCGAAAATTTTCATGCTCTGAAACAATGTCTAGGACCTATTGAGAGAGAAGCTGTGTCAGAGCAGTGTGGAGGTCTGCTAGTCTTTGTCGAGATGTTGGCAGGTATGACAACATGAAGCAGGGCAGAGTTTGAAAGTCTAGCTCGTAGACCCTGGATACCATGTTTTGTATCCAAGTGTCTGAAATGTCTTGGATTCAGGCAGCTGCAAAAGCTAACAGGCATCCCCCCACTCTGATAAGGAGAAGCATCTCCTTATTCTGAGGAGGACTTGTTCACAGGCTTGAAGGATTTAGGAGTCCAAGACTTGCAATGGAACTGAGTCACAGGCTTGGCCTTGAACGTGAAGCTTGGAAGAAACAAAAGGAACTCTTCTTAGCCTCAGAGGTAGATGGCTTCCCAGACTGAAACTTTGCCTTTCTTTTGCTGAGACAAACAGTTGTTTTTGACTCCTATAACTTCCCTGATTATGTTTTTCCAGGGATGCGCCAAAGAGGCGTTCCCCATCAAAGAGCGTATGCAATAAGTGCATCTTGCACTGATATTCCTCAAATCAACATATGAATCCATATGTGTACAGAAAGGAGACCCATTCTATATATTTGGTGCATAATATCCACTAACCCATTAACGCAGTAGTGTAAGACCACATACAAAAGCTTCAGTTGAAAAATCTGTTAGGAGATCCAGGATCCCTAGATAGGGTATTGCTTAGCAAAGTATTTGAAATGAGTAAATAATTTATCTGGAGGCCAGTCACTTTACAAAATGGTTTGCAGTAGTGAGTGCCCCGAAAACGTTTTAACAGGCTGGGGACTTTTAAAAGAACCCAGGTTGGTAAGTTTAGCAATTACAGATGCAGGTTACTCTAGGGCTAGACATGTGAATACTCTATCGGTAGGGACCAAAATGGTATCCTTAAGTTTAGGAGTTATATCAGCAGACTGCACCTCCTCATGAACCAACTTATCCAAAAGGCATAGGGTACACTCAACATCTTGAGTTGAATGTGCAGAGCAGCTGCAGCCACAGCAAAATCAGAGATGGACTCTGGAGGAAACAGAACGGGAGCACACTTGAGACCCCTGCATTCTGACTCAGCTGACATGGCTGTCATTTTTCCCCAAGGTTTAGACACAGTTACAGAAAATGAATCCATGGACAATACAGAGGGAGCCAAACCTGAAGGCATTAAATAAAACTCTGAAGAATGTGTGGACAGTGATCCAGTCTATCAGTCTTGGGTCCTTTTAGAAGGTACCCTGCCGTTGCTCATCAAGTAGTGATCTGGATGTCCAACTGGATCCTAGGCAGGGCAGTATACACATTCTAGAGAGTCTTTGTGCCCCTCTGGCAGGGATACTCTCAAGGGAGTCCTCAGGGACAGGTCCAATCTCCTGTAGGCAGCAGCATAACCCAGTGTTTCAGAATTACTTCTACCCTGTGTGGTTTAATGAACAATTAAGACATTTTATGTTAATCATTAAATATTAATATTTAATATAAATGTTTTTTTTTTTTTAAGATATATTTTGCATATATGTATGGGGCAGCCATGTTTGCCATTGCATACCATACCATGCATACTCTTTGCAGTACTACACAGCAGTTGTGTTATACATTCTCAGAATGAAAGTGCATGAGCTGAAGGACAAAGATTGTTTGCAGTGAAATAGAGATTTTTGTAGTGGCCAATCTATAAATTCATACATTTAAAGTGAACCTGTGAGCAGAAATAAGGGAGCAACCACTGCTAGATTATTATTTTTCCGCCTCTCGGACTGTCAGGCTAATCCTGGCTTCCCTACCTTGTGAGCCAATAACCTGACACAAGCATACCAGCCTTTTAACTCTGAAATAAATCTGAACGTATTTCTAGCTTGCTCTGGGTTAGCACTGGCAGCTCTGATATTTCTATTCTCATAAGTTGCCTTTATTGCAACAGCAAAAAATACTGAAGACAAGCAAGAAAATACTGAATTCATTATGAAACATTAATTACAGACTTAAAGCAGCCCACACTTCAGTCCAAGGTAAAGAGGTTTGTGTAGTCCTGTGTTCCATCAGAATCGGCAACCCGTCAGAATAGGTAACGGAAGTGACGTTCCGTCACAACACCGCGACGGCCTTCTTGCTACACCCCACACTCATTCGCAGTAAGCCTGCAGTCAGAAGGCAGCAGTGGACATCTTTTTACACCCAGACAAGTCTTTCATTTCATACTTATTTTTACCAGTAGACTGAGCTTATATAGTGAAATACAGTATCTGATGGGTCGCCGATTCTGACGGAACACCGGCACTCCCCAGAGCTTATCTCAAGCAGGTAAATAAAACCCAACGTTATTGTGTACTGGGCCTACCTGAGGTCTCCTTTCACTGAAAAATTATCCCCAACGCAACAAAGAGTATACATATTGTGTGGAAAAGAGTCAAATGGTATAAATCATTTATTTGGGGACATATATTGCAACCTCTTTTGAAAACTGAGTCAGATATCATCAATACATTTATCAATACTGCATTTGCTCCCTTTAAATCAACAGCTTTTGTCTACTCATATAGGCCTCTTATGTATGTGTACATGTATGTATATAATACTTATATACATAAACATATATATCCTCTTGGCTGAAATTTCTATATATATATACATATACATTTTCCTCTTTCTATATATATATGCTTCTGTGAATTCATATTTTTTGGGCAGGTTTCAGTGGGACTTGCATTTGTTCGTAGTGTTTTTCTCTTGATTGTGGCTCTTCTTTACGAATTCTTCAAGGGTGCAAATGAGGTAAGAATTAAGGCAAACCTAAGAGGCATGCAAATGAATTAACATTTAAATTCACTGACGTCACAAGCACAGATGTGGAAAGGGGGGGCAAACGGGGCAGATCCATGAGCCGAGGTTCGTGTCCCTTCGCCTTGCTGGAACTACTTTACAGCAAGTGAAATGGATTAGTTGGAACAGTAACATCGCCATGGCAATCAGTGTCATCACTAACCACTAACACATAGGAGACACACAGCTAGCATCAGTAAAACAATAAATAATATTATGCAGTACATTACTGATGCACAAGCTTTAGGGACTTATGAAATTACATTGCACACTTCACATTGTGGCAGTCGTTTTTTTTTTTTTTCCTTATTTTTTATCGTTTTTTTAATATATATTTATATATATATTATATATACTTTTAAAATTCTTTAGCAAATGACATTCTCATGCACACGAGTGTCTCAAACACAAGAAGCAAGTCCATTTATAGGTAGTCCAAGCAATTATTTTTGTTAATTTTTTTTTTTTTTCGGTTTTCATTGTGGAGATAGCTGCAAACTGAATGGAACATTGACATTTCTGTGCAGTCCGAAACGCGCCGGTGGGGGCGAGCTCATTTTTGAATGTCACACTGGAGCAGTAATACGATGGAAGGGTCGCTCTTTGCGGCTTCTTTGAACTCATCCAGCGTGATCTGGTCGTCTTTGTTCTTATCCATCTTGCTGAAAATCTTGTCTACCCTCTGCTCGGGCGTCAAGCCGTCCTCGTTCATTTTCATCATGATCACAGTACCCACCATTTTATAAATTGCCTAGGGAAGGGAAAGAAAGAATAGTCATTACTTATTTTGTTCCCTGGGGGCTGTTTTAAGTCATACAAAGTGATGAGACCCCATTAACAGGGTAAAATGTATAAGAGTAGAGCAGAACAATCATAGGCTGCTTGATGTCAGAAATGACAACGCCACCTTTTCTTCTCACCCTTTAGTCTTCCTCTCTCTCCGCCTTTCTGTATTTACTGTTCTAGCATTTAGCCCTTTTTATTTTTCCCAAAGACCAACCCTGAGCTGCTCTGACCATCAGTCTATATAAGGGAATACACAGAATATACCTGATGAATCGAATATCACTCAATGTGGTTATTTTCCTAAAATGTATCTAAAGCCACAACCTATTTTTTCAATTTTGATAGAGGAAGAAAGGGTTAAATTACCAGTCATTTTTTTGGCTGCCTGTGTCTTCAGGGACACAACAGGAAGTGAGGTGAAATCTCACCACACTAAGGGAAGTTGTTACTGGAGCCCCCCAGTGGAAGTCTTTCTCTTTGTTCCTGTTCTAGTGACAACTCATAATTTTGGAGTTCCCATCACTTTCTGTCTCTATGACAAAGGGCATCAGGGCAAATAGAGAGGGTGAAACAGAAACAGAAATCTAACAGGGGTTCTAACCCTTCCAGACTTCATCCAAACTACAAATTTACATTTGAATTTAGATACACTTTTCATCATGAGACATGCATAGTATTGCCATGAACATGAGAGTGAGAGCAATGGTTCTAGAGCCATCTTTCATGATTACAATGCCTTGAAAAGTATTCATACACCTTGAAATTTTCCACATTTTGTCATGGTACAACCAAAAACATGAATGTATTTTATTGGGATTTTTTGTGACAGAACAACACAAAGTGGCACACAGTTGTGAAGTGGAAGGAAAATGATAAATTTTCAAAATTTCAAAAGTTTTCAAAATTTTTTACAAATAAATATCTCAAAAGTGTGGCGTGCATTTGTATTCAGCCCCCTTTACGCCGATGCCTCTAACTAAAATCTAGTGGAGCCAATTGCCTTCAGAAGTCACCTAATTAGTAAATAGAGTCCACCTGTGTGTAATTTAATCTCAGTATAAATACAGCCGTTCTGTGAAGCCCTCTGAGGTTACTTAGAGAACCAGAAACAGCATCATGAAGGCCAAGGAACACACCAGACAGGTCAGGGATAAAGTTGTGGAGAAGTTTAAAGCAAGGTTAGGTTATAAAAAACATTCCAAGCTTTGAGCATCTCACGGAGCACTGTTCAATCCATCATCTGAAAATGGAAAGTGTATGGCACAACTGCAAACCTACCAAGACAAGGCCGTTCACCTAAACTGACAGGCAGGGCAAGGAGAGCATTAATCAGAGAAGCAGCCAAGAGACCCATGGTAACTCTGGAGGAGATGCAGAGATCCACAGCTCAGGTGGGAGAATCTGTCCACAGGACAACTATTAGTCGTGCACCCCACAAATCTGGCCCTTATGGAAGAGTGGCAAGAAGAAAGCCATTTTTGAAAGAAAGCCATAAGAAGTCCCGTTTGCAGTTTGCGAGAAGCCATGTGGGGGACACAGCAAACATGTAGAAGAAGATGCTCTGGTCAGATGAGACCAAAATTGAACTTTTTGGCCTAAAAGCAAAACGCTATGTGTGCCGGAAAGCTAACAATTGCAGATCACCCTAAACACACCATCCCCACTGTGAAACATGGTGGTGGCAGCATCATGTTTTTAGGATGCTTTTCTTCAGCAGGGACAGGGAAGCTGGTCAGAATTGATGGGAAGATGGATTGAGCCAAATACAGGGCAATCCTGGAAGAAAACCTGTTGGACTCCGCAGACTTGAGACTGGGGCGGAAGTTCACCTTCCAGGAGGACAACTACCCTAAACATACAGCCAGAGCTACAATGGAATGGTTTAGATCAAAGCATATTCATGTGTTAGAATGGCCCAGTCAAAGTCCAGACCTAAATCCAATTGGAAATCTGTGGCAAGACTTGAAAATTGCTGTTCACAGAGGCTCTCCATCCAGTCTGACAGAGCTTGAGCTATTTTGCAAAGAAGAATGGGCAAAAATGTCACTCCCTAGATGTGCAAAGCACATTTTATTAAAATAAATGTAAAAACAATCAAAAAATGTTGATTTAAATACAAAAATCCAATTTTTTAAAAATGCTCTTAACAGCAAGTGGTTAAATGAAATTAAACAAAGCAATGTTTTGATGGGACTTTGCAGGTACCATAATCATAATCAATCCAGTATCATAGCTAAAATGATATATTTTCTCAATAATGCTTTAAAACCGCTAAATAAAAACTGATTGAAATGATAGTCATATCTTGCAAGCCCACCCCACCCAGGGTCCCATCATTAATGTATAGCATACATGTTAGATCTTGGTATTAATTACTGATGGGACTGTACTGGACTCGCAACACATTTCATGAACTGTTTTCATTTCTTCAGGAGAACATAGAATCTATGTCTCCAAGGATTTATAGAGTCACCCCTCAGGTAATAAATATACACTATATTACCAAAAGTATTGGGACACCTGCCTTTACACGCACATGAATTTTAATGGCATCCCAGTCGTAGTCTGTAGGGTTCAATATTGAGTTGGTCCACCCTTTGCAGCTATAACAGCTTCAACTCTTCTGGGAAGGCTGTCCACAAGGTTTAGGAGTGTGTCTAAGGGAATGTTTGACCATTCTTCCAGAAGCGCATTTGTGAGGTCAGGCACTGATGTGGAAGAAAAGGCCTCGCACCTTTCAAAGGCATGCACCTTTAAAATGATCCTTTTTAATTATCCATAAATAAATACGTTATAATCCATAATAAATGATGGTATATCTTTTAAATGAGGGCACAGACAGAAACCAATTTGTGTTTGGAAGGTTTAGAACTTTTGACTATTCCTTCCTGTGCCAAGGTCAACTGATCTCACATTCACTGTACGGGTGTCTCAGGGACAGAAGTTGAAGGAAAATGTCAGAAATAAAATCCTGATAGTTTTTTTCTAGTTTTGCATTAAAATGACTATTTTTGACTGGACAGAGGCTTTAGGGCTGGCTTCATATCTGTGGACTGCACTTATGTGTGCTTTACTGCAATACATAATAACATTTGATCTGCAGTGTGGGGCCCCAATGCACCTTGAACATGGTTGCAATGCACCATGAAACAATCTGTGCCTCGTGGTGCAATGTGTTCATAAAAAATAGAAAAGTAAAATTTTTTGTTCTTTGTGGTGCGCTGGCAGCACATTCATTAGGCCTCATTTAGATATGCCGTGGTTGAAATACTGCGATTTGCACCAGCGGCAAAATGTACATGACATGTAGAGATTGCAACACATTCAAGTTACCTAGTTACATAGTAGGGGAGGTTAAAAAAAGACACAAGTTCATCAAGTCCAACCTATGTGTGTGATTATATGTCAGTACTACATTGTACAGTTGTGCTCATAAGTTTACATATCCAGAATTTATGATTTCTTTGCCATTTTTCAGAGAATATGAATGATAACACAAAAACTTTTCTTTCACTCTACTACAGTAGGGGTCAATGGACCACATTAAATGTTAAGTAGTGAGATTAAAAAAAAAGTGCAGGTTCTGATTTTGTTTTGGCAACCCATTGTAAGTGAAAGGGCTGCATTAGTGCAACACATGTTAATATGCACATCACCATGCCTTAATGTATGTGTAATAAAGGAGATGGTAGGTGTGAAGGGGTCCTGAATGTTTCAGAGGTGGGGTGATGCAAAGCTCTGCCCTTAGCCATAAATCTATGCCCTTGCATGGCTATATTGTGGCTGGTGGCCAACTTAGAAACCTTGTCCAGTCTTTGTATCAGAGCTCCAGAGGTAACCCCATCCCTTTCCCAACGTGTAATTCCTTAGACATAAAAATGAATAATCATGTGTATGTAGAAACTCAAATCAGCACAATTTCCTGAAGCTGGATGGATTGTGCATCCCCAAAACATCAGCGATCCACCTCCGCATTTCACAGTAGGAATGGTGTACCTTTCATCATAGGCCTTGTTGACTCCTCTCTAAATGTAGCGTTTATGGTTGTGGCCAAAAAGCAAAATTTTGGTCTCATCACTCCAAAAGACTTTGTGCCAGAAGGTTTGAGGCTTGTCTCTGTGCTTTTTTGGCATATTGTAAGCAGGATACTTTGTGGCATTTGCGTAGTAATGGCTTTCCTCTGGCGACTCGACCATGCAGCCCATCTTTCTTCAAGTGCCACCTTATTGTGCATCTTGAAACAGCCACACCACATGTTTTCAGAGATAAAGAAAAAAGGACGCACCAGCCTTGTGCATTATCCTTAGATATCTTTTATTAACCACTTCCCGCCCGCCCTATAGCGGATTGACGGCCGGGCGGTGGTTCAGTTATCCTGACTGGGCGTCATATGACGTCCTTCAGGATAACATGCCGCCGCGCGCCCGCAGGGGCGCGCATCGCGGCGATCGGTGGATCGGTGTGTCAGTCTGACACACCGCTACACCGATCTTGGTAAAGAGCCTCCGGCGGAGGCTCTTTACCACGTGATCAGCCGTGTCCAATCACGGCTGATCACGCTGTCAATAGGAAGAGCCGTTGATCGGCTCTTCCTCACTCGCGTCTGACAGACGCAAGTAGAGGAGAGCCGATCGGCGGCTCTCCTGGCAGGGGGGGTCTGCGCTGATTGTTTATCAGCGCAGCCCCCCCACAGATCACCACACTAGGACCACCAGGGAAGGGAAACATGTGGATGGCCAGGTATGTACCCCATGGCCATCCACATGTGCCCAGTCAGTGCCAAATCTGTGCCAATCAGTGCCCACAAATGGGCACTGATTGGCACAATTATGTTGCAGTGATGCCCAGCAATGCCACACTTAGGGGCATCACTGCCATCAATCAGTATCATCAGTGCCACCCATCAGTGTCCATCGGTGCCACCTGTCAGTGCCCATCTGTGCCCATCTGTGCCCACCTATCAGTGCCCATCCGTGCCCATCTGTGCCAACTATCAGTGCCACCCATAACTACCCATCAACGCCACCTACGAGTGCCCATCAATGCCACCTACGAGTGCCCATCAGTGCCGCCTATCAGTGCCCATCGGTGCCACCTATCAGTGCCCATCAGTGCCACCTACCAGTGCCACCTATCAGTGCCCATTAGTGCCACCTATCAGTGTGCATCAGTGCCGCCTATCAGTGCCCATCATCAGTGCCCGTCAGTGCCACCTCATCAGTGCCACCTCATTGGTGCCACCTCATCGGTGCCCATCAGTGCTGCCGTATCAGTGCCCGTCAGTGCAGCCATATCAGTGCCCGTCATTGAAGAAGAAAACGTACTCATTTACAAAAAATTTTAACAGAAACAAAGAAAAACTTGTTTTTTTTCAAAATTTTCATTTTTTTTTCAAAATTTTCGGTCTTTTTTTATTTGTTGCGCAAAAAATAAAAACCGCAGAGGTGATCAAATACCACCAAAAGAAAGCTCTATTTGTGGGAACAAAATGATAAAAAATTTGTTTGGGTATAGTGTAGCATGACCGCGCAATTGTCATTCAAATTGTGACAGCACTGAAAGCTGAAAATTGGCCTGGGCAGGAAGGTGTCTAAGTGCCTGGTATTGAAGTGGTTAAACGTTGAATAACTGGGCTCTGAAGAAGAATGTAATCCTTCGAAACGCATCAGCCAGCAGAAATCTCCTCTGTTACCACATGGAGTCTGTTGTCACTTAGACCAATTGCTGTCGTCTGGAGATTATTTCTATCGTGAGTTTTCTTCCATACATCTGTGAGTAGGTTTTTTATTCAACTTTTAATAAAATATATCTAAGGATAATGCACAAGGCTGGTGCGCCCTTTTTTCTTTCTTTCCTCTTTGACAGATAGGATACCCCTATCCTTGAGGGTAGCAAGGCCGAAGGCATTATCTACTATGACATTTAGTCCATCTGGTAATTCACTTGTGCGCAGGAGTGTTTGTTTTCTGCTATCATGTTTTCAGAGAGTCCTGTATTTCACCTAAAGTTATTTGTGTTTTTTTTTTTTTTGCATCCTGAACAATTTTCCTGGCAGTTGTGGCTGAAATTTTAGTTGGTCTACCTGACCGTGGTTTGGTTTCAACAGAATCCCTAATTTTCCACTTCTTGATTAGAGTTTGAACACTGCTGATTGGCATTCTCAATTCCTTGGAAATCTTTTTAGAGCCCTTTCTTATTTTATACAGTTCAACTACCTTTTCTCGCAGATCCTTTGGCAATTCTTTTGCTTTCCCCATGAAGCAGAATCCAGAAACATCAGTGCAGCACTGGATGAAAGATGCAAGGGCCTGTCAGGAGTCCAGAAACTCATTGACCTTTTATACACACACTCTAATTACAAGCAAACAGATCACAGGTGAGGATGGTTATCTTTAATAGCCATTCAAACCCCTTTGTGTCAACTTGTGTGCATGTAATCGGGCCAAAATCACCAGGATATGTAAACTTTTGATCAGGGTCATTTGGGTAGTTTATGTTCTCATTACGATTTAAAAAGAGTAAACACAGTTGATTGATAATAAATGGCTTCAGCAACCATGAGTGAAAGAAAAGTTTTTGTGTTCATATTCTCTGAAAAATGGCCAAGAAATCATAGATTCTGCCAGGGTATGTAAACTTATGAGCACAACTGTATATCCCTGTATGTTGTGGTCGTTCAGGTGCTTATCTAATAGTTTTTTGAAACTATCGATGCTCCCCACTGAAATCACCGCCTGTGGAAGGGAATTCCACATCCTTGCCACTCTTAAGCCCCATACACACTATCAGATTTTCTGCTGAGTTTTTCCTTCAGATTTACCAAAACCATATAATATGAGGTCAAACCTTAGGACTTTCAATGTGTATGCAATCAGGCAGGCCCTTGCACTACATTGTTTTGGTAAATCTGAAGGGGAAACTCAGCAGAAAATCTGATGTGTGTGTGTATGGGGCTTTATAGTAAAGAACCCTCTACACAGTTTAAGGCCAAACCACTTTTCTTCTAATGAGTGGCCACGTGTCTTTTTAAACTCCCCTCCGTGGAAAAGTTTTATCCCTATTGTGGGGTCACCAGTATGGTATTTGTAAATTGAAATCATATCCCCTCTCAAGCGTCTCTTCTCCAGAGAGAATAAGTTCAGTGCTCACAACCTTTCTTCATAACTAATATCCTCCAGACCCTTTATTAGCTTTGTTGCCCTTCTTTGTACTCGCTCCATTTCCAGTACATCCTTCCTGAGGACTGGTGCCCAGAACTGGACAGCATACTCCAGGTGAGGCCGGACCAGAGTCTTGTAGAATTATCGTTTTATCTCTGGAGTTAATCCCCTTTTTAATGCATGCCAATATTCTGATTGCTTTGTTAGCAGCAGCTTGGCATTGCATGCCATTGCTGAGCCTATCATCTACTAGGACCCCCAGGTCCTTTTCCATCCTAGATTCCCCCAGAGGTTCTCCCTCCAGTGTGTAGATTGCAGGTGAATGGGGAAGCACCGTAAACACATGCAATGCACTAAGTTGTCTACAAAAATTGGGTTAAAACAGGCGGCGATGAGAAGGCGTCACACCTCCTCACCATCTGTTAATCACCTCTGAAGCACGATCTGAATGCAGATTGTGCTTCAGAGGAAAGGTAGATTTAAATATACGTCTAAATCTACTCTTATGGATAGGACTTCCTTATCGCAACATAACTGTACATTAATAAGCAAAAAACTAGGCATGAATACACCGCAAAGCATTGCTGAGGTGTGAAGGTGGCCTTACTGGGAGAAAATCAGAAGGCTGCTACTGCCACCAGAAAATGTTGTGGCTGTCTGATTTCAATACTTCTGGCTGGGTTCACACCTATGCGTTTCGCAGTGCGTTTACAGTTTTGCAGAAACGTACTACAGTCCATTTAACATGATTTCCTATGGGTCACGTTCACATCTGTGTGTTTTCAACCGGTGTGTTTTTTGGAAAGGGTCAGGGACTTGCCTGCATTAGGATGGGTTTTTAGTTTCATAGACTTCAATGGAAATGCAGCAGAAACGCATCAAAAACACAGTGCTTGCATTTTTTATGAGTTTCCGCTGTTTTTCTGCTGGTTTCTCTTGCATGACAACAGACACCGTTAAAAAAAAAAAATGCAAAACCCAAAAGGCTTTAAAAACATGTTAAAGCGCATGTAAAAAAAATGCAAAACACACCAGGAAAATGCATCAACGGCAACCCGCACAGGTGTGAATGTAGCATCTGAGACACCTACCTGGAACAAGGACACAGATTAGAAAGTTACAATAAAGCCGGAGATCCTGGTCTGCATACTTATTCAAGGTCAGAATTTCAGAAAGTACTGAAGTGTCAGGAGCAGAATGACAGGGAACTAGCATTTTCAGAGGCAGAGAGCAGTACGGTTCCTAAGTACTGGTTTGGTTTAGGGTCCCATTCACACTACCATATTGCAGCTCTAGTCATTTTGAATGACATCCCAAACAAATCTTACCAATGCACCTGGTTTGCAGTACATTGTAATACACCGCAGTGGACTGCAATACCAAAATGCAGCAGGTATACTTTTAGGTTTATTAAGGTGTTTTAGGCAAACCATTCAAATGAATTGGCTGCTTTAAAGCAGAACTCCAGCCAATGACTAGCCCTATAAAAAATGTAAATAACATAACCAGCGTTTACTGCAATATTCAACTTCCATCCACATATATCACCCACAGTACTTTTTTCCTTGTCTCTAGAATTCCTCAGTCTGATGGTCAGCATCAATTAACCCACTTCCTATGAGCCCAGGTTATTCCAGACCTGCCCCAGCCTGTGAATGGGCAGCGTAATGGGAAGCAGAAGTGTGATGAACGCTTCTCTCTGTCACTCTACTCTCTCCTCCTATCAGCGAGCATCTTTTCAGATCATGAACTGATTGGCCCCTTGTGCTGCTTCTTCCTCTCACACTCCAGCCCTCCTTTACAGGGGTTGCAATAGCCTGATACCAAGTCACATTCAGGTACTTACACTCTTTGCATTGAAAAAATACACTCACCGGCTACTTTATTAGGTCCACCGGTTCAATTGCTTGGTAACACAAATTGCTAATCAGCCAATCACATGGCAGCAACTCAATGCATTTAGACATCTAGATGCGGTGCTGAAGTTCAAACTGAGCATCAGAATGGGAAAGAAAGGGGATTTAAGTGACTTTGAACGTGGCATGATTGTTGGTGCCAGACGGGCTGGTCTGAGTAATTCAAAAACTGTTGATTTACTGGGATTTTCACACACAACCATCTCTAGGGTTTACAGAGAATGGTCCGAAAAAGAGAAAATATCCAGTGAGCGGCAGTTGTGTGGAGGAAAATGCCTTGTTGATGTCAGAGGAGAATGGGCAGACATGCACACACTTTTTGACAATACTGTTAGGGGCAACAGGTGTTTTTTTTTAACTGCCTCTAAACTCCCCTGCATGTTATCCTAAGTGTTCATGCACACATAGGCTTTTAGAAGCGTTTTGTGGCAGGAGTGTTTAGTGGCAAAAAAAAACACTGACAGTGCTTCATGGGAGCAGCAGCATTTTGGCTGAAAAAAATCTGAGAGCTCTTAAAGGAGAAGTCCAGCCTGAGCATGTTTGGCTGTACTTCTCCTATTGGTCAAAGGAGTGCAGTTCGTTTTGCACTCCTGTGACCTGTTTTCAGCAGAGAGCGGTCTGAAGTCCGCTCTCTGCTGACGTCACGGGTGTCAGTCCAGGCACCGCTTTATCACGGCAATAAAGTCTGGATCTGCCAGGTGCCTGGACTGACACCCAGCTCAGACTCTCAGTGAGCCGCTGAGAGCCTGAGCCAGATGCCTCCTCCACAGGCCAGTGATCCAATGAGTGTGGAGGAGCAGAGCAGAGAGCTGTGACTGACGGTCAGCAGCTCTCTGCTCAGGGAGCTCCGAAAACTGGGTGATCAGCGGTATTCGTTCGTTTGGTTCTCAGAGTAGAGACGCTGGGGGACAGATGCAGCATCGGACCTATACTGCATCCACCGAGGTAAGTATGATTCTAAAAAAAAAAAAAAAAATCCTTTACTTCTTAAACTCTCTTTAAACACAAAACTCTGCTAAACACTGGTGCCCAGCGCACTTTTTTTCTAAGCGGAGGCTGCCGGAGTCCTTAACAACCAGTAAATGGTTGTTAAGCAGAGGGCTGGCAAGCCGGCTGCCACATCCTTAACAAAGGATGAGTCATCAGATTTTAGCGGGGCTGACAGCTGAATGTAAAAAAAAAAGGCAATTAAAAAATTGAGAAAAAAACAGCATTGGGGTTACCCCCCCCAATCCATACCAGTCCCTTTGGATTTTAAGGGGAGCCCCATGCCAAAATGTAAAAAAAAACCAGTGTGGGGCTTCCCTCCCATAATCCATATCAGACACGGATGGCCCTGCCGCTTGTGACGTTATTGACTAGGGAAAGCTGGGTCAATGACATCACAAAGGGGGTGTGGTCACCCAGTGACATCACCGGATGGCCCACCTCTTCATTTAGTTAGCGGCGGGAGGCAGTGGAGCTGTCAGATAGCAGGAACCTTCATCGAGTGCTGACCTATTATTATTTTCTATATCATGTTGGTGGCCAGCCTTCATCGTGATTGACAATAGATCTATAACAGGGGACATTGTTTTTTTTTTTTTAATAAAGAACTCGTCAAAAACTCTGTATGCATTTTTATTTACTTTTTGACACTTTTCTGGTGAATGAGTAGTGGTACAATGTACCCCGTACTCATTCACATGGGGGCCAGGATCTGGGGGCTGTTAAAGGGGGCTTCCATATTCCGATAAGTCAGCCCCCCACAACTACTAGGCTAGGGTTGTGGGGAAGAGGCCCTTGTCCTCATCAACACCCACCCCAAAGCACCCCCCCACCATGTTGAGGGCATGTGGCCTAGTATGGTTCGGGGGGGGGGGGGGCAAGCGAGTGGGCTGCATGCTCGGATAAGCGTCTGGTATGGATTTTGGGGGGGACCCCAAAACTGTTTTTTTCTCAATTTTTATTGCTGGCAATTATTTTGTTTACATTCAGCTGTCAGCGAGAAAACCCACTGACAGCTGATGACTCCTTAAGATTCTGATAAGTCGCCCTGCGCACCCTCAAAATCACCTGGCTAGGGTTGTGGGGAAGAGGCCCTTGTCCTCATCAACACCCACCTCAAAGCACCCCCCCATGTTGGGGGCATGCGGCCTGGTATGGTTCAGGATGAGGGGGGGGGGGGCGAGTGGGCTGCATGCTCGGATAAGGGTCTGGTATGAATTTTGGGTATGGGGTTTCCCTTAAAATCCATGGATGGATTGGGGGGACCCCCACACAGTTTTTTTTCTCCATTTTTTTTATTGCTGGCAATTGTTTTGTTTACATTCAGCTGTCAGCGGGAAACCCTGCTGACAGCTGATGACTCATCTATTGCTAAGAGGACGCAGCGGCCAGCTTGCTGGCCTCGCTCCTTAATGTTAATGCTAATAAAGATATCTTACACTCTGTGCTAAACACTGCTAAACACCAGCAAAAAATGCAAAAAAAAAATTGTGTTTTTTTATCCAGCCTATTTTTTTTTAGCAGTTTTTAGCTTCCAGTGTGCATGAAGCCTTATCAATGAAATAGAGGTCTATATGCTGAAAAAAACCCGAACCTAATAATTCCAGTTACTGTCCTCTTCTTCTCTGTTTAGATTCTGCACATCTTCATTACTATGATTGGGCATATTTTAATAGCACTGAATACGCTTGAACTGGGTTGCTATAGCACCATTTGCTTGTAACTATTAGTTTATAAGTATCTATAATAATGGAAGAAATACCTCAAATGCATCTACGGTAAAAACGCCATGGCTGAAAGATCATCAAACGCACTTCTTACCCTTGGAGACCAAAGTCTGATTAATGCTGTTAATTAGTGTGTGGATTCTTAGGTTACTAAGTATGCAAAGCTTTAATCGCAATAGCCCAGCCCCTCTGGTTCAGTGAACCTCTGTACAGTTGTTGGTTCAGTGAGCTGGGGCACAAAATCAAGTCATTGTTTGCTCAGAAGTAAGAAGTAGTCCCTGCTGTAGCCACGGTCCTGTCATGACCATGCTAAATGAGTCTGCACTGTGTCTGCAGGCCCCTCAAGATGAGCCATTCTTTGGTGATGCAGATCCCAGAAGGCAGACCCTTTACAGAAAATTAGAACACCAGATTAGTGAAAACCGTTCTAGTTGCTGAACTGGGGCGCCAGGAAGTTTGAAGAACATTAAATTGGGTCATGCTAAAATTCTTTATTCATGACTTAGTTGGTCGGCAAAAAAAAAAAAAATCTGCATTTCTAACTGCAGTCAAAAGAAAACAAGAATACATTTTAATTACATGAAATGCCCAGAAGTGCAACTAAAAAGCTCTTCAATGTAATCTTGTATATTCTAGTTACACAGCTTATGTAAGAAACATTGCTACTTCTGTGAATAAATTGTTCAAGGATAACTCATGCTTGCAGTTGGGAATGTTCCTTACAATCAGACCTAGAGATTCTGGACAGTATGACAACACAAATGTCCAAGTAAAGCAACAAATCTAGTTATAAATATCGACAAAATAGTTAAACAGAATCTGTCAAAAAGAAGACTGCTGCAGGTATAAAATAGTAGCATCTAGAAGTGTTTGCAGCAATGTCCAGGACCCTGTGATTATAACCATATGAGGAGCCGTTCAAAGCAAAGTAGATTCCTTCACTTCTGTATAGGCCAGTCAGCTGGGCCATCATAGTGATAGACAATAGAAATGTGTAATAGACAGGAGGTAGGGGCAAGCTTTAACATTATTGGGAAATGGAGCTTTACCTTTCAGAACAGCCCACCATGATCGCAGGGTGCTAGAGGCTGCTGCAGGAAAGGTCTTCTACTTAAACATCCTATCTGTGAGCTGTAAATGAACCTTGTCCAGGACAATCTCCTGTGCTGAGGGCAGGGCTTTTTTCAGTTGGAATGTGGCGGAACTCCGTTCAGCTACCTTCAGCTCTTGCCCTCCACTCCCAACTCACCATTGTCACTGTGTTTGTGTCTGCGTTTACAAGGACAGCTTTCTTCTTGGCGGCTCATACATTCCTGCCTACCCTGCAGTCACGGTGGGGACAAGGGAGATGCAGATGCTGGTGCAGTGTGGGATGGGGCATCAAGTGGCAAGCTGCACTGTGACCCCCAACCGTGCACAGATGCTGACCAATCATCTCTCTGCAAGTGGGAGAGAGAGGCGGAGCCACCTACACTGCCGAAAGATACTAGAGCAGTGGTGTCCAAACTATGGCCCTCCAGTTGTTAAGGAACTACAACTCCCATCATGCCTAGTCATGTCTGTGAATGTCAGAGTTTTACAATGCCTCATGGGAAGTGTAGTTCCGCAACAGCTGGAGGGCCGTAGTTTGGACACCCCTGTACTAGAGCTAGGGTACATAGGTGAGATTTGAGGTAGTATTTGGGGGGATGAGGGCTGTGGAGGGGATGTACAGTGGGGCAAAAAAGTATTTAGTCAGCCACCAATTGTGCAAGTTCTCCCACTTAAAAAGATGAGAGAGGTCTGTAATTGTCATCATAGGTATACCTCAACTATGAGAGACAAAATGTGGAAACAAATCCTGACAATCACATTGTCTGATTTTTGAAAGAACTTATTTGCAAATTATGGTGGAAAATAAGTATTTGGTCACCTACAAACAAGCAAGATTTCTGTCTCTCACAGACCTGTATCTTCTTCTTTAAGAGGCTCCTCTGTCCTCCACTCATTACCTGTATTAATGGCACCTGTTTGAACTTCTTATCACTATAAAAGACACCTGTCCACAACCTCAAACAGTCACATTCCAAACTCCACTATGGTGAAAACCAAAGAGCTGTTGAAGGACACCAGAAACAAAATTGTAGACCTGCACCAGGCTGGGAAGACTGAATCTGCAATAGGCAAGCAGCTTGGTGTGAAGAAATCAACTGTGGGAGCAATAATTAGAAAATGGAAGACATACAAGACCACTGATAATCTCCCTCGATCTGGGGCTCCACGCAAGATCTCACCCTGTGGGGTCAAAATGATCACAAGAACGGTGAGAAAAAAATCCCAGAACCACACAGGGGGACCTAGTGAATGACCTGCAGAGAGCTGGGACCAATGTAACAAAGGCTACCATCAGTAACACACTACGCCGTCAGGGACTCAGATCCTGCAGTGCCAGACGTGTCTCCCTGCTTAAGCCAGTACATGTCCGGGCCCGTCTGAGGTTTGCTAGAGAGCATTTGGATGATCCAAAAGAGGATTAGGAGAATGTTATATGGTCAGATGAAACCAAAGTAGAACTGTTTGGTAGAAACACAACTCGTTGTGTTTGGAGGAGAGAGAATGCTGAGTTGCAACCAAAGAACACCATACCTACTGTGAAGCATGGGGGTGGCAACATCATGCTTTGGGGCTGTTTCTCTGCAAAGTGAACAGGACGACTGATCCGTGTACATGAAAGAATGAATGGGGCCATGTATCGTGAGATTTTGAGTGCAAACCTCCTCCCATCAGCAAGGGCATTGAAGATGAAACGTGGCTGGGTCTTTCAGCATGACAATGATCCCAAACACACACCCCGGGCAACGAAGGAGTGGCTTCGTAAGAAACATTTCAAGGTCCTGGAGTGGCCTAGCCAGCCTCCAGATCTCAACCCCATAGAAAACCTTTGGAGGGAGTTGAAAGTCTGTGTTGCCCAGTGACAGCCCCAAAACATCACTGCTCTAGAGGAGATCTGCATGGAGGAATGAGCCAACATACCAGCAACAGTGTGTGACAACCTTGTGAAGACTTACAGAAAACGTTTGACCTCTGTCATTGCCAACAAAGGATATATAACAAAGTATTGAGATGAACTTTTGATATTGACCAAATACTTATTTTCCACCATAATCTGCAAATAAATTCTTTCAAAAATCAGACAATGTGATTGTCTGGATTTGTTTCCACATTTTGTCTCTCATAGTTGAGGTATACCTATGATGACAATTACAGGCCTCTCTCATCTTTTTAAGTGGGAGAACTTGCACAATTGGTGGCTGACTAAATACTTTTTTGCCCCACTGTTTGTAGAGGTCAGAGCCGAGGAAGGGTGGAAATAAGATGTGGACAGCCTGTGAAAGAGTGCTGAACCTTAGCGCTCCCCCCCTCTGCACTCTGTACATAATGCATCCTTGGACTCCGCACATAATGCACTCCTGGTTTTATTGCCCTTTTAAGACCCCTTCACTGTTAGTGCAATTCGGGCTCACTCACCGTTCCATGCGGTTTGGGGTGGGTATATGGTTGAGTTCCATGAGTTCCAATGAAATAGAAAAGACTCAACTAAGCTTTGGAGGGGCCTGAACTGTCTATCTGCAGGGTTGTAGGTAAGGATAAGCTAAGGTTCAGGCTGAACTAAGGTCTGCCCAAACATATGGGAAACTGGCAAATGACAGCAGGCCGCTAGCCCAATTAGTTGCGACCACTGAATTTCCCAACAAGGGAGCAAGGATGCTGATAACATTAATGACCTAATCTGACTACGTGGCCATGTTTGGTCATTGACCTTAGCCAAATATAGCCATCTGACCTTATTAGGTCAATGATGTCTCCAGCATCCCTGCCCTTTTGTTATGTGCAGCTGCACGGCAGGGAATTCCACAGCCGCAGCTTATTGGGCCAGTGGCCTTTTGTCACGTGGTAGTTTCCCACAGGTTTGAGACAAACTAATTTTGACCTGAACCTTACCTCATCCTTAGTTCTAGGTTGCTAGCTGAGTATCACTGCTCTAAATGCTTATGGAAAAGGTTATTTTTAAGGTGAATCTCCAAGGAAAAAAATGTTTTTCTTCTGCTGTGTATGAAGAAATTACCTCTAATGCTGCTTATTTGTGGCTTGCATTACTGTACTGTAAAAATCCTAGTTTGATTGCTACCTGAAAGTATAGCCAATGCTACACGTCCAGCACTGCAACACAAGAGCTGTGGCTCTCATACACACAAACTGCACTGTTGTTTGTCCACCCCTTCCTCTCCCCTCACCCATTCAGAGAATGCCTTGTATTTTCACTGCTGACAGTATAGCACAAGCTGTACTTCTGGCATCAATGAAGCTAAGATTATGAGGGTACACTGTAGTGATGCAAGCCTAGGGTAAGCATCATTATACTTTGTAAGCAGTAGAAGTAAAAAAAATACTTTCTTCCTCTTAAAAGTGAACCATGCATAAAATATGCAAGGTCTCCTTTTTTTAGGTGGCCCTTTTTAAATAGCAGTTTAAATGTTTAAAAAAAACCTTGTAGAGGTGAGAAAATTGGGCTTTCCTTCTCTGGCTTCCACCCGCATGCCTCAGCAAGGGTGATGCCATCCTTGTTCTGGCGAGATCTGAGGAATGTAGAGTACTCCGAATCTCATTGAGAGGACACTCACAGTACTGTGCTGTAGCATCTTATTGCCAGATTTGGGGTACTAAGCATTCCCCGGGATCTCATTAGCAGGAGGATGTCATCACCCCCTGCACTATGGAAGCCAGAGGAAAGGTGAATATAATATCTTGTATATTTACATCTACAGGTGATTTTTTAATGCTTTCCAGGCTTTAGCAAGTGGGGCCACTCAAAAAGCGGTCTGCTTGAGGGCCCACTTACATTTTTGCAGTGTTAACGTGCATTTTGCTAGGGCGCCCCATCGAAATGAATATGTAACAAAATTTATAATGCAAAACACTAACCAATAGTGTAAATGGGCTCTCAAAGTACATGTAAACTCTAAAAACAGCTAGTTTGCAAATGGTTTTTGTTTTTAGAAAAATACTTTTTTTCATAAGCAAAAAACAAACAAATTTTTCATTATTTTTGGCATCTACAGTATAAGTTCTACTGATCTCCTCTAGCCTCTTTCAGCCACTTCCTATTGCTATGCACTCACTCCAGCATAGGCTGCACATCATTGCTTTGTACTGGCTGATAGTGACAGCGATGGACAGCACCTGTTCAATGTGTGGACTCAACCAGAAACACGTTGGACAGGGTAAAAACACATGAGCACAATTATAAGGCAACTGTCCCCCTAGATCAGGAAGAGCCTTAAAGCGGAACTAGACCCTCCTTTCCTTTATAGCCAGGGAAGCTGCAATCTTAGCCTCCGATCTGCAGTTGCCATTGTGCTGCACATGTAAACTGCAATGACATTTGATGTGTTGACATTTCAGTTGAGAGCATAAGCAACTGTGACAGTTATCATTTATAACACGCCTTGTTTTGAGAAGCAGTTAAAAGGATGGGTTTAGTTCCGCTTTAACAATGACCTTCATGGCAGGATCACCAAGTATTCCTATAATGAAAGCTGCAGATTAAAAAACTCACAACACATTTTGAAATTGCATTAACATGTTAAAGCTTTTAGGAGATTTTCAAGATTCTGTGAAGTCCAGTTTATGTGTATAAATTCTCATTGCTCTTCTAAATCATCTTTCAGTGCAGGATTACAAGCCTTGCAACCTCCGGGTACATGGCAAGTGAACTGTGTAAGAAACATATTACGATGCAGTTACAGTGTTCCAGCAAACTGTCACAATGCAGTGTTAATACATTCTTAGTCTCATGAATTATGTACTCAGTGGTGCAGAATATGACAAACACATTCATTTTAAACAGCACCTGGAGGGATGCAGTACATCATCTGTCTTTACTCGTCTATGACATCACTAAGTAACGCTATTGGAAGCTGTACGCAGGAAGCAGGCAGGGGGCCGATATTTACATAGATGGGTGCAATGGTTTCACTATACATATGACAAGGACGTAGCTCTGTTGTGCAATGTGTGTGAAACACGTTAAAATGGTTCAAACATTTCCATTGACCTGGGCTATAGTTTTATATCATGCTGCTCCTAGGTATAGGTGCCCAAGAATGCATCTCTGTACAAGTTGCACTGCTCTTGTCTTCAATAGGGATGAGCCAGATGTTCGAGTGGAATGTAAGTTCGACTCGAACATCGGGTGTTCGCCTGTTCACCGAACAGCGAACATTATGCGGTGTTCGCGACAAATTCGAAAGCAGCGGAACACCGGTAAAGTCTATGAGACCTTAACATGAAAAAACAAAAGTGCTCATTCTAAAGGCTTATATGCAAGTTATTGACATTAAAATTGTTTGGGGACCCGGGTTCTGCCCCAGGGGACATGTATCAATGCAAAAAAAGTTTTAAAAACGGATGTTTTTTCGGGAGCAGTGATTTTAATAATGCTTAAAGTGAAACAATAAAAATGAAATATTCCTTTAAATATCGTGCCTGGGGGGTGTCTATAGTATGCCTGTATGCCTTTATGCCTGTAAAGTGGCGCAGTTTTCCTGTGTTTAGAACAATACCACAGCAAAATTACATTTCTAAAGGGAGAAAAGTCATTTGAAACTAATCGTGGCTGTAAAAAATTGTCGGCTCTCTGCAATATAGATAAAACTCATTGAAAAAAACGGCATGGGTTCCCCACCCAGTCCATTACCAGGCCCTTTGGGTCTGGTATGAATTTTAAGGGGAACCCCGAACCAAAATCTTTTTTTTTTTTTAAATTGCATGGGGGTCCCCCCAAAATCCATACCGGGCCCTTCAGGTCTGGTATGGAAATTAAGGGGAACCCTGCGCCAAATTGAAAAAAAAATGGCGTAGGGGTCCCCCCCAAAATCCATACCAGACCCATCAGGTCTGGTATGGATTTTAAGGGGAACCGTGCGCCAAAAAAAAATGGCGTAGGGGTCCCCCAAAATCCATAACAGACCCTTATCCGAGCACGCAACCTGGCAGGCTGCAGGAAAAGATTGGGGGACGAGAGAGTGCCCCCTCCCCCTGAACTGTACCAGGCCACATGCCCTCAACATGGAGAGGATCTTTTGCAAGGACTTTTTTTTACATATATATGTGAATTTGTTTAGACTTGTCTCAATCACATGTTTGAGATACACTCTGATTTGTTCCTGATCATTAGTGAGGCCTGAAGTGATCGCTGAAATCCGGGTTTGACTGCTAGCAGCCTTGGAATGTGATTATTGGTAGCTGTCAAATGCCTAGTACGCAACACTAGTCTTTTTCGTTTTGTTTAGTTGAACAAAAAAAAAAAACCAGAAAGCTCATGTCGAAGCAGCTGTACTAACAATCCTATTTTAGTACAGTGATCTCCCCCTGCTGTACTGTTCTGACAGGGAGACGACCCTCCCGCCAGAACACTCCGGTCAGCGCTCTCAGCCATTGGCTGAGAGTGCTGACCAGGAGCTGGTCGGCAGACCTTTTTCGGTCATGAGCCTTTGACAAAAGCCGGCTGCCATACACATGGGCCGATTGTCGGCCGGTTCAATGCCGGCCGACATTCAGCCCGTGTGGACTAGGCCAAGGGAATGTCAATTAAAAACGTTTCCTCAGCAGGGAGCTTCGTGCGGAGGCATGTTTATTCACAGAGTGAGGACAGAAAAAGGTTAAAGGTGCAGTTGTTGAGGCATTTATGCCCAGGCCTGCCATATAAAAATGGGAATTTCTGTTTTGGAGGGAGCTTATTTTCATCATTGTCTAGGGAATGGGCGCTTGTACTTGCAGCGCTAGCAATCCTGATGGGCTGAAGTAATTCCATTTGCTACAGAGTCCATGGCCGCACTGTGACATTCCACTTAATAAAACAAAGTGACAGTAGGAAATGTCTCATTCCCAGTATTCCATTTATATAAATAACTATTATATCAACCATGAAGGGCTTTTGTCTCGCTGTCTAAGATAAGCTGACAGGCTCTATATAGCATGGCACAGAACTGGCAAGGAGAACAAATCTTACTAACCTCAATGATCTCTAACATCTCCACTCGGGTGATTTTGCCGTCCCCGTCCAGGTCATACATATTGAAAGCCCAATTAAGTTTCTGTTCAAAGCTCCCCCTTGAAGTGATGGACAGCGCACATATAAACTCTCTGAAGTCAATGGTTCCATCTCCGTTTTTATCAAAGGTTCTGAAAGCGTGTTGGGCAAACTTTGATGCATCTCCGTATGGGAAAAACTGCAAAGGGAGAGACAGAACAAAAAAGATATTAAGCTCATATTATAAAAAAATTCAAATTTGATATACATAAATTATTTCAAGCTTAATTATTTAAGTGCATAATTATGATAAGACTGCAGTAATGCTGTCCGATGCCCAGGACATGGTCACATGGGGTGTAGTAGGAAGCTCTGAGTGATTATGCAGTCTTGTGGGATTTCAGTGTTGTGCCGTAGGAAGTCCTGATAATAGACAGACAAGCACACAGAGTGTGTCGTAAATCAGGGGACATATGGGCATGCTCAGTGACGTCATTCTAGAGAACAAAAAGGATTACAACAATACTAAGCAAGTAAGGAGCAGTCTACAAGTTAACAAGCAGTGTTCATTAGGGTTTTTTATGCTGATTTACATGGGACAAAGTTGTGGGGGAGAGTTTACAACCACTTTAAAGGGACAGCTTCACATGCAAAACCTTACAGATGTGTCTCAACGATAGCCAGCTAATAACTCCTTTGTCAGGAACACATACACCCACCCGCTATTGGGGCTGTGTGCCTAGTGTACACACAAGGACATTTATTTGTGGGTTAGTTAATGCCTGCATTTTTAACCCTGTTTGCATCAGTTAAAATGTTGGTTTGGAATTACTTCAGTTCACTTGATTGCTATCTTATGGGTCAGTGTTCACATTATCTAGTACCGCATTTTTTAACATGTTCAATTTCCTGTTTATTGATTTATGCCTAGTTTAACTGCCTTGCCATAATGCGTTCATTTAATGTACCATCCAGTTGCTCATGGCCTATTTTCTATGCATTATTATAGAGTGCTAGCATACTAACATTTAAGTCACACAGGTGTGTCAGTGGGGTCTGAGCAGTCTAAAGAGTTGTCTTAGAACAGAGGAGCCATCATATCCAGCAGCTCCTGAGCACTTTGGAGCATTTAATATTAATACTTTTGTTTATGAAGCGTTAGTGTTGGCATATTCTACTTGACATGATGGTTGGTATTTGGATTATGGCTAACCTAATGGTAAGAGGTTCATAGGGATAGCAGTTAGGTTTAGGCATAGGTAAGTATAACTTGTTTATTATTTAGAAAAAAAAATCGTAACCTTTAATGTTACTTTAATGTAAATCTTAACTCTAAGGTTCAAACTGGTAAAGTGCAACCTAGTGCATACATGGTTCTGTGCATTTTTCACGCATTCCCGTGTGCCGCGTATAGGGCAGCCCAGTCATTTCAATGGGCTGCCCTACCCACATTAAACACGGGGAAAGAAGTCCTTGACCCTTTGGTAAATCTCACTACAACGAAGCACATGGTGCTGTGGAACCCAACTCCCCCATCCACACACTGGAGGTGGATAGGGGTATCACTCCCGTTGAGATAGTATTCACCTAGCGGGGAGCCTTCCCCCGCTGTCAGAACACAATGACCAGTGCTGCAAGCTTTAGCTGGCAGCACCGAACATTCATGAAAAACCCGACAGGCTGGTTGTACAGAAGTCCCTGCTGAACTGGCCAAATTGCGATCCATGTATGACTGACCTTAGCTTGAAATATAAGCAGGAGCCAATTCCGTGCTTTCCCAATGGAAGGGCAGCCACAGTACAACCCTGTGTCTGGCTGGATGTAAGCACAGTACAGGTTTGTATGATCATACTGCATTCCATAGTCGGCCTGTAACTTTAGCTTTAGCAAACATACACAGTCCGTAAAGATAATGTACCCATTCACCATGAAGAATGCTATGAATAGCGAAACTGAGCAGTGTTTATATATTAACTTTCTTGTATGGTGTTTCACACTCCACCAAACTCCTATATAATTTGCAATGGATTAAAACACTATGCTGCGTCACTTGACATGGAGCTTGCTAGCGGAAATATAATATCAGCAGGTAACTGTTTCCCTCAAGGCTCCGATCTGGACGATCTGATTTCAAATTATGTCTTATGCTGGCTGGAAAAAAAAATGTTTACTGTCTTTTGGGATTCAGGTTATTGAATATGTATATATTGTAAAAGGTTATATTTATTTAAAAAAAAAATCTGCATAGCTCTTTTGCATGTTCATTTGTCCTGTGTGAATGGGGGCAAAAACAAAAGATATTTTCTTCAATGTTATTTGTTCATTAAAAAAAAAGTGGTTCCGGAAAATACCACATTATGGCCACTAGATGGAGCTTATGAGCATAGTATATAGGTATTTATTTCTTATGATTACCATCTCCATCTCCATCTAGCGGTAGTTTCCTTATTCACTATATTCTGTATCAAGTAACATTTGACCTGGAGAAAAAAAATTGTCTAGTAACATTTGATTTTGCATGCAGTTATTTTAAAGAACCAAAAGCTTTGCACATTTTTTTTATAAATACACCCCAAAGTGTATGTATAGCCAAATTATTTTTTTTTCCATTTAGGAAAGGAAGGGGTTAAAGCCCCTGTCAGGTTTTTTTTTTTTTTTTTTTTACTGGCTGAAATTTTCCTTTACTTTATATCCCATAGCTGCAACAAGAAGTGAGCATAAAAAGGTAAGGTAATTCCCCACAGCTGTCAGAGGCACAGATGTCCCTATTACAAGATTTACCCTTTTCACTTAAACTGGTTACAAATGTAATACCGTATATACTCGAGTATAAGCCGAGTTTTTCAGCACTTTTTTTGTGCTGAAAATGCCCCCTCGGCTTATACTCGAGTCAAGCACTTTTCTGCAGCAGAGAATGACATTTTCCGAACTGACTTTGGGGCCCCGTATCTCGGGGCCATTTGGTGCCAGGAACCCCAAATTTGGTGTGCAAACCCAGTTGGTCAACTGTGTCCGCATCTGCAGCAATGTCATTTCGGGACCCTTTGGGTCCAGAGACCCCAAATTTTTGGCTGCAGCTAGGGGGCATCTAGGAACCCTTAACTACCGAGTTTTAAATTCGGGGGACCTATGGCTGCAAATGGGCACAGTGAGGCATGCAAATAGGCACAGTGAGGCATGCAAATGGGCACAGTGAGGCTGCAAATTCACATTGTGACCCTCTTTTCCACTTACAGTAGCTGCGCATTTCTCACCCTAGGCTTATACTCGAGTTAATACGTTTTCCCAGTTTTTTGTGGTAAAATTAGGTTTATCGGCTTATATTCGAGTCGGCTTATACTCGAGTATATACGGTATGTTCTATTTACCATCACTCTCTGCTCTCTGTCTCAGTTACAGGTCACCAATATAAATGGAGGTAAATGACAAACAGAAATAAAAGTCACAGATAGAAATAAAAATCTGACAGAGGTTCCAATCCTTGACTAGTTAAGCCAAAATAAGGAAGTTTTGCCTACACATACACTTCAAGTAAGATTTTCAGGCTATACAAAGTAAAAATGTATTACCAATCATTTAAGTAAAACAACCAACATCAAAGACTCAATTTCCATTTGAGTTTATGCAGAAATTTGGAAGCACAAGTTTTCTGGCATGTTGCCACCATATACACCAGCGAACAAATTTTCCTTTTAGGATCACTGGATGACAGATGGCTCTTGCTGATACCGTGATCCACGAAAAACACGGAACTTCGCATGAAACACAAGTCAGCTACAGTGCCAGGAGAACTCAGACAGCCAATGAGCCAAATCTGTTCCTCAAGTTTAATATAATTAGACACAGAAGCAATAAACTATACAGAGAACATTTAAACAACGTCTGTAGGTTATGTTGGTTACAGGAGTGGATGCCATATTCTAGTTATTTGGAAATAGTTGGGGCAGAACATTTAAAAAAAAAAAAGGCAAGATGACATGTTCTAATGTAGAATTATACACAGCAGGAGGAAATTTGGAGATGTCAACATTTATAAGAAAAAGTATAATGAGTGCCTAAGCACCTTAAGTCCGACACGCATAAAACTCCTTCACATCAATAGCTCCTCCACACAAGCCTCCTAGACTGTGATTTGTGTGCACTCATCAAGTCATCTTGTATATCTGTCCTCATGCTCTATATTTAAGGTATATCTACAGCTAAAACATTATTTTGTTGTGTCCCGTTGGAAGGATGTGATAAGAAATCTCCACAAAGTGATAGGTAATCCCTCTTAGGGTGGTGACAACTCAACATTTGGATTTCCCTCACCAGTCCATGAAACAATGGCCACCAGGACAAATAGTGAGGGTTGATCTCCTTAGTGGGGACACAGACATCAGTAAAAAAAAAAATTAACAGAGCTTCTAAGCTTTGCACACTCCACCCAAAACTCAAAAGGAGAGACATTTGAGATTTAGGTAAACTAAACTGCCCACGAGGCATGAGAAGAACTCTACATAAACCATATATCACTGCCTGGCCTAAACAATTCAGGTCTACTTTCTATTACACCTTGTGAAGACAAAAGAACACGACGGGAGGCAATTTCCCTCCTAGACTCTGGAACAATTTGCAAAATTTATGTTCCACAAAAAGGTATTACAAGCCAAATCAGCAAATCAGTTCCCAGTAGGTAACACCTCAATGCTTTAACGAGTAGATTTATGAAAAACTATTCATGCGAAAACTCTTGTTTAAAGACTTGATGAATGTCATTTGAAAGTACTTCAAAACTGTATTTGTTTTAACATTTGATTTTGAAATAACATTAATTTCCTGAATGAAAACCACATACATTGTCAAGCATTAGTTCCTTGGAAGAAATTTTCTATCCTGCTCAATCAAATTTTCCAATCACTACAGGCAAAAACAAACATCAATTTGACCCCATTAATGATTCGAAAGTCGAGCAAATGTTCCTGAAATTAAGCGTTTCTAAAATAAATTCTTCTAGTGTATTGCTTGCTTTAGACAGGAAGCCTGGATTCTCTATTAGGGCTAGTTTACACTTGCTTCAAAACATAGCTTCAGACATGCTTTGTTAAAGCTTTCTGAACGCTAGTCAAAGCTCCTGTCACTAAGTAAAATGGTTAGCTTACAGTCCTGTTTACACCTGCTTTTGCTTGGTGCTTCGATGAGGCTTCAATGAGGCTTCAGTGGGGTTTTGGTGGAGCTTCGATGGGGATTCAATGGGGCTTCGGTGAGGCTTCGTGGGGTTTCGGTGGGGCTTCAAGCGAGCTTTGCCATAGACTTCTATGGAGGCTTTGAAGACGCTTTGAAGCACCACTGCAGCTAAATAATATTGGTATGGGTATAATTTTTGAAGCGAAGCCGAAGCAAAGCAAAGCAAAAGCAGGTGTAAACAGGACTGTAAGCTAACCATTTTATTTAATGACAGGAGCTTTGACTAGCGTTCAGAGAGCTTTAACAAAGCCTGTCCGAAGCCTTGTTGAAGCTGAAGCAAGTGTAAATGAGCCCTTAACTGCTTGCCGACCGTACTATAGCCAAAAGATGGCTGCAGCGCGGACGGATAACTCTTGGAGGGCATACATTGACGTCCTCCCAGAATCCAGCTCTTGCGCGCCACCCCGGGAACATCCGTGACCGCCGGGTCCAGGACCTGGCGCATCACAGTAAACAGCCACTGGTACCGGCCGTTTACCACGTGATCGCTCCGTCAAATGACGGAACGATCACTAGTAAACAAACCGGCGTCACGTCCGGTTCCTCTCTCCCCTTCCCTGTACCTATCGGTACAGTGCGAGGGGAGAGATAGGTGGCAGCAGCGCTGTGGGCTGGATGTGTAGTGCCCACAGCGCTGATATGTGCCCATTGCAGCCTCATCCAGCCATCCATCCATCCATACTCACCCATCCATGCTCAGCATACTCATCCATCCATCCATGCTCACCCATCCATACTCAGCATACTCATGCATCCATCCATGCTCAGCCATCCATACTCAGCATACCCATCCATCCATCCATGCTCAGCCATCCATGCTCAGCATACCCATCCATCCATCCTCATCCATACTCAGCATACTCATCCATCCATCCTCATCCATACTCAGCATACTCATCCATCCATCCATGCTCATCCATCCATCCATGCTCAGCCATCAATACTCAGCATACTCATCCATCCATGCTCAGCCATCCATCCATCCATCCATCCTCAGCAATACTCATCCATCCATCCATGCACAGCCATCCCATCCACCCCTATCCATAATTAGCCATACCCATCAATACTCAGCCATACCCAGTCGTACCCAGCCGTACTCAGCCATACTCAGCCGTACCCAGCCATACTCAGCCATACTCAGCCGTACCCAGCCATACTCAGCCGTACTCAGCCGTACCCAGCCGTACTCAGCCATACTCAGCCGTACTCAGCCGTACCCAGCCATACTCAGCCGTACTCAGCCGTACCCAGCCGTACTCAGCCATACTCAGCCGTACTCAGCCGTACCCAGCCGTACTCAGCCATACTCAGTCATACCCAGCCGTACCCAGCCATCCCATCTATACCCAGCCATACTCAGCCATACTCATTCATGCTCAGCCATCCCCATCCACGGCTCATCCATCCCCATTCATGCTCATCCATGCCACATCAGTTATCATCCATGCTACTACAGTGCCTCACAAAAGTGTAATAGGTCTTCAAATTAGATTTGAAACTTATGCCCCTAGAACACCTGACGGTGCTCCCTGCATGTTGGTCCTCTGTATGTGGCCACGCTGTGGAAAAGTCTCACACATGTGGTATTGCCATACTGAGGAGGAGTAGGAGAATCTATTTTGGGGTGTAATTTTTGGTATGTACATGCTATGTGTTAGAAACTTTGTGTAAATTAACAACGTTGTGTAAAAAAAATGCGTTTTCATTTTCTTTACACATTTTCCAAAAACTTGTAGAAAAAAATGACATGTTCAAAAGACTCATTATGCCTCATAGATTATACATTGGGGTGTTTTCTTTCCAAAATGGGGTCATTTTTGGGACTTTTATGATTTTTGCCATCGGCCAATGGGAGGACTCACTAAGTACCCTGCTACACCAGGCAGTCCAATATGCACTGGGTTATGGTCAAACGAATGGACTGCCTAATGCACAACAACAGACCAAAAATCACCCCTGCAGAAATTTCCACTAGTGCAATGAACAGCAATGAATGGTAAGGCATTACCTCATGTTTAGGTGTGCTGCAAAGCAAGTGTGGTGAGATGTCATTTACAATGGCACTGCAGTGCACCAAGGCATATACTGTAACATGTACAGCATATTTCTATACAAAGCCCTGCCTGGATCCTCCCAGCTAATGCATTTCTCCCAACCTATGGGCTAAATTGTAGAGATGCCACATGACCTAATGGCAGCTTTAGATCACATGACATAGAATCAAAGTGCTGTAGTATACTTTGATTATAATGCCCTACCCATCCTCTCCAATACCTCCTTATTCTTTTACATCAACCTAAATGTTGAGTTCAGGTCTGATTTAACTAGTTAATGGAGAACTTTCTTTGCTCGGCCTCACTTTAACAAACCTTTGTGTGAGCAGATTTATCAAGAATGATACATAATCTGCTACCAAATTTTAACACACTGGATGTTAGAACACATGCGGCATAGTGATAGAATTTCCGAAAGAACTCATTTATCTTCCATGTTCAGCCAAAGCGGGGAACAATCACGGGCAAAGAATATAATCAATTCTGCTCTGCTCTGCAATTTCACCGGGGATCAACTGTACAAATGACGGAGAGAAGAATTAAATAAAAAAATTGTTTTCTTTATTCGTTCACCGATACCGAACCAAGCCTAAGAAGCAAAGCCGCGCTGGCATACTCAGCAGCATATGTGCGTGCAGGATGAATGTTTATCATGCCCTATGAAACATTAATATTTATTTACCCAAACCCCTGCCAGCAGCAGTACAGTAATCTTATCCAAGTGTACACTGTACACAGCCTGCTGTCATTTTGGTTTTTGCAGTTATATTGATAAATAACTGATGCAAAAATACACACCTAACGCTATGACTGCTATTCTTGATTTTCTTTGTAGATGGATGTAGAGGTCTCTCCATTCTCTATACTCAATCTTCAAAACTGATTATATTTCCTCCTCCATGAGCAACCTCCCCTGACTTTTTCATCAATATCAATGGCACAATTACCAGTCCTGTGCTAGGTATAACCCTGAACTCTGACCTCTTCTTCACGCCCCACATCTAATCAATGTCCAACTCTTGCTGGTCTTTCACCTCCATAAAATTTTCAAAATAACCCCCATTCTTAATGAACACAAAGGTTCCCTACCTTATTAGCTCCTGCCTTGACCATTGCAACTCCCTCCTCATTGGCCTAACTTCACATGGGCTGTCTCCCCTTTTGGGCTATCATACAGGCAGGTGCCACGCTCTTCAACCTTACCAGCTCTTACCCCTTTCTATTAATCCCTTCACTGGCTTCCACTTGCCCAACAAAGAAAATTCTATATACTAACAAAAACATACAAAGTCATCAACAACTCTGCCCCAAGCTACATCAAAAACCCTGTCTCAAAATAATATCACCCAAACCATTTTTTTTTTTTTTTTGCATGTATAGTTTTTATTTCGCTCTTTAGTAAAGCACATAATACAGTACAACAAAAAGTAGTGTGGCAAGCATGGCGGATCAGAAACGCTCATAAAGTACATAACAGTAATAGCAATGAAAACGTCAATAGATATTCAGAACCGTGTCATCTTGTATGACACTTTAGCCATTAGAAATCTGATTATATGGAAAACATAAGTTCAGAACAAGGCTCCTAGGACATACAATTTGAGAGCATACAGTGCTAGTGCATAAGTGGGGATCCGAACCATGCAAGCTTAAGCCAAAAGCGTGTGGTTTATTTTTCTTTTTTATAAAACCTAAATTATAACTTATATAGGGATTAGGGAAGAATGAGTGAGAAAAAAGGAAAGGGAAGGTGGAAAGAAAGGGACTGGTGCAGGGGCTGATGCATATCCAGAAAGCCGAAGGACAACGAGCAATTAGTCATTACCGAGCCGGAGTCCATACATCTCAAGGGGACAGGTATGAAGCACAGTCTTGTGAATGCTGAAAGTGGTGCCAATAATACCACGTTTTGAGGAATTGTTCCTCCTTACGTTTCATGGCTGCTGTTAGACAATCCATATCATTGATCTTGTTTACCACAGCTATCCATTGACCAATCGACGGAGGGTCAGTGCGTTTCCATTTTTGTAGGATGCACACCTTAGCCGCATTAAGCAGATGGATCAGGAGGGATCTCTTGTATCTACGTCTCAAGAGTGGGATGATATTTAGAAGAAATGTCTCTGGGTGCATCGCCAAAGATAGATCAGTAAGATGAATTAGCCGCCTGACATCTCCCCAAAAGGGTCCTACACTAGGGCACGACCAAAAAATATGTAGCAACGTGCCTGGTTCTTTTTTGGCATTGTCAACACAATGGAGAAACAGTGGGATAGAACCTATGGAGGAGTGCAGGGGTCCTATACCAGCGGGTCAGAAGTTTGTATCCTGCCTCCTGGTATCTGCTGAACAGGGAGGACTGATGAGCAAAGTAAAGAGCCTGGTCCCTTTGCGCAGGAGTTAAGGTCATGTCTAAATCTCACTCTCATTTCTGAAGGAAGAGAGGAACAAAGTCCTTAGGTGGTTTGGAAATCAGAGAATAAGACATTGAAGGTGTATGATGCACAGGGGAAGTCTGTGAATAAAGCTGCTTGAATCACCCAAACCATTCTCTTTGCTCCTCCCAAGACCTCCTGCTCTCTAGCTCCCTTGTCTCCTCCTCCCATACTCATCTCCAGAACTTTTTCAGAGCCTCTCCCATCCTCTGGAACTCACTAACCCAATTTGTACAGCTACCCCCTAACCGTCTGCCTTTAAGCGATCCCTGAAAACTCCTCTCTTCTGGGAAGCCTTTACTGCCTCCACCTAACAACTGGGTTTTTACTTTCTCTGTCCACTCAGCCCCTGACAATTATTACCTTTTGTATCACTTTTAGATTGTATGTTCTCACGAGCAGGGTCCTCCTAACCCTCTTGTCTTAAATTGTCTATTAACTATTCTGTCTCCCTTTGATTTGTAAAGTGCTGGCACCCTCAGTTCTTCATCTAGTCTTGTCTATCCATAATGAATCCTATCTATTTATCTATCTATCTATCTATCTATCTATCTATCTATCTATCTATCTATCTATCTATCTATCTATCTATCTATCTATCTCTCTCTCTCTCTCTCTCTCTCTATCTATCTATCTATCTATCTATCTATCTATCTATCTATCTATCTATCTATCTATCTATCTATCTATCGATCGATCTAGGAAGAGAAGTGGGCCTTCAGCTGCTGCAAGAGGGAAGGGGATTGGTTCCAGTAAATTCTGCCCCTGCTCCTGTCCAGGTTCCAGGGGTTGGCAAAGGGACACAGTCTACCCGTTACCTGCCCGCAATCGACAAGTTGCCAACCCCCACTGTAGTGCCTTCCTTCATTGCCTATATCATTACAGGCCTCAACAGGGGCCTGCAGGAGAAGCCATATTGTGTGGCAGGGGGTGTAGGCTCTGGGTACTCTCAGAAATGTTGAAGACTTTATCGGAGGCCATTGCAGTGGAATGCACAGGAGACAGGCTCACCCTGAGGGGTGTGTATTCACATTCTACAATTTCAAAGATCCATTGTGTTCATGAGTTTGATACCACCCTTCCAATACACCAGAACACTTTCATAATAATAAAACAAGGGTGATGCCAACCTTCCCTCCCCGCATGTTACTTCCTCCAAGGTATCAGGTGCACTTTCAGTAAGCACGTCAAACATAAGACCAACAAAAATGATTTTCCTTGTATTCAAGGCAGCCTGCAGTAAACAGTATGTGTGCAGTGCCAAGTAAATGGCCAACACTGTATGTATTGTATATCCTACAATTACCAATGTCAGTGCCAACACGGCACTCTGCGCACCAGCCTCTGCGTGACATCCATTTTTTCTTTATCTTCTCCTTTGTGTCTGATTGTATATTTCAGTGTTCATCCAGTAATGCCGCGTACACACGGTCGGACTTTTCGTCTACAAAAGTCAGACAGCCTGTCCGACAGACTTCCGGCAGACTTTCGGCGGACTTTCGACGGACTTGCGGCGGACTTTCTAACGAACAGACTTGCCTACACACGATCACACAAAAGTCCATCGAATTCTTACGTGATGACGTACACCGGACTAAAATAAGGAAGTTCATAGCCAGTAGCCAATAGGTGCCCTAGCGTGGCTTTTTGTCCGTCGGACTAGCACACAGACGAGCGGATTTCGGGGTCCGTCGTAGTTACGAAGTAAAGATTTGAAGCATGTTTCAAATCTAAAGTACGTCGGATTTGAGGCTAAAAAAGTCAGTTGAAAGTCCGGAGAAGCCCACACACGATCGGATTACCAGCCAGCTTTAGTCCGTCAGCGTCCGTTGGACTTTTGTAGACGAAAAGTCCGACCGTGTGTACGCGGCATAAGTGTTGTCTAATACAATTCATACCTATAATTAACGATTACCATTCTATTATTTCATGAAGGCGGCATTATTTTACAGTATGGAAACATGACACTGTTACTTAACCTTCTGCAGAGCATTTGTAATTAGTTGGGTTACTGTGAATGTTTTTTATGTTTATTTATGGAAAACAGAGTTTATCTATAAGGGTTCCTTTACGCCAGATGCATTTTACATGTAGTATAAATGCATATGCAAGAAAAATGAATGTATTTCAATGAGCCTAGTTTACACCATTGCAGTGCTTTCATGTGTGTTAAAAAAAAGTGCAGCTTGTTTTTTCACTTGTGAACACATCGGAACATGCATAACCACACCACACATGCATGCAAATGCAACTCAGTAAAGAAAAAAATAAAGCTAAAAATCGCACTGCAATCATCCTATAACAAATAATTGTAAACGCACACATGGAAGCACACATTGAAAGCAGTTGTTAAATGTAAATGAGCTATTAGGGAGACGTATGGTAATGTTCTAAGAAGCACAGTCATTTTTTAATACAAGTAGGGTTGAACTCACTATATATAATCACATTGTCTTCTCTGACATCTGAATGGCAAGAGGCAAAGCTCAGCATCAGGAGACCTCAACTTAGATTTTGGGAGGCATCAAGGTATGTGTACAGCCTGAGCCTCAGATCCAAGTGGCTATACACAGGCACCACAGGATCAGTACTATTGCTACTTAACATGGAACTAATCTTAAAAATGCTCCTTCCTACCTACCTATGCTGACTAACCTGTGTAAGAAAGATGCATATACTTGCCTATTTTCAGGTTGCTCTGGTTAGGTCATGTGATCCTGCTTCCCTGTGTCAGCTAGGGTGGCTTCAGGGGAGAGGATAGAGAGCCAACGGATGGCCCATTGAAGCCTATGGGTGACGTCACCACTCCAGGCTTTACTAGCCATTCTCCTCTGACCTGCAACCGCCGCTGGCTGACACAGGGGATCGAATGATCAGACCAGAGCGGGCTGAAAATAGGTAAGTATATTCATATTTCTTATATAGGTTAATAAGCCTAGGTGCTTGGGGGCAGTTAGGGGAAAGCTTGAATTCTTATTCAGGGCCGGTTCCCACTGCTGCGATGTCAGGCATCCCATGTGATTCGCACTGCACTGCTGTGCAAATCACATGCGATGTCTGTGCGATGCAAATTCAGCCATACAGCTTGTATGGCTGAATTATCATCGCATTCGGACCAAACTCACACAGGACCCTTTTTTTGGTCCGCACCAGAATCGGATCACATGGGTGTTGACACTCAAGCAATCTGATTCCTGTCCGAATTGACAGTTTGCACTGCGATATGTGGACTGAAATGGGGGTGTCATTAACTTTGTATTGACACTTCCAGCAGTTTGCCTGCGAGTTGTATGCGATGCAGGAACCCGCACTGGATTTGCAGGGTTCCCGCATCGCTGCAGTGTGAATCAGATGTCAAAGGCAATCTTCAGGCAAATAATGCAGCTCTATATTCATTAGCATGTAATTCATTTATTTTTTAAAATGCAAGTAATTTATGTATCTGAATGTGACTTGGTATCGGCCTCTTGCAATCCCTTTACAGCAGAGTTGAGTGGGAGAGGAAGAAGCAGCACACGTAGCCAGTCAGTTCATATGCTAATAATTAGCATGCTGATAGGAGGAGAAAGTAGAGTGACAGAGAGATAAGGTAATCAATGTGCTAAATCTGTGTCACTGTCCACTTAATGGCCGGGTTTGGGGCAGGGCACGGGCCCATGCTATCCTGGGCTCAGAGGAAGTGAGTCATTCAAGCATGCCATCTTGTGGCAGAAAAGGTGTACTGCGGGTGACAGCTTCAGATGGAAGGTAACTATTGTATCGAGAGCTGTTCTATTTTAGAAGGTTTTTTTCTCTTAAAGCGTTTCTTATCCCAAAAAAAGAAATATATGGATCCTGCTCCTTTAAAGCATTTTATACAGCACAGTGCTTGTGCTGTGTAATTTGGATCCCCTGTAACACCTAAAAAACCTGGTTGATCCTGTCAGTTTCTCTCCCCCCCTCTGCAAACAGACCATGATAATCATGGCTGCTGAGCCCCTGACATTGTGGGCTGCTTGCGTACCTCTGTCACTCGCAACCTGCTCTCCTGTGTCTGTCTCCTCTGTCCCCCCCCCCCCCCCTCTGCGTGCAGTACCGCCCCACCCCCCTCCTGCTGCAGGAATATACATTATATTTTAATACTATCCGTTTTGTTTTCAAATACTGTGCCCCACTGTCTCTCTGTGTTTTATTAAAAAAAATCCTCCTTTACTGTATCTCACGGCGGCTCCCTTTGGTCACGCGACCGGCTGTGTCTCCTCTCCTCCTCTAGCCCTGCTGGGAAACCTCGGCCCCGCCCCCTGCTTCTGCAAGACGGGCAGAGAGAAGACAGAGCCGGTGACATGAGAGCCGGGAGCCGCCGTGAAATACGGTAAAGGAGGATTTTTTTAAATAAAACACAGAGACAGGGGGGCACAGTATTAGGAAACAAAACGGATAGTATTAAAATGTGAAAGTGGGTTAACAACCACTTTAATGCATTGTATGCAGTAAGATAAAAAACCTTCTGGGTGTAGCAGCCCCCCTCAGCACCCCCCAATTACCTACCTGAGCCTCATCTCACTCCAGCGATGTCCACGATCAGCCATCCAGTACACTCCTGATTGGCTGAGCCAGAGCAGTGGCGCTATTAGCTCCAGCGGCTGTCAATCAAAGCCAGTCAGCCAATCAGGGGAGAAAGTGGGCGTGACCAGGTCGGGGCTCCCTGTCTGAATGGATACACGGAGCACTAACTCGGCTTGGGTGCCCCCTGTAGCAAGCTGCTGGCTGAGGGGCACTCAAAGGAGGGAGGGGCTAGGAGCAGCAAAAATGGACCCGAGAGGAGGAGGATGCAGGCTGCTCTGTGCAAAACCAACTGCACAGAGGAGGTAAGTATAACATGTTTCTTATTATTATTATTTTTTTTTTAAAGGAGCCTTTACAATCATCTTAAGAGACATCAGCGTTGACCGCATCTGTCAATGACTTTACTGGGGCCGTATATCGAAACCTGGACATCCTCATATATGGGTACAGGTGTGGCCAGTAGCTGATTATCATTTTAATGCACAGAGGTGGTAAGTATAACATGTTTCTTCTTATTATTTTTTTTTAAAGGAGCCTTTACAATCACTTTAAGAGACATCAGCTTTGACCGCATCTGTCAATGACTTTACTGGGGCCGTATATCGAAACTTGGACATCCTCATATATGGGTACAGGTGTGGCCAGTAGCTGATTATCATTTTAATGCACAGAGGAGGTAAGTATAACATGTTTCTTCTTCTTCTTTTTTTTTAAAGGAGCCTTTACAATCACTTTAAGAAACATCAGCTTTGACCGCATCTGTCAATGACTTTACTGGGGCCTTATATCGAAACTTGGACATCCTCATATATGGGTACAGGTGTGGCCAATAGCTGATTATCATTTTAGACAGCCAGCCAAACTGTGCTTGCAGAATGCTCATATTTTGGTTTCTAAATTCAACTGTACTCAGATGGACCAACTGTCACCCCCTGTTCATTTTTATTTATTTAATACAGGTACTTATAGATTGCTGATGATTTATGCAGCACTTTACACATACCCTGTTTCCCCGAAAATAAGACCTAGCGTGATTGTCGGTGATGGCTGCAATATAAGCCCTACCCCCTAAATAAGCCCTAGTTAAAGTCCTTGTAGGTCTTATTTTCAGGGTAGGGCTTATTTTCGGGGAAACAGGGTAGGGCTTATTTGGGGGGTAGGGCTTATATTGCAGCCATCACTGACAATCACGCTAGGTCTTATTTTCGGGGAAACAGGGTATATTGTACATTCACATTAGTCCCTGCCCTCAAGGAGATTACAATCTAAGGTTTCTAACTCAGATTAATACACATACTAGGGCCAATGTAAACAGAAGCCAGTTAACCTGCCAGCATTTCTTTAGGCCAGTGTTTCTCAAATTTTTCAGTCAAGGCATTTTTTAAAATTATGCACCCCATTCTAAAATGTAAAAGAAACCAAAATAGTTTTACATAATGAAGCGGCATCGACACAAGTAGGACACCCATCATTAGAGATGATTTATTTTCTAGGTACTAAGTAGTATTCCAGTTTTTCTTCTCTCCCTCCGTGTCCCTCCCTCATTCTGCTAATGTAACCCCAGTGCAGATGGAGAAGGGCATACAAGGACATCCTTAGGTGCTTAATGTCTTCCTTATCAATTTATGACATCATCATTTATCAGAATCCCAGCAGCTGGCTCGCATGGTGCCCAAGGTTGCTTCACAGATCTGTGGCCTCCTGCCAGCATGCTGACGATTTTGGGAACTTTTTTGTATTTTGCCAAGCCGCCCTGGATGAAAAAGGCTGCTTTAGAGTGAGGGAAGAAACTGGAGTACCAGGACTAAACCCACACAGGCACAGGAAGAACATGCAAACTCCATGCAGGTAGTGGCATGGTTGGGATCTGAACCGCCTCTAGTGTTGCTAGGGGAAAGTACTAACCACTTAGCCACTGTACTGCCCTGTTTCTAGGCAGCCTGAAAGCTGGCTCTCCAGCCCACTCTTATACTAAAAATACCTTTGCTGTATAAATTCTTGAAACACACACACTAAGCATTAGGTATATTGATTTTACTGTTTTATCCAAAATATCCAATTTTGGTTTAGAGATGCAACATGCTACAGAATCGCTAGGATAATCCCAGTGTTCGAAAATGCGTCTTTTCCAATTGTAACGAAGATATAGGAGACAAAGCCGGGGTGGAATGAGGCAGCGCTATTTATTATTCTGCAAGGTTTCCGCACACAAGCATGTACTCTTCAGCTCCAAGTCTTTCCTACAAGACAGGTTTTACAGCTGACATTTGGCAGACAGTACCTGAGTGTACTGCCAGGATCTAGGATGGAGAACATTATAGAGGGACAGCACTGACAAGGTCTCTCTGACCTTTCCCTACACACTTACTCCATTGTTGTCTCCTGTCTATTCACAAAGCATACCCTACTGCTCAAACCACTACCGACATGTTAGCAACAGAAAAAGGAAAAAAAAAAAAAACACAAAGAGAATTAAACAAAAGCTAAAAAAAAAGTTGGATAGCACCAAATCATACATCTGCTGCATTTGGCAATATAAAAACACAATCTGTACTTTTTTTCTTTTTTAAGTTTCTGACATTTATGAGTGCCGGTAATGATGTGATCAGTCTGACGGACGTACAAAGAAAGGCTGAGCTCTCCAGCATCCCAACACCCCCACTTTCCATGCATGTCAAGATGAAACTGTTACACTGACCATACAGCATGACGATTGCATTCTTTTGCTCACAAATTACTGTTTAAAGGGAATCTGTCTATTCAAATAGGAAAATACAATAGCTGCAGTGAGAGATTTGTCCATCCGTGCTGCGCAGCGTCAATATAGGAACCTGTTAGATTTCTGTTTAGCCTGCACGCTAGGTGGTGAGAATCTATATGAGTATGGCTAGCTTAAAGTGATTGTAAAATTGAATTTTTCTTTCTATAAAAATACAGTGGAACCTCGGATTACGAGCATAATCTGTTCCAGGAGTATGCTCGTAATCCAAATTACTAGCATATCAAAGCGAGTTTTCCCACTGAAGTCAATGGAAACGAAAATAATTTGTTCCGCATTGACTTCCATGGGATGCAATACCGCATGTGGCACACTTCGGCGGACCTCGGCAAACCTCGGAAAGACTCCGTTCATGAGCCTTTCCAAAGTTTGCCGAGATCAGCCGAACTGTCCTCGGGCCTTACCGTGCATTTTAGAACGCTGACGATCAGTGACTTTCGGGTCTGCTTGGCTCTGATGCCTCTCACCTCAGGCCAAAAGCGGTACTGCACACCGCTTTTGGCCTGAATCCTGCTTGTTTTGCGAGACAACACTCGCAAACCGAGTTAGGATTTTTAGAAATACAGTGCTCGGTTTGCAAAACGCTCGTTAACCACGTTACTTGCAAACCGAGGTTCCACTGTACCAAAAATGTTATACTTACCTGCACTGTACAAAGGTTTTGCACAGAGCAGCCCCAATACTCCTCTTCTCGGATCTCTTCTCTTCGGCTCTCTTGGCCCCTCCCTCCTGCTGAGTGCCCCAGCAGCAAGCAGCTTGCTATGGGGGCACACCAGCTGAGTCACAGCTCCCTGTATCCATTCAGACATTGAACCCCACTTCGGCCCCACCCCCTCTCTCTCTCTTGATTGGCTAACTGACTTTGATTGACAGCAGCGGGAGCCAATGGTGTTGGTGCTTTGTCTCAGCCAATCAGGAGGAGAGTCCCGGACGGCCGAGGAACTTGTGGACATCGCTGGATAGAGAAGTGTATTAGGTAAAGTATTAGGGGGGTGAGGGGGGCTGCTGCACACAGAAGGTTTTTATCTTAATGCATAGAATGCATTTGGATAACAAACCTTCTGACTTTACAATCACTGTAAAGAGGATCTTCAGTCCCACTCAAAATAAAATTAAAAGTCAGCACTTACCTGTCCAGGGATCCAGCGCCGTCCTCATCTGGGCTGGTTCTTCATTGGTCTTCCTGTCCCCGGATCCAGCTTTGACTCCTTGCAGCTCCACAGCCGGCTTCCTACTGCACATGTGCGAGCCGCATTGTACTTTGTGAATGTTCCTGCAGCCTCCTGGGACCTGCACCGCCTGAAGCCTGACTGGAATACTCTCAGGACGTGGCTAAGTGAGGCCTAGCCTTTACTGCTCACCTCAGTTATGACAGTAATGAGCTTTCAAATGCTAAGCTCAGAGTTACTACATCAGGGGAGTGAAAGAGTATGTGAGGGGTTTGAATCAGAGGAGAAGCTCCCTCCTGTGATGGTGGAGGTGAGCAGTAATGACTAGGCCTCACTTAGTAACGTCCTGGGAGTATTCCACTCAGGCTTTGGGAGGTATGTAAATGGTCTACACTTATAGCAAGGGCATTATTCATCTTTAGTCAGAACTGCACAGTTTGTTTTTATCTACAAACAGCAGTTACATTTTTCGTAAAGGTGAAGTAATCCTTTAAGAATACAGATTGCTATTTTCAGCAAAACGCTGGTGTAAAACGAATCACACAGATGCAGTTGCGAGGTTGCAAGGTTCCTGAAAGCAGAAAGTTTTTCTCAACTATTAAACTAATCTGCGAGGAGCCGTAGGCCCAGTCACACTCAGAGAAAGGTAAGATGGAGGTATTTATATTCTTCCCACCGCCCTCATCGCATTTTAATTTACAGCTGATCCTTTCGCTCTCCTATAAGTATATCCTGCTGACAAGAAGGATTGGGTTAAATCATAGAGGCAGCACTTCTAAGTGTTCCTGACTCTTTCATCTCACCGCAGCCTAGTGATACGAATTAACATGGAGGCAGACTGCGCTGGACTGGCGGCTTCTTGCATCTGACGGCTGCTTCTTTGAACTGCTGTGCACATGTCATAAAAAATAACCATATAATAACACTGACCCAGCCTGTACTCGACACTTCTGTTATTCTATTTTTGTTCTGAAACTAATTTAAAGGACCCATAACCTTGAAAGTTCAAGTTGGCTTATGTAACAAAGCTAATAAAGGGAAAGTTTTGATTTTAGAATAAGCACAAGACAAGAAAAGAGACACCTGCCGTTTAAAAAAATTCAGATCACCATACATATAAAACACATCAACTCTATTAAGATCTTCATGATTCCAATAAATTTTGCAAATATAATCTTTTGCTTCTGCCTTTCCCTGTGATTGGAAGCTATCATAGGTCCATGCCATTGTGAACATTGATTTGTTTACCGTCAGCATGTCTGCAGCCTGCACTGCAGACAAGGGTTGAGAACAAAGAAGGCTTCTGGCTTTATCTGTTTAATTAAATGTGGTTGATTTACTAAAGGAGTAGAAACTGTTTAATTAGGAAAGTAAATGATCACTGAGCTTAACAAATGAGGCAAAGTTATAGTAATTTCCATCATCCAATCACATGCAAGAAAAAAATGTTTTGTGCACATGATGGGTATTCGAAGTGAGTACCACAATATCATATTAATTAAAAGAGAATTGCGGTCACTGGCTCTCTGCTCTGCCCCTCCAGTGCTCACCAGAGTGCTGGGCTGTGGAGTGGGTGAAAGCGGCTGAATCAGGCTTTCAGTGGTGCAATGAGAGGCTGAGCCAGCTGCCGGCCCAGGCATTTGGGTGGCATCTCTCCAGAGCCTGGACAGGCTAAGTGACGTCAGCCAACAGTGGGCTTTATGGGTCACAGGAGTGCAGAACTAAGTGCACTCCTGAGATCCCCAGGAGAAGTAGAGCCAAAAGAGCGTTGGTCCTACTTCTCCTTTAGGCTCATAGTCATAGCTTTAGTGAACATTTACTGTTTTAAGTGAACTGTCTCTACACCCCTTTTGTAAATTAACCCAATGTCTTAACTGTCAAGAACCATATATTGATTTTTATGCTGTACTGCATGCATGTAATCTGTGGAGATCACAGACTGCTGGGGGTAGGCAGTGGCAGCATAAAAGCCCATATGTCTACAGTGCTAGAATCACTTTGATGTCACTGTAACTGTAGTTATGCACAATAGGAGTCAGAAAATTATGATTCATACATTTCTGAATTCAATTACCTTAAAAAAGCATGCAGCAAGTGCAATTTATAATTGAAGATTTGCTTAAGGTCAGTGAATCAGAAAGAACCACTGGATCAGCATGACCACATGGCAACTTGATTTTTCAGAAGCAGGTCAGAAGTGGCAGCCCCCATTTCTCTCTTATTAAAGGTTTCCTTTGATGTACATCAGCTTAATATTAAAGCAGAGTTCCATCCAAAAGTGGAACCTCTGCTTATCTTCTTCCTCCCCCGCTCCGGTGCCACATTTGGCATCTCTCAGGGGGGAGGGGGCAACCTGTTTTTGACAGGTACCCTTCCCCAATTCTGGGAGACTGTGCTTCTGTGCCGTTCCTCGGAAGTTCGGCCCCTCTTCCTTCCTCCGCCGCTGGGCCAGTTAGAAAGCGCAGTAGGGAACCGGCTATGAAGCCGAAAGGCTTCACTTCCATTTCCCCTACCAGAAATGGCAGCGGAAGCACCCGAGAGCCGATCTAAAAATTGGCTGGGGTGCCGACATCGCGGGAACCACGGACAGGTAAATGTCCTAATATTAAAAGTCAGCAGCTACAGTATTTGTAGCTGCTGACTTTTAATTTTTTGTGGCGGTGGGGGCTGGAGCACTGCTTTAAGTTTTACTATTTTAAAATTAAAACATTCTTTTAAAATTCTTTTCTTCTTAACAGCTGAAACCCATATCAACTGATCAGAATCTATCTTGTACAGCTTTGATTTTAAAAGGGTAAATTCTGGTTGGATGTCATGGGTTACTGTGACTGCACTAAAAGCTGAACGTCAGGCAATTTGAGAAATACAAAGCTTAAATACATGGGTGTATAACAGACGTATTACCTGGCAAAAGAACTGCATTTTTGTTCATCTAGTCTTTGGAATATTACAGACCTACCAGGCTGATGACCTGACTTATTCCTGCTGCTTTTAAACAATAAATCCAGGTCACTTCTCCGCCCTCAGTCTGTGGCTGGAAAGGGGTTGCAGGAAAAAAATTTGCAGGATTTCCCCATCAACACAGACAGTTCTGACAGGGGATTCCCTCTTGCCGAGCAATTGTCTTCTCCAGGTGGAGGGGCGGGGGAAGCAGTGATCATAGCTAGCGGCTATAGCAGCCACTTGCGATAATCGCAAGCGAATCCGGCAGGATGGTTGTACCCAGGTTGATAGTTCGATCAACTTGGTACATTCAGCCTGCCCATTAATGGTTCCTGCTGAACTGGTCGAGATTCAAACTGTGTATTTCCGGCCTAAAGGAGAAACAGCACCATACCCATCTACTCATTCCTTCTATCTGCAAGCTAACTGCTAACACAGGTGCATGCAGCATAGCTAATTGGATTTAGTTTTAGTTTTGGATACAGTAGAGAAGGGTTAACAGGATGACAGAAATTGCTTTCGGAGTGATCGTACTTAGATCTGATCATTAGTAGACAGCTTTCAAGAGCCGATCACAACAGTTCCAACAATATTCGAAGGAACAAGCACAAAAACTTTTCTCGTATGATACAAGCTCATATGATTTTCCTTTAATCAGTACAGTATTCGTCCAAAAAAATCGGAAGACCAAGATCATGCATACTCAGAAACGAAAGAATACATTACAATACAACACGTTACATCACTTCCAAAGTTGTATTCTGTCTTACGAGAATTTTCATAACTTTAGTAACCTCTTGATTTTCAATATGAGACTAGCATGCAAAGAAAAACGGACGATCATTTGTCCGATAATCTCATTGAATGTACGAGGCATAAGACAGCTGTCCTCAGAATAGGCGTCCCCATTGGAAGATTTCCCTTTATCTCTTGTTCTGGGGATGACTCTAACATTTTGGATTTCCCCTCCTTTCTTGGTGACAATGCTGAACCAGCCGAGATTTGCACCGTCTACGGCTGGCTTTAGGCTCCAAGTATAGCCTAGACTCCAAGAAGCAAAAGATTTACTGGGATTGATTTGATAACATAGATACCTGCAGACACCACAAGGTGTCTGCACTTACTGTTGTTACATTTTACTCCAGGTTATGCTTACTTTAAGGAACAAAGGAACTTTGTTGCAAAATATAGGAAATGACCATACAACCTTCTTGTATCCTTCTATGAGATGCAGGGAAAAAAAAGAGCAAAAGACGAAGGTCGTTCACCTTTGGTAAAACTGTTAATTGCTAAATGTTGAAAAATACAATTACTTTTAAACAGACCATGAGTCACAGGTCCCAGAGGTAATACAAACCTCACGCTGGATGGCAGCTAACAGCACTTACATTGCCCACTTCCATCCACAGAGCCGCTTAATAAATGCAAATCCACAGAAAACATTTCTTTCTCCAGCGAGACCGTGGCCAGCGAGACCTTAGCTAGCAGTAAATTAATTGATTTTTCAACTGCAGCTGTTCTTTAATTAGATCCCAGCAATGAATGCTTTGCTGTGCCCATCCAGTATTAACTACTCTTACCAATCGTTATCTCAGGGATACTTCACTAAAAATGGAGTATTACCTTGAAGTAAACCTATGTTTAAAACGTAAAGTTTGACTTTCTCGTAAGGATTAATTTGCAGTTTAATGTGGTAAAGCAATCAGTAAAATGATTAGATATCCTGCCTACTCTGCCTTTGATTATTGGATTATAGCAGGGGGCAGGGTCAAGCATTATTAACTGTGTATCCTCCTCCTTTGTATTGAAAAAGATAGAAGCCCTGGGACCCGGTGTGTCACATGACCACAGTTTTTGGTATGAAAAGGGGGGGGGATTAGCTTATCATTCATTTCAAAGTAATATGAAAATTAGTTTATTTATTAAAATGATGTGATCAATGTAGCACCCTTCTAGGTTTGTTGATAGGATGATAGGTAAGGTTAGTTCTTTTTGGATTCTCTGTAATCATTGGAGCGGCTATTAATTTCTCTTTCCCCTGCATTCTGGAGGCTTTAAGAACATTAAGGGCAGGGAGAGTCAAATAGGCAGCCAATCACTAAGGTGGTGTGCCCAGTAGGTGGCTGGGGGAACATAAATAGTCTGAATCTGGTGTAGTCCTGTTCTTGTCCTGCTGGAGAATTTCCCAGCCTCAGGGGCTGCTGTCCCTTTTGAGGCAATTCTGCTGGGGTCTGCCAATGTTCATCGAGGTCCCAGTCATAGCAGAGCTGGTTGGGCCTTTTCTTAATTACCTTCGGAGCTAACTAAGCAGTTTCACCTAAGGATCTGGTCTGGAGAACTCACTGAAGAGTGCCTGGGGGAGGCTGGAAGGTGTGTAGCTGCCCTAGGACGTTGTGAGTACTGACATGAGCTCAGGATCCTAGTGACTGAAGGTGTATGGGGTGCCAGCAATAGCTCTCTTTCAAACAGCTCTTACAGGGTCTCAGTTCTGGCCTTCCCCTTTGTTTCTGGCTTAAAGACTGTTAAACAAAGTTTTCTCTGGTGTGCCTAAGCAGAGAAAAGGAATCTGGGGGTAGAGAGATGGGGTGTGGGGAGTCAGGGGGTAGGTGCAGCAGAGGGGTGGAGGAGGAGGTAGGACGAAAATCAATGAGAACATCATGCAGTGAGCTTATAGGGTGGCAAAACGGGCTAAGTCTCAATTAGGTCATGATTTAAGGAGGGAACTGTATTCAGGGGTAGATCAGAAATCTAGCCACTAATACCAGATTCTCCTAAATTTGTCCTCCTGATGGCAGGCCATAAGGTCTTCCATTTGCATTATTTCATTGATACAGGTGAACCACAGTGACATAGTAGGGAGTGTAGGTTGTTTCCACAGAGTCGGTATGCTGGCTCTTGCAGCATTTAGTAGATTAAAGGAGTTGTTAAGGCAGAAAGTTTTTTATCCTAATGCATTTTGTGCATTAGGATAAAAAACTTTCTGTGTGTAGCAGCCTCCCCAGCACCCACTAATTACTTACCTGAGCCCCATCTCTCTTCAGTGATGTCCACGAGTCCCTCGGCCATCCGGGACACTGCTCCTGATTGGCTGAGACACAGCAGTGGCGCCATTGGCCTCCTCAGCTGTCATTTAAAGTTAGTCAGCCAATCAGGGGAGAAAGGTGGCGGGGCCGGTTCGTGGCTTCGCTTCTGAATGGATACACGGAGCTCTGACTCAGCTCGGGTGCCCCCATACAAAGCTGCTGGCTGAGGGGGCACTTGGTGGCAGGGGCCAGGAGCAGCAAAGAGGGACCCAAGGAGAGGAGGATCCGGGCTGCTCTGTGCAAAACCAACTGCACAGAGGAGGTAAGTATAACATTTTTTTTTTTTTTTTACCACGAGACTTTACAATCACTTCAATTAGCAGGGAGTTTTTATATCTCTTAATGTTGAGGTGATTAATGTGGAATAAAAATGAGATGGGGTCAAAATTGGGAGCGACATCAGTTAAGCCTAGTACACACGGCCAAATGTCGGACGGCATCGGCTGATTCAATAAAAACTGGCCAACATTCGGGCCGTGTGTACGGCAACCAGGCTCAAGACTGAAGAAGGTTGGCGACCGGCTGAGTGCCCGGGCCACGATGTTCTGGCAGGGGGGCCATTCCCCTGTCAGAACACAATAACTCAGCAGGGGAGTTCGCTGTACTAACATTGGATTGTTAATGTCCGACCTGTCCGTTTTTATTTTCATTAAAGTAAAAAAGAAAACTAGTTTTTGAAAGCATAAATATCCGCCTACAGTTAACGCTGCCGACATCCCCCGAGCTGGCCCTCTTGTGCATCCATGATGATGACCAGAGACCTAGGTATACGAAGATACTAATCTCCTTACTGCTGTTTTACGCCAAGAAGGAAATTCTTAAGAAATGGGCATCACCATCCTCCCCCAAGGTGGAGGCGTGGGACTCCGCTGTCAATGCGGTGCTGCCTCTTTATAAAATGACTTACACCAATAGAGGATGTCCGCAGAAGTTTGATCGAATATGGCTGCCCTGGACCGAACAGTTCTAGTGCCCCATGGTGTGTTTAGTGGGACATGTAGACAGACTCTAAGATATTAACATTGCAGAATGTACTACCCCCCCCCCCCCCCCACCAGATAGGCAGCAGTTTAGACCCAGCAACCTAGATTATATGCTAGTGGATGACTATATCAGAGATGTCTGTAATGATTAGCACTGTTTTCCTTCTTATATCTGACCCAGCATTTCACGTTGCTCCACAAATGATTCTTTTGTATTTTGTTCCTTTTATTTTGTATTATACACGAGAGCTTGACTATGAATGTTAACTGTACAATGATGCCTTCTTCAATAAAGACCAACCTTGTTGTTAAAAAAAAAAAAGAAAACTAGTAGTGTGTATGAGGCTTTACTTTGAGACATACCCTCTGTACTGAGTTCCAGAAAGTTTTAAGAAGATGGCAATAACAAAAGATATTAATAGGTGTACCTATCTGGGATTTACATTGCCAACAGAATAAGGAGCTATGAGGGTATATCCTGTGCAGCAATTTTGGGGTTTTGTACCACCTGAATATTTTGACAACCTTATTTCTAAGTATAGTTTGTCATTTTTTTGTACATGGGTGCAGCCATATATGCTCAATAAATATGCAGAGTGTGATTCTTCTTTTTATACCTCTCGGGAGTTTACAGAACCCAGAAGATCACAAGGAAGTTTTTCCACAAGGTTAGTTTTGGCATATATTATTTTCTATAAACAAGAAGATAGGTTTTCGGATGCTTATGCCTAGGTTTTTAAAGGTACTCATAGAAACATAAAAGTCTATAGAATCTGCTCCTTTTTTGATATCTTTTCAAACTTTTTTTGCCTGAGTATAGATCTGTGTTTTCCCCAAGTATGTTCAAATTCACCTACTTTTGACTGACGGACTGAAGCTTCATTCCAAGTAGCAACTACTCTTCTGATAATATTCTAGTTTCTAGGGGTAGTTTTAAACATTCTTTCTGCTAGTTTAAGGTCATGTACCCGTGTTCTTGATCTTAGCTTCATATTGAAAATACTGCCCTCCTGGACCTTATACACGCCCTTAATGTATTTAAAGATTTCAGTCAAGTTTTCTTTTTTCCGTCCTTCCTCGAGGCCATTCCTGAAGTCTGTTCTGATACTTTATCCCTCAGAACTGTTTCTATATTTGTTGCCCATTTCTATACTCATTCTATCTTGCCAATATCTTTTTGTAAGTGATGTCTCCAGAACGGTACACAGTATTCTGAATAAGGTCTAACTAAAGATATAGAGCAATTTGGACCTCCTTTCTTTCGCTGGTGATCTCTCTAGTGATAACTAAAGATCTATACAAAGGATTTAGGACCTAGTTCTTCCTGCTGGTGATCTTTTAGTGATAACTTAAGATCAATATATAGGAATCAGGACCTCCGTCCTCTTGCTGATGATCTCTCTAGTGATAACTAAAGATCTATATAAAGGAATCAGGACCTGAATTCTCCTGCTGGTGATCTTCTAGTGATATTAAGATCTATATAGAGAAATCAGGACCTCCTTCCTCCTGTGGGTGATTCCCCTAGGGATAACTAAAGATCAATATGGGTGAATCAGGACCTCCTTTCACCTGCTGGTGATCCCTCTTAGTGATATCTAAAGATCTAAATCCTAGAATCAGGACCGCCTTCCTCCTGCTTGTGATCCTTCTAAAGATCTATATAGTAGAATCAGGACCACCTACCTCCTACAGGTGATCCCTCTAGTGATAACTAAAGATCTATATAGTGGTATCAGGACCTTCTTACTCCTGCTGGTAATCCATCTAGTGATAACTAAATATCTACATTGGGGAATCAGGACCTCCTTCCTCCTGCTGGTGATCTTTCAAGTGACACACCTCTGAATTCTATTGACTTTCTGCACTGCCTGACCACACTGTTTGCTCATTTTTCAATCATCAGATAAAAGCACCCCAAATCTTTTTTTCTCTGTAGTTCTGTCTCAAACTGTACCCTGAATACTGTACTCTATCAAATGATTCTTTTTCCCCAAGTGCTTTAATCTTTCATCTAGAAACACTGATCTGCAGTTTCAACTACACAACTTTGTTTCACAAGCAACAAGACATACCGTGTCCACCAAACTTTTGATTCTCTAACCTACAAGTACAGTTGTGCTCATAAGTTTACATACCCTCGCAGAATTTATGCTTTCTTGGCCATTTTAATATGAATGATAACACAAAAACATTTCTTTCACTCATGGTTAGTGTTTGGCTGAAGCCATTTATTATCAATCAACTCTGTTTACTCTTTTTAAATCATAATGGCAACGGAAACTACCCAAATGACCCTGATCAAAAGTTTACATACGCTGGTGATTTTGGCCTGATAACATGCACACAAGTTGGCACAAAGGGGTTTGAATGGCTATTAAAGGTAACCATCCTCACCTGTGATCTGTTTGCTTGTAATTAGTGTGTGTATAAAAGGTAAATGAGTTTCTGGACTCCTGACAGACCCTTGCATCTTTCATCCAGTGCTGCACTGATGTTTCTGGATTCTGAGTGATGGGGAAAGCAAAATAATTGTCAAAGGATCTGCGGGAAAAGGTAGTTGAACTGTATAAAACAGGAAAGTCATATAAAAAGATATCCAAGGAATTGAGAATGCCAATTAGCAATGTTCAAACTCTAATCAAGAAGTGGACGAGGGGTTCTGTTGAAACCAAACCATGGTCGGGTAGACCAACTAAAATTTCAGCCACAACTGCCAGGAAAATTGTTTGGGATGCAAAGAAAACCCCACAAATAACTTCAGGTGAAATACAGGACTCTCTGAAAACATGTGGTGTGGCTGTTTCAAGATGCACAATAAGGTTGCCAGAAGAAAACCATTACTACACAAATGCCACAAAGTATCCCGCTTACAATACGCCAAATAGCACAGAGACAAGCCTCAAACTTTCTGGCACAAAGTCATTAGGAGTGATGAGACCAAAATTTTACTTTTTGGCCACAACCATAAACGCTACAAACGCTAAAAGAGAGGAGTCAACAAGGCCTATGATGAAAGGTACACCATTCCTACTGTGAAACACGGAGGTGGATCGCTGATGTTTTGGGGATGTATGAGCAACAAAGGCACAGGAAATTTGGTCAAAATTGATGGCAAGATAAATGCAATATGTTATCAAAAAATACTGGAGGAACATTTGCATTCATCAGCCAGGAAGCTGCGCATGGGACGTACTTGGACATTTCAACATGACAATGATCCGAAACACAAGGCCAAGTTGACCTATCATTGGCTACAGCAGAATAAAGTGAAGGTTCTGGAGTGGCCATCTCAGTCTCCTGACCTCAATATCATTGAGCCACTCTGGGGAGATCTCAAATGTGCAGTTCATGCAAGACAGCCCAATAATATACAGGAACTGGAGGCTTTTTGCCAAGAGAAATGGGCAGCTTTACCATCTGAGAAGATGAAGAGCCTCATCCACAAATACCACAAAAGACTTCAAGCTGTCATTGATGTTAAAGGGGGCAATACACGGTATTTGGAACTGGGGTTTGTAAACTTTTGATCAGGGTCATTTGGGTAGTTTCTGTTGCCATTATGATTTAAAAAGATTAAACACAGTTGATTGATAATAAATGGCTTCAGCCAAACACTAATCATGAGTGAAAGAAAAGTTTTTGTGTTATCATTCATATTCTCTGAAAAATGGCCAAGAAATCATAAATTCTGCCAGGGTATGTAAACTTATGAGCACAACTGTAGATTAAACTGGACCTAGTACAGAGCCTTGTGGTACATCACTAATGATTGGTCTCTGATCTGAATGAACAAAAAAATCTGACAGGCTGGTTGCACTGAAGTTGATTGATGGATCAGCTTTAGTACAATCAGCCTGTCCATAGATGGATTGAATTTCAGATGGTCCCTGCTGAACTAGCCAACACTTGATCCATCTGTGGCTGGCTTTAGCACAATAGCTGCTAGATATTTCTCAGTAGAAGTAGTTGTAGGAGGAGTAAAATTAGGCTAAATTACATGACAGATTTTGCAAGCTGCTTCATAATAGAAAGCCCATTATTTTACAAATGTTCACTGTGATTGACAGCCGCATTAATATCCCTCTGCCGACAGAGACGCCAAAGCTCTCTGATTTTAACAAATGTAGGTCTTTATATTATCCTGGTAACAACACAAGGGTTACTCATAGGCATATTTATTATATATTTTTTCTTTTGCTCCAATGTTTTTTTGACATATTGAAGCAGGGTTGTTGCCATTACAGTTTTTCGCACTCCTAGGTTGTTATGGGTTTTTATTGTTGGTCCACAAACTTCAGCTGGTAATGCTTTTCTCTTTGATGCCTGAATAAAAGCACAACTTACATGTTAAGAAGTGCAGGTAAGGTTTTCTTTTTTCCTAGGTACTAGACGGCGTCATACATTACTGCACTCTGATAAAACTATTGGGCCTAAGTTTGTATGGTGTTTGACTGATCTATATGTCTGCCACAGAAGCACATGATCAGAAACTACACTGAGAGTCCCTGGCCAACACAGTGGTATAGGACTATCTACTGCCAATTCTACTATGCCAGAGAAAGGGATGACAGCATGTGTGGTCAGGAAATAAACATTATATGTATGTAACATATGGTTTCTGAAATCATGTAAATACACTACAGATGGACAGGAAACGTTTGAAGTTAGATTTGGACATCTCAGTCAAGGCATAGGCTGAAAACCTTATGCTCTTTAGTGAAAGGAAGCTCTGACTGCTGGACCAAAAGCAGCAGGAGTGATGTTATTAGAAATTGTCTTCATTCTTTGGCTTCCTCATAATTTACGCCCCCTGGCACTAAGCCCTCCTGTGAATCTTGGCTTGAAATTGTGGGACTCTGTCCGAAATAGGGGAAATCTGATGTCCCCTTTCATGCCTCTTTACTAATCATTAACAATCCTCTTTTTCTGCCGGGGCTGGAACAACCCTGTTCCTTCTCTTGGTGGACCTCCAATGGCTTTACCAGTGTGCATCATCTTTTATCTATGCGCTCATTCCCTTCATGGGAGACCCTCCGGGAGACACATGAGATCTCTGGGCAGGAACATTACCATTATTTACAATTGCACAACTGGATTTTATCTCTCCGTCGCACTGCCTCCATTCCTTTTCGTAAGACGTCCTGTTACGAAACTGTTTACACTCCCCAGGGGGCCCTGGTCTTATTTCATTGCTTTATGCCTCCCTTAATGGTAGGTCGTCTTTGTCAACCCTTTACTATGTGACACAATGGGAGCGGGATCTTGGTTGAGGTGTTGAGGGGGAGGACTGGAGTAAGGCCTGGACGACAATAGCGAAATGCTCATTTAATACTAACATTCGCGAGGCTGCGTATAAAGTACTCCTGGGGTGGTACTGGGTCCCGGCAAGGCTTGCCCATGCTTACCGTGGTAGCATTGACAGATGTTTTCAGAATTGCGGTCAGTGTGGGGATGTCATACATATATGGTGGTCATGCCCACATCTGATCGGCTTCTGGTCCAGAGTCTTTGGCCCATTGCAATCCTTATTTCATGTAAAGATGCCCGACTGGCTCTTTTACATTGTCCTATACCAGGTCTTTTCGCGCTTCAGCGGAAATTGGCCTCATACCTTTTTATATCTGTCAAGCGAACTATAGCCCAGGCCTGGAAGACTCCGTCTGTTGCTTTTCAGGGAGTAAAAGCCTTAATAACCGCACTGATGGTGGATGAGCACATGTCTAGTATTTTTAAGGATTTGCATGCAAAATTCTTAAAAGCTTGGGACACTTGGATGACGCACTCCTGCCCGTCTCTGCCCCGACTAGCTATGGTCAACTGTAAACTTAGCTTGTGCAGGTCCCGCGTCCGTTGTACTTGCCCTCTCCTGGGGCCTTTCTCTCTCTTTCTTTTTCTTCTTTCCCCTTTTTATTCCTCCTCTGTCTTTCTTTTCCTCTTCATTCTTGATATGATGGCTATTATATGAAGACTGATTTCCCTTAGGGGAGAATACAGTATAACTTGTGCTATTTGCCTTTCCTCTACTCTGACCCTTTTGGGTCCTGGCAACAGTTTATAGTTATGTTAATCATTCTACGTACATACGGTTTTTCTTTTGTATGTGCATGTTCAATATTGCCCCTGTGTGGGAAAACCATGGCTTGTCATACTCTCTCGAAACTTAATGAAACTATAGAAACAGAAATTATCTTCATTGACTGTGCTGATGTAGGAATGTATAGTTAAAGCCCAACTATGGGACAATTAAAAATGATCCCTTGCAATGGTGCTACACCCGCACCGCAAGGCTCAATTGCTCATTTTGTCAAGGGGAGAGAAGAAACAATTTTACTTACCTGATCCTCCACTCCCTGGCAGGTGGTGCTCTCCATGCTCTGGCAGTGGACTGTCCCTCTGCATCATCACTTGCTGATCCCTTGCTGTGGACCCTGCTTTGTTCTCAATTAAGTGAGGATCCTAGACCGCTAGAGCATGGTGGGGAAGAGGCTTTGGGAACCGGTCTAGCAGCAGGGAGTAGCAGTAAACCTCCTTTTATTGTTCCCATAGACCTAAACGAGCAATTAACTCAGACAGTGCGGGCAACAGCCCCACTGCAAGGGATAACTTTTTAGTTGTGCTCCTTGCTATTAAGACCAGTTATAGCTTGGGGCAGTTTCTGTTTTTGTACTGTTTTTTGGTGAGGGGGTGCACTGGACACCTTTTCTGCCATTATGAAATTTGCTGGATGTCCAGTGTGCCCCTGTGCCTTTATGGAGGAGTGGGCTCCCTTCAGGCAAACCTGCCCTCAATCTATCTATTAATATATATGTGCTCCAACTATGGAGGCTCTCAGAATGAATAGAGTTAGGACTGCATATAATACTGGGGTGCCTTGTCGCGGCCTCTGCAGCTTACGCATGTATTTGCAAATGTGTGCAAACTAAACCCCTGTGTTTAACACAAACTGTTAGACAGGTTGCAGGCTGATTGGTAAGTTGAGCTGGGAATTTTTCTTTGTTTTTGTTAGACATGTGTCGCCCTTCCATGTGCTCTGTGCTACAAAGGCCAGTTATAGGTTGGTGCAGTCGCCGTTTGTTTATATCTTTTTAGTTGCCTGAAGTTGGAACCTATGCTTTATCCACACAGAGCAAAGTATAAGGTGCACTTTAACATAGCTCTCCCCAGCAGCATATATGTACCTACCTTTCACTCCCCTGTGGCTCGAAGCAAAGTACTGTGTAAGCTCCAAGTCATTGGAGTCATACAAGGCTATGGGCTCCATGTGTGTGACAGCACTAAATGGCCCACTGCTGTCACATGGAGTGAGTCACATGCTCATACATACCCGGAAGTACTGGGTATTTCATTCAACTCTCAAAGCTGAGCAGAACAGCGAGGGAGCAAAGAAAGAGTATGTATATGCTGAGGAGGGATGAAGGGATTAAGGCGTTAAAGAAAATCTATTGCTTTGCTCTAAATGGGACTATCACAACTGTAACAAATGTACCTTTGGTACCATCCTCCTTAAACCAGATTTCCCCATGCCTCTGCGTGCTAGTCACCTGGACAAATATTTATGCTCCCGAATGCAGGATCTTTTTCTTATACAGCCTTCTCAGAGAACGCATCCTCTACTTATCTCTTGTGTGTCCTAAAACCCAACTCATTTCTTTAGGTAAATCACACTCTGCTTGAGACCACTATGAGTGCCGATTACCGTAGGAATGAATACACTCCTGCACGCTAAGAGGTAGACCTGGAATGGCACCTAGAGGGCCACATGGAGACGATCGTTGGATTAAGGAGGAAGATAAATATTTGTCCAGGTAGGCAACACTTAGGGGGATGGGAGGAATTGATTAAAGGACATTTTTAACAAAAGTATACAATATGTGCAGTGTTGGAAATGATGCCTCTCACTAACCTAATTATACAGTTCCCAAAGCCTTGACCAATGTTGCTGACTGGCTCTAAACCTTTTAACAAACTAAAACTTATCTATTTTTTCCCCCTTTTAATGACTTGTGGGCCACTTTCTTCTTTTCAAATTTTGGTGACCCTGTGACATCCGGCACAGTGATTAAAACTGTATTGAGAGGCAAGCCTTATTTCCTCATTTTCTGTCAGCATGGAAGCCGCAGCAAAGATAGGCTGCACCATCCCGACACAGAACATATGGTAGCTGTAGATTAAGTAGAGGAGCAGGACGGAGGCCACCAAAAAAAAGCAAGAGAAAGCATCTTATTTTAATGATAACATACTGTAGAACAACCATCTTGCATTGGTCTGGTTAAAATCAAAAACTATAGCTTTTTTTTTTTTTTATCTCTGTATAGAATAGTTGATGGTTAAAATACTTTTGTTTTTCTGTTTTTTTTTTACTATCTGTCTCATTGGGGAGAATTTCCTTCATGTCTCTCTTCAGAGACACAAATGTCTAAATAGATACTTTACATGTACATACACTAATAAAAGCTGGCTAGCTAGTAAGGCCTCATGCACACTGCAGCTAAAAAACGCCTGTTTTACAGGTTTCGATGTATTATAATCTGCCTCTAAACACCACTCCATATTAGCCTATGTGTCCATGCAAACAGAGGTGTTTACAGGTGTTTAGAGGTAGGAGCGTTTAGAGGCAGAAAAAGAAAATCCCATCACTTGCGCATTCAAGAGAGGAGCGTTTTGGCAGAAAAATGTCTGACGAGCTTAACCACTTTAAGACCGCCCACTGCACATACATTGCGGCGGGTCGTCTCTATTGCGCGAAATGACGTACCTGTCCGTCGTTTCATGCAATAGATACTAAGGGCGTGCGCGATGTCCGCCGGCCACCGCGATCGCTGCACAGAAAGGCAGAACGGGGATCTGTAAACAAGGCGGATCCCCGTTCTGACAGTGGACAATACTGAGATCTGCTGTTCCTAGTGATCTGAAACAGCAATCCCTGTGTTGTCCCAGTGAGCCCATCCCCCACACAGAACACACCCAGGGAACACAGTTAACCCCTTGATCGCCCCCTAGTGTTAACCCCTTCCCTGCCAGTGTCATTTATACATTGATCAGTGCATTTTTTTTTAACACTGACCACTGTATTGGTGTCACTGGTCCCCAAAAAGTGTCACTTGGGGTCAGATTTGTCTGCCGCAATGTAGCAGTTCTGCTAAAAATCGCAGATCGCCGCCATTACCAGTAAAAACATAAAAAAACCCTAAAAGTCCATAAATCTATCCCCTATTTTATTGACGCTATAACTTTTGCGCAAACAAATCAATATACGCTTATTGCGATTTTTTTTTACCAAAAATATGTAGCAGAATACATATTGGCCTAAACTGATGAAGAAATTTTTTTTTTTTTTTAATATATTTTTTTTGGATGTGTGTTATAGCAGAAAGTAAAAAAGATTGTTTTTTTTCAAAATTGTCGGTTTTTTTTTTTTGTTTATAGCGCAAAAAAATAAAAACCGTAGAGGTGATCAAATACCACCAAAATAAAGCTCTATTTGTGGGGGAAAAAAAGGATGAGTGGAAGCCAGTGGAAGGATTTTGTTTGGGTACAGCGTTGTACGACTGCACAATTGTCAGTTAAAGCTATGCAGTGCTGTATCTCAAAAAATGGCCTGGTCATTAAGGGGGTAAATCCTTCCGGGGCTGAAGTGGTTAAACATGTGTAAACACTAAGCATGTTTAGTGCTTCAGGCATTTATTAATTTCAAATTTCAATGCCCAGAATAAATTATTATTCTGCCCAATAAAATTAATGAACTACCAAGCACACCTAAAAACATGTGCAAAATTGAGGCTTAGGCACGGTTTTGGCCCTGCTTTTAATGCCAGGAGAAAAGTGGGTAAACGCCTACTGCGCATGGGGCCTTAGAAAAAAATGATCATTTTTCTCTTTATACCATTTTGTTTTTATATTATTGTCTATAGTGCAGACAAATTCCATAGAACATTACTGACCTTTTAGCTCAATCACAACCCTGGAAGCAGCCTGATTTAAAGTGATTTTAAAAGAATTTATTTTTCTTTTTTTTTCTTTTTTTAATCACAAACATGTTATACTTACCTGCTCTGTGGTTTTGCACAGAGTGGCCCCAAACCTCCTCTTCTGGAGTCTCCTGCCGGCACTCTCCACCTCTCCGAGTGCCCCCATACCTGTTTACTATGGGGGCATTCGTGCGGGCGCACTTCCGAGCCAGGTTGTGGCCACGACTTGGCCCGTCCCGCCTCACTGGTTTTGACTGACCGCAGCAGGAGACAACTACCGTCAGAGCCTCCAGTGAGACCAGGAAAAAGGGTGAAGATCTGCAGCAGATGAGTACATCCATGGATTGAGAATGGACTCAGGTAAGTGTAAGGGGGTCTAGGGGGAGCTGAAATTGAAAGGCTTTTAACCTTAATGCATTCTTAATGCTAACTTTTCCCTTTAGAACCACTTTAATAAATTAGAACATCAGCCGAAAAACTAAGCAGATCGGTGTTTTAAAATGATCAGCAGATAATGTGCTACTCTCGGGACACTCTTACAAAGTCTACTTATGTGTCTACCCTGACCAGCGACTGATAATGGCTGATTTTAATTTCCAGCTGCAGATGGAGGCACCAATCTTCTTGGTTCAAAGACTAGGGAATGCATCCTGTCAGTTCATTTGTGTGTGGGAAAAAAACATGATTTAGCTCTAACAGACATATCAGCCTGGATGTCACACCACATTCTCAAACTGAATTTATCTAAAACTGAGCTCATAATATTTCCTCCCCCACGTGCCCCCTCCCCTGACTTCTCTGTCAAGATCAATGGCACAACTTTGAGTCCGTTCCCACATGCCAGGGTGCTAGGGGAATGAACTGTCTAGACTCTGAACTGTCCTTTCAGGCCCACATCCAATCCCTGTCCAAATAATGCCGCCTTAGCCTTCGCAACATTTCTAGAATATTCCCCTTTTTAACCAATGACACCACCAAGCTTCTAATTCACTCCCTGGTTATCTCTCACCTCCACTACTGCAACTCACTCCTCATTGGATTACCTATACATAGACTATCTCCCCTTCAGTCCATAATGAATGCCGCTGCAAGACTCATCCACCTTATCAACCGTTCAGTGTCCTCCACCCCTCTCTGCCAATCTCTCCATTGGCTTCCACTCACCCAACGAATAAAATTCAAAGTACTAACAATAATTTACAAAGCCATCCATAACTCTGCCGCCAGTTATATCACTAACCTAGTCTCAAAATACCAACCAAGCCGTTCTCTTCGGTCATCCCAAGATCTCTTGCTCTGTAGCTCCCTTGCCACCTCCTCCCATGCTCGCCTCCAGGATTTCTCAAGAGCTTCTCCCATCCTTTGGAAATCCCTACCCCAATCTGTCCGACTGTCTTCTAGCCCCTGAAAACCCATCTCTTTAACCACTTGCCACCCGCCGTATAGCAAAATGATGGCGGCAAAGTGGTTGTGTTATCCTGATCCAACGTCATATGACGTGATCAGGATAACAGAGCCGGCGCGCGCCCGTGGGGGCATGCAGCGTGGCTATCAGAGGTGCTGCGTGTCAGTCTGACAGACTGCAACTCCGGTCGTGGTATGAAGCCTCTGACAAAGGCTTCTTACCTGGTGATCAGCTGTGACCAACCACAGCTGATCATTGTGTGAACCAGGAAGTGCCGGTAAATGGCTTTCCTCGGTTCACGCTGACAGGGAGAGAGAGGGGGGTCTGTGCTAACAATCAGCACATTGATTATCAGCACAGCCCCCGTTAAAAGGTGCCCATCAGCTGCCAATCAGTGCCCATTACCTGCTAGTCTGTCTCCCTCAAAAAACGCCTGTCAGTGCCCACATCAGTGCCGATCAGTGCCCACAACAGTGCCAATCAGTGCCCAAAAAAGTGCCAATCAGTGCCCCATCAGTAATGCCTGTCAGTGCCTCATCAAAGTGCCAATTAGTGCCACTCAGTAATGCCTTTCAGTAGCTCCTCATCAGTGCTGCCTATCAAGTGCCACCTATCAGTGCCATCAGTGCCGCCTATCAGTGCCGCCTATTGTCTGTCTTTTTTTGTTTATAGCGCAATAATTTGAAACTGCAGAGGTGATCAAATACCACCAAAAGAAAGCTCTATTTTTGGGAAGAAAATGATAAAAATGTAGTTTGGGTACAGTGTTGCATGACCGCGCAATTGTCATTCAAAGTGTGACAGCGCTGAAAGCTAAAAATTGTCCTGGGCAGGAAGGAGGGAAAGTGCCTGGTATTAAAGTGGTTAAAGAAGCTTATCCTGCTTCTAACTAATTCACTGTTTTACTTTCTCCATCAACTCATCCCCCACAGCTATTACCTTTTGTATCAACGAGCAGGGTCCTCTGATTCCTCTTGTACTAAATTGTAATGTAACTGTAATGTCTGCCTTCATTTTGTTAAGCGCTGCGTAAACTGTTGGTGCTATATACATCCTGTATAATAATAATATAAAAATAAGGCTAAGTAGGGACCGGTGAGTTTCACCTGCTCTGTAATTGTAAAGCTGGGTATACACGGGCCGAATATCGGCCTAAATCAGCCGGTACAGTAGATACCGGCTGACATTCGGCTCTTGTGTACAGATCCTTATTTAACAGAAGCTGATCTCACGCCCGTCTTCTGTGGAACGAGCTTGCTGGAAAACCAGCAGCCGATCGGCATCTGATCAGCGCTCTCAGTCAATGACTGCAACCGCTGATCGGTGTCATAAAGATTTTTAATTTTTAATTATATAGAAAAAGGCAAACCACAAGCTAGTTACAACCAGTACGTTTTTTGTTGATAGTTTTGTGCAACTGACATGGAATGGAGGTTAAGTTAATGACGCTGTCACTCACATACACTATATTAGCAAAAAGTATTAGGACACTTGCCTTTACACGCACATGAACTTTAATGGCACCCCAGTCAGTAGGGTTCAATATTGAGTTGGTCCACCCTTTGCAGCTATAACAGCTTCAACTCCTCTGGGACGGTTGTCCACAAGGTTTAGGAGTGTGTCTATGGGAATGTTTGACCATTCTTCCAGAAACGCATTTGTGAGGTCAGGCAACAATGTGGATGAAAAGGCCTGGCTTGCAGTCTCCACTCTAATTCATCCCAAAGGTGTTCTATCAGGTTGAGGTCAGAACTCTGTGCAGGCCAGTCAAGTTCATCTACCCCAAACTCACTCATCCATGTCTTTATGTACCTTGCTTTGTGCACTGGTGCGCAGTCATGGTGGAACAGGAAGGGGACATCCCAAACTGTTCCCACAAAGTTGGGGGCAGGAAATTGTCCAAAATGTCTTGGTATGCTGTCCACCCCATGGAAAACAACCCCACACCATAATCCCCCCTCCACCAAATGAATTGCACCAGTGCACAAAGCTTCTGGAAGAATGGACTAAGACTGGGACGCCATTAAAGTTCATGTGCGTGTAAAGACAGGCGTTCGGTACTTTTGGTAATATAGTGTATCTGACATGTTAAAGTGGAGTTCCACCCACTTTTACAACTCTTCAGCATCCCTCACTAAACTGTGCACTGTAAACAAATTGGATATTTTTTTATTTTTTTTCTCAGCACCTACTATATATCCGCTGTATTCATTTTTCACTTCCTCCTCCCTGGCCGCGGCCCATCGCATAATTTCCTGTTTGCAATGCCTTCTGGGAAGGGACGGCAACTTCCTCTGAAACTGCCGTTGCTATGGAAACCTGACCTAAAACCTATTACACTGCTTGTGCTGCACTGAGCATGTGCGAGATCTGCAAGGATGAGATCCAGGAAGAAATACAGTCTGGCTTCAGATGCCCACACTTAAGATGGCCACGGCCTGCTATAATTTTATAAAATAACAAACTACTGCTATATACTAACAAAACAGACCTTAGTTTACAGACTAACTTTACTAGAATACATTAAGCTTGTGTATTACAGGGGTATTTTTATTTAAAAAGTATAATTTTGGCCGGAACACCACTTTAAGTCAATTTTTCTACTTTACTTTCAGGTTCTATAATGTAGAGAATCCTGTTTTTGGTTTTTAATCACTCAGAGATCCAGTCCCATACCCTCACAATCTGGTTCCCATACTTCTTAGTTATGAACCTCTGGTCTAGAAAATCATCAGTGGATTGATAGTGGATGAACAACATTACCCTTATTTTAACTTTCAAGGTTCCAACCTGCTAGCATCCCATAAAAGTCACCTAGTAACCACCACAGAGCCTTACAGAGACCCAGTCAACAGCTTAAACCAAATGCAGGTAAAAGCATCAAACATCAAGTATTTTAAATGCTTACTTGCGGTGCTTTCCCATAAACTGTTATAGTCACTTGCAAAGTTCCTATAAACTTTCTAGAAAAATAGATTAGTCAGTTCCCTAGAATAACCCTCCTTCCTCCTTGAACATCATAACCCTACCACCTTCTGAGAATGTCTACTTACTGTCTGTGTTGGCCCAGCTCCCCTGCCCTCCTCTCACCCCCCTACATAACCTTTAATGCACCTTCTGAAGAAGAAGCGTAAGAAGCGAAACTACCCACGTGACTGCTGGGGCTACTGATATCACATCCATCCAACATGGCAGTTCCCAGCAGCAGTCACAGGGCTTTTAAATATCTACACAAGGGATGCTTTTGCAAGAAAATAACATGCAGAAAATAAGTTGAATGCACATATAATTTTACGGACAGGGTCTCTTTTAGGTCCTATCTTTTATACCTCAGCACAGGCAACAGATTGATACCACAACAATGGCAACTGATATTTGTGCCACAGAAAATATATATTAATACACACCCTTTTACATGGTACATTGATGCAAGCATGCTGGTAATCATTTTATCCTGGAAATATTATTATTATTATACAGGATTTATTTAGCGCCAACAGTTTGTGCAGCGCTTTACAACATGAGAGCAGACAGTACACTTACAATACAAATCAATACAAGAGTGATCAGAAGGTCCTGCTCGAGCTTACAATCTAGAAATATCTCCATAAACCTTAATTCTACGCCAATGATTTACTTTTGCCTAAACAAGGCCCGATAAACACACAGGAGAAGGAGCATGTTGACAGCACTGACGCTAATATCAACTGACTGCTTCAGGTACTGATCAAGGAGATGTGAATGTCAGTAGACAGAAAATACGGTATTTAAAAATAGAAAGCGGGAGGGTTCTAGAAACCACTATTAGGAATGTCGGAAGTTACTGCGCACTGAAAATAAATGGGGAGATCTGCCAGATGGTCTTAAAAAGAGCAGATGCTAATATGCCAACCCTATGAGCATAACTAGATGAAAGGTTTAGGTGGTTTCTATTTATTTACAGACTAATCCATATACTAAGACATTACAGAAGTATACCACTTCAGACGCAACAACCATTATTTTTCTTCATAGTGTAACCAGTTTAAAACAGAAACCAATCAGATGGGGTATCATTGGGGGATTCTTGAAGTTTTCACTTTTTTGGGTCTCTAATGCTGGCCATACATATATTGATTCTTAACATGATCAATCATTTTAGGCTCTAATGTTGTCCATACATACAGTATCTTACAAAAGTGAGTACACCCCTCACATTTTTGTAAATATTTTATTCTATCTTTTCATGTGACAACACTGAAGAAATGACACTTTGCTACAATGTGAAGTAGTGATTGTACAGCTTGTATAACAGTGTAAATTTGCTGTCCCCTCAAAATAACTCAACACACAGCCATTAATGTCTAAACCGCTGGCAACAAAAGTGAGTACACCCCTAAGTGAAAAGGTCCAAATTGGGCTCTCACTCTCTCATACTGGTCAACATGGCACCTCGTGGCAAAGAACTCTCTGAGGATCTGAAAAAAAGAATTGTTGCTGTACATCAGGGGTAGGCAACCTTTTGAGCACAGTGCGCCGAAAAATGTTTTCAGAAATTGAGGGTGCCCCACAACTGTACCTCCTGCTCTTCTGCCCCACAACTGTACCTCCTGCTCTTCTGCTCCACCTCTGTTCCCCCTGCTCTTCTGCCCCGCCACTGTAACCCCTGCTCATGTGTTTCACCAATGTACCTCCTTTCTCCTCTGCACAACTGCCCCACCTCTGTACCCCCTGCTTCTCTGCCCTACCGCTGTAACCCCCTGCTTATCTGTCCCACCAATATACCTCCTTTGTGCTCTGCCCCAACACTGAATCCCCCCCCCCTCATCTTTCCCACCACTGTAACCCCCTTCTCATCTGGCCCAGCACTAAACTCCTCCCGCTCATCTTCCCAATCACTGTACCTCCTGCACATCTGCCTCTTCACTGTATCCCCTTGCTCTTCTGTCCCACCACTGTAATCCCCCTGCTTATCTGCCCAATCAATGTACACCTTTTCTCATCTGCCCCACCACTGTACATCTGCTCCACCGCCGTATCCTCATGCTCTTCTGTCTCACTACTGAATCACCTTCTCATCTGTCCTAACGCTGAACCCATCTGCTCATCTGCCGCACCACGGTAACCCACTTTCACATCTTCCCCACCAATGTACCTCCTGCACATCTGTTACATCTCTGTACCCCCCTGCTCTTCTGTCCCACCTCTGTCCCCCCTGCTCTCCTGCCCCACCACTGTAACCCCCTGCTCATCTGCCCCACCAATACACCTTCTTTAACATCTGCCCCACTGCTCTACCCCCTGCTTTTCTGCCCCAACACTGAACTCCCTGCTCATCTGGCCCATCACTATATCCCCCTGCTCTTCTGTCCCACTTCTGAACCCCCTTCTCATCTCGTCCACCACTTTACCTCCCTGCATATCTACCCCACCACTGTACCCTCCGGCTCTTCTGTTCCACCTCTGAACCCCTCCTGCTCATTTTCCCCACCGCTGTACCCTCCTGCTCATCTGCTCCACCGCTGTACCCTCTTCTCATCAATGATATGCGTGATATGCAGAGTGGTGAAAGGAAGCAGAGATGAGACACATCTACCTGTCCTGGCACACTCATCCTGTTGATCCACCTCTCACATCCAGCCCGTGTGCTTGTATGTGATGTATGTGATGTATATGATGTATGTGATGTATGTGATGTATATGATGTATGTGATGTATATGATGTATGTGATGTCACATACAAGCATATGGAATGGATGCACAATGATGAGCTAAGGTCAGGGGAATTTTCTGAAAGCAGTGGGCCTGTGTGCAGGATCATAAGTTGGGCCCCGGCAGCTGAGAAAAATTGGTTGGGTCTGATTTTCATACTGGCTGTGGCTTAAAGGGACACAGAGTGCCGGGGTTCAGTAGTAAGTGATGCAAAGGTTTAGAAATAATTGTTCCCAGAAGCTCATCGGTACTTCAACAAACTGTCACCTGATTGTGGTTTTCTCAATCACAGTGAAATCCCTTCTTTCTGAGATTGGTAGTGGCAACCAAGCGAGTCATCTTCCTCCAGATGGTGGGCGGGGCTAGCAGGACCCTGATTGGCTTTAGCAGTGGCCAATGACAGTCCTCCGCATCCTGGAAACAGGGACCACCCCCCTCTAGCAGAACTGAACCCAATCTCTTCCCCATCACAAAAGCTGACGATTGCAGCTACAGCAAAGTTAGAGAATGAAACAATGTTTCCCATCTTTTACAATGTATGGGGGCGCAGCGCCTCCCCCCTCAGTGCAGGTGTGGTGTGGGGAATTTGGAAATTGGAATGTATTATTGTCTCACTGTCACTTCCCTGTGCTGCTCTGCTGATGGGGAGGGAGTCGGGTGCCGACAAAAGGAGCTTTGCGTGTGGCTTGTAGCACCAGTGCCGGGGGTTGCCTACCCCTGATCTACATAAAGAAAGCCTAGGCTATTTTAGGAAATAGAAAACAAAGGGAATTTATTAGTCATTTGTTTGTATGGTAAAGGATTAACTTGTAAACAATAAACAGGGTTTGGTGTCACAATTTTTTAAGATTTGACAAGTTCACTTTTTACAATTTTTATTGGAAACAAGCAGATTGTAATCACTTTATCATTTTTATTTTATTTTTTTACATTTCAATTGCAAGTTCTATATTCTTTTGAACCATTCAACTTAAAACCAGAAGGGTATACAGAACATTCCAATATTTTAGGTGGCACCTTTAAGCCGGCCATAGATTATTTGAATCTCGGCCGGTTTGTCAGATACTGGCTGAGATTTGAACCATGTATGGGCAGGCTGAATGCACCCAATTTGATTGATCAATCAACTTGCGTCCAACCAGCCTGTCGGATATTTCCATGCAATTATTCATAGCGGCTATTAAAGCCGCTAGCAGTAATCACTGTGTTCTCCTGGCGAGGATGGCTCCCCCTGCCCCCATTGCTGGGAGAACACAATGGTTCCCCGGAAGGGATTCCCCCATCAACACTGACTGTGTTGATGGGGGAATCAAGCTATTTCTTTCCTGCAACTCGTGGTTGCAGGAAAGAAAATCGCTAGTGTGGTCAGAAATAGCCGCACTGGAATGCTCTGCAACAGTCAGGTAAAGATGAAACTGGGAAAGGGGGAATTAGGCGTGCATAAGGACTTGCTGGAAACTCTCTGCACGTCATCTTATGACATGTGTCACTTCAAATTGGGCAACTATGATGATGTGTCAGGACCTGCAAGTGGAGGATTCTGTCAGTCTATGGCCAACCTCCTGCACGATCTTTGATATACGCTTAACTGCCAAAAGCACGCAAACAGCTGACCATCACACCTATACCAGCTTGTTGGCGATTCCACTCCACAAAGGTACCCCCTTTGTGGCTAAAACAGCCTCCACTGTTCTGTGAATTTTTTTTCCAAAATTTTGGAGAAGGTCTTTAGGGAATTTTGCTCATTTAGTCAAAATAGCATTTGTGTGGTCAGGTAGTAATGCTGGATGAGAAGACCTGGATCAACAATTGGTGTCCAAATTCTTCCCAGGGGTGCTCAGTTTATGTCAGGGCTCTGTGCAGGCCACTCAAATTCTTCCACACCAAATTAGTCAAACCATGTTTTTCTGGACCTGGCTTAATAAACAGGGTATAGTCATGCTGGAACTGAAAAAAACCTTTACCAAACTATTGTTACAAGGGTGGAAGCAAACAATACTCCGAAATGACTTTGTGTGCTGTAGCATGAGCAATACCTTACACCACCAGAACCCAACTGTAGCCATCTTGTCTTAAACAGGGGCTACTAGTCAAATTTAGTGCTGCTCGGTGGTAGACAACCTGCTGATTTATAGTATTTTTGTTCATTTGGTTTTCACCTAAATTCAGTGTAGCTGTAATTTTTGCCCTTTTGAAACTAGGTGTCACTAGTGCCTCTGAAATAAGTATGAGAAGCTACAGTAAAGCTGACTTATGAATATTCATGCTTCCCCTTGCCAACCAATAGGAGTTTTCTCTTCCACCCAGGCCCTGGACTGGGGTGGGTGTATGTGGAGCAGCTGTGTGATTAAGCCCAAGACCTACATATGTGTGTTGGGGCCTAGCCTAAAGAGCCATGGAGGATCTCCAGATGTCATGAGAGGCTAAAAGAAACTCGGGAGGGGAGCTTGGACCTCACTGAAGTAAGTGATGGTGGCTGAACTTTTTAAGTGCTTTACAGATTGCTTAATAGGTTTTCATCTGTGAAGACTGTAAGTACTTTGTTTCTATTTTTGTGGAGCCTGCACTTCTACTAGTTCATGGGTGTCCTGTGCCCTATCCCTCTCTCCCTGGAGTTTTTGGTGTGAGCAATAAACTTCCTCCTGTTTTATCTAAAAATGTCTGGTGCCAATCTGTTCATCTGTCCCAGCGATTTACCCCTGAAGTGAAATATCAGGCCTCCCTGTCTCTGGGGGTCCTACCATGCCTCTGGGGGTCAGGGGGGGGGTGCTATATAATAATTTGGAGGGGTGTCCACAAACTGCCAATATTTTACCAATGTAAATCTGCCTACATGAACTTGTTGTCCTGAGCAATGTAGCCCTTTATTTATTTATTTTAATCCTAACAGAAGGGCGTCTTTAAGAGCACAAAGAGTATGAATTTGGGGAAGCCTTCAGGAAAGGCTAAGACTGTAAATGTATTAGGTAAGATACAAAGAACCAATGTATACTTTTTTTCAAAGTCATAGGAGAGCTTTTCTGAGCTATATCTGACAAGATGCAGCCTGGCACCATTACAATACATCAATCCCCTGTGGCTTTCAAGAAGGAAAGCCGCACATCTAAGTGCAGAGGGGTCTGGATTAAATTGCTGAAGGGTCGTCAGTCGTATTGTGCTGAGCGGAGGTGTAGCCGGTGGCAAGCTAAGGAAGAAACCTTCTATAATAAGAGATGAGTGGGTGTCGAGTGGCAGCGGTTCCCCCTGGCTCACAATCTGTATTGCTTTTACTGGTTTCTGAGCTGGTTGTTAGACTAGGTGCATTAACAAGGTACTAACTAGTATTACATTAGCAATTCCTCCGGACAATCACTCATCCATTATCCAGTTCATCCAGTCATAATTCATTTTTTCTACCAACAAAAATACGTTTTATTCAGATTTAAAGTATATGTACACCAGAAACCAAAAATGAATATATTGCAATGTACTCGTCTCTGGTGTGTTGGCTGCATTCATTTTCTTTTTTTCCAGTTTATTTTGCTTTATTGTCACCTGGTAATTCTGTAAATAACACAATGCCTGTACCTGGGTGGCTACTTCACCTCCCCCCCCCCATAATTGTATCTATAGAGGGAGCCATGGCTGTCACCCTAGGCTGCTCTGCTGATATGAACTACAAACATGTCCATATATCTTCATTTCCAATACATGGAGGACAGGTTAAAGTGTTACTAAACCCACAACAGTAAAATCAGTCTGTATATGCAGTAAAGCATGCTTGTTATACTCATTGTGGAACCTAAGGGGTTAATCCTCTGCATTGCGTAAAAAGGCTGTTTGATCCTGTCTTCTCGGATCCTTCCCTTCTTTTACAATCCCCAATTAATCGCCTGATAGTACAGAGCCTTGGGGGCACTCTGCACATGCACAGTCTGGTGTGTATTGCTAGAGAGTTTTTTTTTGGGGAAGGTGCATGTGATCAGCACAGTCCAGACAGAGGGTCAGGGGTCCTGCAGCCTCATAGGACAGTCAGAGGAGAATGAAAACTCCTCCTATAAGCTTTAACCAAACACTGATAGAAGTCACAAGACTGCTATGTAAATGTAGCAGTGTATATTTACTAAAAATATTGCATTTCTGTGTTCTGTGTACTGTGGGAGACCAGATATAGTGAATGCAGGGTCCTGGGTTTAGTAACACTTAAATTGGTAGATTACAGAAAACAGCTAGGAAGGAAGGTATTCTTCTGTGCAGCTCCCAGGAAATGATAAGGACATTGGAATTCTGGCAAGATCAACCAGTATTTTCTGTATTTGCTGAAAATGTTCTTAGGATGAGAAAAAAAAGAAAACTAAGCCATGACATCTAAGGACTGCAAGCTGCAATATATTTCATTATCCATGTTCAGTTTAGTTATCCTTTCAAAGCTAAAGAGTGGGTGAGTGACCCACTTTCAGCCTGCTTGCAGAACAATAAAAATAAGATCTCCACCCTGCTGGTGTCCTCCCCGTGCTCCCATTCTCCTATAAAATCTGCAATTTTTATCGTGACTGTGACATTATGGCAGACACATCGGACAATTTTGCCACATTTTTGGGACCATTGGCATTAATACAGCGATCAATGCTATAAAAATGCATTGATTACTGTAAAAATGTCACTGGCAGTAAAGGGATTAACACTAGGGGGCGATCAAGGGGTTAATTGTGTTCCCTAATGTGTGTTCTAACTGAAGGGGGGAGGGGACTGACCAGGGGAGATGACAGATCGCTGTTCTTTGTACTTTGAATGAACAGACGATCTGTCACTTCTCCCCTCAGAGAACCGGGATCTCTGTGTTTACACACAGAGATCCCGGTTCTCGCCGTGTTACGAGCGATCTCGGGAGCCCAGAGGTCATCGAGACCGTCGGGCACTCGCATCGGCTCCTGGGGCGAGCAACGGGTGCGTCCCCCCGCCAGCGCACGCGCACCTAGTGGCCGCCTTAAGAACTGACGTAACATAACGGTGATTCGCCTGCCTTTGCCATTTTTCCGCAGTGCAACTGCGGCGGCTGGTCGGCAAGTGGTTAAACATCTCCCCTTCCAAGTTCTAGTGGGTTCAATTTGTGGAAATGTGTAAAGTAATAGAGTCTAGCGGGCTCTCGGTGCTGAATCGCCTGCTCTTGGTGCTGAATCTCCTGCTCTCGGTGCTGAAGAGTGTGACGTCATTACACACGAGCTAGTCGGATAGTCCCACAGTCGTGCTCTATTGAATGCGCATGACCACTGATTGTGAGGACGTGGAGTAATATACCAGGCATACACTCCAGCAGTGGGGACACTGTGGCTATATCTTACTGATGAGGTCACTGAGCTAACCGGATGCCTGATGGTGAGTGTCGGCTATCTGGGAGAGATGTTTAGCTCTTTTTGATCTCTACAATTTGAGATCTCCCTTGTCTGGTAAGAGGCCAACTAAACTTTTTTGAAGAGCACCTTATTTGCACTGGAGCACTTTACATACTTTTGGAGTACTGAGCATTTTGGAAACACTTGGACATATCATGATTTAATATGGATTTACTAATGATGGACTTTTTTCGATTGTATGGTTATTTGTTTTGCACACATATGAATTTTAGTGATGCACATGAATTTGTATGTCATTTTGCATTTAGAATATTTTTTTTTGCACTGGTTTGATTATTTGATCTTAAGGGATAGCGCACTGTTTTTTCACAGTGCTTTTTTAATCTAGTATTCAGGATTTAGTTGCAGCAGTCCCATTCTAATATCATCTATTTATAAATAAATGAATCTCCCACTCCGTCTGGTATCTGCTTTGCAGAGCATCATGAGAAGGTAATAAATAGACAGATTTCAGGCTGTTGTACTTGCAATATTTAAAAATGTGTTTGAAAACCCTAAATCTATTTTCAGTATTTTCGTTCCCTAACTGTAAACATTTTGTTATGCAAATCATTTTTTTGGTGCTGATGTAAAGCTTTCTACCTGGAGATCCTGCCAGTAAAAGTACTGAAAACATGAAGTCACTACCCCGCAATAAGCAGCGGCAGTGTCAGCTTGCTTGTGTTTTCTTTCAGCTGGCCATTGGTCTGACTATCAGTTCTTTCGGTCAGGCAGTCTAATGGTCGACTGAAGAACCATGAATGTCAGGCTGACAATGCTGCTGCTAACTATGAGGCAGTGGCTTTAGCATTGTTCGTCTGCAACAGGAAGTACTGTCACTGACAGGATCTCCAGGTAAAAAACTTTGCAACTGATTCTCCAAAAAAATTGGTTGAGTAAGGAAATCATATGCTACATCTATCTTGCAGACTTTGGTGGCCAGTCAGTCTGCAGTGGGCCTGCTCTGTGTGGTCGCCCCTTCCCTCCCGCCCTTGGTGGGGGATCCCTGCCCACACTGCCCTGTTCTGTGTACCCTCCTCGGGATGTGCCACAGCAAACACCTGGTCAATCAACATATTATTATTATTATTCACGATTTATATAGCACCAACAGTTTACGCAGCGCTTTACAATGTAGAGGGGGGACAGCACAATTACAGTACAGTTCAATACAGAAGGGACAGAAGGGCCCTGCTCGTAGAGCTTACATTCTAAAGGGAGGGGGTGGTTGTACAAAAGGTAATAGATGCGGGGAATGATTTGATGGGGGTGGCTCGGGGACAGTTGTTAGGTGGGTGTGGGATAGGCTTCCCTGAACAAGTGAGTTTGTAACATATGTAAGTTACCTCATTATGGGCATGAACTTTCCTAATATTGTTTCATTTTGTAACTGTATTAGACGGGTATACTTTTCATTGTTTTTGTATATTGCATAGGTTTGATCCACCTGATATCCCCTGATGAAGATTATCATTAATCGAAACGCGTTGGTAAGAATCGGTGGCTACATTATCAATTGTACAATGCACTTTATAGTCACCCTTAGGTGGGCGACTACCAGATGATTATGTATAGTGTTTAGACCAGACATTTTCGATACATGGATGCAATTTTAACTTTTTGTATAAATAAAGGCTTTTTCTGTTTTGTTTCAATAGTCTTCATTGAGTTATTTGAATAAAAGTTGAACACTTAACAGAGGGAGAGAAACGCGACTGGAGAGGGGAAGGCCCCCTCCACACTGTAACATAGCTAATAATAAAACATGTTTGTAAAAAAAAAAAACAGAGGAAAAAGCATATGTGGTTAGCATGTGAATATCGACTATATTTAGGCACAGTGGTGTAGTGGGTAGCACTCTAGCAGTAAAAAGGGGTCGCTGGTTCGAATCCCAACCACGACACTACCTGCCTGGAGTTTGCATGTTCTCCCTGTGCCTGCGTGGGTTTCCTCCGGGTACTCCCGTTTCCTCCCACACTCTAAAGACATGCTGGTAGGTTTATTGGCTTCTATTTAAATTGGTTCTAGTATATGAATGTGAGTTAGGGACCTTAGATTGTAAGCTCCTTGAAGGTAGGGACCGATGTGAATGTACAAGGTATATGTAAAGCGCTACGTAAATTGGCGGCGCTATATAAGTACCTTAAATAATAATAATATATTTGAGGGAATGGTCAGCAATTTAGGATATGTGGACACAGGAGGTTTCCTAGGGAGGGATAGGAAGGCAGGGGGTAAGAAAAAAAGAAGGGGGGGGGGGAGCCTTTTTCTTTTTAACTACATTGTTCCTAATTTCTTGGCTGCCATAAAGTCGCACGGGAGATACCTCTGTTGTATTTAGTCTAAAGGGACGGAGCAGCCCCTGACTCGTGAGATACTCACCTTAACCTAGTATGAGTAAGGAAATTATTTTACGGTTATAGGCATGATACCAAATATACTAAGAAATACAATTAGAAATTAAATATGATGTAGAATTTGCACCATGTATTACATATTTGCTTAGATCTACAACACACTGGGTCACTCTTTCAAACAAATGAATCCAACTTTTAGGATTTTATATTACCCCATACATGTGGGCTTAGTAGAAATGTGACTGTGATGTCACATGGACTGGATGCAGATGCCCACACTCTCCCTTTAGTAGAAGACATCATTGGGGAGACATACACATGTATGAGGGCTGCAACATCTACAGAGCCATCCTGCTCAATGTCATTTCTATGCTATGACTGCAGGGGAGTGGTTGGCATGCTTCAGGAGCCGTGCTATGTCTGGTTTGGCTCCCGTGTGTAAATGGCCTTATTGCACTCCATATATCATGATTGCCCTTTGCTCTTTCTCCTTGGTTGTATTTGTCTTCTGCATTGCAGGTGCGCTGACATATTAGGTGGCTAACAACACATAACGCAGTGATCCATCACTGGTTGATCTGTAACATCCCTACTCCTACTGGATACAAGAAATCATTACAAGCCTTATAAATATGGAACAGAGAAAATGAATAATACATCTCCAAGAACACAGGAGCCCTAAATAATAAACCAGATCCCTCTGACGTATGTATAAATGTGTGTATGTTTAATTTAATTTTCCTGGCCTCTCTGAAAACATTTCAACAATGGGGGAAAATTACCACCCTGAAAAATCCAATGTAAACTGCTAATAATGAATGCATTTCTTACAAGCTTTTTCCACACTCCCACACACAGATATGGCTTAAAAGCCCACTTGTCGAGGCACATGCTTGCATTTCTCAGGTTCTTAAAAAGAATTTATAAAAATGTTGTACAAATTCTGTATATTGTAATTATTTAAAATGTGCAAGTACCGTATTTAAATGTGCCAGTATTTTAAAAAACCCTCAGGCAAAACAACAACTTAATGCTTTAAAAGAAAGTTTATTTTGTTATTGCATCCAAGTCAATAGAGTATAATAAATATAAAAAAGCTTTATAAATACCTTTTGGATGATATTTTTAAAACAAGTTGTGACCTTGATTTAATGCATTATTCCAGGGCTCCGAGGAGTAGGAGCAGAGACTGCTTGCAACAATAACTTCAACTACGCAATAAAAATCATGGCTAGAGTTCAGCTCAATGATTGGGTTTACAGAACGTAAACCTCGGTACAGAAAAGCGCACTCGTTACTGCAACACATAGTCTGAAAAAACCCTTATGCCCTGTACACACCACCGGTTTTGCCGTCGGAATAAACTCTGAAGGTTTTTCCGACGGAGTTCCGACAGAATTCCGCTCAAGCGGTCTTGCGTACACACGGTCACATCAAATTCCGACCGTCCAGAACGCAGTGACGTACAACACATACGACTGGACTAGAAAATGGAACTTCAATAGCCAGTAGCCAATAGCTTCCGTCTCGTACTTGCTTCAGAGCATGCGCCGTTTTTGGTACGTCGGAACAGCATACAGACGATAGTAATTTGTTCCGTCGGAAAAATATAGAACATGTTCTCTATCTAAGTCCGTCTGAATTTTCGACAGAAAAAGTCCCATGGGGCATACACACGGTCGGAATATACGATGAAAAGCTCCCATTTCTGACTCTTTCTGTCGGAAATTCCGCTCGTGCCGTATCTGAGTGTTCCACCTCCGCCGAAACATCACCAAAGTGAGGCAGTCATTTACCCTAACAGAGTTTCTCCCTAGCCAACCAGGAATAACATTGGAAGCAATTTTTCCAAAATTGCAAAAAGTAAGTGCTCTATTAGTGATTAGCTAGTAACTAGACATCAACCTTATGGTAGCCACAGACGCTGTGATTTTTTTATCTGATCGATGTGTGATTTGATCAAATTAATTGAACCTGCATGCAATTGAATTTTGATCGTCAATCGGCCAGGGCTGAATATTATCGAATTCCTCCTGTATTGAATTGTATTGTAATTGTACTGTCTGCCCTCCTGTTGTCGAGCGCTGCACAAACTGTTGGCTCTATATAAATACTGTATAATAATAATTATCAATTATTGTGCATCAGTCAACTACACTGAAATACTTTGTCCATTAATACGATCATGTTTCAAACAATCAGACAGGCAATGAGATTACATGATGAAAACAGAGATTAAATTGATAGTTTTAAATCGTAAGTTACGATCATATCTCAACTATCCCCTTTGATGTGTTTGACATATCGATAGAACAGGTTGTTGACTGATTCTATCAGAAGAGATCAATTGGAATGGAAAATAAATTGACCATTTATTGAAGGGTGTAGGGCCACCATTAGGTATTATGCCTTAGAACTACATAAAATATACAAACATACACTATATTGGAAAAAATACTGGGACACCTGCCTTTACACATACATGAACTTTAATGGCATCCCAGTCTTAGTTTGTAGGGTTCAATATAAGGTTGGCCCACCCTTTGCAGATAGAACAGCTTCAACTCTTCTGGGAAGGCTGTCCACAAGGTTTAGAAGTATATCTATGGGAATGTTTGATCATTCTTCCAGAAGCGCATTTGTGAGGTCAGGCACTGATGTTGGATAAGAAGGCCTGGCTCGCAGTCTCCGCTCTAATTCATCCCAAAGGTGTTCTATCTGGTTGAGGGTAGGACTCTGTGCAGGCCAGTCATGTTCCTCCACCCCAAACTCGCTCATCCATGTCTTTGTGGACCTTGCTTTGTGCACTGGTCCAAATTATTTGGTGGAGGGGGGGATTATGGTGTGGGGTTGTTTTTCAGGGGTTGAGCTTGGCCCCTTAGTTTCAGTGAAGGGAACTCTTAAGGCGTCAGCATACCAAGACATTTTGGACAATTTCATACCCCTAACTTTGTGGGAGCAGTTTGGGGGTGGCCCCTTCCCGATTTAACATGACTGCGCACCAGTGCACAAACAAGGTCCATAAAGACATGGAAGAGTGAGTTTGGGGTGGAGGAACTTAACTTCTCATGCAACATCAGTGACTCTGTGCAGGCCAGTCAAGTTCCTCTACCCCAAATTCTGGAAGAATGGTCAAACATTCCCATAGACACACTCCTAAACCTTGTGGCCACCCTTCCCAGAAGAGTTGAAGCCGTTATAGCTGCAAAGGGTGGGCCAACTCAAAATTGACCCCTATGGACTAAGACTGGGATTCCATTAAAGTTCATGTGCGTGTAAAGGCAGGTGCTCCAATACTTTTGACAATATAGTGTAACTGAACTAGACAATGGTTGTCAAAAAATATGACAGATGGCAACTTAAGTGTGTGTGTGTGTGTGTATATATATATATATATATATATATATATATATATATATATATACACATATATATATATATATATATATATATATATATATATATATATATATATATATATTTATATATATATATATATATATATATATATATATAAACTAGAGAGAAGGGGGATTTATATATATTTTCATACCAAGGGTCCTCTGTTGTCTTCCATTCCAAAGGAACACCTTTGCCTGTTCTGACAAGCTAAACATAGACACAGAAAGCGTTCATTTGCTATATACAATGAAGGGGAAAAGGTTCCCGAAGTGCTCCTGAAGTAATTATTCAAAACAGCTCTCTGTGTTTTAACACAGCTTGGCACCCAGTAGAGAATCAAATTGATCCATGTCTGCGATCAGAAACCTGCCTTCTGTTTAATTTCCAAAAGCAGCTGGAAATCTCTTAGTCAACAAGGTCCATACCTTAAATTAAACTGCCGACAAAAACTGAACAACCCGAAATCAAGAAAAACCTACTGTACAAAGAGAAAAGCCTCTGTTATCATGCTAATGTCTTACTGACTTGCAGTTACTGGAAACAGAGGGTAGCTGTCAAGTAAACACAGCACAGAAACCTATTTTATGTGTAGGGCCAATAATCAGCTTGTTTGGAACAGTCAAGCAATTATAAGTGGACATAAGTGGGCTTATTTTCTGAAGCAAGCAACATATTCACAGCTGAATACATCTATAGGAACTGCTACTGGCTAAAGATTATTCTGCTCAGCCATGTTCCATGAACAAGCTAACCTTGCCAGACAGCACAGCCAGATCCCCGACCTTTACTGCAGCAGCAACAAAGCTTGCTCTAGAAACCTAAAAGAGCGACAGAAGACTGATGAGCCATCGTTCTGTTTAGCTCCTACTTTTGCTCTTTCTTTCTGTCAGCGCATGTGTGCATTGCGGTAGAGCAAGACTGGCTTTCAGTGCTGACCATCCCACTCTAAACTAAAGTCCCTCTCCTGGAATCCAAGGGGTTAAATGAGACTAGTATCAATAAATATTCATGAACTTTAACTAGCTATGTTTAAAAATGATCCAATATTATGGTCAAGTGGCCTTATCGATGTATAATATGTGCCATATCTCCTTTGACCCTTGATATTTTTTTCTTTTTAGTTATTCTCCAACAAATCAACAAAAATAATCTAAGAAGCAAAGGCTGGTTAAAGGTTGGGGTGGTTGCCATTTGTTTGTACCCTATTAAGTCCACAAAACGCCCGTTTTTGAAAACAGTGTTTAAAGTGGAAGTAAATTGTACCTGAGCACCAAAGCTAAGGTTTTGTGTTTCTTTGTAGGATAATTGGCATCCCACCAAAACTGGCCCCAATATGTTTGCATTCATTCAAGAAACATAGGATTGTGAGTTCCTCTGAGGCAAGACCTTATGTGAACTATTCAGCTTGAAGTAAATGTAAAGCCATTTTTTTTTTAGGGTTAAAATCTCTAACAGTTTTTATTTTGCCTTTTTTCACTTGTAAAAAAAAATCTTTCCAAAGCCAGGTAAATTCCCTCTTATGCCCCGTACACACGAACGGAAATTACGCCAGCAAAAGTCCCATGAGAGCTTTTGGTCCAAAAATCCGACCGTGTGTATGCTCCAACGGACTTTTGCTGGCAGAATTCCAGCCAGCAAAAGACTTATGCCGCGTACACACGGTCGGACTTTTCGTCTACAAAAGTCCAACGGACGCTGACGGACTAAAGCTGGCTGGTAATCCGATCGTGTGTGGGCTTCTCCGGACTTTCAACGGACTTTTTTAGCCTCAAATCCGACGTACTTTAGATTTGAAACATGCTTCAAATCTTTCCGACGGACTCGAGTCCGGTCGAAAAATCCGCTCGTCTGTATGCTAGTCCGACGGACAAAAACCCACGCTAGGGCAGCTATTGGCTACTGGCTATGAACTTCCTTATTTTAGTCCGGTGTACCTCATCACGTAAGAATTCAACGGACTTTTGTGTGATCGTGTGTAGGCAAGTCTGTTCGCTAGAAAGACCGCCGCAAGTCCGTCGAAAGTCCGCCAAAAGTCTGTCGAAAGTCTGTCGGACAGGCTGTCGGACTTTTGTAGCTGAAAAGTCAGACCGTGTGTACGCGGCATAAGAGCATGTTCTCAATTTTTCGGCTGGAAAAAGTTCCGATTGGAAATTCTGTACCAATTCCGACACGCAAAATTCCTATGCATGCTCGGAAACAATTCGACGCAGGCTCGGAAGCATTGAACTTCATTTTCTCGGCTCGTCATAGTGTTTTAAGTCACCGCGTTCTTGACGGTTGAAAGTTCAGCAAACTTTTGTGTGACCGTGTGTATGCAAGCCAAGCTTGAGCGGAATTTCATCGGAAAAACCATCCAAGATTTTTCCCACGGAAATTCCGCTCGTGTGTACAGGGCATTAGACAGCTGTCACTGAAACAAATGTCTCAATAGGAAGATTCCCCCCTCTTCCCCTGTTCTGGTGAAAACTCAAAATGTACATCCTCGGAACCCTTCCTTGGCAGACTCAATTATTGGTTTCATAATCTTGTTATGTCACTGTGCCAAAAGCCAATGATAGCGCAGCTCCTGACCAATGTTGCACGCCCAATGGTTTATAGAATGTTAACTGGGGGGGGATGAAGTTAAAGCTTCAGGCCCAAATTACAGTTCAGACAGAAATCTGTGTAAGAATTAGACTGGAAACTTGTGGGGTATTATATATTAAGAGTTCTGCTTTGAAGCCCCACTTTTGGCAAAAAAATTTTTTTGCCACCTCCCAACCCACCCTTACACAATTTTTTTTGCCCCTTACCAGGTAATGCTAGCCACACTCACCCCATCCAAGTTCCTTGCCATTGAAAGAATTGACTGGAACCAAAAAGTTGTGGATGTTTCATATTGCTCCTTTCTTTGAACGGATGAACTATCAGACACATTGGACTGGTAAGATGCCCTTCACCAATCTTCAATAATAATATTCTTGATCTGTATTTCTGTTTGATGATTCGTATGTATTAATGCATTCTGTATTCATATCCATACATATACATGTACATTTATATATTTGATCTACCTATCTAGGTGTGGTAATATAACTGTCTTGGATCGCAGTACCAGTGTCCACCAGCGGGTGTCTTCCAACACTCTGGATGTGTAGTGGAGGGATTCACCTGTTGGTGGCAGTGTTGGATCCTTTGGCTGTAATACCGGTGTCCACCAGCGGGTGTTTCCCGGCACTGTGCAGCAGACAGCACCTCCTGCGTTCAGGTGTCACTTGAGGCTAATTACAGGCATTCATATAAATACCCAGCTGATGATTGCTCTCATCGCCTTGGTATCGTCCTTGCGCCCTGACCTGTGACCTGAACCTGTATCCGATCCAGAGCCTATCCTGATCCTGTCCCTCCTGTGTTCCAGTTCCCTTTCATCCTTGCCCTGTGCCCTGATTCCCATTCACCCTTCCCCATTTGCTGATTCCCTGTGTATGACCCTGGTTTGACTTACGTTTGAGATTCTGGAACTGCCCTTGTTTATCTGCTCATCCTCTGTGTATGACCCTGGCCTGGCTCACTTTCTTGATTACGGTATTTCCCATCTTCTGTATATAGTTATTTGTTATTTGGGTGTCACTGTTTGGGTTTATTGTCACTGTTTGGTTTTGGAGGTGTTTGTATATTTGTATATCATTATCCCAATAAACCCTTATATATTCACTTTACATGTGTTTTGGTTCTCTCTGTGCAGTCCACACAATCTGGTCTTTCCAATTCCTGACAATACCACTCCTGAAGAAGCCAACAAGTTGGCGAAACATGTCGGGATTAAAGTACAACCTCCAATAATATCATTTGTATGATTACTCAGAATTAATTTGGTTTAATGTTTTTAAATATTTTTATTATCTATTTGTATGTTTCTTTTTTTTCTTAACAAGAACTGACTGAATAAAATGATGAATTTTTAATTCAATATGGAACTCTAGTTATTGGCACCTTAAAAATCCCTGCTAATTGTTACAGCCTTCTGTGTATCCTGTTCTTTGTAACTGGGATGCAGTGCCTCTGAGACTCCCACTGATCTCCCTTCATATATCCCTTGCCATTGTATCCTTTGAGATAGTGCGAGGGAACACTAATCCAGCAATGTGATGGCACCCAAGACCACCAGTCCTCTCCTCCTCTCCACTGGACATCCAGCAGAAAGTATCTACAACACGCAAGCAGTGGACACCCAGGGGTGGACCCAAGCAGGAAGTAAATAGAGGAGGAGAAGGCTTGTGCTGGATCGTCTTGCGACCGGAGATTTCAAAAATTAAGAAGGGCTTTTAGATAGGGTTTTTTTTTTAACCGTAGAGATTAGATAGAGGTGGGGAGGAAGAACTATCCTGGAGTAGGGCTTTAAGTCTTAGTACCAGGTGTGCTCATGTGCAAACCCAAAATCTGCTGCATAAACAGCAACTGAGTGAGATTATTGCAGTCATTTCCAAGGATTGAGACTGCAGGGGACAGGTGAGACCACAGAGGGATGCAGGAGCCCCATTTTCTAAAAACGTTTAATAGAGCAAAAAACAAGCAACACTTACAGGTTTTTCCATCATGTCACTGACTCTGAAAACCTAAATAATTTACTACAGGTGCAGCTTGAGGTGCAAAGCTGCCTGAAGATAAAAAATGCTTCTGTTTGCAAGTCATTTATAAATCTCTGCTGGTTTTGACCACTCTCGCTTCAATTTTTTCACAGCAGTGATCATTTTTTATTTCTCTGTGTTGCTACACGTGGGTCTGTTGCCCAGCAACCGTGCCTCGTTAGCTAGTCACTGGTTGGGACTCAAATCCCAATTCTATTGAATTATATATTTAGTTACAGCAGAAAAGAGAGGGGCTTTAAATAGCAACAAAAGAATGACTGTGTTCCCGTTATGTTGAATTGCTTTGGGGGGGGGGGGGGGGGATTAATAAGACGGCTATGGTGATAACTAGTTATAGCACCTTCTTCAGGAAGCAGCAGGTTTGCAAAGATCTGTTTAATCAGGCTTATTTTCCTACTTTTTAAGGTGAAATTTCAGCATTGCTAAGGAAGAAAACAACCCTTTCCAGGTCTGCTAGATATATTACAAAGATCTAAAGTAAAGTTGATGGTGAAAATGCCCCTTACATTGGTGATCAGTAGGAAGGATGCAACCCTTACAGTGCTGATCAGAATGTCACCCTTACAGACAGCTAATAAGATAATTGGGTCATGCTGCTGGTTTTGCCAAGTAGCTTTGGCCCTGGAACTATGCAGGCTCCATCAGATGGGAGGTCAATCAGCCACAGCTCAAGTAACCCCTAGAAACCTCTGAAGGACCTCTGGGTAAATCAGTATTAAACCCCCAAACCAAAAATGTAATATATGGCAGCTTACCAATCAATAAATGTGGTGGCTGCATCAGTTTTCATTTTTAGGCTTTTTTCCCCTCTGTTTTCACCTGATGATCTGGCCAGTAACACGCCTCCTGTATTACATTGCCAGGGTTTCGTCACATTCGGCTACCCATCACATTCTGCTACCCGCTGGAGTGCGCATGCGTGACGCCGCCATATGCGTTCCAACACTGTTGTAAGACACCACTTTGCCACAGGGCTCCTTGTGGGCTCGCTTCGCTCGCCACTCTTAGGGCACGGCCTCGCTTTGCATAATTATAATCTAACTCTTTGTCCACTTGGATAGTGGATATAGAAGGTCGCCAAGCGAGTTTGATTATAAATCATATTACAGAGCAGTCCAAGCTTTGTGAGGTTCAACAAGGAAGGAGTGATGGCATACAATAATCTGGTTCCTGCCTCCGACAATTAATGCCAAAAAATTATTTTCACTCCACAGGAGCATTATAGGGGCTTGAAACTGGACTCAGGGGTGTGGCCACAAAATTCGGCGCAAGCGCAGATCATCACAGTGTTGGAACGCAATGCACAGTCCAGCGGGTAGCCAATTATGATGGGTCGCCATATGTGACGAAACACCAGGGAGGAATGAGCACAGGGGGCAGAGCAGACAGCAGCATTGTCAGACCTTTGGGGGGGGCGGTAGCGTTAAGATATATATAGATAGATATATATATAATATATTATATAATGTAATATTAATATTATATAATATATATATATATATATATATATATATATATATATATATATATATATATATATATATATATATATATAACATATATTAAATAATGTAATATTAATATTATATATTATATAATATATGTTATATATATATATATATATATATATATATATATATATATATATTATACTAGCACGTTGAAACAAACTCCAGCTAATACTTTATAATCAGTTACAGCAACCATTTTTTTTCCTTTTTAGGTTTTACATACCTAAAGAAATAAAATGTGATCATTGTAAGCACCCCTGTCAGTGGTAGATGGCTGGTCTCATCCCTGTAAACTGATACATCTGGAAGAAGGCTTTATCTTTTGAAAAACAACAGACTTACTGGCTGGATCTATAGACTTTTGAACATTTTTACATTTTCCACAAACATTTTATGTTGGATTGTTCTTATATTAGCACTCACTTATTGATTCAGTTGATAATGCACTTTTTGATTATACGTTATATATTATTGCATTTATGTATAATCATTTTTTATCTGGTAGCGCACTGGTTCTAGGGGTATATGTTTAGAACGTCTTTGTTTTTAGATGTATAATTGGATCACCAAATGAAAATAGAAGAAAAAAAGCCCCAAAAAATATTATAGCAGACTTCACCTTTACGATTTGGTAAGCTGCAATATAAATGTTTGCTTTTGGGTTTAATACTGCTTTAAGAATGGCTGCTGTAGTGTGTCCCAAGGCTCAGTAACATGCAATGGCCAACCAAGCTTCCTGATCGCTGGCACCATTTCTTACAGACTGTATGCCTTGTATTGCTAGTAGGGCCAACACTCTCAGTGATGGATCAGTAGAAACGCTCCAGAAATGGAGCTGGATGGTTCCAGCACCAGCGCCAAGCGAGTTTGATTATAAATCATATTACAGAGCAGTCCAAGCTTTGTGAGGCTCAACAAGGAAGGAGTGATGGCATACAATAATCCGGTTCCTGCCTCCGCTGCACAGGTTCACTATAAGTATCTTTATTAGGAAGTATTGCCTGTTGCTGATCTTTATATAATGAGGCTGCTCATGTACATTTGCTGAATATCTTTGCACTTGAGATGAAGGATTCTTTCTCCTCCTATTCCTAAAAACATACTCCTCCCTGCTTGTCTTACTGGACTTTTAATAGTTTTCTCTCCTTGCCTTCTAACTCTCTCCCCTACAGAAAACTAACTGCACTATATTACCAAAAGAATTGTGACACCTGCCTTTACACGCACATGAACTTTAATGGCATCCCAGTCTTAGTCCGTAGGGTTAAATATTGAGTTGGCCCACCCTTTGCAGCTATAACAGCTTCAACTCTTCTAGGAAGGCTGTCCACAAGGTTTAGGAGTCTGTCTATTTGAATGTTTGACCATTCTTTAAGAATTTTGGGTGGAAGAACTTGACTGGCCTGCACAGAGTCCTGACCTTAACCCGATTGGCATGCTGACTCCTTAAGAGTTCCCTTCACTGGAACTAAGGTGTCAAGCCCAACCCCTGAAATATAACCCCGCACCATAATCCCCCCTCCACCAAATGATTTGGACCAGTGCATAAAGCAAGGTCCATAAAGACATGGATGATTGAGTTTGGGGTGGAGGAACTTGACTGGCCTGCACAGAGTCTTGACCTCAACCCAATAGAACACCTTTGGGATGGATTACAGTGAATCATTTGGGTATATGGGATTGTATGATATTTTTTATTTTATTTATGTATTTTTTATGGTTGAACTGGATGGACTTGTGTCTTTTTTCAACCTGACTAACTATGTAACTATGAAACTGTGAGCCAGACCTCATCCACACCAATGCACTTCTGGAAGAATGGTCAAACATTCCCATAGACACACTCCTAAACCTTGTGGACAACCTTCCCAGAAGAGTTGAAGCTGTTATAGCTGCAAAGGGTGAGCCAACTCAATATTGATTCCTACGGGCTAAGACTGGGATGCCATTAAAGTTCATGTGTGTGTAAAGGCAGGCGTCCAAATACTTTTGGTAATGTAGTGTATAATACTGAAGCTACCTAGAGCCCCTTACAGGCCACACTTACTCCTACCTTGCAAATATGTAAAGCAATATCAAAATCCAAATCAGCATATAAATGGAACAACACTAGATACCCTACTCAGTAATGCCATCCTCATGCATTATTTTGATACTCCATAATTGATCTGTGGATCCTGTATTGACACTTTACTATTGAACTGAGAATATGTTTGCATTTATTAATATAACTTACCTTGTATTTGTCAAAACCTTAATGAAACATTGAACAAGAAAATCTTCACACTTAGTGCAAGGTTTTGCCCAAATATAATGTAATAAACCTTCACAGTGTCATAATGAGAAACACATCCCCTCTTAGATCACTTAAAGTAACATTAAATGTTCATTTTTTTTTGTGTTTTTTTTTTTACCTTAAAATAATAAGCATGTTATACTTACCTGCTCTGTGCAATGGTTTTGCACAAAGCAGCCCCGATCCTCCTCTTCTGGGGTCCCCCGCAGGTGCTCCTGGCTCCTCCTCTTCAGTGATTGCCCCCATAGCAAGCTGCTTCCTGTGGGAGCACTCGTGCAGACTCGCTTGAGCTGCTGGATTGCAACCAGGCTCAGGTAAGTGTAATGGGGGGGGGGGGCTGGGGAGATACAAGCAGAACAGAAGGTTTTTTACCTTAATGCTAAGGATGCATTAAGGTAGAAAACCTTAAGTCTTTAAAATCTCTTTAAAGAGGCTGTCACTATAAGAATACCGATGAAGTGGCGGTACAAAGAAGAGACCGTACATATCTGCAGTAGCTTTCTGTATTTTTTAATTTTGTCATACTGGGACTATTTGGCAATACTGGGACTTTGTGATTGGGCAAAGTTCTGATAGTTGCAGGTTGTGTTGAAGCTTGCCCTGATAACCTTACATTCCTATCAGCCCATGACTATGATAAGCAGCCTCACTGGCTAGTAGGAATGTGTGGCTGGTGGAAGGGTGTAGGTACTCTTTACCTGATCAGAACACCCAAGCATTCAGGCAAAGCAGAGGACTTTAAAAGCTTGTATGTGTAGGCATCTTTTAGTGGCCACACTTCATACTTTTTAGATTTTAATCTTTTTAAAGCAATCTGGTCAAGATAAAAAAAAAAAAAAAAATCTTATGGCAGGTATCTGCAATAGAAGAACTTGTACACTCCCTTCTCGGTTGTCCATGTCTACTACCTCCTCTCTGTTTTGGTGCTGCAGCCTTTGCCAGTCATTTAACAGGCATTCAACACTTGTAGGAGTGTCATGTTCCCCGCCAAGCACCTTGGTTATGTCCTCCAACCCCTGCATCACTGCTACGTCCTGTAGTGATGTCATTGTTGGTGGATGGAACCTATGGCATGCAGAAAGGAACAGAGGCATCCAGCACTTGGAAGTGTTGAATGTCAGAGAAACTGGTGGAGGCTCCAGCACTGAAACACAGGAGAGGTAGAAGACATGAACCTCCTGAGAGCTCTTCTTTTACAGGTACTTTTTTTAAAATTAAATTTATCCTCACAGGTTTGCATTAAGCAGCATTTCTCAACCTTTTTACATGGAGGAACACTTCAAATAACCTTCTGGTCTCAAGAAACCCTTGCTAATGATTACTATATCCACAGTTTACAGTACATAAGTGTGATGGTCACTGGGAAGAATGGACTTTAAGCCCTTGACGCCGGCCATATATGTGGCTGCTTGGCGGGTGGAACTTAACACTAAGTGGCTGCATTGAGGTGGCCTTGTTAGAACAACTTACCATCCTGAGAGCGTGCACTCTGAAAGCCCCCAGCATGATAGCCGACGGGTACCAGAAAGTTACCAATGCACATTTGCGATCGGAAGGTTTCCGATCATGTGACCGCTGTGACAGCCAATCACAATGGTCATAGAACCCAAATGCCCGCCTCCGCCTGACTGCTTTTAGAACTCTTAAGCCCCATGCACACTATCATATTTTCTGCTGATTTTTTCCTTCAGATTTACCAAAACCATATAATATGAGGTCAAACCTTAGGAGTTTCAATTTGTATGCAATCAGGCAGGCCCTTGCACTACATTGTTTTGGTAAATCTGAAGACAAAAATCAGCAGAAAATCAGATCGTGTGTATGGGGCTTAAATGGGCCAGGAGGCTGTCAGCGCAAAGAGGTTAAGCTGGCTATAGACGGATCAAAATTCATCCAGCTCAGCAGGGATCAGCCAAATTTCAACCCATTTAAGGCTGTTACCACTTGACAGAATTCAACCTAATCAACTTCTGACGAAAAGGAATGTTGGAAAAGGTTTCCCAATCAGCTGGCTGCAGCCGATGATCAGTGTGTTCTGACAGCGGAAGAGTCCCACTGTTGGAATACAATGGCACAACGGGAAGGATTCCTCCATCTCGCTTGTGTGGATGGGGGAATCTATGGCCAGCCTTACAACTGTGGTCATTGGGAAGAATTCCCCCTAAAAGATAGCTTAAAAAGATTATTGTTGTCAGCGGTTTCTTATCTGAGAGGTAGAAATTGCTCAAAGCTCAAGGAACCCCCAACAACCTCTGGAGGAAGCCTGGGGTCCCACGGAAACCTGATTTAGAAAGGCTGTTTTAAAGTGACAGATTATCTTTAGGGTGTGCAAGTAAGTTAGCAAAGACAACAACATTGCCAGAAAAACCATATTCCATTTAAAGAATGTGTGACCAAAACTGAAGGGAGTCTGGAGCAGCATTTTCTCCAGGAAAGTATTTCAGCCATGTAGTTAATCTTTATTTATCCAGCCCTGCAAAACTGTTAACCTATCTTTTGTTGATGTTTAAATATACAGTAGGCCTGCTTTAGACATGTAGTCAAGAGGTTGCAATGGGTATTTAAAAAGCGTCCTTATTCAAAATAAAGTGATAATATATCAGAAGCCTTGGGTGATAAATCATAAATGAGCTTATCAGTACTTTGGGCCCTCCTGTTATTTTTCCCTAATCACACCCCATGTACTGTAATTATTACTTGTGGGTAGACGATCTAAGACAAAACTATACAAACTGAAACTTCAGGAGACGTATTCACACATCTATACCACCCACCACGTACAATAATACTTGACATCCGTGCGTGGAAGAGAGGACAGACTGGCAAGATAAACAAGTAGGCAATTGGAAAAAAATAAAAAAAAAACCTTCAACCAACATGTAATTTTCAAGCTGAGACCTGTAATCCCCTCACACTGATAGTTAAGCATTTTTCCATGTAGTTAATCCAAGTTCCGAGGTCAGCTTGAATGCCTCCATTTTTCCTGAAGTGTCTTTTATTATTTTCCATATTAAAATGCTTACTATTTGTGATGGAAAAGAGCACTGCAATCCCACTTGTGGTATCATATTTCCCTAATTATTTGCTTAGAAATGAAAGGAATACAATCAGCATTTTCCTTATACCTTCCGCTGCTTTATAGTCATCTTTTTTATTTTAACTTCTTAAAAAGAGTGTTTGTAAACTAGTGGAGGTTTTGCTCTCTTATGCCGTGTACACACGGGCGGACTTTTCGGCATCAAAGGTCCGACGGTCTTTCCGACGGACTTTCGACGGACTTGCGAACGAACGGACTTGCCTACACACGATCACACCAAAGTCCGACGGATTCGTACGTGATGACGTACGACCAGACTAAAATAAGGAAGTTCATAGCCAGTAGCCAATAGCTGCCCTAGCGTCTGTTTTCATCCGTCGGACTAGCATACAGACAAACGGATTTTTCGACCGGACTCGAGTCCATCGCAAAGATTTGAAACATGTTTCAAATCTAAAGTCCGTCTGATTTTCGCTTGAAAAAGTCTGCTGCAGGTCCGGTGAAGCCCACACACAGTTGGATTGTCCGACGGATTCGTCCCTTCGGAACAGTCCGGTCGAAAAGTCTGCCCGTGTGTACACGGCATTAAACTTCATGCACATGGTGATGGCAGAAAAATCAAGGATAAAATTGCTTGTTTTGGTGCATAATTATGTGCGTTTACATGCCTTTGTAGGAATATGGCCTTTAGAACTGTATGAGCGTAAACTCATTCTACTGGACAGAATATCATTTATTCTAGCAACTGGAATACATTTACATGCATATGCAAGTGTTTATGTGTGTTTAGGAGCATACACGTGAATATTATGCACATAAGCTTATTTACGAACTCACCTATGGGGAACTTTTTTATGCCTCTAAAAGCTGCTCTTAAATTACAGATCTAAAGGCTTAATATGCATGGCCACATAGGCTAACATTGTACTGCATTTAAAGGCAGTCCAATCCTGGACGTCTATAAAGGAAACAAACTAACTCAAAAACAGAACCTTTTTAGCCTATTTATGAGTTATGTCAGAACAACGGTTGCTCTGTCCTTCTGGGGAGATGAAGGCATGGCTGTGGGGGAGTACTGTAATCCCTGTGAGAGGTAATAATTATCTGGATGTTTTACTCCTAATACAACTTTGCTTGCATGCACTTAATATAAAAGAATATATCTGATGCTAGGTCCACTTAAAGAAGTACTCCAGGCACATTTTGTTTAATATTGGGAGTGCATACAACATGTAGTGCCCTGCCCTAGGTTGGGTACATTTAGTTTTTGGCTCTGCTGTACCCACCTGAGCCACAATTTATTTATCAGATCTGGTCAGGTCTATAAACCTGGGGTTGATTGCTCCTGCCTGCCTATGGAAGAAGCTTCCAGAAATAGTGTGGGGGGATCAATCACTGGGCTATGAATATTTATCTGACCCTAGCCAATCCCTGGGAGGGAGGCCCAGAAGGTGTGGCTGGTGGAGGATAAATGTTTGGGAGGATATGATTAGAGGTCTCTCTCCTGGGGTCTCCCCTCTGGGAGGCAGCCTGTGTGTGCAGAAGAGCTGTTGCTGTTAGGCTACAGCATGTGCTTGGCTGAAGGCCTAGGAGGAAGCAAGACTTAAAGTGTTATTGAACCTAAAAACGTTTTTTACCTTGCTTGCATTAAGGTAAAAAACATTTTCCGTGTCCTTGTGCCCCCCTTCCCTGTGTGAAGGGGAAGAGAGGGGAGAAGAGATCAGCGCTGTGCAGGGCTGCATCTTTTCTCCCCTTACTTCCTCTTTACACTGCTATCGAGTAGCAGCAGTTGGCTCTTGCTGCTGTCAATCAGAGAAAGTGGGGGGCAGGCCTAAGTCCCGCTGTGTAAGTCTATGGAGCGTGGCTCTATAGACACACAGGTCGGGAATGCGGGGACTACCTCTCCCCATAGCCAGTGGCTGGCTATGGTAGTCCCGCAGAAGAAGAGGAGGAACCAAGAAGAGGAGGACTGGGACCGATCTGAGCAATACCACTGCACAGAGCAGGTAAGTATAACATGTTTGTTATTTTAATAGAAAAACTATTTGAGTTTTGTAACACTTTAAGAGATTTGCTGGAACACATGAAAGTTGTGCTGGAGGGGGAACTCTTTTACTGAACAGTGTTGCAGGGGAGCTGCCTTTAGACATTGTGAGCAGGACCTTTTGTCTAGAGCTCCAGGTATGCCAGAACCTTGAGGTTTAGATACCAAAGGTAGGACTGTGACTGCTCATACAGAGTCTCTGATTATCTGGTGGCCCTCTCTACTCCCAGCAATACTTAAAGCGGAAGTAAACCTATCCATTTACCAGTTTCAAAAACATTTAATTTCCGGAAATGTAACACTCTCAGTTTGGTTGTGCTCCCAACCAAACTATCAAACCATCCAATGGCTGGTGTCATAACTGATCACATATGCAGCATCATGGCAATTGTAGATTAACTGGTTGCCGACTGCCGGCTGTCAATTCACGGCCAGGCGGCGCAGCTCTCGTTGCGGGAGGGCGTCATATGACGCCCTCGCTTTCCTGGCCCACCAGGGGGCGCACGCGCGTCCCCGGCAATCGCGCATGCCCGCTGTGTTACTGGGGACCCGGTGCATGTGCCCGGCACACGCGATTGCCCGGTAACCGAGCAGGACCATGGATCTGTGTGTGTAAACACACAGATCCACATCCTGTCAGAGGAGAGGAGACCAATGGTGTGTTCTCAGTACAGAGGAACACCGATGTGTGCCATGATTTCATTGCTGAACTGTTTGCTCACTGTGTTGTCAACCTATTAAAGAAAGTGGGAAAAAATAACAGATTTATTGGCAGAATCAACAGGTAACAAAAACCCTTTTTCTGCCCCACTTTCAGGTATTTTTTATGTCTTGAAAATAATAAATGTTCGGTGCTATAACCCCCATCAAACATTTGAATAAGAGGACAAAGTATTCCCCCCCCCCCACTCCTGTTTAGTACTAGTTACTTCAGTCCTAGCTATCCTAGCTAGACCCCTCCCCTACTTCTTCCATGTTTCCTCACAGTTATTTGCAGAGACAGGGCTGAGGAAAATCATTGTCTTCTAAAATTCAAAAGACTGTAAAAACATCCTCTGTACTAGAATTAGCTCAAGTAAAATTGTGCTGGCCTCAACTTCTATGTCTTATTAAAGAGTTAAGCTGCATGTGGATGGTACCAAGTCAACAGGTGACCATACTGTCCAGACAGACTGGGTCTAAGGAGGTATGTCAATGCATAAAGCAGCATTTGAAACAGAACAACCCTGTTAAGCCTCGTACACACGATCGTATTTTCCGCAGACAAAACCTCAGCCTTTTGTCCGAAGGGCGTTGGCCCCAAACTTGTCTTGCATAGGAACGGCACACAATTGTCGGCTAACAAACACGAACATAGTGACGTACTACGTGGTTTTTCAGCTCTATAGCGTCACCCTTTGGGCTCCTTCTGCTAATTTCGTGTTAGTAGAAGTTTGGTGAGTGTTGATTCGCGCTTTTCATTTTGCGCTTTTCATTTTGCGCTTTTCAGTTTGTTTCTAAACGGCCGTTCGTCAACCAGACATGTTGCGGAATCGGAGGAGATAAAGTGTTATTAATTATTGGCCTTGGAGTTATTTGCTTTAACCCAAGTTCAGTCCTGGAACAGGAGGATTTCCTGGACCAAAAATTGGTTGCTTTAATAATCGTGACCAATTTTGTCATATGCCTTTGCTGTGGAAGCTCCAGGAGAATAATCCAGATGATTTTTGAAATTATCTCCGGATGACGGACCCCTGCTTTCAGCAACTCTTGGCATTGGTGAACCCTTTAATTTAAGAAGCAGGACACATGCATGAGGCTTTTATTTTATTTTTTGGTTGAATAATGATTTGAATTGGTATATGTTCTATATTTTTGGATGCATAGAATGCACTTTTTGGTTAAGTTCTATTGGCAGATAGCATGTCTAATTGTATTTGTTTTCTTTTTTTAATGCACAATAAAAAAATTGTGGAGAATAATACTTGGCTATTTTACTTCAAACGTTTTACTTCAAACGACATTTTGGGAGTAGACAGTTACATTTTAAAAAATACAATGTAAAATTGACAAGGGACACCAACATAGTTGTATCTTTGATCTTAAAAATTACGGGATAATGTTGTTGTGGTAACTTGCACCACAGAAAAAACCCATAATAATATTATTCAAAAAGCCTTTGAAAATGTGTTTGTAATAACTCCATCAGTATCACCAGCAAAGCAGCTTCATTATTATCCCATTAAAGAAGAAGAGAATGTGCGCTGCATTTCGAGATTTCAGAATTTGCCACGTCACGAATGTTAATTCTCCATTACGAGCGATAGTTTACAAGACCGACCGCTTCTGACTCGTCTTTGCTTCCGAGCATACGTGTTTGTACTTTGGACTTTTGTCCGACGGACTTGTGTACACACGATCGGAAAATCCGACAATACAAATTTGTCCGCGGAAAATGTTAAAGCCTGCCATCCAACATTTGTCCGCGGAAAATCTGACAATTGTCCGATGGAGTGTACAAACGGTCGGATTTTCCGCCAACAGCCTGTCATCACACATTTCCTGTCGGAAAATCCGATCGTGTGTACGAGGCTTTAGAGAAGGACAAACACAAAACTGCTGGGTTAGTTCTAGTGACAAACTGCATCATTTAGGTCATTTTTTTATTTTGCCATTATATCTGCTAAATCAGTTTTTGACGTTAGGTCTACTTTCAAGTCCAGGCAAACTAAAAAAGCGGACATTTGTGGTTTTAGCAGCTCTAGTACGTAATTTACATTTAACCACGATTTAAAGACACTCATTTGGTTCAAATGAGGATGTCTTGTCTGCTTTAAGTTGCGTGAATCTTTAAAAAAAGAAATGTTGTGACAAAAAGATCAATAAAGTTAATTAAATGGTAGAGTACATCCAGCTGTCCCCTGCCCACACTCCATCGCAGATGTGTCAGTGGAAGTGACAAAAGCCTCAGTGCAGTATCGTAGTGGCCATTAGTTCACAGCGAGCGCACCTCTAATCTCTCCAGTGTTAAATCACGTTCTCCCACTTAAAGTAATGAGCAGGCTAACATACTATCCTTATCAACAGCCGCGCTGCTATTTTAAACTGTGCTGCCTATAAATAACATTCAAAATCAACCCACTTCTCTGTATTCCCAAACAAGATGACACACCAAACCCTTACCAATCATCAAGGCGAGCTTTATAGCATTGTACTTTCATATGTGATACATTCTAAAATGATACATCCAGTATTTCCATCAAATTTCCTTTTTTTTTCCCTCTTTATTTCACAGGAAAATTCTCCTTATCAGTTGGTAGCCTTTGGTTTTTAATTATAAATTGTAATTTAGAGCTGCAATCTGGGCCTGACAGATGGCATCTGTATTCTTCTTGGTATCAGTAGTGCATTTCTCTGTGCGGTAATCCAGCATGAAACAACTCATGCACTTTACCTTTGTACAGGAGTTTCCCGTAATAAAGACTGGTCTCTGCTGCTCTCTCTCCTTGTGTAGGATGACAGGTCTTGTACCCGCCCCCTCTTGTTGTTTTCTGTAGGCATCCTGTAGTGGGTGGGCCTGTTGGGCCCCTCCCACAGCTCTGCTCTCTGAATAGGCTATGTACAGCACAGTGATGTTGCTAATTTTACAAGGTGTAATCAAAGTTTGCAGGATTCAATGTAAAGAATTACAACTGCAGCATGAAAACACCCCTGTCCGCTGTCTTTGCAGTTTATTGTAGAGGCGCTCAACCACGCGTTTCTAACACCCCTCCCAACCGTAAGTCTAATTGAGTCCTTACAGTCAGAAGCTGTTTTTTTCCATTGAAAGGTGACCAGCAGCCATCTGTACAATTTGCTCCACTATTGCTGAGAACTAAACCCCGAGATGAAATGGTGGCCCAACCTGCCTCTAAGGCACCTTATACACTTTTGGGGTCAGGGGAGTGCTACATTTGAAGCAACAAGGAAAGTGGAGGAAGCACATATTCACAAACTAGATGAAGGAATAAGATCCTTGCACTGCATGTTTTCAGGTACAGCTTCCTCTCCAGCAAGGAGAACAGTGAGCAACACATTAGTGACATCATCAAATGTCACTTCAAATCTGGTAAGACTAGCTGTCACAGGCAACAATGGCTAAAGTGGTTTCACACTGCAAATATACAGGCGCAGGTGTTTCCTAGGCACAATTATTTTTCAGGAACAATTTAGAGTGTTACTAAACCCAGGGCCCTGCATTCACTATATCTGGTCTCCCACAGTCCACAGAACATGGAAATGCAATTATATTAGTAAATATAAACTGCTAAATACCTTTTCTCATCAGCAGTATATTATAGTCTTATGACTTCTATCAGTGTACAGCCGAGCACTGGTTAAAGCTTGTAGGAGGAGTTTTCATTCTCCCCTGATTGTCCTATGAGGCTGCAGGACCCCTGACCCTCTGTCTGGACAGTGCTGATTGTTCCTGTGCTGATCACATGCACCCCTCCCAAGAAAAGAAAAAACTTTTGCAATACACACCAAGCTGAGCATGTGCAGAGCGTCCCCAATGCTCTGTTCTATCAAGAGATGGATTGGGACTCTGGAAGAATGGGAGGATCAGAGAAGAAAGGATCAAACAGCCTTTTTTACACAATGCAGAGGATTAACCCCTTAGGTTCCACAGTGAGTATAACAAGCATGCTTTACTGCATATACAGACTGATTTTACTGTTGTGGGTTTAGTAACACTTCAAGACAAAAGGTACATTACTTAGGCATAAATACTGATCACTATATCATAGCAAATTTTCAGTTGAGTTAAAGCGGAGCTCCACCCAAAAGGGGAAGCTGTGCTTGATTTCACGCTTCCCCTCTCCACTGCCACGTTTGCCACTTTTTTTGGGGAGGGGGGGAGAGCAGATACCAATCAAAACCAGGTACCCGCTCTCACTTCTTCCCCCTCGCTGCCATCTGGGAGACACACAGGTCCCAGAAGACAGCAGGACCATTCAGAAAGCCCATCGCGACTCACGCTTGCGCAGTAGGAAACAGGCTGTGAAGCCGCAAGGATTCACTTCCTGTTTGCATTAGTGAAGATTCTGGCACCTGCACCCGGAGCCAATGGATGAATCGACTAGGGGTGCTGACATCGCGGGTTTCCTAGACAGGTAAGTGTCCTTATATTAAAAGTAAGCAGGTACAGTGTTTGTAGCTGCTGACTTTTATTTTTATTTTTTTTTACGGGCTGGAACTGCTCTTTGAATTCCACTTAAATGCATGGGTAAAGTACAAGTTCATTTTAGTTGCATGATTGTTCAAGGTAAGTGTCATATTAAGTAGTGAAAACAACATTAGTATGAAAGCGCAAGAGCCTGCACCTTTTAAAAATAAGCCAGCAATGTCAGCTCCATATTTTTTATATCTTTACTAGAGCTGTGCGATTTTGGCTAAAATGAGAATCGCAATTTTTTTGCTCAGAATATAGATCACGATTCTCTCACGATTCTTGCGGCGTAACATTGTCTTTCACGTTATACAAAAAAATTGGGCTAACTTTACTGTTTAGTCTCTGATAAAAAAAATGTATATATATATATATATATTGTTTGGGGGTTCTGAGTCATTTTCTAGCAATAGATTTTGATTGTAAGCAGCAAGTGCCAGAAAAAGGTTTAGTCTTTAAGTGGTTAAACTTCCCTCATCTACAGGCAGAAGTTTATTCCTTTGATCTAAGAAGAAATGTTACTTTGTTTATACATATCCAATGTTGTGATAAAACTTGGCAGGCTGCCTGGATTTTTTTTTTTTAGCTGTGAGAACTCTCTGCACTTGTTAGAAAGAATCGTAAATTGCTGTTTTGAAGATCGGGAAGGGAAAACAAATAGCGATTTTGATTCTTAACGATTAATCGTGCAGCTCTAATCGTCACACATTCTGTTTTCCCTGTTGCTTCCCATATCATACATATACAAAAGGGTAGGCTTTAAAACCCACACATGCGTTGCTGAGTGGTGCTCCCAGCACAGAGACCGAGCTGTCAAACACTCCCTGTAGTCACTAACGATCAGCAGTTGGCAGGACTGACCCCCGATCATGTGACCACTGTGACAGCCAATCCCGGGCGTACAAACTCTATCAAAACCCTATTAAAGTGATGCCAGGGCTGGGTGGGAAGGAGTTTTAAAGAAGTACAGTATCTTCCGATTTTTTCATGTAATGAAACAAGACTATTGCTAGAAAACAAACTTGAGCATACAAAGCCATTTGTATTTGTTCATCAGCGCCATCAGTCACTCTTGCTGCAATATTACCACCTTTGCTTGAATATAATGCCACTCACCCCACTTTTGAATACAAATACTTCTATAATAATTATATAATTATAATTACCCCTGATGAAAGGAATTTAAAACCTGAAACGCGTTGGGTGCCGCTAGAACTTATCCCGGAAGTCAGACACCGGAAAGTACTACCGGAAAATGGAATGATGTTTACTTTATAAATGTATCATACAATTTATTGCAAGATAATATATCTTTGTGTTTTTTTATTTTTATGGTAATCATGTCTTTGTCAATGTCTGTTTTCACAATCATCATGTCTAGATGATTTTTTATAGAATCTACATGTTATTTGTATAATAAATTCAAATCTTTTAATCAATTTCCAGTGTCTTTGCCAATTTAAAGTCCCAATTTTTTTTTTTTTTAGGGGGGGGGGGGGGGTACAAACTACCTTTCTGTGTTTGTTCATCAAACGTGCAAAATGCTTTGTTTGTGTGAATAATTCTAAGTGACGCTATTGTACTTAGTGCATGGGAATCTAGAACATACAGGAGAAGAGAGCCATAAAGATGGCCTACATTTTCTATCTAGAACACTATACATCTTTATTTAACTTAGGAAAGAATAGGCAAATTAATATTTAAAAAAGCAATACAGTAGTGAAAGAAAGCAGCCCATGAAGGGAGCAAAGATAGGTCTGTATATCGACTGAACAACTTCAAACCTTTACAAAGCCTGCAAGAAAAAGGTCATTTCTTAACAGGCATGAAATCAATGTTTCATTGTATAACACTGACCTATTTCTCTCTTTTAGCAGGTTGTCTTTTGTAAAGTTCTCACTGCTAGTTCAAAAGTGTGGTCTAGCTAGAAAGTACAAAAACCTTATCTCGATATTTATTCCTGGCAAAAATGAACAAACGTAAAGCAGATATAAAAAAAAAATCATTTAACCCAGAGATACATTAAAAACATGACATTTCATTTTAAATACAAGTAGCATAAATATCTGAATCTAGCCTAAAACCAGCCATGTCCAATCCCCTGCACAGCAACTCTAATGCCCCGTACACACGGTCGGATTTTCCGATGGAAAATGCCTGATCGGAGCGTGTTGTCGGAAATTCCGACCGTGTGTAGGCTCCATCGGACATTTTCCATCAGATTTTCCGACACACAAAGTTTGAGAGCAGGATATAAAATTTTCCGACAACAAAATCCGTTGTCGGAAATTCCGATCGTGTGTACACAAATCCGACGGACAAAGTGCCACGCATGCTCAGAATAAATAAAGAGATGAAAGCTATTGGCCACTGCCCCGTTTATAGTCCCGACGTACGTGTTTTACGTCACCGCGTTCAGAACGATCGGATTTTCCGACAACTTTGTGTGACCGTGTGTATGCAAGACAAGTTTGAGCCAACATCCGTCGGAAAAAATCCTAGGATTTTGTTGTCGGAATGTCCGAACAAAGTCCGACCGTGTGTACGGGCATTACACTGGTAGAGGGGAAGTCAGCAGAACATGAGAATGCTACTGCTGTGCAGAGTACTGTCCCTCATCAGTGTGCCGCTTCTCCTTCATTGTCCAATCACTGGCTGAACGTTGGTTGGTGACCAAGCTATATTGCTTAAACGCAGCAGAGAAAAGTAACGACACTGACCTCACTACGCTGTCTGCCAGGAGAACCTAGATCACAAGATTGCCTGAACATACTAAAAGTATAGAGAAGTATAGAGAATAGAGAAGTCTGAAAAGTATTAACAGCCCTTCACTTTTTCCACTTTTTGTTATGTTACAGCCTTATTCCAAAATGGATTAATATTATTACTTTCCTCAAAATTCTATAAGCAATACCCCATAATAACAACATGAAAGAAGTTTGTTTGAAATCTTTGCAAATTTATAAAAAATATAAAACGAAAAAAATCACATGTACAGTATTCACAGCCTTTGCTCAATACTTTGTTGAAGCACCCTTGGCACCAAATACAGCCTCAAGTCTTTTTGAGTATGATGCTACAAGCTTGGCATAACTATTTTTTGGCAGTTTCTTTCATTCTTTACAGGACCTCTCGGGTTGGTGCCCAGCCATTTTCAGATCTCTCCAGAGATGTCCAATCGGGTTCAAGTCTAAACTCTGGATGGGCTACTCAAGGACATTCACAGAGTTGTTCCGTAGCCACTCCTTTCTTATCTTGGCTGTGTGCTTAGGGTCGTTTTTCTGTTGGAAGATGAACCTTCAGCTCAGTCTGAGGTCTAGCGTGCTTTGGAGAAATGTTTGGACAGGGATGTCTCTGTACATTGCTGCAATCGTCTTTCCCTAGATCCTGACTAGTCTCTCATTTCCTGTCACTGAAAAACATCCCTACAGCATGATGCTGTCACCACCATGCTTCACTGTAGGGATGGTATTGGCCAGGTGATGAGCGGTGCCTGGTTTTCTCCAGACATGATGCTTGTCATTCAGGCCAAAGAGTTTATTCTTTATTTCATCAGACCAGAGAATCTTGTTCTTCAGGTGCCTTTGGCAAACTTCAGCTGGGCTGTTATGTGCCTTTTACTGAGGAGTGGCTTCCGTCTAGCAACGCTACTATACAGAACAAAATAGATTATAGCGCACACATACAAAAATGACATTTAAATCTTGCTACCATACAGGCCTGATTGGTGGAGTACTGCAGAGATGGTTGTTCTTCTGGAAGGTTCTCCTCTCTCCACAGAGAAACGGAGTGACCATCAGGTTCTTCGTCACCTCCCTGACTAAGGCCCTTCTTCCCCGATCACTCAGTTTGGTCGGGCGGCCCACTCTAGGAAGAGTCCTGGTGGTTCCAAACTTCTTCCATTTACAGATGATGCTGTGCTCATTACTGCAAAAAATTTTCTGTACCCTTCCCCAGATCTGTGCCTCAATACAATCCTGTCTCGGAGGTCTACAGATAATTCCTTGGACTTCATGACTTGGTTTGAGCTCTGACATGCACTGTTAATGTTACTAAACACAGGGCCCTGCATTCACTATATCTGGTCTCCCACAGAACATGGAAATACCATTATTATTTAGTAATATACCTTTTCTCATCAGCAGTATATAGGAGGAGTTTTCATTCTACTCTGGCTGTCTTATGAGGCTGCAGGACCCCTGACCCTCTTTCTGGACAGTGCTGATTGGCCCTGTGCTGATCACATGCACTCTCCCAAAAAAAAACAACTCTTTAGCAATAGACACCAAATTGAGCATGTGCAGCTTGCCCCCAAGGCTTGGTTCTATCAGCAGCTAGATTGGGGACTGTGGAAGAAGAGGAGTTTGAGAGATGACAGGATCAAGCAGCCTTTTTACACAATGCTGAGAATTAACCCCTTAGGCTCCACAGTGAGTATAACAAGCATGCTTTACTGCATATACAGACTGATTTTACTGTTGTGGGTTTAGAAACACTTTAAAGAGGAATTGCACTTATATCTTAAAATTACAACAAAAGCACCTTTACAAATGTTTAGTAATGACAATCTACAAACAGAGACTTAGAGATACTTGCAAGCGTTTTATTCTTTGCATAGTTACATTTTCTCTTCCTCCCCATTCTTCTCATGATGGCCATTTTCACTAACAGATGAATCCATCTCCCTTTAGTTCCTAGAACTCTAATGGATTAATTTACTAAAATTTGAGAGTCCAAAATCTGGCGCAGTCTTGCATAGAAACCAATCGTCTTTCAGGTTTTTTGTCAAAGCTTAATTGAACAAACTGAAGTTAGAATCTGATTGGCTACCATGCAGAGCTGCACCAGATTATGCACTCTCCAATTTTAGTAAATCAACCCTTAAAGGGGTTGTAAACCGTATTCGCGTGGGAGCCGCCTGTCACGGCACAAGTCCTGAGAAAATGGCACCGCCAGCAGGCCTATTTCTTCATACTGTACTCGTCATACTGCCTGCTGCTGATTTGTTAAATAACAGGAGAAACCATAGAGTGTGCACATGAAGAGGTCCGGCACTGGCAACTACTGCAGCACACTCCGATACTGCAGGAGGTGTGAAGGACCATGGTGGCCATTTAGGTATTCACATCCATATCTCTTCTCTGTACTCCAAACAAAAGCTGCTATTCTCCTCTACCTTTGATCCCTGCTTCAAATGCCCATGCAAACCTTGCTGTAGCCTGATAATTAAAAGCAATATGACCTGTTTGTGGTCTATGTAATGGGTTAAAGTGTGCGTATAGCCAAAACTTTTTTTTGTGTTTTGGATAGAGTAAAGAAAGGTTAAAACCTTCAACAGTTTATTTTTTACTTCCTTTCCCAGAAATGCAAAAAGAAGTGATAGGAAATTCCTTCTTATACACTTTCACCGGAACTGGAAGATTTATCCTCGCTCCTTCTGAAGACAGCCACTTTTTGTCTTAGTGAGAATGGTCAATAGGACAAATAGAGAAGGTAAATCTACCAAGAGGGGACACAGACAGCTATAAAAACTGCAAAGCCATACTAAGTCTACCCTCTACACCAGTGGTTCTCAACCCTCCTAGGGCCGTGACCCCTTGATAAAATTTCCCAATCTGTGGGGACCCCTAACAGTAAAATTATTTTCGTAGTGTGGTTTGTCAGCACACAAGGCAAGACAAGTAACTTGCGCCCCCAACCCACAGACATTTAGCGCTCCCTGAGTCCCTTCCACTCGTACAGTATTAAAACCCCTTATGGTAAATTTTAGGATGTACCATTCTTTCTCTTTATTACCCTTTCTTTCCCTTTTATCCCTCTCTATCCTAATTTCTTGTTTTTTTTCCCCACCCCTCTCTCTTGCCATCTTTCTTGTTCTTTCTCTTATTCTTTCTCTCCCTTTTTTTTTTTTCCTCCCCCTCTTTTTTTCCTCTCCCTTCCATGTATTCTCTATTTTTATTCCTTCTCTTACTCCTTTGGGGGTGTTGGGGGGAATGGGATGAGTGGCAGTGCTGGTGAGGGCTGGGTTCAGTGGCAGTGCTGAGGGGAGCTCTGATCAGCCAACTTAGGTCATCTGCTGATCTGAGAACTGCACTGTGTCTCCAGCTTCACCGCGTCTCCGACTTTGTGGTGTCTCGTAGCAGTGACACCTATGCCGAAATCAGGAGATAGGGTCTCCTCCAGCCCCTCCCACTTCACATTCTTCACCAGTCAGCTGACCTCTAGTCTTTGCCTCCCAGCCATCCCGTGAACTGAACGGGCGGCTGCGAAGAGGCTGAGTGGGTGGCTGCGAGCTCCAGAAACAACCCAGCTGGGCGGCCACAGGCTTCAGAGACAGCCCAGGATTCGGTGACCCCTGGCAAATCCTCATTCGACCCCCAGGTTGAGAACCACTGCTCTACACAGTAGTGTATTTAGGTTTTGTGCTGCCCTATGCCTGACTAAACTCGTACACACCCTAATTTAAATATGACCCACCCCTTCCTGTCAAGGTCACACCCCTTGCTGTTTAAGACACGTCCTGAAATTTTCGAGTGGGGACACTAGTTCTGAGGCCCGGGGGGGGGGGGCAATGGAATGGATTCCCTTAATTTGCATAGATTTCCTCTCACTTCCTGTTTTGCTATGGGGCAGGCAGTGAAGGGAAATATCTGCAATGGGACAGGAATGGTAAAAAATAAACTGACAGGGGCTATAACCCTCCCTTACTCTTTCCAAAATGAAAAAAAAAATGTGTTGCCTATAGTTCTACTTTAAGCACAAATTTCTAATAATTTTATGGAGAGGACTTATGCCCTGTACACACGGTCGGATTTTCCGACGGAAAACGTGCGATCGGATTGTGTTGTCGGAAATTTCGATCGTATGTGGGCTCCATCGGACTTTTTCCATCGGAATTTCCGACACACAAAGTTTGAGAACAGGATATAGAATTTTCTGACAACAAAATCCGATCGGTAAATTCTGATCATGTGTACACAAATCCGACGCACAAAGTGCCACGCATGCGCAGAATAAATTAAGAGACGAAAGCTATTGACTACTGCCCCTTTTATAGTTCCGACGTATGTGTTTTACATCGCTGCGTTCAGAACGATCAGATTTTCCGACAACTTTGTGTGACCGTGTGTATGCAAGACAAGATTGAGCCAACATCCGTCTGAAAAAATCCATGGATTTTGTTGTCGGAATGTCCGATCAATGTCCGACTGTGTGTACAGGGCATAAGAAGATATAACCATGCCAATGGTGCAGCATAAAACATATAGCACAGTGAGGAAGGTTTGTGGTCCAGGATGATAGTATAGTCAAAAATTAGAAGTGGCGCCCCCCCCCCCCGGAAGCAGTGCGGCCGCTTTATGGGGGCACTAGACTTATTTGCCTCTCAGCCCAGTCCACCCCATAAGACTGGTGCTACACTAACAGAGCAAGCCGGCGGGGACTCTTTCCGTGCTGCCCCCCTGCAAAGTGCTTCCCTAGGCCTAGGCCTTGTCGACTAGGCCAGGATACAGCGTTGCCTCTATGCTATCCAATGCTGGTGGTTGTTTAACTGAAAGTGCAGCAATTAAAATCTTTGTCTGAGCAATTAAAAACTCTGAAAAAATCAATCATCTGCCCCTCCTTTTAAAGGAACCTGTCAGGGAAGAGATATGGAAACTTTCTTGTTTAGGGCCCTTTCACACAGACAGACCAATTGGGTCCGCCTGTCAGTTTTTCAGGCGGACCCGATCAGATCCTCCAGTCTCCTCTATGGAGCAGCGGGTGTCAACGGACATGTGTCCATTGACACCCGCCGACATCTGATCTGATTCAATCGGTTAAAAACAGACCGTTCCCCATCTGTCTGGCAGGTTGGATGGCAGTCGGGTGTAAACGGACAGGAGGTCTGTTTACATCCAACCATCCATAGAGAAGAGCCGGCTGTGTCTGTGTACGCTTTGCATAAGAGGAGCAGACACAGAACCGTCCATCGAGGAGAGTGGGCTGTGTCTGTGTCTTCTCTGCATAAGAGGAGCAGACATGGAACCGTCCATAGAGGAGAGCGGGCTGTGTCTGCTCTGCATAAGAGGAGCAGACACGGAACCGTCCATAGAGGAGAGCGGGCTGTGTCTGTGTCCGCTCTGCATAAGAGGAGCAGGCACGGACCAGTCATCAAGCCTGCTCAGCAGGGATCAGCGGACAGATTCCCCGCTAAGCAGGCGGACTTCAATGAGCCCACCCTGTTTGTAAGGGGCCTTAGGCAGTTAGAAGGTCAGAGGTCATACGACAGTTGCTACATATCAGCTAGCCTCACATACTATTTCCCATATTCTGTGCAATTGACTTAAGTCTACTGCCTGACTAAAGTCAGGCAGTAGACGTGAACTAACAGACAGCAAGAGTGGACAAAATACATAAACAAGGGGGAAAAAATAAATCCTCCATTTACCAGCAAAGTTATAATAATTAAAAAGGAAAAATCTGATTCCGCTAAAAAATGAATACGTAGAGGTTCCACTCGTTTGTAAGTTTATTAAAAGTCAACAGCTACAAAAAGTATAACTGCTGAGTTTTAATAAACAGGCACTCACCTGTCCCACGGTCCAGCGATGCGGCCGCCCGAAGCCTCACTCCACTCCCCCCTCCTCTCCGCGGTGCCGTCATTGCAAGTGTGGGCGCCCAGCTGTGACAGCTCCCTCTTCACAGCCGGGTGCGCACTGTGCATGCCAGAGTCACACTGCGCTCTCTTAGTGGCCAGGCAATCTTCTGGGACCTGTGACATGTCCCAGAAGATTGCAGAGAGGGAGAGCCACCTAGGAGGAGAGGAGGAGTCTCCTAGGCGGCGAGGCGACGGAAGCAGGAAGTGGGACAGGAAGTACCTGTCAAAACTAGGTACCCACTCCCCCCCCCCAAAAAAAAATTACATGTCAAATGTGGCATGCAAGGGGACAAAGAGTGCATAAAGTGGAAATTCCACTTTTGGGTGGAACTCTGCTTTAAGTATAAAATATATGTCAAATTATGAATAAATCCAGTTATATAGGCAGGTGAAGTTATGTGTATGTCCCAATTTTTCTTGTAAAACCTAATCTTGTCCCTACTACCCCCTATTCCCTGAGCCTACGATCTTAATCTTCACTGTGGTTGAACTAGATGGACTTTTTTCAACCTGACTAACTATGTAACTATGTAAGTGGTGTCACTGGCCAATGGGGAAGTGTGAAGGGGAAAGAGGAGATCAAATGACTTTTACACCAAAAGTCAAGATCCTCACATAAATTCAGCTACTTATATCTCTAGATTTAAAGATTGTCTTTTAAGTGGTTACCTCTATTTGTGCAATTTTTCATCATATGCTCAGGTTGAACAGCCATGATTATAACAGGTTTCCTGTAAAATCCATGCCCATCGTTCAAACAAATTTAATATTGTAGTACTAGGCAAGGCAATAATCATGAACTCATTAAGTGGAATCTATTACCTAACGTTTTCCTTTGCATTTGTACATGCTCCCAAAGTGTTTACTGTACTCAAGAGGAAAGGCCACAAAGGAACTGACCCAACTAGATGCACATTTGTTGTCATGAATGAAACAGATACATCGAGCCTCATGATTCAAAAAATATTCCAAGGTAAAATGTTCTTCTTATCCACGGCAACCAATCAAATTCCTTGATTTATTTTCAAACAGGCACTGTAAAACTGACATTTGAAAGAAAGGTTAGACACAGACAGCTATAAAAACTGCAAAGCCATACTAAGTCTACCCTCTACACCAGTGGTTCTCAACCCTCCTAGGGCCGTGACCCCTTGATAAAATTTCCCAATCTGTGGGGACCCCTAACAGTAAAATTATTTTCGTAGTGTGGTTTGTCAGCACACAAGGCAAGACAAGTAACTTGCGCCCCCAACCCACAGACATTTAGCGCTCCCTGAGTCCCTTCCACTCGTACAGTATTAAAACCCCTTATGGTAAATTTTAGGATGTACCATTCTTTCTCTTTATTACCCTTTCTTTCCCTTTTATCCCTCTCTATCCTAATTTCTTGGGTTTTTTTCCCCCCACCCCGCTCTCTTGCCGTCTTTCTTGTTCTTTCTCTTATTCTTTCTTTCCCTTTTTTTTCTCCCCCTCTTTTTTTCCTCTCTCTTCCATGTATTCTCTATTTTTATTCCTTCTCTTACTCCTTTGGGGGTGGTGGGGGGAATGGGATGAGTGGCAGTGCTGGTGAGGGCTGGGTTCAGTGGCAGTGCTGAGGGGAGTTCTGATCAGCCAACTTAGGTCATCTGCTGATTTGAGAACTGCACTGTCTCCAGCTTCACTGCCTCTCCGACTTTGTGGTGTCTCGTAGCAGTGACACCTATGCCGAAATCAGGAGATAGGGTCTCCTCCAGCCCCTTCCACTTCACATTCCTCACCAGTCAGCTGACCTCTAGTCTTTGCCTCCCAGCCATCCCGTGAACTGAACGGGCGGCTGCGAAGAGGTTGAGTGGGCGGCTGCGAGCTCCAGAAACAACCCAGCTGGGCGGCCACAGGCTCCAGAGACAGCCCAGGATTCAGTGACCCCTGGCAAATCCTCATTCAACCCCCAGGTTGAGAACTACTGCTCTACACAGTAGTGTATTTAGGTTTTGTGCTGCCCTAGGCATGACTAAACACGTGCACCCCCTAATTTAAATATGACCAACCCCTTCCTGTCAAGGCCACACCCATTGCTGTTTAAGACCCGTCCTGAAATTTTCGAGTGGGGACACTAGTTCTGAGGCCCTGGGGGGGGGGGGGGCAATGGAATGGATTCCCTTAATTTGCATAGATTTCCTCTCACTTCCTGTTTGGCTATGGGGCAGGAAGCGAAGGGAAATCTCTGCAAATGGGACAGAGATGGTAAAAAATAAACTGACAGGGGTTATAACCCTCCCTTACTCTTTCCAAAATGAAAAAAAAAAAATGTGTTGCCTATAGTTCTACTTTAAGCACAAATTTTTTGATAATTTTATGGAGAGGACTTATGCCCTGTACACACGGTCGGATTTTCCGACGGAAAAAGTGCGATCGGATTGTGTTGTCGGAAATTCTGATCGTGTGTGGGCTCCATCTGACTTTTTCCCTCGGAATTTCCGACACACAAAGTTTGAGAGCAGGATATAAAATTTTCTGACAACAAAATCCGATCGGTTAAATTCCGATCGTGTGTACACAAATCTAACGCACAAAGTGCCACGCATGCTCAGAATAAATTAAGAGAGGAAAGCTATTGGCTACTGCCCCGTTTATAGTTCCGACGTACGTGTTTTACGTCACCGCGTTCTGAATGATCTGATTTTCCGCCAACTTTGTGTGACCGCGTGTATGCAAGATAAGTTTGAGCCAACATCCGTCTGAAAAAATCCATGGATTTTGTTGTCGGAATGTCCGATCAATGTCCGACCATGTGTACGGGGCATAAGAAGATATAACCATGCCAATGGTGCAGCAGAAAACATATAGCACAGTGAGGAAGGTTTGTGGTCCAGGATGATAGTATAGTCAAAATTTAGAAGTGGCGCCCCCCCTCCCGGAAGCAGTGCGGCCGCTTTATGGGGGCACTAGACTTATTTGCCTCTCAGCGCAGTCCACCCCATAAGACTGGCGCTACATTAACAGAGCAAGCCTGAGGGGACTCTTTCCGTGCTGCCCCCCTGCAAAGTGCTTCCCTAGGCCTAGGCCTTGTCGACTAGGCCGGGATACAGCGTTGCCTCTATGCTATCCAATGCTGGTGGTTGTTTAACTGAAAGTGCAGCAATTAAAATCTTTGTCTGAGCAATCAAAAACTATGCAAAAATCAATCAGCTGCTCCTCCTTTTAAAGGAACCTGTCAGGGAAGAGATATGGAAACTTTCTTGTTTAGGGCCCTTTCACACAGACAGACCAATTGGGTCCGCCTGTCAGTTTTTCAGGCGGACCCGATCAGATCCTCCAGTCTCCTCTATGAAGCAGCGGGTGTCAACGGACATGTGTCCATTGACACCCGCCGACATCTGATCTGATTCAATCGGTTAAAAACAGACCGTTCCCCATCTGTCTGGCAGGTTGGATGGCAGTCGGGTGTAAACGGACAGGAGGTCTGTTTACATCCAACCGTCCATAGAGAAGAGCAGACACGGAACTGTCCATAGAGGAGAGAGGGCTGTGTCTGTGTCCGCTCTGCATAAGAGGAGCAGGCACGGACCAGTCATCAGCCTGCTCTGCAGGGATCAGCGGACAGATTCCCCACTAAGCAGGCGGACTTCAACGAGCCCACCCTGTTTGTAAAGGGCCTTAGGCAGTTAGAAGGTCAGAGGTCATACGACAGTTGCTACATATCAGCTGGCCTCACATACTATCTCCCATATTCTGTGCAATTGACTAAAGTCTACTGCCTGACTAAAGTCAGGCAGTAGACGTGAACTAACAGACAGCAAAAGTGGACAAAATACATAAACAAGGGGGAAAAATAAATCCTCCATTCACCAGCACAGTTATAATAATTAAAAAGGAAAAATCTGATTCCGCTAAAAAATGAATACGTAGAGGTTCCACTCGTTTGTAAGTTTATTAAAAGTCAGCAGCTACAAAAAGTATAGCTGCTGAGTTTTAATAAACAGGCACTCACCTGTCCCATGGTCCAGCGATGCGGCTGCCCGAAGCCTCACTCCACTCCCCCCTCCTCTCCGCGGTGCCGTCATTGCAAGTGTGGGCGCCCAGCTGTGACAGCTCCCTCTTCACAGCCGGGTGCGCACTGTGCATGCCAGAGTCACACTGCGCTCTCTTAGTGGCCAGGCAATCTTCTGGGACCTGTGACATGTCCCAGAAGATTGCAGAGAGGGAGGGCCACCTAGGAGGAGAGGAGGAGTCTCCTAGGCGGCGAGGCGACGGAAGCAGGAAGTGGGACAGGAAGTACCTGTCAAAACTAGGTACCCACTCCCCCCCCCAAAAAAATGACATGTCAAATGTGGCATGCAAGGGGACGAAGAGTGCATAAAGTGGAAGTTCCACTTTTGGGTGGAACTCTGCTTTAAGTATAAAATATATGTCAAATTGATGAATAAATCCAGATATATACAGGGCAGTTTTTTCAACTGGGCACGCTGGGCAGTTGCCCGGGGGCCCCACTTGTCTTGAGGGCCCCATCCAGGGCCGATCCTCAGCGCTGCAATCTGCTGCTTAAATTGACTGACTGCACTGGTTGCTCACTTGCTAGAATCGCCGGCCGCCTGGCGTCAGTCAGAGGCCGTGGCCGCCCCAGCATTCATAGCGCGCTGCGGCCGCCCCAGCTGCTAGTGAACAAGCTCCGCCCACCTCTGCCATGTTCTTCAGACAGCATGGAGAGGGAGCGGAGCAGAAAGACGGCCCTTGATAGCTAGCGCTGCCTTTCTGCTGTGAGTGACACACTGTACTGCACCAGGCCGGCAGCCTCAAGTAAGTCTAACACTGTCTACTTAAGTAAGTTCAAGTTGTGCATCAAACACAGCCACTGTCTGTGCCCTTCAAAAGCTGCCACTGTGCCCATTAAAGCTGCCACTGTGCCCATCAAACAGCCACTGTGCCCATCAAAGTTGCCACTGTGCCCATCAAATGCAGCCACTGTGCCCATCCAAGCTGCCACTATGCCCCACCAAGCTGCCACTGTGCCCATCAAAGCTGCCGCTGTGCCCATCAAAGCTGCCACTGTGCCCATTAAACGCAGCCACTGTGCCCATTAAATGTAGCCACTGTGCCCATTAAACACAGCCACTGTGCCCATAAAACACAGCCACTGTGCCCATCAAACTCGTGTTATATTGTCCAAACATTGTGTTAATGTTTAAACACTGATTTTGTTGGAAGTACCAATAAATATAGCCTTATTGATAATTTGCATTTTTATTCTTGTGCATGATTGTGTAGACAGGGCCCCAGTGCACTGTATTGCCCGGGGGCCTATAATGCTCTTAAGATGGCCCTGGATATATATAGGCAGGTGAAGTTATGTGTATGTTCCAATTTTTCTTGTAAAACCCAAACTTGTCCCTACTACCCCCTATTCCCTGAGCCTAAGATCTTAATCTTCACTGTGGTTGAACTAGATGGACTTTTTTCAACCTGACTAACTATGTAACTATGTAAGTGGTGTCACTGGCCAATGGGGAAGTGTGAAGGGGGAAGAGGAGATCAAATGACTTTTACACCAAAAGTCAAAATCCTCACATAAATTAAGCTACTTATATCTCTAGATTTAAAGATTGTCTTTTAAGTGGTTACCTCTATTTGTGCAATTTTTCATCATATGCTCAGGTTGAACAGCCATGATTATAACAGGTTTCCTGTAAAATCCATGCCCATCGTTCAAACAAATTTAATATTGTAGTACTAGGCAAGGCAATAATTAAGTGGAATCTATTACCTAACTTTTTCCTTTGCGTTTGTACATGCTCCCAAAGTGTCTACTGTACTCAAGAGGAAAGGCCACAAAGGAACTGACCCAACTAGATGCACATTTGTTGTAATGAATGAAACAGATACATCGAGCCTCATGATTCAAAAAATATTCCAAGGTAAAATGTTCTTCTTATCCACGGCAACCAATCAAATTCCTTAATTTATTTTCAAACAGGCACTGTAAAACTGACATTTGGAACCCAACTGGTTTAGAGCATATTTCTACAGAAGAGATTTCAGACATGAATCAAGAATGACCTGACCTAGAATACAGATGGACTTGCTGGTTACTTTGATATTTCAGCAACGGGAAACAAAAGCAAGTGCCTATAGACAATAAATGGCAGTCTCCTGATCCTTCAATAGTCATCCACATTAGGTAATGACCTGTTGTCCATGGACGACCCACAGACATTGACTTGGGCTCTTCAGAGGGAACAACAATTTCCTCAATTAGAAATCCTTGCCTCCTTATTGTTTTTCCCAGGCAAGCTGCTGCGGAAGATGTCTGTAGCTCCCACCCGCTCCCTGTTTCAAGAGCTAAATTAATATCAAGTAAATTGAAATACAACTAAAGTCTCCCGCATGCCAGTTTAAGCAAGTACCAAGCACACAAGCCTCATACCAGAGGCGTAACTAGTACCCTCAAGAAACCATGATGGGCCCCCCTGACCCCCCCTTCCATCTGAGCACCGGGATTCCAATTTTGGGAGAGCGTCCATTGACATCCTCCCAGAACCCTGCCTGCCACATGTCCCCTGGGGTATGCATCCAGCTGATCACATGTAAACAGACTTGCTGGTTATCAGCAGCCCTTTCCCCTCCACGCTGTGTCTGTGTGATGAAAGGAGAGGCAACAATGTCAGTAAATTGTTTACACTGATAATTAGTGCCCTGATCATCAGTGCCACCTATCGGAACCCATTAATGCCCTGACACGTTTCGTCATTACTTCGTCAGAGGGCACCCTCTGACGAAGTAATGATAAAACGCGTTAGTGCGTGATCACGCAGCAACCCACATTGTCGGCTTTTCCTGCTTGCCTTACCCGGGAACACTGCCGGAGCGGTGAGAGGTAGACAGGATACAGCGACCTAGATGCATTGTTGTTACACGCTACTTTTATATTGTTACATTGTAAGTGCACAACCTTAAGGATACATTTTAAATAAATACCTTTTAATTAATGGATTACACTATGTGCATTCTTGTCCTTATTTGGTGACAAGCAAAAATCGAGATGGAGTGTATGCAGTGTATGCTAACAACAACCATTTAAAGACAAGCGTATAACCCAGTATTATCTGGTAAGTGGATTACCGTGGGGAGTGTTATACACGCAGTGTGGTGAAGGATCGTCTTGAATTACAATCTGCAATGATTTTTTCTGTGATGGACAATTTTATATTCACTTTCGCATCTGCTTATTTTCATTGTTAAAGTGGACTTTCTGTTTATTTTCACTGTTAAAGTGGACTTTCTGTTTATTTTCACTGTTAAAGTGGACTTTCTGTTTATTTTCATTGTTAAAGTGGATCTTTTAGCAATCACACAAAAAATACTTTGATTGTTTAGCGCTACTAATGTTTTGGTATTTCTTTGCTTTAACATATTTCTGGTACAATTTTTTTTTTAGAGTAGCTGCTTATGTTATTTAAAATAGCAATCTTTCTATGAGCGTTGAGGGAGAAATATTGATCTGCTGTTTGATTATCTCTCAATTTTTTGACATTAAATGCATTCTATGCATTAAGATAAAAAGTCTTCTGTGTGCAGCAGCCCCCTCAGCCCCGCTAACATTTACCTGCGGTCCCTCTCTGTCCAGCAATGTCCACGAGTGTCTCAGCCATCCAAGATTCTCCTTCCTGATTGGCTGAGACACAGCAGCGACGCCATTGGCTCCTGCTGCTGTCAATCAAAGTCCGCTAGCCAATCAGGGGAGAGTGGGGGCGGGGCCGGGGCTTTGTGTCTGAATGGACACACGGAGCTGTGTCTCGGATCGGGTTGCCCCCATAGCAAACTGCTTGCTGTGGGGGGGGGGGGGCACTGAACAGGAGGAAGGGGCCAGGAGCATAGAAGAGGGACCAGAGAAGAGGACGATCTTGTCTGCTCTGTGCAAATCCACTGCAACAGAGCAGGTAAGTGTAACATGTTTGTTATTTTTCTAGGAAAAAAAACGAGACTTTACAATCACTTTAAATGAATAATAGTATCAAGCACAGTAAAAATTTAAGTGAGCCCTACATTAGCAGTCCATGTAGAAGTAACTCACTACATTTGTGGTTAGGGTATAAATTAATCTGCCACTTCTCTCTTCTCAAGGAACCCCCACAAACCTCTGGAGGAACCCCAGGGTCCCTGAAATGCTGGTTGAGAAATACTGGTCCATATAGTAAATTCAGAGTAAAATTGTTCACCTTGGAGCAAATTAGATCACTCATTATAAGGGGTTTTTCCCTGCTTCTGGAGCAACTGTGGCTTTAGAGTTCAGTGAATGCACTTTGGTTAAACTCCAAGAACTAGAGTCTTTTTATATCCCGACTAACTATACGGCTATGGACAGTTGCCCAATGCAACCATAAGTGCACTTTGCATATTCTTGTTGTACTTTTCACTGCCTTATTGAATAAAATACGCCATGGGCAGTTGCCCAATGCAACCACAAGTGCACTTTGCATACTCTTATTGTACTTTTCACTGTATTATTAAATAAAATCACTTATGAATAAATTAAGCTGAAGCAGTTATATTTTGAAGTAGGTAAAAAGAGGCTTGTAATCTTGTGCAACCAAAAAATCTTTCTGATGTATTTTTAACACTTGTACGATTCCACTTGAAGCTGTCATCAGCAAGATGCTTCCTCTGATCCCCTAAGTGGCTTCTTTAAACGCTCTTGAAATATACATGTGTACTGGGACCGTGCTTTATGTCACAGGCAATCCCTTTCTAATTCTGCAAATAATTAAAAATTAATTGCCCTAACATTAATGAACTTATTACCCCCTCAGACTGAAAGGATTGTCTCAACATAGTCCTTGTGTTCAGTGACCAGATTCTTTGTTTTCTCTGAATAATGAAACCAGGTTGGGTGAAAGCAGGTGGGACCACCTAATTGGTGCAGCCAATACAAATTGACTTATTACTAATATTATTAACAGTAACGAGATTGCAAGACTGGCATTAAAGTATTAAAAAAAATGTATTAAGTTATTAAGTGCAATTAAGGTTTTTTTTTTATTCTGAACATTCCATTTTTTTTTTCTTGCAACTGCTTCAATGTCGGAGGTGCGGTGGGGAGCGGCGAGAATACATCATCTCTCACTGCCTGCCCTGCATCACCGCTCTCCTGCTCTCACTAAATGGACCACTGCTGTCAGCCTGCCACCAGCGTCAATGCACATTTGGTGGCCCTGGCTGGCATGGCAAGTGACAATCCACATCAGTTGGTAAGCGACAATCTGCAAATGGTGGCAGGAGATGTGGCAATCTGCAAACGGTGCCAGGAGACGCGGCAAGTGACAATCTGCAAATGGTGCCAGGAGACGCGGCAAGTGACAACCTGCAAACGGTGCCAGGAGACGCGGCAAGTGACAATCTGCAAATGGTGCCAGGAGACGCGGCAAGTGACAATCTGCAAATGGTGGCAGGTGACGTGGCAAGTGGCAATCTGCAAATGGTGGCAAGAGATGTGGCAAGTGACAATCCACATCCTCTGCCAGGTGAAAGTGACCAGTGACTATCCACATCTGATGGCAGACGACATGGCAAGTGACAATCTGCAAATGGTGGCAGGCGACGTGGCAAGTGACAATCCACAACTGCTGCCAGGTGAAAGTGGCAAGTGACAATCCACATCTAGTGGCAGGTGACGGTGGCAAGTAACACGCTGCATCTGGTGACAGGCGATGTTGCCAAGTGACACGCTGCATCTGGTGGCGGGAGATGTGGCAAGTGACACGCCCAGAGCTCCCACTAATTCTGTAGTATGGTGAGTTGAACCACTTCATTATATATTAGAATGTAACAATAGCAATAATGCACTTCAATCACCCTGACACCATATCAACCATGGTGCCATGATGATTGAAGCGCCAACACCAGCCATCGCTTGTGAAAAATTACTTACCACCGGTCGTCCCCCCCCCCCCACGGGCATGCATAAAGGTTGGTAACCGCTGCTATGGGTTCTAGCCCCAGATCTTTTGCAGACCTAGCAACGCCCCTGGGGCCCACTAACAGGCCAGGTTTGCAAGATAACTGAAATACATCCCAGGTGATATCATTTGCTGCTCAGTGATTGCAGTATTCTAGTCTGCATCTCCCCAAGGTAATACATAAAACCTGGCCTGTTAGTGGGCCCTGAGGACAGGAGTTGAGAACTACTGGACTAAATCCTAGGGGCGGGGTGAAATTCATCAGGGTATGTGGTTTGGTGGAGACATGTAGACTGAGGCTGCTCTTTATCATTTATTCACCTGGGCTGGTCGGGAGTAGCGGTGATTAGGGTTGCCACCTGTCCGGGATTCACCCAGGCAGTTCGGGTTTTGAATCGTGTGTCCGGGTTTCAGACCCCCTGAAACCCGGACATAATATTCATAATGGACTCTGGCTCCCCAAGTAGCTGACTACCGCAACTGCCGAGTGCATAGGGGTGTGAACAGGACCCATTCCCATAGATGGACAGGAGAGGAGAGAGGGCTTGACCCACTCCTCCTCCTCCCACCGCTACCCCTCTGTCTGCCCACCCACACACTCCAATCCCTGGTGTTCTGGTCCTCAGGAAAGGGATGTGTGGGCTGGAAATCTGAAGTTTAGCAACCGGCAGATACATCTTGGATAAAATGTGTCGATACCTGAGCCTCCATCCTCGGGTGAGTGAGCTCACCATCCAATGTATGTGACTGAAGTCTCCCCCCACCCTCCCTTCTCTCTCTTGCCTCTGAGCGAGTGACTATACTAAGGTAAGGGGGACTCAGATGTAAGTGGTGCCCTGTGGACCCTGATTTCAGGGGCCATTTGGGAACCCTGATTTAAGGGGAAATGCTGGGAACTCTGATGTAAGTGGGAGGTTTGGTGAGCCGCTAAAGTGTTCGGGTTTGGCTTGAAGAAAAGGTAGCAACCCTAGCGGTGATCCTTTTTTATTTTTGAGGGCATGTGGTTTGAAGGGGGGGGGTGTGCATGCTCATTTTTTCTTTTGTAAAGGTCAATGCTGCTGTAGCACTTTTTGTACATTACAGAGATGCACCCCATTCACAGGCAGTATTACGGCATCCCCAGGCATGTTATTAAAGGGAATTCAACATTTTTAATGTTTTACTTTAGGCGTTTAAAAATTACTGCTCCTAGTCGAATGGAATGTTTTCAAAAATTTTTTTTTTTGCATTGGTACATCGTACTCGAGGCAATGTCCCCCCACCCTGCTATTCTTTATGACAACCTCTTGCCTCTTGCCCAGAAAATGGCCATTTTTTTAATTTGACCAATTCAGGTCCAATTGATTTCAGTGGGGTTCAGGTTTGGTACCCGCACTTCTTTGAAATCCACAAAACCCTGCTCAAAATGAACCCAGGGCGGTTTGGCCCATCCTTAAGCCCTACATCACAGTTAGGTCCCTTTGACACGAGCATTTTGGTGCATTAAATTTTGACGGTTAAGGTGTATTTTTTTTATCATAACCAGGGAACGGCCGCCAAGCAGCCCCATACACATTTTCATAGGAGTAAAATAGAGCATGTCACATTCAGCAGGCAATACCAGGTACCACTGTGCCACATGGAGGAGAATAGGATAAGGTCACAACCATGTTCAAGGAACAGAGTTGTTAAAAGGGATAAAAGGGATTTCAGTGTAAAATCCCTCTTAAGCATGCAGGAGGTGGAATATCATGGGCCAGGCACTGATGACAACGCAATCCGCAGTGGATCATGAGTCAACAGCTAAGTCCATGCGAAACAAGCCATACAGCATCTAAGTTGACTTTCTGTTTGTAGGTACCTAATGCCTGGATTACAGAAAGGGCTTTATTCGCCATAGACTGGTCCTGTTTTGTGATTTGATTGCTGTTTATTAGAGCTGCACAATTCTGGCTAGAATGAGAATCACAATTTTTTTGCTTAGAATAAAGATCACGATTCTCATGGCGTAACATCTTTGTTCACATTATACAAACAAAATTGGGCTAACTTTATTGTTTAGGTTTTTTTTTTAAATTCAATAAAGTGTATTTTTTGCAAAAATGTTGTGAAGACCACTGCGCAAATACAGTGTCACATAAAATATTGCAACAACCACCATTTTATTCTCTAGGGTCTCTGCTAAAAAATATATATAATGTTTAGTTATAAGTTCACACATACAGACACCAGTGGAAGACCGTTGCGGAAACCTTCCCGTGGATGCGGGAGATCTGTTCGCCCTTTAAGTAATGTTTGCTTTTGCTTCACCAAGAGACTGGCCACCTCATGGCGACTGCATCTATGCTCCCGGCAAACAGACCCGCGTACATGGGAACAATAGTGTAATCGTACAACGCCATGGCTCCCTGAGCCTCGTGGAGTACGGTTTGTGCCACTGGTAACAGTGGGAATATGCACACATTGCTCTGCACACGGCCGAATACATACGTCACTACCTGATATCTATTTTTAAGTTTAAATAGCCTGATTGGTTCTTTTGAAGGTAAACAAGTGTCTGATTGGCTGATTGTGAAGTCACCACCTTCCTTTGTCATCCCTGTTCAGCCCTATAAATAAACAAGACCTGCCCTATTCAGCAGGATGTCTATGCTCATCGTGATACCAGCCTCTGTGTCTGTGTTACTTGGAGATATGCAAGCGTGCTTTACCGGCATTATACAAAGAGATATTTAACTGTACTTATTAGCTCAAGAAAAATGTTTGCTTATAGGCAAAGCTCTTAATTTCCATGACAGTTTAACATATTGAGCACAATAAATTAAACCTTACCTAGCAAACTGGTTGGTAAACTTTTTACCCCACCACTTTCAGTTTTCAACTTTCAATGCTGGCTCCTGCTCTTAAACTGGAACAGGCAAGGGTAAAAAGATATAAAGAAGTTGTATACTCAGTACGTGATTAAATCAGCTAACGAATGTGCTTAAATACTGAGGATTTAAGGTGGCTCTACCCATTAAGATTAAAAAAACCTTCAGTGTGCAGCAGTCACCCTCAGCCCCCCTAATACTTACCTGAGACAATATCAATCCAGCCATGATGCACAAGAGTTTCGACTGTCCGGGACTCTCCCTCCTCACTGACTGAGACAGCAGCGGGGCACCATTGGCTCCTGCTGCTGTCAATTAAAGTCAGTGAGCCAATGAGGAGAGAGAGGGGGCGGGGCTGAACCGTGGATCCATGTCTGAATGGAAACACCAAGCAGCGCCACGGCTTGGCTCTGGTGCCCCCATAGCAAGCGGCTTGGTAAAAGGGAGGGGCCTGCAGCACCGATGAGGGACCCGAGAAGAGGAGAATCAAGGCTGCTCTTTGCAAAACCACTGCACAGAGCAGGTAAGTATAACATGGTTGTTATTTTTAAATTTTAAAAAATGAGACTTTAGTATCACTTTAATATCATCCATAAACCATTAGTGTTTTTTCACTTAAAGGGTTTTTACAAGATGAGTTAGACTCAAGCAAGATCGTATTTACATTTGTAAGAGTCTAATCCTCCAGTTAATGAAAACTTCTGCAAAACTCCTATTGGGAAGTGTGTCACATACGGTATTTACAGCAGCCACGATTCATTTTCTTGCTGACTTAATGAAACTGTTCTCTACCTCAAGTGCTTAATATCCTCCTCGTACATATTTAATATTTTAGAGCAATGTGTACGAGGAGGCGAACAGGAGATGGTACGCCGTTTACTCACTATGCTTTGAATGAAGAGATAATAACGGAAAATACTCAAGACTGAAGGTACACGCCAGTCAAACATGTAAATGCTGCATTTACAACTCCCTCCTGGGGACACAGTGTACCTTGTAGGCGAGGCTCATTTTCATTCTGTCATTCATTTTCTGCAGCTGGCTAAATCCCCATGGATGTCAATATTTTATCTAAATGCCCCTTATGCCTCGTACACACGATTGAATTTTCCGCAGACAAAACCTTGGACTTTTGTCTGAAGTTGTGTGCCTGGATTTTGTCTTGCATACAAACGGCAAGGAATTGTCGGCCAACAAACACAAACGTAGTGATGTACTACGTAGTTTTTCAGCTCTTTACCACCACCCTTTGGGCTTCTTCTGCTAATTTAGTGTGGGTAAAAGTTTGGTGAGTGTTGATTAACGCTTTTCATTTTGCGCTTTTCATTTAGCTCTTTTTTTAGTGCGTGCTTTTCAGTTCGTTTCTGAGCAGCAGTTCATCAACCAGACATGTTGCAGAATTGGAGGCGATAACGTGTTATTTATGATTGGCCTTATTTATTTGCTTTGACCCAAGTCTAGTCCAGGAAAAGGAGGAGGAGGAGGATTTCTCGGACCAAAAATTGGTTGCTTTATTAATCGTGACCAATTATGTCATATGCCTTTGCTGCGGGAGCTCCAGGAGAATAATCCGGATGATTTTCGGAATTATCTCCGGATGTGGACCCCTTGCTTTCACCAACTCTTGGCATTGTTGACCCCCTATATTAAGAAGCAGGAGACATGCATGAGGCTTTTATTTTATTTTTTGTTTGAATAATAATGATTTGATTTGTTATATTTTCTATATTTTTGGATGCATAGAATGTACTTTTTGGTTAAGTTCTATTGGCAGATAGCATGTCTAATTTTATTTGTTTTCTCATTTCTCTGCACAAAAAAAAAATTGTGGAGAATAATACTTGGCTATGTGTTTTACTTCAAATGACAGTTTGGGAGTAGGCAGTTACATTTAAAAAAATACAATGTAACATTGACAAGGGACACCAACATAGTTGTATTTTTGATCTTAAAAACTACAGGATAATTGTGTTGTGGTAACTTACCCAAAAAAAAGCATAATATTATTCTTGATATCACTAGAAAAAAAAGCCTTTAAAAATGTGTTTGCAATAACTCCATCAGTATCACCAGAAAAGCAGCTTCATTATTATCCCATTAAAGAAGAAGAGAATATGCTCTGCATTTCAAGATTTCATAATTTACCACGTCACGAATGTTAATTCTCCATTACGAACCCTAGTTTACAAGACCTACCGCTTCCAGCCCACCTTCCGAGCATGCGTGTTTGTACTTTGGAGTTTTGTCCGACGGACTTGTGTACACACGATCGGAAAATCCCACAACAGACATTTGTCCGTGTAAAATTTTAACGCCTGCCATCCAACATTTGTCCGCAGAAAATCTGACAATTGTCCGATGGAGCGTAAAAACGGTCGGATTTTCCGCCAACAGCCTATCATCTCACATTTCCCGTTGGAAAATCCGATCGTGTATACGCGACTTTAAAGGTGATTGTAAAACAACCCATTCAGTTTAAAACAGAAATGAAAGGCAAAACACCTGTGTATAGATATAAAAAAAAATTATAAACCCGCTGGGTTGAAAGAAAAAAAAAAAACTAGCCATGTGTACTAGGCTTTAAAGTGAACTGGTCATAATCCTTGGTTACAAACTGAAAATATGTTGACTAAATACACATACAATCCATAATACATATGTAGAAGTTACTTTTAGTTAGGTTTTTTAAAGTTGTCTGAGTCTCTGTTGGGTCATTTAGCAGATAATTTCCACTAATTTCCTATTGTATTGTAGAAAATTAAGTGAAATCTCACGGGATACAGAAAAACAAAAAACCTAACAGGGATTCTAATGCCGTGTACACACGCTGGGACTTTTTGGCATCAAAGGTCCGATGGTCTTTCCGACGGACATGCGAACGACCGGTCGTTTGAACGTGATGACGTACAAAGGGACTAGAATAAGGAATTTCATAGCCAGTAGCCAATAGCTGCCCTTGCGTCGTTTTTTTGTTCGTCGGACTAGCATACAGACGAATGGATTTTTCGATCGGACTCGAGTCCATCGGAAAGATTTGAAACATGTTCTATTTCTAGGTCCGTTGGAATTTTCAACAGAAAAGGTCCGATGCAGGTCCGATGAAGCCCACACATGATCGTAATGTCTGATGGATTCGTTCCGTCGGACCATCCGGTCGTGTGTACACGGCATTACTGTTCTTTTTTTAATCTAAAACTAAAAAAAAAAAATGGCTATAGATGTACAGTATCTTAAATAGAAGACTATATTTTTTACTCCAAAAGCATTTTATTAAAATAAATTTGATAAAAAATCTAAGAAATCCGATTTAAATTTAAAAAATCTGATTTTTTTTTTTTTAAATCATTGATTTTTATCTACCTTGACTGCTTGCTTTTAATAATATAATATAATAAAATAATTTTAGTTTTTTATATCTGTTTGGAGTTCACTTTTAACAAATGATTTCACTGTCTTGCCTTACCATATCAATAAGTCACAAATGTGGAGTTGTGATTTAATAGATTTTACTGCTGATGACAGAACATTACAGTTACCAAGCTTTAGGAATCAATAACCAATTTAGGATAGCAAGACATCAGTTCTTAGAAACCTGGTGGCAGAAATTGCGATGTTCCCTGATTTTTCTCCTACCCTGTAGTTTTACCACTTCCTGCCCAATTCTATATTCTGCTCCGTGAGCACCAATGATGCCTGTTTATAAGAGGTAATGCCATTCAAATGAGCAGTGGACTGTGCAAACACCATCTTGCTGGAGGACGCTGCAGATGGTCAGCAAGGCTGCAAATGAACTACGTTCTAAAAATACCGTTAATGAAAAACATTTCAGCACACTGTATACAACACATACTGTAACTGCAGAGCTACGATTCGCAGTTTACAAAAATATATAACGCAAGGATTTGAAGACTAACATTTTCCAAATATTGGATAGTTTATCAGTCATGTCTTTTCTAAAGCTGGCCATACAGCAGTAGAATTTTGTTCAAACGCTTGTACTAAAATTCGGAAAAATTATCTGTCACGGTTTTTCTAAACCTGGCTATACACCAGTAGAATTTTGTTCAAACGTCTATATGGAAATTCAGAAGAATTGCCTGAAAGTTCAGACAAATTCAGGAAAATTTGATAGTAACATTATGGATTTAACAAATTTCATATGAAAACCCTGAAAAATTTAGTTTGATTGCTTAGCTCGAGGGAACTCCCCTTAAAACGCGTCAGCTCTTTTGGAAATTTATCTCACATTTGGGACTTGTCCAGTAAACCAGGCTGACCGGGGCACTTTCTAGAACTTGCTATGTCTGATTGATGCTATTGTTTGTGAGTATATACCCATATTTTTTATTAATAAATTGTCGCAAAGGTAATGCGTTAGGCTGGTGCACCCTCTGTTCCTGATCTTTTACAAGCTTTCCTTTAAGTCTCTGCCAGCACTCTCCCTCACTTCTCTTATCTGAGTGTTCCCATAGCAAGCCGGCTGCTGTGGGGGCACTCATGTGGGCATGCTCCTGAGCCGGGCTGAGTGCATCCATAGAGGCACATACCGTGGTTCAGCCATGCCGAAAGGTCCAGTTTGATATCCTTCTCATATAAATGTATGTAAAATTTCATGTGTTTGTAGGAGGATTTATCATTGTTAACCCTTGCTTATAAAGAGCTAACATATTACACAGTGTTGCAGTACATGTCGCTGATTGGAGCTGGTAGCGGCAAAACACGAGCAGTGGTGTAGCCATAGAAGTCCATGTAGCTGCCATACAGCTGGAGGGTGGAAAGGGGAGCCCCATTAGGACGGTTGTTTGATGTCTCCATTGCAGAAGGGCGGACCTCAGGTATACAGAATCATACTTTGGGATCAAGCTGTTGCTAGTTGCAGATCTCCCAACTGTGATTGCAGGCTGGTACCTACTGCATGTCACTATTTTGTTGTATTTTGTCTGTATTATTTATTGGGGTATTGTGTCACTTTTAATATTCTGGCTGATTGATGCAGTGGTTGCGTTGTGTGTTGCATCTTTCGCTTGCAGGTATGTCACTTTCCCCTTAGAAGGGCATAGATGCAGGGGAGCCGACCTCGAGAGAGAGAGTCTGATTTGGGAAGTAGACCTGCAAGGACTTTATGCAGTAATTTTTCTTCTTAAAACCCCCTCAATAGGTCCACTTCAGTGGTCCACATTCTCATTGACTTTTGTTGCTGAGGACCTTTTCCATTACAGGTTTTTCTCATGTAAGACCACTAGGGACAGTGTACCAGCTCAACAGCACAACCAAACTATCTCAGTCAGATCACACTGCCAGGTTGTATGCAATCATCTGTACATGTACGTGAAGAATGTTGTAAGCTGTACATGCTGTCTGCAAGTTCTACAGTAAAAGGACTTTCATTAAATAAAGAAGTTGTCTGTGTCACTTACTGGGAGAAGCGTTTAAGTAAAGTACAAGTGTAACCTTTGGGTATCAAAAAGAATGCTAACTTTGGGATTAAAGCCATGCAACCCTCTGGGCTTGTGTTGTAGAACATTTATACCAAGGATAACCCTTGTGGTAAATTACATATGGTGAATTACACATTTAAAGCGGAGTTCCACACAAAAATGGAACTTCCGCTTTTCGGAACCCTTCCCCCCTCCGGTGTCACATTTGGCACCTTTCAGGGGGGAGGGGGGTGCAGATACCTGTCAAAGACAGGTATTTGCACCCACTTCCGGCATAGACTCCCATGGGAGTCTATGCCTCTTCCCGTCCCGACCGCGCTGTCTGCTGGGAACACACAGCTCCCAGCAGAGAGCGGGGACCACTAGGGACGCGCAGCGCAACTCGCGCATGCGCAGTAGGGAACCGGGAAGTGAAGCCGCAACGCTTCACTTCCTGATTCCCTCACCTAGGATGGCGGCGGCAGCTGCCGAGAACTGAGCGGGTTCTCGGCGTCCCCTGCCGACATCGCTGGACCCCGGGACAGGTAAGTGGCCATGTATTAAAAGTCAGCAGCTGCAGTATTTGTAGCTGCTGGCTTTTAATATTTTTTTTTTTTTGCGGTGTGGTGTGGGTGAACCCCCGCTTTAACCTTCTGGGATGGGTCACTTTTTAATGAAGTTGTGTCCAGTCTGAGGTGGAAGCAGGTGACTGGATGGACTCGTGTCTTTTTTCAACCTGACTAACTATGTAACTATGACTGTGGAGGGTTACAGCTCCCTTGTAGATGAGAGGTCAGGTGGGGTTTGTGGCGGGAGTCACTTTGGGACTTTGTGGAACCCAGCTTATCTTGGAGAGCACAATATTGTATATATGTATATATATATATATATATATATATATATATATATATATATATATATAGTCTCATATACTGTTGTAGACTCTTTACTAGATCGTTTGAGGTGTAGTTGTATCCCATTGTTCCATTGTTTGTGTCTGTCTTGGGAGCAACCTATTATGGGATGCATATGTGTATGTGGATTAGCTGTGAGGAGGGAGGGGGGAATTCCTCCAACAGCTCTCCCTGCTGATAGGACAGTCTACTGATGAGAAGTTTGAATACACCTGTGTCATGCTACTGGAGGAGGTAAAGTCTAACCCACCCTGTGTCATTATGCAAAGGAGGGGGGATTGTCCTCTCAGTGTATATCTCTGTGTGCCTCTGTTCAAATAAACAGTTCATGTTCCAGCCCTGCAGCCAAACGAGTCCTGTCTAGTTCTTGGTTCTAATATGCGGCTATAATATCTAATATCTATATTCAGACTGCAGGAAGCGGAATATGACAGAAGCACTCAAGCGGAGTTACAGGGTTCATATCCCTCACCTTGCCGCTCGGTGTCCATATTGGAGCCTGCTGTGGCACAGGGTTGGCCTATGGACCTGGCCTGGGGAATCACGAAAGGAAGGTCTTGCATCAGTAGAAGTGCGGTAACTTTCTGTGGTATGTTGCAAAAGCAAAGTGAATTCAATTTACAGAGTCCTATTAATGTTCAAGAAATGCGTGTTTAGGGACGACACAAAAGACCGGGAGTGGGAATTTTAAACGCTACAGAATACTGAGAGTGAGTGTCTGTTGATTCCTGGCATGAGGTGGCTAAGTGTCTTAGGAATTAAAGTAGGATGTGCTACTCTACTGGCTTGTGGTTTCTAACCTACAATCTAGGAGGCGAACTCCGTGTCTCAATAACCCAACCCACATGAGTAAATTTATTGCCTTCAGAGCTTCTGGTTTTCCTGGCCAGCACTTTGATATTAAGCCCGTATGCCTGACACAGTATTCCCAAGACTGAAAAATGACAGCTAGAAGAGAAATTAAAGTGAAAAAAGTTAATTCCCAGCATGGCTGCTCTTTCCTGTCAACTTCTATCACAGAACTGGTAGTGTACTGACAATGCTGACAGCTCTCCTGCCATCGGTCCTTGATTTGGACATGCATTGTATTAAGATAAATTGCACTATTGTCCTAACAGACATTGCCAGCTATGGGGCCCATTAAACTTTTGCTATGAAGCCCTGTGAATTTTTGTACTACTGTGAGTTGTGGTACACTGCATTACAAGAAATAGCCCATGCACCTTTTGAATAGACTACCTTAATGGAACACACATCAATGCAAATGGCCTTCCCTAATGGAATGCACCTCAATACACAGCACAATGTATAACTCCAAAATGTCCTTGATTTTGAGGGACTGTCCCTGATTTGGAAAAAAAGTTTCTCTATCCCTCTTTCCTCCTCATTTGTCCCTGATCTATATAGTTGTATATAAAGTGTTTCCTAGTGCTAATCCTTTCATCCACTTTCTAAATTGCTGCATTTGTAAATTTTGAAAGCCATTATAAAGGTTTAGTAGTGGTAAATAAAAAAGAACTTGTAGGTTTAACTAATCATTTTTCCTTTAAGGGGGGTGTGGCAGCGGGTGTGTCCTACACCTACATACCTTTGCTAACAGGTGTGCCTCACTCCCATTTGAAAAAGTTGGGAGGTATGATAACGTGTGTTCACGCACCTTGAAAGTGTGAATCCATACTCAACAAATAAGGCCAAAAAATACAAATGATCTGTTTATAAACTTTTAAATGTTTTTTTTTTTGTTTTTTTTTTTTAAATAACACAATTATAGTTTCCAAAGTCTCATATTCAAGTATGAATAGAGCACACCTTTATGCCAACTTAGACCACAGGATTGGTGGTGGCCACAGGTTTTACACAGAGTGCTACTCTCTGCACAGTGGTTTAAATTTACCGTGCACTTCTTCCGTTTCGCACATCTTCACCTGTGAGATTTTGAGCCATCGTTTCAAGCTGGTGACTCAGTGCCCGATGACAGCCTGTTTGTAGCTGGGAAAAACGCTAAGGCGATGGCTTGGTGAGTCACCAACTTGGGAAGTCAGATATCCAGCAAATTACGTACAAGTGAAAAATACAAAGGGAGAATACAACACAGCCAGCCACTCATTTCTCTTCCCCAGCCAAGGGAATTTACGTAGGAGGAACGCTGCATCTAGGTCGTCATTGAATAAACCAGAATGAGCAATGTGTTTATCGAGCTACAGCAGAACATAATTGTCATTAGAGTCCAGGCTCCCACTAACGTGAAAGCTTCCGAAATCCAGATGTACTTTGTGTTATTTGTTGCTCATTCAACCTTATCTAGACAAAGAAACTATTATGCTTGTTATGGAAATTATCTATCTATCTATCTATCTATCTATCTATCTATCTATCTATCTATCTATCTATCTATCTATCTATCTATCTATCTATCTATCTATCTATCTATCTATCTATCTATCTATCTATCTATCTCCTTTACCCGTGTAGGAGGCAACAGAAGCCAGCATCCAGTGGTCCATACATTGACAGTTTAAGTCATAAATGACTGAATGTGGTTGTGTATGTGATATTCACTGTGGCACTGATACATTATGGAGGCAAAATCTAAAGATCTACTTTATAATTGAGGTTTCCATTTCTTTTTTAATTTAGGCTGAACTCTGTGCACAAATTTTCTTCCATTCAATCCATTTTGTGTGCACCAAATACTTTTTAACCGCTTGCTTACTGGGCACTTAAACCCCCTTCCTGCCCAGACCAATTTTCAGCTTTCAGCGCTGTCACTCTTTGAATGACAATTGCGCGGTCATGCAACACTGTACCCAAATGACAATTTTATCATTTTTTTTCACACAAATACAGCTTTCTTTTGGTGATATTTAATTACTGCTGGGTTTTTTATTTTTTGCTAAAAAAAAAAAAAAAAAGACTGAAAATTTGGGAAAAAACCTAAAAAAAAAAAAAAGTTTCACAGTTCGTTATAAAATTTTGAAAACAGGTAATTTTTCTCCTTCATTGATGTGCACTGATGCAATGGTTGGCAGCATTGATGGGCACTGATATGTGGCACTGGTGGGGATTGGTGGGTGGCACTCGTGGGCACTGGTAGGCAGCACTGATATGCACCTGTGGCACTGGTGGGCAATGGCAGGTGGGACTGCATAGCAGCAGTGCCTCTCCCTGTTCGGGACCGATGTCCCTCTATCAGAAGCCTGTGATCGGCTTTTTTTCCTCCTAAAAGGAGAAAAAAAGCTGATTACCGATCTCGTGTTTACATCATGTGATCAGCTGTCATTGGCTGACTTCTGATCATGTGGTAAGGGGCCTGCAACTTCAATCTGTGATCAGCCGAGTCTCATTGACTACAGCCCACGCTGTAGCTATCATTCGGCTATAGCGTGGGAGGGAGGTGGGTAAAACCCAGTGACCGGTCTTTTTACAGGAAGTTCCTGCACAAAGGTAATGTTTCACACTGGATTACTGCACAGATCTGGAAGTAATACACAAAGCACATACATATGTCTCTTGTATTGAGAAATGATTCCCTTATCCCAGAGTTCAGCCTAAATTTTATGTTATAACAGGACTGTGTGAATGGGTCTTTGCAAATTCCCTGATGTCATGATCTCCACCTTGTCCAATCAGAGAACACTTTGCCATGAGAAAATGCAAAGCGTTCATCTATTGGCACCCTTGCTAAGTGACCTCCTGTTTCCAGTAAGCAGCAGCAGGATCTGGAAGCTAGTGGTGGTCACTGTAGTAGTGGTACCTAGTACAGTAATTTCCAGCTTTCCCACATATCCCACAGATATGGAACAGGTATGAAACAGACCAAGCTAAACCAATGTAACTATGTAAAAATTGCCATACCTAAACTTAAGCTTTTAGACAGGGCTCGACAAATCCCAGGCACCAGGTAGCCATGGCGACTAGAAATTGCATGCTGCCCACCTGGGCATTTATCAGTCGTCCGCATCCGCCTCCCACTAGCTGACCGTGCTATAGCCGAAAGACAGCTACAGCATGGTCATCCAGTTCCCAGAGGGCGTCTATTAACATTCTCTCAGAACGGGGCGGGGTGCGCATCAGGGGGCGCTCTGTGATCACCGTGCCCTTCGGACACAGCTGATCACAGATCGAGGTAAAGGACCAATCACACCTGCCCTTTACCATGTGATCAGCTGTGTCCAATCACAGCTGATCATATGTAAACAAATGCCTGTTATCAGCATTTCCTCTCCTCAATCCTGTCACATCATGAGGAAAGGAAAGCCATTAGCCAGCTATCCTGTGACAGGGGACATTTACTCTGATAATCAGTGTCCATTAGTGCAGCCCCATCAGTGCCAATCAGTGTCCATTAGTGCAGCATATCAGTGACCATCAATGCCACCTTATCAGTGCAGCTTCATCAGTGCCCATCAGTGCAGTTTCTCAGTGTCCATCAGTGCAGCATATCAGTGACCAATCAGTGTAGCATTTCAGTGACCATCAGTGCCGTCTATCAGTGGCCATCAATGCCGCCTTCTCAGTGCTGCCTCATCAATGCCCATCATTGCTGCCTCATCAGTGCAGCCTCATCTGTGCCCATCAGTGCAGCCTCGTCACCACACATCAGTGAAGAAGAAAAATTACTTATTTGCAAAAGAAGAAGAAAAAGGTTTGTTTTTTTCTTCAAAATTGTTTGTCTTTTTTTGTTTGTTAAGCAAAAAAATAAAAAAAACCCAGTGGTAATTAAATACCACAAAAAAAAAGCTCTATTTGTGTAAAAAAGAATGATAAAATTTCATATAAGTACAGTGTTGCATGACCGCACAATTGTCATTCAAAGTGTAACAGTGCTGAAAGCTGAAAATTGGCCTGAACAGGAAGAGGGTGAAAGTGCCCATTAGGCAAGTGGTTAAAAAACTTGCTCCTCACTTTTTTTAGCTGGCTCCTAGATTCAAAGTGAATTTGTCAAGCCATTGCTTAAGGTATCACCCAGTAACCTTTTAAACTTAATAACAAAAAAAACTCTCACTTCCTTTTCTTCTGTGAATATGGGTTGTGTATTTCAATCTTAGTATCTGCAGATATTTGTTGGCCATGGATTCCAATGTCAAATAGGACCTGCTGAGATTTGTAAATCGTGGATTCCAATGTCAGATAGGGAATGCTGAGATTTCTAAGCCATAGATTCCAATCTCACATAGGGCCTGCTGATATTTCTACTTCATGGATTCCAGTCGCTCATAGGGCCTGCTGAGATTCCTAATTCAGGGATTCCAATGTCACATGTGGCCTGCTATCAATCACATGCCTTAATGAAGAACTGAAGTACTGAGCAGGTAGGCAATGCTCCTGTATACTGTACATTTCAAGGTTTAATATTCAATTCAAAGCAATGAATACCTTTGAAGCGTTTATACACTTCCTGTCTGGAACGGCAACTGGAAATGAGAAAAAGTCAAAGTCAAACTAAATGGAATTCCAATCTCATAGAGTTGCCATCGACAAAGGTGACCAACTGGAGGATTTACCCTTAGCTCCCGCTTTAGTCATTAATCAATAATTTTGGATTTCCCCTCATTTTCTGTTTTGGCGAATGATCAGCCCTGGACTGTCTGCGCTCAGGGCCAATCAGATAACAGATCCATGAGTGAATACTTACAAGCAACTGCATGGAGCTGTCAGCTTTACATTGCTTTCAATGGGTCTTCTGCCTGCAGCTAGTTTCCATGAACCACCAATGGTTCTTCCACATGTAATCACTTACAGCCTCATTTGCAAGTGTGAATGCAGCCTTAAAAACAAACAAAAAATGCCTTCAAAGACTATTTTACAATGGTATACCTTAGATGCAGACATTCCACAGTGTTTGCGACGGTCAAACACAAACATATAGACGCTAGGACCGACCATAGAAAAAAATGGCTAGGTCCATCTCCACCTTGGCACGTACACTTGTGACTTGACAAAAGATGCCAGCAATGCCACAAGGTTTTAAAGCGTGTCTAAACCCAACCCTGCATAGCCTTGGCAATGCACAGTAGTTAGGGGAGCGCAATGTCTCCACTGGTCTTTTAAGCTACCAGCTTCAGGGCATCCAGTCATACGGATTAGAGGCCCCATAGAAGCTGCATAATTTGTTAAACAACATACATGTTAGATGTTTTTGGTAACAAAGTAGAAATGGAATGGAAAATGAAATAAATCAAGCAATTGTGAAAATGTCACGGCCTCTAGCTGTTTGCTGGTGGACATATAAACTTCTGTTTATACAGAGCCTGACCTTTTGATTCCTTGTAGCTTCTTTCCGTACTGTGTGTGTTTTGTTATTAATTTGTGTTATATTGTGCAGAATAAAAATATTACATGGGTTACACTTACAGTACGAAGCTGAGAGGCTGCAAGCCACTCTAGATATCAGTATAGGAGGAAAATCCACGTCTTTTTTCTTGGACGGGAATGTGGACTAGAACTGAGTGTTCATTAACAGGAATGCAATTTCTTATACAGCCAGAACTTAATTTAAACAGGGCTTGAAATACAGTGCCTCTTCAGATGGGTTCATTTGATTGAAAGGATATACAAAGAGTTGTATATAAAAGCCAGCATTTGTCCTAGAACTGTACAATCCACTTTATTGGAAAACATGGTAAAAACCATCTGATATAGCATTGCTAACGCGTTTAAGCCAAGGAAGGCCTTCGTCATAGGAAACTAGACATCAAACTGCTGCCTCTATTTAAAAACTCCACCCACTGAACACAATCATTTTCGGATGGGTACTAAATAATGAGCACATTAGAACATAATGCAAAAGATAATGCACCTATTGAAAATTTCTCAGGTCAGAAATATATACAATATCGAAATAAAATAGAAAAAAAAAAGTACAGAAAAATAATACAAAAGTAGGATAAAATAGAAGAAAATTAGGTAAAGAATACAATTGTATAAATAGAAAAAAATTAGAAGAAAAAGGGAACAAACCAAAAATCATAACTGACCTTTGGATGTCAGCCAATAGTGGGCTTTAGCACAATGTCAGCTGAATCTAGGACTCAGGAGTGCAGAACTACGTGCACGCCTGTGAACCCCAGGAGAAGCATGACCAAAAAAGATTTAACTATAGTTCTCCTTTAAGCACTATTTACATTTCTATATGTTCCCAGTTCATTTTAACCAGTCCATGAAACCCACCACCTCAAAAATTGCCTATCCTTCTTCCTAATAATTTATTACCAACAAATCAGCTCCTACCACCTGCAGGTACCCACTACTTTATCTACAGTTCCCTCACCTACATGTATATGTATAACATGGTAAGTTTCGTTAGGCAGGACTCTCCTGTCCCTTACAGAATGGCCCTAAATTTAGAAACGTAAACAGCGACTAAAGTAGGATTTATCAAGCCAATGTATTTTATTTGATAGAATGGGGAAAGTATGGAAATCAGCATTATACACAGTCAGAGGTCTGTGTGGTGGTGAACATCCTGGGTTCTCTCTCTAGAGTTTGCCATCCATCTAATGATAATCCGAATCTACTAAATGGTCTGTGACAACATAAGTGAATCTAATGCTGGCCATACACTATACGAAAAATTGGCCGAACACATTTTCGAAAAACGAACGTTCGACCGTGACCGCAAACGATCGTGCCATCATGTAATGACCGATAAATTGTTCAGTGGACATGAATAAATAATTTTTTGTTCGTTTTTTTACATATACCTAGTGCAGACAGTTCGGACGGGAAACACATTAACCTTGCAATTTATCGTACGTTCGGCAGAAATTTTCCAAACTTCCCATTCGTTTTTTTTCCACAAAAACGTCACAACGATTATCGATTTGTGCCCATTAACTTGCCGAAAAACGAACGAAGTGTCTATACGAATGATTTTTCGGCCGATTTTTCGTATAGTGTATGGCCAGCATTAGTGTAATACTCATAGAAATATACCTTCCAGAGAGAGTAACTAGGATATTAAGCCCTCCTGGAGCCCTGGCTGTCAATGATGTCAGGACTGTAGTAACACGAGGTCTCCTCAAAAGAGCATCAACCACATTAAAACAATAAGTTGTCAAAGCTTGCCCAACACCAACCAAAACCAAGAATATAGAGTTCATCATAAAATTCCAATTTGGTAGCAGAGTCATATTTGCTTACACTTCAGACTTCTTTCAGACTCCATCCTGCATGTATTCAAATCCAGACTACGGACTAACCTTTCCCTCCACTTAGTACTTTCCAGACAAACGTCTAATATTAACACTTCACTGTCTACATATTTTGGACTTGAATCTTATAGAAGGAAAATGTCTTGAGTGTGCGCTGTGTTAGCACTAAAACAATGGTGTACACTATTGGAAATCAAGTACACTCCAACTCAAGCTTGGTCATGCCCACCCTACCATCCCATCAACTGGTGAGGGAGCCTCAGAGCCCAGCAGAGAGACAAGTATTGGAGTGCATATCGGCTCTCCTGACACAAGCTCACTTTAAATGGAGGCTAAATTACTTCATTTGCAAAAGGATAAAGTATGACTTTTCTCTGTGAAGGGAACATTAACTGACTGGTGGAAACAGGCAGAAATATTGTGTTCACCTTACACAGGGACCTTCACCTTTAAAGCTTTATTTAGTTCACAAGTGGGTGGAAATGGAATAAAAGTCTGATGTGAGGCCAGACAAATATGGCAACAACCTTGAAATGAGACACACAGCCATTATCTGATCAGCAACGTGTAAAAATAATACAATTACGTAGGCAAAAATGCAGGCTAATTAAATGTGAAATATAACTTCCTGTTAATTTGCACATTTATTGTACCATTTTGTAACATATATCACACAGTATTCAAGCAGCTTTTCCTTCTAAGAAACCTTGATTCTGCTGTTTTTGTGCTTACTATACATGTATATATATATTCATCATTGAAACACATTTCTTGAGATTTTGTTATCTGTATTAAAGTTAAACTTTAAGTGCTACTAAACCCAGGACCCTGCATTCACTATATCTGCTCTCCCACAGTTCACAGAACATGGAAATGCAATAATTTTAATAAATATAAATTGCTAAATACATTTTCTCATCAGCTGTATATAGCAGTCTTGTGACTTCTATCAGTGACTGGTTAAAGCTTGAAGAAAGAGTTTTCATTCTACTTTGACTGTCCTATGAGGCTGACCCTCTGTCTGGACAGTGCTGATTGGCCCTGTGCTGATCACACGCACTCTCCCAAGGAAAAAAAACTCTCTAGCAATACACACCAAACTGAGCATGTGCAGAGGTACTCCAAAGGCTCTGTTCTATCAGGAGATGGATTAGGGACAGTGGAAGAAGCGGAAGATCAGAGAAGGCTGGATCAAACAGCATTTTTACGCAATGCGGTGGATTAACCCCTTTACTGCATATACAGACTGATTTTACTCTTGTGGCTTTAGTAACACTTTAGGGGCAGATATAAAAGACAAGAATTACTACAGCCCTGTATTTAATAATACATCACTAAATTTATTTTTTCATTTTCAATATTTTTATTCAGAAAATTTTTAAAAAAGTACAAAATCAGCATTTGCCGTTGTAACAAAGATTAGTTGCTTGTTATAAAACCGGATATTATTTGTTTACGTCACAGAAGAGTATATTTTGATATTAAACCTAGTATATCATCGTCCACGTATTAGACTTATGTGAGAAAATCAAAAAATTAACAATAAAGAAACTTTGTATAATATATATAAGAAGCATCAAGCGATAAGATTACACAATATTCCGTTTCATCCCTGCTCATCCCACTAGGCGCAGGGGTCTCAAACTGGTGGCCCTCCAGCTGCTGCGGAACTACAAGTCCCATAATGCCTTTGCCTGAAGAAGTCATGCTTGTAACTGTTAGCCTTGCAAGGTCTCATGGGACTTGTAGTTTCGCAAACAGCTGGAGGGCCACCAGTTTGAGACCCCTGCAAGAGATATTCAAAACTTTATTTTTTAAACGTAAGCAGCGTAAATACCTGTAATTGATATAGATAGATAGATAGATAGATAGATAGATAGATAGATAGATAGATAGATAGATAGATAGATAGATAGATAGATAGATAGATAGATAGATAGACAGACAGACAGACAGACAGACAGATAGATAGAACATTTCTATGGTATTCATATATCATGTTTCATTTTAGACGTTTTTGCCAGATTTGAAACATCATATTCATAAATCGGTATAATGCAGTTTTAGCATTTTTATATACTTTATTTGGCCTTTTTAGAAGGCGCTGAGCCTCCTATAAAAACAAGCTACTGTTGCCACAGCTCCTCCATCTGACACTTCCCTCTTACTAAGTCGGAGCAGGGTGTCTGATCTGAGATGTATTGTCTTGTATGAATTTCGGGTAGGAAAAGACAGCTGCAAGCATATTGCATTAATCACTGCTGGTATAGATCTACAGTATTTGCAACCCTGCTCATTTGCCTTCATTGTAAATCTTTGGCAGTAAGAAAAAGAGCTCAGACCAGGGTTGCCATCTGTCCCCATTGCCTGGGGACAGTCCCTGTTGCTCTGCATTCTCTGCCGCTGGGCACATCGCCTCATCCTGAATGACAGACGTTTCCTGCTGAGCAAGTAGAATGGGAATGGGGAGCCCTACACAGCTGGTAAAAATCACTCTCATTACTACTACATGGGAAACACTTTAACTTGAATGATGACAAATAAACAGAGCAATCCTAGGAAGACTGAAGTGCTGTTGGTACACGCTATATGAAAATCAGGAAAACGGTCGTCCGGTTTTCCTCGATGTTTCACAGCAAGTCAGAACCAAGGAAGTAAAGGATGTACGAAAATTCTCCTATGACAAAGGCTTTTTTTTTTGTTGTTTATTGTTTCTGATCATGGGCAGTCTTTCATATCTGATTTTTCTTTTACAAAAATTGTACAAAACGGTACACATTAAACAAGAATCGTTTGTTCTGTTCACATACGAGAACAATTTTGGAGTTTGCCCCTTCGGAAATTTTAATTTGCAAAGTCAGAATCTGATGTTGAAAGTTGTGTACACACTATACGAAAGTCCAACAATCATGCCCCGTAAGGAATTTTTCTTTCAATTTACTCATAGTGTATACCCCACTTTAGTCTCCTTTCACACTTGTGGAGGTATATACTCCCCCCCCCCCCCCCAAAAAAAAAAGCAATCTGCAGTAGACTGTTTTTCAGTGGACCGTAAAAGGAGGTTTGCAGGCATTAAGGAAGTGATGTTGCCGCCTCCTGATGTTTGTTTTATTTTTAATTGCCAAATGCCTATTTTGCTTCATAGTTGCCCCTTTAACTTACATGGGTGGTATTGCCTGTCAAACTTGGCATGTAGAGTTAAAATTGCCACACTGGGCAATGTGTACCCAACTAAGCAGCACAATGTCTGTTTGTAGGTGAGGGTTCGTGGGCCCGACAATCAGTGTAGAAGCAGCCTAACAAAAAATAAATCTTAGACCCAATACACACTATACAACTTTTGTTGTTAGATTTCCTTTAGATTTACCAAAACCATGTAGTGCAAGGGCCTGCCTGATAGCATACAAATTGAGACTCTTATGATTTGACCTCATATTATATGGTTTTGGAAAATCTGAAGGGAAAAATCTACAGAAAATTGGATAGGGTGTATCCAGCTTTAGATAATGGCCTTTGTTGAATAGGACAGCTCCTTATTTATTAAAGCAGTGAAAAGTGCACTAACCTATAGCAAACAAGCACAATCAGTTGTAGTCAGATCATCCAAAAGCTAAGTCTTATTGGTTGATGTGGGTTATTGCACTTTTCTAAGCCAAATATGCAAAGTGCAATCATCTAAAGCAATGGTTTCCAAACTGCGGCCCAGGGGCCAGATGCGGCCATTTGCTTGCATTTATCCAGTTCTTGGGGCTCTATTTCATCCACTGATACCAACAATGGGGCACAATTCCTCCCAATGACAACAGCGATGGGGCACAATTTCTCACACTGACACCAACAATGGGGCCCAATGATATCAATGATTGGTGTGTAATTCCTCCCAATGACACCAACGATGGGACCCAATGACATCAATGATGGAGCACAATTCCTCCCACTGACACCAATGATGGAGCGCAATTACTTCCACTGAAACAAACTATGGGGCATCATTTTTTTCCAAATGGCGTTGGGACCTTTTCTACTCCCAATGGCCACAGTCCAGCCCCACTAAAGCCTTCAGGACAGTAAACTGGCCGTTTGTTTAGAAAGTTTGGAGACCCCTGATCTAAAGCAATCAGACATCATTCACTGTTCTTACTTCCCTGCTGAGAACTGGTTGCTGAAGGCTACTGCTCTTATTTAATAAGCTCTTCATTGGTTATCATAGGATTCATTTCAGTGTGATGCGCCTTACTATTGTGTATCCTTAGAGAGGAGTCAATACAATTTTTTGTGTTGAAGGCCAATTATCCACATGCCCATTTCCTTTGTTTTTCAAGCTTCAGTAAAACAACAGAATACTTGTTATTTGTGTTACCACTGACTACTGAACTCTGCATTACTTACTACTGACCCCTGCACTCTGCATTACATACTACTGACCCCTACATTCTGTGTTACTACTAACCTCTGAGCTCTGCATTACTTACCACTTATCTCTACACTCTGTTACTACTGACTCCTGCACTCCGTGGTATTTACTACTTACCTCTGAACTGTACTTATTCCTGACTTCTGAACTCTGTGTTAATTACTTACCTCTGAATTCTTCATTACCCACTGGACTAACTAACTAACCTCTCGACTCTACATTATTCATTACTAAACCGTGAACTCCATGTTACTTACTGCTTAGCCCCAAACTCTTTGTTACTTATTACTGATCTCTGAACTCTGTGTTACTCCTGATTCTTGAACTCTGGGATACTTACTCCTGACCTCTGAACCCTGTTTTACTTACTACTTACCCCTGAACTATGCATTACTTACTATTGACCTCTGAACTCTGTGTTACTTACTCCTGACCCACAGTTTAAAGCAGCATATGGATATACTCCATTCAAGGTGCAAACTCCTATCTCCATGGCGCACACATCTAAAGGCACATACCCCCACTCCAAGCGTACCCCTCTACAACTAAGCCCAATGCGGTCTCTAGCAGGGACTACAGCTGTGGTGATTGCTAGAAAAAACCTTGATTTGTAAATCATTTGGTATGCAGCTGCCTTGCCTTTTTCCATGACTTACTCCTGACCCTTGCACTCTGCATTACATACTACTGACCTTTTAACTCTGGGTTACTTACTCTTGACCCCTGCACTGTGAATAAAAGTGAATGCCAAGTTTTTCAATGCAGATAAAAAGGTAAGTTGAAGCTTAAGGTAAGATTATGTTTATGAAAATCAATTATTCCGCGCTTAGGAAGAAAAAAGGAACTGCAGCCCCCCCGACTCAGAATATCACCTTGGTGAAATTCAACCAAACGAGATCCTATAATGGGGGAATTGGCGCTGTTCAAAAAGGTGTACAATAAATATTAAATAATATGTAATAGGTAAATAGATGAATAAAAAATGAATAAAAAATAGATGAATAAAAGAATATGTAAAGCTTTTTACAGTTAGTATTTTTATATCACTATTTTGGTGTTTTTGTTACCTCTTCACAGTGGTTTAATGTGGGTTTAGACGACAGAAATTTTACAACATGTCATTTGGTGTTTTATATCACCGTTAGTTAATCCTTATTTTATTAATATTTTTTGTGTATTATATTCCACTGATACATTTCAGATCACATATTTTCTAGCACAATGCACTTTACAATATAGTATAATATTTTGGTACATTCTCACCTAGAGTATTTATCGCTTCACATATTCTTTTATTCATCTATTTTGTATTCATTTTTTATTCATCTATTTACCTATTACATATTATTTAATATTTATTGTACACCTTTTTGAACAGCGCCAATTCCCCCATTATAGGATCTCAAGATTATGTTTATATTTTTACAGTAGCATTTTTATTAATACATTTTCTCAGTTTTCTTCAATATTATCTTACTTTTTAATAGTGCCTTACAAGGTTATATTCTTAAAAAAGTTTGCAGCCCCAGAATAACCTTTGATCACTTCAGTGTTGTTCAGGCAGTTTTCCACCTCTCCAGGGTGGCCTACATCTAACTTAAAGGGTGTTGGGTGTTCTGGTGCGGCTGTGACGATATGCTCAGCTAGAGCGAGCTCCTTCTGACAGTTTACATATAAATAAAAACATTTAAGGATGTATTAAAGAATACAGAGTTGCATAACTGTATATCTTTTATATGTGCCAGAAGTTCAGCTTTAAAAAACTTTGCTGACGTAATGCTGATGTGAAGCCTTATCACCTTCAATCATTCATCGCCACAACTCCTAAGGTCTGTCCTTCTGGCTAGAAGGTATACAGTTACCTAAAAAGTGGATCTGGTGGTCCTCATTACTAGAGTGCAAAGCATTCCTAGAGGCATTGGATTAATCGTGCAAAAAATAAAAAGTGGATCTATCCATGTGGAAAAAGGCAAGCCAGGTTAGCACACCTCTGCCTGTTTTGCCTGTAACTCCACAGTTTTCTTCACTGGGTAAATGCACTTAAAAAAAACAGTTAAGATGACAGAATAACAGTAATTTCAAATATTTCAATAGTATCCTAATAAGTGTTCTGTAAACGTTCTGTGTAATAAGTCCTAATATTTTGATGAAAATCACCTTACCAAGCCAGAAAAACCTCTACTGTGTGTCCCTCAGATCCTGGTTTCACTTCATTACTAACTGTTTGACCTCTCTGACTTTGCCTGGAGATCATCAACAAGGGTGCTCTCCTTGTGCAGGGAGATCTTGGCGGAAGAGGAATAGCTCTGGGGTTGGGGGGTTGGTCAAGACCTTAGTTACAAGGTTCTTAAGGACTTCTTTTTTCAAAAGCTTAGAAAAGCTGAGAGTTGCATATTAAATGTTAATAAGCTTTGTAAGGATTGGAGGGTTACTTAAAGTGACCTTGCCATTAAAGGATCGAAAAAAAGAACACAGCTCTGAACAGCAGAAATGGTCCCCTGAGGTTCGCTTGGAAACAGACACTTCTGGAAGTGTCGATCTCTGTGGTCCCCTGCAGCACTTACTGTTTTTTTTCTGCTGGCCTCCACGTCACCATTTTCTCTCACCAGCATAATGTGTAACATGCAGAGACTGGGGTTAAACTCCCCTTGCAGACGGTAACAGTAATATCACTGTCATTCATTAAAAAAAAAAATCAGCTCCCTCTGTCACCACCGCTACGACTAATGTTAGCCTACGCCCACTGGGACTAAGATCCAACTAAGTCTGAGTCATGGCAATTCTCGTTGTTGTGTGTCTTGACTTGACTTCTCCACTCTTTCGATGCGGTACACAGTATCTAAATTTCAGCAGACACCATGATTTCTGTTGCCTCTAAAAGGCTCCCCCAAGCGAAATTTCTCAGCTGGCTTCCTTGTAAGAAAAAACACCAAACTTCAAAGTGAACAGCACATTATGTCTATCTGTCAAAACTTATTTTTCACAAGGAATACAGTTTTGTCCACTGAACTACAATTAATGTTAATGTTCAACCTGTTAGTTTTTGTTGACTAGCAGCGTTTCAAACTGGATTTGAGGAAGGTAAAATAATATTAATAAATGTCTTGATGGACCATAGAAGCTGAAAACTGTTTTGAAAAAAAAAAAACCTCCTATGTAAGATTTAAGGAAGAACTATTTTCTTTTAAAAAGCAAACAGTCTGAACTTTAAGTGGAACGCTGGACAGTTGTTAAATCACCCGCCACCCTTGCTGGTGAAGGGTTTAATGCTTGTTTTGTCAAAAGGATGATCTAAGCAAAACTTACCTTATTCCAAATTTCGTGACAGCCAACTCTAAGGTCCCACTCTATCCAACCTTGGGATATGGGCAGGTACCCCTGCATCACCAAGAGAGGGGGTGACAAGACCAATCAGGTGAAAGGCGAGGTGACAAGACCATCTGGAGACCAGCAAGACGAGAGGATTTGAAGGAGTGGTCTTCACAACTGCAACCAGTGTGCCGGAAGGCAGAATAAGGTAATATTTGTGTTATAACATACCCTTGAGAAAACAAGCATTTAAAGCACTAATGAGCTGGAGATGGAAGTGAAGGAAAATCTAAAATTTTTAGTTGCTACCATAGCAGGAATAAAGGGGAAATATTCCAATAGGGAGACTTCTTCCCATGGCAACTGTTTCCAAGGTGATTTCCCTCACTTTGGAAAGATATTCTGTCACTTCCTGTTGAATCTTCAAAACTGGAAAATCACTCTAATAAGATTCAGATGACATAACAAATGTTTTGCTTTAAATATACTTTAACAATTTCATAATGTTTGTATTAAAAAAGCATACTTTAGTTCTGCTTCAAGTTTAGAATAGCGTTAGCAGTAAATTCCTATTAATTTGTCTTGTACCAGTAGACTGTGTGTATTTAGTAAAGCCTTGTAGAGTAAATTTCAGAGTTACATAAAGACAACTAAACATGAAATACAAGTAGAAACAAATCTTGATCTTGATAGAGCTGAATAACTGATCTTGATGGAAAAAATCTTTGGTGGGTTATGAGATGACTAATGATCAGCCTGTGCACCATCTATATCAGGCATTTCAGACTGGGGTTTGATGTGGTATATATGACCCTCACACTAGTTTCGTCTCTCAGCCGATTTGGAAATTTAATTTAAATGAGGTCCTCTAGTGAATAACAGTTGCCTCTCCTTATGTCAATTACAGCTGAAAAGTTCAGTTCATGGACCCTTTCTGAAGATGCAGTATTGTAAGTTACAGTTTAATGATGTAATGGTAATTACTAAAACTTCTTCTTTTTCTGGAATTAAATAGATGTGACCCATAAACATAGCAAAGAACATCTATGTGATTTGGCCCACTGTTTCCTTTGATTTTTAACAACCCTGGTCCATATATACACTTTGGTTCGATCTCTGCACTTAAGTTGCTGAGTCTACACACCTTCTGTGGCCACTATGGGAAGTTCCAATTCTCCCTATTGGATTTTTACCAATTTTACATTATGGAGAGAGCAAAACAAGGTGCTGAAACATGCAAAGGTTGGGACATCCGAAATGCAAGACTTATCACAGGAAGTTCTCACTACTGGAGTGTCTAAAAAAATATATGAAGACAGGAGCTGAATTGGCCTAGCCATCTTTATTAAAATACCACATCTAGTTGGACTGATACATTAATAGAACACTGGGAACAAATGACTTTCAGATTTTCGGAGACATTTATATAATACAAGGTTTGAGGTTTCAGTATGATTTGTTTGAGGCGAAAAAAAAAGATGGAACAGAATAGGCAGTAACCTACCTTTACATAGAGCTGCTGGAACTCATCCAGGTTCAACCGGCCACTAGGGCAGTCCTTCAGGAAGCCTTTATACCACTGTTTCAGTTCATGCTCATTAAACTCTGTGCTCTTCACCAGATCTTCCATCATCTCAGGGGCGAGTTTGCTGTTCTGTTTACCCATTTTGTGTCTGCCAAGAAAAACATTTGTTTCTAGTTATCCTGAGGCTGAAGGTGAAAGAGTTTCATAAATTAAATAGGGGATCATTGTAAGTCAATATTTAAAACGAACAATTCTCATTTTTATTATCAATTTTATATGAGAGGTAGCTCTAATGGCCCGTACACACGGTCGGATTTTCCGATGGAAAATGTCCGATCGGAGCGTGTTGTCGGAAATTCCGACCATGTGTGGGCTCCATCGGACATTTTCCATCGGATTTTCCGACACACAAAGTTGGAGAGCAGGAGATAAAATTTTCCGACAACAAAATCCGTTGTCGGAAATTCCGATCGTGTGTAAACAAATCCGACGGACAAAGTGCCACGCATGCTCAGAATAAATAAAGAGATGAAAGCTATTGGCCACTGCCCTGTTTATAGTCCCGACATACGTGTTTTACGTCACCGCGTTTAGAACGATCGGATTTTCCGACAACTTTGTGCGACCGTGTGTAGACAAAACAAGTTTGAGCCAACATCCTAGGATTTTGTTGTCGGAATGTCCGAACAAAGTCCGACCGTGTGTACGCCCTATTAGTATAACTTATACACAAATTCTTAATATAATAAAATGAAAACATCATGCAGAAGTCAGGAGTACAACCACAGCCGGGAGCACCTTTGACAGGAGGCTTTGGGATCGATTGCACCACTGGAAGGATCCTTCTGGAGTGAAGCTGAATATTTTCAAAAAAATTCTTGGGAAAGTTTGTGCAAAAATTCTCAGAAAATTCAAATGTCATTAGAATGTAGTTAAAAAAATGTATTTGCTTTTAAAATATTTGATTTTAGAATGAATGGACTTTACTAAACAAAAAACACATACAATGTTAGAAATTCGAACATTTGAGAAAAAATTTGCAACCTATTCCTTTGAATTTTCTTGTCTCTGAGATTGAACACAAATGTCACTGCGACCCCACTAATGATTAGAAAAGCGAACAAATGTTCTTTCAACGAAAAATGTTGAAAGAAATTCTACTAGGGCACATATGTCAAATGCATGGCCCACAGGCCGAATCCGGCCCGCCAGGCCTTATCATGTGGTGCTTGCACCCAGTTTTGCAGCCAAAATGTGGTGGAACTTCATTCCACCACCTCTGGCTCCCGACCTCTGCTCCTGCTCCCCACTGTCACTTGTAAACACGGAAGCCTTCTGTGCTTACAAGGGACAGTTTTGCTCTAACAGATCCCAGCACGCTCTCATAGAATCATATGTTGCGTATGATGAAACGCGTAGGCAGGAGCTACATTTTTATACATTATGCAATCAGTTCTTTATACGTGTAGGGTGACTTTATTTGGTGTGGGAACACAGTTCAAGATCCTCTTGGTGGAGCACTTTGATTATAAAAGTATATCTTTTCACAGTGTGGACTTTTGCACCATTATTTTGGGACTATTAGTTTTCATTTTTTGTTTGTTTTATGGGCTAACACAGCACAATTGGTTCATATTATTTTGAGAAAAAATATTGATAGCGGTGGAACAAAGATATAGCTGGAGACAGGAAGTGACTGCAAACAGAGTGTAGGAGATAAATAATTGAAAATAGAAAATAACAAAGTTGACCTGCGGAAAAAGATATAAAAGAGGAACATAGATTTAATGAATAGAATTATAGTTCTTTGTCGGGGATACAGGACAACAAATGTCGTTATAATATTAAAGCATGTGAATGTATTTGTTTAATTGTTTATAAAACAAATAAAATAAGATTGAAAACAGAGTGCAGGAGATCAGCAGCACTGAAATGCAACAAAGGATGAAATAAGGGTGTAAACAAGCATTTAGTTCTTTAGAAAACAAAACATTTAGTGTTTCAGTGGGTTTTCGACTATTTTAAAAGCAAAATGAAAAAGGCCGCAAATATGTTACAGCTTATAATCACGGAAAAGGTGAACTTGGTGTAATAACATTCAGTGGATTATTCAGGAGAAGTCCTATCACCGTAGAATATAGTTTTCCTGCCAAAGACACAGTTGATGTGAGCCAAACAGCGCTCTGAATACACAAGATCTTTATATTGCAATAGAAGGGCACGTTATACTCTTTGGGAAAGAATATTAATATTCGATATTAATAACTATAGAATGACTGTCCTCAAACCATTCCAGCCCCTAGCATTTGTTGTCCTGTAATAAGGGGGTGATTTATGAATCCCAATGAATGCAAACAGCTTTACATATAGCAGCTAATCTGCGAGGAACAATTACCTGCACGCACTGCGTAGGCGGTCATTTTATATGCTAAACAAATAACAGTATGTGGGACTGTAGTGCAGAGGGTCCAGGAGATGGAAGCAAATCTGTGGAAGGATTAGCGGTATAAACTGAGGCTGGATGGGTCCATACTGCTACTCCTATTTGGGGGTATACATGTGGAAGTCCTGAAAGATACTTAAAGTGTTACTAAACCCACAACAGTAAAATCAGTCTGTATATGCAGTAAAGCATGCTGATTATACTCATCCACTGCATTGTATTAAAAAACTGTTTGATCCTGTCTTCTCTGATCCTCCCCTTCTTCAAATGTCCCCAATCCATCTGCTGATAGTACAGAGCCTTGGGGGGCATTCTGCACATGCTCAGTTCGGTGTGTATTGCTAGAGAGTTATTTTTTTTTTTTATTTTGGGATCGGCACAGGACCAATCAGCACTGTCCAGACAAAGTCAGGAGTCGTGCAGCCTCGTAGGACAGTCAGAGAAGAATGAAAACTCCCCCTACAAGCTTTAACCAGACACTGATTGAAGTCACAAGACTGCTATATACTGCTGATGAGAAAAGGGTATTTAGCAGTTTTTTATTTACTAAAATAATTGCATTTCCATGTTCTCTGCACTGTGGTAGATCAGGTACAGTGAATGCAGGGTCCTGGGTTTAGTAACACTTTAGAATGGTATTAAAGCTTTGGTTTTTTTTGCTAAATAACAAACATGTCATACTTACCTGCCCTGTGCAGTGGTTTTGCACAGAGCAGCTTCAATCCTCTTCTTTTTAGGTCCTCCTCTTGCGCTCCTGGCTCCTCCCCCTTGAGCAGTGCCCCCAGGGAAAGCAGCTTGCCCTGGGGGCACTGCTGCGTACTCACTCCCGAGCCACTGCTCTATGTGTCCATAAGACACATAGAGCCGGGATGGGTTGGGCTTCGAAATAGTGTCCCTAGTGCTGCTAGGTGGAAGTGCTAACCACTATAATCGCTCCGATGTGAACTAGGAGTGGTATTTGGTCATGCCACTAATGTGCTGCTCACAGTTCTCTTTGCTGGAGGCTCTGACACCAATATGGCAACCTACACACAGAGACACAGTGTACAACAAGACAGTAATGGGGAAAATATCATCTGCAGGTAGACCACAGGCAACACTGGTGACTAGTTTCTTTTTTACAGGTTACTTGTTTTGAGTTACAGAGGAGGTCTATGGCTAGAATTATTGCTCTCGCTCTACGGATTGCGGCGATACCTCACATGTGTGGTTTGAACACCGTTTTCATATGTGGGCGGGACTTAAGTATGCGTTCGCTTCTGCGTGCGAGCACACAGGCGCATTAAATTTCTTATTGTGTAGGGAATTGCCAGCTGAACAAGATGTAGCTGCAGGCATCATTCAGATATACCCCTGCAAAGTCAAGGACGTCATATGGCGTACCTTGGGTGGGAAGAGGTTAATCCACTCAACAAATTGGCCAAAAAAAAAAGTATAAAAAATGCAAAACGTATCAAAAAAACATGCGCAAAATGTGGCAAAAACATGCGTGCAAAAATGCAAAATGCACCGCAAAAAAAGCACTACAGAAACAGATCAAAAGCAAACCGAACGTAAATGAGAGAAATTAGATAACAAATGCTTTAGTGCTGCCCCACTCTCCCCTCGCTTCCATACAGCCCTGCGTCTACCAATAAAAGGCATAAATCGCAGTTGATAATAAAGCAGAGGATTCCGTCTCACACAGAGCTCCACCATCAAAGAACAGAGGCCGTTCTGTGCACGCTGGATTCTAAGCATTACCTGGTGTCAGGGGTTCCCTGCAATACACTTCTATGATGAGCGATTGATATTCCCCAGAGTTCTAAACATCAAAGTGTATTCATTTACAGACCGCTCCTAACATCTCTCCTATCATCCATCCAGTCTCGGAACATCCTCGTTAAGCCTGAAATCATTTATATGCTGGCAATCCGCCATCCCTGACGACTGCTAGTCCGGACCAACCCTACAAAGGCTTTTACACAATCGCACCTTCGCAATCAACTTAAAGGAATTGTCCTCATTAACGGCTAATTAAATGCATGAATAATTAATTACACTTTGTTTATGCTGAGAACTGGGTGCTGAGGAGCCTCTTCACCTAGATTGTATAACTTTTACAAGTAACAAAATCACCTCTCGGCCAGGTATTCCAGGTTTATGGATGACTAGAGCTGCACGATTCTGGCCAAAATGAGAATCACGATTTTTTTGCTTAGAATAAAAAGATCACGTTTCTCTCACGATTCTCGCGGCGTAAAATCTTTCACATTATACAAAAAAATTGGGCTAACTTTACTGGTTAGTTTCTCTTTTATTTATTAACCACTTGCCGACCAGCCGCCGCAGTTTAAATGTGGCAAAATGGCACGGCTGGGCGAAACGGCGTTATATTACGTCGCTTCGCCCTGTGGCCACTAGGGGTGCGCGCGCCCGCTGCTCGCCCCCGGAGCCGAAGTGAGTGCCCGGCAGTCACGACCACCGCCAGGCTCCCGTGATCGCGGCTGACAAACCGAGAACCGGGATCTATGTGTGTAAACACACAGTTTCCGGTTCTCTGAGGGGAGAAGAGACTGATCGTCTGTTCATACAGAGTATGAACAGCGATCTGTCATCTCCCCTACACAGTCCCCTCCGCCTTCAGTTAGAACACACACAAGGGAACACAATTAACCCCTTGATCACCCCCTAGTGTTAACCCCTCCCCTGCCAGTGACATTTTTACAGTAATCAGTGCATTTTTATAGCACTGATCGCTGTATAAATGCCAATGGTTAAGGCGATGCCGAATCACAAAAAAGTCTCTGGTCAGGAAGGTGGTAAAATCTTCCGGGGCTGTGCAAATACAGTGTGACATAAAATATTGCAACAACCACCATTTTAATCTCTAGGGCAGGGATATGCAATTAGCGGACCTCCAGCTGTTGCAGAACTACAAGTCCCATGAGGCATAGCAAGACTTTGACAGCCACAAGCATGACACCCAGAGGCAGAGGCATGATGGAACTTGTAGTTTTGCAACAGCTGGAGATCAACTAATTGCATATCCCTGTTCTAGGGTGTCTACTAATATATATATATATATATATATATATATATATATATATTGTTTGGGGTTCTAACTCATTTTCTAGCAAAAAAAAAATATTTTAACTTGAAACCAACAAATGTCAGAAAAAGGTTTAGTGTTTAAGTGGTTAAACTTCCCTCAAAGTGTATTCCTTTGATCTAAAGGACAAATTGTTACAATGTTTAGACTTAAGTTCCACTGCTAAAGAATGTTGTGATTCTTGGCATACTGCCGTTTTTTTTTTCCTTTCTTTTGAGGGCTGTCGGCTGTAGCAGAACAGAGAGAATTCTCTGCATAGAAAGAATCGGGAAATACTTTGTCAAGATCGCAACAGGGAAAAAAATTGCGATAACTACTCTTAACGATTAATCGTGCAGCTCTATGGATGAGTGAAGGAATACACTTCTTAGGCCTCTTGCACATGGGGCATCTGAAAAAAAAAAAAGCCCCTCTGAACGCCACAGCTGCTGGCAGGAAATTTTGGCTTAAAAAATTTGCAACAATCCATATATTGCACATGCGTTTATGCAAGTATAGTGTTTGAGTGTAAATCGACTCTACTGACCATAATATTCATTTATCCTGGCCACTGGAATTCATCTGTGCGCACAGGCAAGCGTTTATGCGTGTTTAGATGCGTTTAGGCACACACATTTTCTTTCTCAAAAGCCTCTCTGAAGAATGTGCCCTTGGTGTTTTTTTTTCTGCTTGTAAATACAGTTGAACCTTGGATAACGAGTAACGCGGTTAACGAGCGTTTTGAAAGACAAGCAACTTTTTTTTTTAAAATTCTGACTCAGTTTGCGAGTGTTGTCTTGCAAAACCAGCAGAATTCAAGCTAATGGAATGTGCAGTACCGCATTTGGCCAGAGGTGCGGGGGCGCCGGAGACACTCGGAACGGTTCGGAGCCTTTCGGAAATACTCGGAATCACTCGGAAATACTCTGAAACACTCAGAAATACTCAGTTCCCGAGTGTTTCCGAGTTCAGGCGAGCTGTCCCCGAGTATTTTTGAGGCTCTCTGGCGCCCCCCACCTCTGGCCACATGCAGTATTGCATGCAATAGAAGTAGAATTATTTTTGTTTCCATTGACTTCTATGGGGAAACTCGCTTTGATATGCGAGTGCTTTGAATTACAAGCATTCTCCTGGAACAGATTATGCTCGTAATCCGAGGTTCCACTGTACTTCTTTTCCAATACACCCACAAAAGCCTATGCATGCATGGACACCTAGGCTTATATAGAGGTGCTTTTACAGGCTAAAAAAAAACAGAGTCTGGGTTCACATTTATGCAAATTGAATGAGGGTTTCCCCGCATCCAATTTGCATGACAGGAGATTGTGACCGACTCTTAATGGAGCAGGTTCACACATGTCCGGGGTGGCCGCGGAGCGCACAGCAGAAGGGTTCTGTGCGCCTTTGACTCCGTTTTAAGTTGCGAATTCAGGCAGAAATTCGGACCTAAAACGATGAACAGGGACGCACCGGACCCCCTGCTGCGAGCCCAGACCGAATGTCTGTATAAGCTGCGTTTTTTGCTTTGTGTGCATGAGCCATTAAAGTAAAACAATTTATATATAGCAAAGCATAACAAATACATTTTCCACACTATATTGTCAAAAGTATTGGGACGCCTGCCTTTACACACACAAGAACTTTAATGACATCCCAGTCGTAGTCCGTAGGGTTCAATATTGAGTTTGCCCACCCTTTGCAGCTATAACAGCTTCAACTCTTCTGGGAAGGCTGTCCACAAGGTTTAGGAGTGTGTCTATGGGAATGTTTGACTATTCTTCCAGAAGCGCAGTTGTGACGTTAGGCACTGATGTGGATGAGAAGGCCTGGCTCGCAGTCTCCGCTCTTATTCATCCCAAAGGTGTTCTATCAGGTTAAAGTCAGGACTCTGTGCAGGCCAGTCAAGTTCCTCCACCCCAAACTCGCTCATCCATGTCTGTATGGACCTTGCTCCTAGGTGGGAATGGCATAAACCCCACAGCTTCTTGGGAAATGCTCATGAATTATCCCCGAAGGCTGCACGGGCAGAGACTCACAGCAGCCAATGGGTGAGCCTGACAGATGTCATCAGGGGCTGGCTGTCTGAACCCCCAGCTGACCTCCTGATGGCAGAGGGAAAGATGGAGGTGAGGGACGCAGGCTGTGGCATCTTAGTAGAAGATTGCAGCAGGACAACACTGGGAATAAGAACATCTGCAATGAGGACAATCCTACATAACAGGTAAGTGGGAAGAAAAAATGTCGGGTGTGTGCTATCTTTTTGGGAGCATTCAAAAATAATGATGAGCAAAATTGTGGACAGATTTTCTCTCTTGGTTTTTCTAAAGCGGGGGGTGGAGCAGCAGTTGGCCTTAAAGTGACATTAATCTATATCCTTTTTATCCAAAAATAATCCATACACATTCACTACTTAAAGTGGGGTTCCACCCAAAAAAACAAAAATACCTGAAAAATTCTAAAAAAAAACCCAAAAAAACATTTGGATATTTTTTTTTTACTTACCTCTAAATGCCTGTTGCTAGGTGGTCCCTCGTAGTCTGCCTCTTCCTTTGCCTGGGCTGGTGACATCACTTCCCCCTCAGCACAGGAAGGGCTCGGCTCTGCTCCCTCCCTCCTGTCAATCATCTGGGACCCATTACAGGCCCCAGGTGATTGAGCGGCCAATCACGGCGCGCGGCGCCGCTCGCGCATGCGCAGTGGGTGCCAGGCTGTGAAGCCACAGCCCAGCGCCCACAGTTGAAATGCCGGCGCCGACGAACGGAGGGGGGGGGGGGGGGCGAGCGGGGCTTCGATCCCCCGCATCGCTGGACCCAGGGACAGGTAAGTGTCCAATTTAAAGTCAGCAGCTGCAGTATTTGTAGCTGCTGACTTTTAATTTTTTTGTTTTTTAATGGACCCCCTGGGTGGAACTCCTCTTTAACCACCTGACCTCCAGAAGATTTACCCCCTCCGTGACCAGGCCATTTTTTGTGATACGGCACTGCGTTTCTTTAACTGACAATTGCGTGGTCATGTGACGCTGTACCCAAATAACATTTTTATCCCTTTTTTGCCTACAAATAGAGCTTTCTTTTGGTGGTATTTGATCACCTCTGGGTTTTTTTTATTTATTGCGCTATAAACAACAAAAGACTGACAAATTTGAAAAAAAAAATATTTTTTACTTTCTGCTATAAAATACATCCAATGAAAATGTTTTAAATAATCACATTTCTTCATATATTTAGGCCAATTTGTATTCTGCTACATATTTTTGGTAAAAAATCCCAATATTTTTTACTAGTAATGGCGGCGGTCAGTGACTTATAGAGGGACTGCGATATTGCAGCGGACAGTTGGGACACTAACTGACACTTTTTGGGGACCAGTGATCCTATTACAGTCATCAGTCCTAAAAAAATATGCACTGTCACTGTACTAATAACACTGGCTGGGAAGGGGTTAACATCAGGGGTGATCAAAGGGTTAACTATGTGCCTTGCCAGTATTTTACTGTACCATGGGAGGTGCTTTTACTAGGGAAAGAGATGGAATTTATTACCTGCTTTGCAGGGACACAAATTTCAACCCTTCCCTCCTGTTAGAACGGCGATTTGCCTTGTTTACATAGGCAGATTGCAGTTCTGGCTCTCTGCCCAATGATCGACGGGTCCCGGAGGACATAGGGTAAGAAGGGAGAACAAAAGGGGGACGGGACCTTAAATATGCCTCTGAGAACACACCACACAGAATATATAAAAAAATACAGTATTTTAGTAATATTTATTGTATATTTTGTAATCACATCGGAAGCAAGCCGCCGGCATTGCGCATGTGCGCCCCCTACCTGGAAGTGTCGGATCACGTATATATACGTGATTTGCCGCACAGGTGCCGCCCTGTAGCAGTAAAACTGCTATAGGGTGGACCTTAATTGGTCCTGTAATCTACTTTCATTAAATTGTTTCTTACTGTGTTTTTCTGCCTATGTGTAATGTCCTTTGTTAACTTCCAAACCTTTCCTTTTCCCTCCTGCTTCCATTTGTTTGGAAAGGGCAGTGCATTTTAGCTGCTCTATACACACCACAAATCTCATGGTTCATAGTTCATCTTGGGAGTGAGCAAGAGAGGGTGGCTACATTACTGATGTAGCACCCTCTACCATAGGTAGGTGTTAGCATAGTTTTTTTCTAGGAAAACTGCCAGTACAGGTAAATTTTGGCAGGCCTATGCTGAAAGCTAGGCCTGCTTGTTTTGATCTGGGGGCTGGGAGTGGTTAGTGTAGCAGTGGGTGTGACCACCTTTGCTTCAGTGCTGAGGCGCCTCCCCTGCTTCCAGGGAGAATATTCTGGAAGAGGGGCAGGGCCTAGAACTGGAGTGGCAGGCAGCTCATATGGGAGCCCTGACCAATCCCCAACTGGAATTGGTAGGGGGCGGGCCTCCTATATAAGCTGAGGTAACAGGCCACTGGGAGGAGTTGTCGGCCGGGAGAAGTGGAGAATGGAGTACTAGACAGCAGCAGGAGGGCGCCCCCATCTGAGGGGGTGCGCCGATCGCGGGAGGAGGCCCGGGAGAGCTGTTAGGGAACTTCACCTTTACACGGTCATTGGTGAAGTCTTCATCATTACACAGTCATTGATGAGGAACTCCTGGAGCAGAGGGGCAGGAGAAGCTGTCGGACTGTACGGTCCGGTTAAGTTCTCCATCATGGACTCGGGGCAGAGAAAGGTTAGTGAGTGTACCACAGTGGAGGGCTGGATGAGGAGACAGCACAGGAAGTCTGTGAGGGAACTTCACCTTTACACGGTCATTAGTGAAGTCCTCATCATTACACGGTCATTGATGAGGAGTCCTGGATCAGAGGAGAGACTGTGGGGAATAGTGTCAAATTGATGTGGTCCGAGGGTGCAGGATTTGCAAGCTGGGCTGGCTGGGAACAGTAGTCCACCGGCAACAGGGTGATATGGTGGATGTTTGTTACAAGTGGCAACTACACCGCTACACTACATATCTAGATGTAGCCACCTAAGAGGAAGTCAGATCACAGCAGTGAAAAAATTAATCTGGAGATTTGATGGAGGCTGAGATGTGCTCCCTTAGTCTGTCTTTAGTTTTCTATTTGTACCAAGCAACCTACCCCTGCAGGTGGCACTATACCTAGTAGGTAATGATCTAAAGCAGATGTGTCCAAAGCAGATGTATCTAAAGCAAAAGATGTGAACACAGAGAAAGGAATTTTATGGTAAGTACAAAAAACTTGTCTTTTTTATGTTTAATCACTTTTATAAAGTATCTGCAAACAATACAGTTTAGCAATACAAATATAAGTTGTGTCTAAGCCAAACCATCCGAACTTGTACAGCCCAGATATGATGATCAAAATGCAAAGAAAATTGTGTTAATCAACGGTTATAGTGTAACAAATAATTTTGCGCTGCCCAAAAAGGAGAGCAGCTAACACAGCAAATAGGATATGTGCAGTAATAAAGGAACAAAAAAGTGTAGCGCTAGTATGAAAGATGAAACGTCCACAATCATATATATACTAATGACTGGTGCATCATCAAACTTCAAAGTGAAAAAAACATCAAGATTGAGTGATGTGAGTCCCATATATATATATAAACAACTTCATATGAAGATCATAGCCAAGTGAAATCTTGAAGTGAAGAAAACACCACCACCAACAATAGGGAGGCTTACCGGAACGTTTGAACCCAAAGGAACATACGTTCAATGGGTCAAACAAGCTTGTGTTGTAAAACAGCCAATGGAAATGTAGAATTCTGTGGGAGTTGCAAGGAAGACCTGCGACCATCCATAGACCGGTATATCCCTCGGAGGTAGTGCCCCAAATGCGTGCGTGGCAGTTGGGTTAGATGGAGAAGAACAAAAAAGGCCACATAGTGTAATTCCATATATAAACATACAAAATTTATTAAAAGAAATAAACTCACATTTCAGTAGATAAAACAGCGCTGTATGGTAAAATAGCGGCAGTGGAGTCCTACCCGGCGCGTTTCGTCTCCTTGGACATCATCTGGGGGGGGGGGGGGCACACAGCGCTTTTTTATCTACTGAAATGTGGGTTTATTTCTTTTAATAAATTTTGTATGTTTCTATACAGAATTACACTATGTGGCCTTTTTTGTTCTTCTCCCTCTAACCCAACTGCCACGCATGCATTTGGGGCACTACCTCCGGTCTATGGATGGTCACAGGTCTTCCTTGCAACTCCCACAGAATTCTACATTTCCATTGGCTGTTTTACAACACAAGCTTGTTTGATCCATTGAACGTATGTTCCTTTGGCTTCAAATGTTCCGGTAAGCCTCCCTATTGTTGGTTGTGGTGTTTTCTTCACTTCAAGATTTCACTTGGCTATGATCTTCATATGAAGTTGTTTATATATATGGGATTCACATCACTCAATCTTGATGTTTTTTTTACTTTGAAGTTTGATGATGCACCAGTCATTAGTATATATATGATTTTGGACGTTTCATCTTTCAAACAACGGTTATGAAACACAGATAGCAAGTGTAATATCAATACCTTCAGAACATTAGAAACTTGTCTTTTTTAACATAGTTCATACCAAGAGGAATTAAAAAAAAAAAAAAGAACCGTTTATAAGGTAATTTGTTAAAGAAGTGTAGCCTGTTAACGTAACAAAGTGACATTTCACTTAGCTTAGTAAAGTAGGTAAAACTGTGCTGAGTTCAAATGACCAATCATGTGTGAGCAAAAAATCCTGTGTTTTGTTTTTCATTTTCCTTGCATAGATTGGGTAAGTGAACACAGCCTCACCTCTTTCATGAAGCTAAGTGAAAATTCCCTTGACGAAATGAATATGCTGTACCCATCACATGCTCTATCAATGACCCTGGTGAGAAGCAACAATTGGTTTCAGTCCCAAAATAACAACCTGTCCACCAATAACCAATGGAATTCCCAAATTTGACCCAATTACAGAACCAAGTCTTGGACTTGAAGGGTTAATGTCAGTGGAAGTTATTTTAATTACAGAGTCGCTTTCCTCTTTAGCTCCTCTATGACAATCCTGGCCTTAATTTAGAAGGATTTAAATGGATATGAGATCCAAATTATCTTTGAATTAGGCGTTATCCCATCATCCTTTATTCAATAAAGTCTGTTAATATTAGCACAGCTGGACAGCAATACACTGGGTAAATGTCAGATTCCGATGCGTCTACAGTGTGAACTGAGAATTGCCATAACAGTATCATTCAATATCTCTAACTAGATTGTAATGAAGGGCGGCTTGGAGTAGCCTTGGGATCTGGACAGAAGTCCGGTAATTGCAATACTTGTAATCTTCTTCTCGGATCACCACCTGCATTCTTAAACTGGCTTTTCACTCTATTACTTTATCACATGCTCTCTTAAACCTCTTTATAGTTAAATAATTATTTTCAAATGCTTCAATAGACACATCTATAGTACGTGGCTATATCTGGAGGAATCTGTTTTTTTAATGTTATTGCCCCCCTTCAATGAGCCCACTATCTTTTATAGTTTCTTAACCACTTGCTTACTGGGCACCTAAACCCCCCTTTTTCCCAGACCAATTTTCAGCTTTTAGCGCTGTCACTCTTTGAACGACAATTGCACAGTCATACTACACTGTACTCAAATTTAATGTTTATCATTTTTTCCCCACAAATAGAGCTTTCTTTTGGTGGTATTTGATTAAGAAATTTAAAAAAGACCGAAATAAAAAAAAATACAAAACCGTTTTATATTTTGTTAATAAATTTTGCAAACAGGTAATTTTTTTCCTTCATTGATGTACGCTGATGAGGCTGCCCTGATGGGCACTGATAGGCTGCACTGATGGGCACCGATAGGCTGCATTGATGGGCACTGATAAGGCAGCACTGATGGGCACTAATAGGCGGCACTGGTGGGCACTGATATGTGGCATTGGTGGGCACTAAGAAGTGGCATTGATGGGTGGCACTGAGGGGCGGCACTGAAGGGGATTGCTAGGTGACACTGAAGGGCACTAATAGGTGGCACTGATAGCTGACACTGATGGGCACTGATAGGTGGCAGTGATGGGCACTGATGGGTGGCAGTGATGGGCACTGATTGGCACTGGTGGGTGACACTGATAGGCAGCACTGCTAAGTGGCACTGATGATGCACTGATTGGCACCATTGGTGGGCATTGATAGTGGGCATTGATAGTTGGCACTGATTGCTGCTACTTATGCACTGGTGGGCACTGATTTGTGGCACTGTGGGCACTGGCAGAAGATACTAGTGAGCACAGATGAGGCTGCTTCGCCTCTTCCTCTTCGGGACCGATGTCCCTTGCACAGAAGCCAGTGATCTGCTTTTTTTTCTCCTCACACTGTCAGCGTGAGGAGAAAAAAAAAGGGTTACCGATCTTCTGTTTACATCACGTGATCAGCTGTCATTGGATCCACTAAATACATTCCAATCACGTAAAAACAAAAGGTGTACAAAGCCCTTAAAGGAGAAGTACAGCTAAAGCTTGTTTGGCTGTTCTTCTCCTGTGGATCACAGGAGGGCAGTTTGTTTTGCGCTCCTGTGAACTGTTTTCAGCTGACAGCGGGCTGGAGCCCACTGTTGGCTGACATCACAGAGCCGGTCCAGGCTTGGGGAAGATTGTGATCATATGGTTGGTATCTGCCCACATGCCTGGACCGGTGACCAGCCCAGCATCTCAGTGAGATGCTGAGAGCCTGTGCCGGATGCTCCTGCCCCCTCCACAGTCCAGCGCTCCAGCTTGGTTTTCAGTGTTAGAACCAGTGGGGGACAGATGCAGCATCGGACTAATGCTGTTTCCACCTAGGTAAGTATGATTAAAAAGAAAATCCAAACCCCATACTTTTATAGCGGAACTTCACCCTCTCAGTCAACACTATTTTTAATCCTCATGCTGCTAGCATTAGTAAATAGATAGGAAAGTATAACACATTTACTTGTTTTAAACTTTGTTTTTTTACGTTTTTCCTTCCCCTTCCTTTCAGTCACTTCATAGTTTCCAGGCCTAGGCAAATGATGTCATACAGCTAAGCATACCCTCCTAGATAGATTCCAGGAAGTAAATGCTACATGAAATATCTGCCCTTACTCAAGATGGCCACGCACAGAAATGCGAGGTGTTTTTCAACGTGATTTCTCAGCAAATTAAAGCATTGCGACATGGATGGATGGGGGAATTTATTTAGATATTAAAAATGAATTTAATAGGGCTTTTGGTTTGTGGTGCTCAGATGCAGCGAAGTTCTGCTTTAAACAATTTGTTTTCAATAGAAAGCAGCCACAGCCTGAGCAGAACAGCCTGCTCCTTGCCAGCATGCTACAGGAATCTTACTCTCAGTGTGAAAGCAGTGGTCTTTCTGCAAAGGTCTGAAATCCCCTGGTATGATTGCAGCGCACTCTTGCCAACGCATACGTTCCTGTATAAGTGGCCGTATGTCTAAATGGGTGCTGAAGCAACCACTGGCTGGAACCGTGAGCAATCAGAATGAAGAATATCACCAGCACACCATGGGTCTTCAAAAAATGGGCCCAACGCTTTATTCAGCGATAACATCATTAAAGCAAACAGCAACGTTTCGGAGCCTTCATCAGGCATGGAAAGGGGGTTTAGAGACTATTCTGTGATATTGGCCAACATCCCCAAATCACAATTCTAAACAAAGATTGAATTCCCCCATTAGATAGGACTTTAAAGGCTCAAAACCATAATTACGTCAAATGTATACCTTTTTTTACAATTCTTTAAAAAATGGTCATACAAATAACATAAAAGAGTAATGAAGAAAGCACAAAGTCATACAATACAATAATCTGTTATACTTATTAGTGATCAATATTAGCAAAATAAATATCCATTTTCAGAGTCAAAATAGCTCCTTCTTCAGGGATTATGTCTGCTAATAGTGTGGTATGATAGGGTGCCCATCATTCACAGCGTACAAATCGCATTAATAAAACTATTAAAAACAGGTCCTAGTCAAATGTCTTCACCTTCAACTGAACAGCTCCCAGGAAAAAGAGGGAGATGGAGTGACAGACAAGGGCTGATGACCCGGTGGGGAGTCTTCAGTTGCCACAGAGGGCTAGAGAGATGCACATTGGGACCACCTCCAAAATGTAGACTAGGAGGGGTACATCAAGGCCATTAGTTTTTATGTAGATCTCCTCTAGGTGTTTCACAGAATGTCTCTGCAATGGCTGTTCTCACATAAGATGTTTCAAACAGGTCTGCATAGTGCGGTGACTCACCCGATCATTCTTCTTCAGGCATGTGACATTCCTCATTCTGAAGCATCCTAGTATGATGCCACCACCCCACCTAATCCAATCTGAGAATGCTTTGTATTAATTTAGGGAGTGCAAAGAAATCTCTGAAACACGTCAATGCCAAGTGGCCGACCTCCTGTGTTCAGTAAACAGAAGAGGTACAGACCCAGAAGAAAGTGGAGAGCACTGGAATACTTGTGTCTACTTTAGTGGTTTCCAGCTTATAGAGGGATCGACCAGGTATTGTGTATACATAGTTACATTGGTCCAAACTGGACCGATGTAACTATTTATAAATAAATCAATGCCTGAAATTATTCTTTAACGTGTGTCGTGTTAAGGCAGCGCAGTTAATGCCCCACAATAGATTAAAAAAAAAAAAAGATTCTTCTTTAGCAATGCAGCGCATCACAAAGTGTGGTATGTGCGCTGGGGTGAGCTGCGCGTTGCATTGCCAAGCCTCGTGGCAACGTATGCTAACAAAAGCGTTCTAGCTTTGGGGCCTCAGTTTTGGTGGCCAACACCACTCTTTTGTAGTTTTTTCCTCTCTAAACTAATGACGGGGCAGCTTGAGTCCTGCATGCCTTGGGTTAAGGCTTGACTCCCTTGCTTCCCAAGGCCTTCAATGAATACACATCAGCCAAGAGACATACATTGTAATTCGATTTCTCACACCAGCAATCAATCAGTGCACTGGCTGGGAAAGACCTTAGAAGAAATATAGGTTTACGATATTTAACGCTGTCAGAATAAGGACACCGAACCACCACAGTCATCTGCAAGGTTGCAAACAGCAATACCAAACGGGCTCTAGATGAAAAATCTATCTTATATTTCCTGATAGCTCCATCTACTAACCACATATTACGGGATGTGGCTTTTAGCATACTGTATGTTTGAAGAAAAAACAACACTGCTCTAAACTCAATGATTCTGCCATACTGATAAAGGAATTGTGATCACAGTGAGATCAGGCTGTAAAAAATCCAGAAACTTAGTAAGGTGACAATCCTGGATGGGAAACAATACAACTGCTTATATGATGGCCATACATAGGTACAGCAGTTTGCTGATGTGTACCTGTTAAAACGTTTCAAATCTGATTTGCTCATTTGTGAATGGTTCTCTTTAAAGCTTTCTGCTGACCTTAAGAATGGGATGTTGGTGTAAACTTTATCCTTTCTAGCTTTAAAAGGGGATTTTTTTTTTTACTTTTAAATGACAGGTCCTCTTTAAAATTTAAGTGCCTCCTTTGTTGTGTGTGAAGCTCATCTGTACGCTTGGAAAGATCAATGAGCCCATAAACAAGCCTAGGACAAGAAGATGGCAGTAGGTGGAATAAATTATTGTACTATCTCCTGCTCCATATGGCAGTGGGCAGCGAGGAGGTCACATCACAACAATGTCAATGAAATGTGGGTGTCACAGGGAAATAAAAACAACGCGCAGCATTCTGTACAAGGATACGTTGCTGCCGCAGCATTGTTCTCCCAGCTGTAAAGGTGTGTCAGGACCTTACGCCGAGTACTCACCCGGCTAAATGATGCTATAAGTACATCCAACACAAAATTGATACAATTATTGAAATTAAACGAATCTCCTTTGCATTAAGGAACATATACACCAATTAGCCAAAACATTATGACCACTGACAGGTAAAGTTAAAAATATTGACTATGTCGTCACAACCGCATCTGAAAGTGGGTGTGATATATTAGGCAGCAAGTGAACATGTTTTCCCTGAAGTTGCTGTGTTTAAAGCAGAAAAAAATGGGCAAGTGTAAGGATTTAAAGCAGAGTTCCAAAGTATAATACATTTTTTTTTCTAAATTCCTAAGTTCATGTAATCAAAATGTACCACTCACTTTTTTTGTGAATAATATCCCCTGATGTCCATTTTCGTCTCTAAAAGCAACTTATATACTTTCTTTGTGGAAGTTCTCATCTTGCCTGTGGGCATGTGAAGCCCACAAGCAGACACTTCCGGGATACGGTGATGCTGAGCTACCAGCATGCACCGTCCGTTCCCTGGCACGCGAATTGAGTTCACGTCACAGCGCCGTAAGCTTCCGTCGTTGCCATCACAACGGGCGTCGTCATCGGAAGTGCTTGTGATGGCAACGTCCTGGCGTCATCGCGTCACTTCCGCTTTCGGAAGATCACGATAATTAGCAATGGCTTAGCCACACTGACTCCTGGGAAGATTGATTCATAGCTCCCAGGAGTCAGTGCGCCACCCCGGGAGACATTGCGCCCCCGGATCTGATGCCAATACCCACGGGTGGCTAGGAAGCGCCACTTCAACAATCAATAACAAGGTAACCCTTAGGAAAAAAAAAAATTCTTTCCATTTGTCACTGTCTATAATGCCTGCTTGTGAATCAGCTTGCTTTGTGAACGAGTGTGGAACTCCGCTTTAAGTGACTGACAAGGGCCACATTGTAATGGCTAGACAATTGGGTCAGAGTATCTCCAAATCTACAGCTCTTGTGGGATGTTCCTGGTCTGCAGTAGTCAGGATCTACCAAAAGTGGTCCAAGGAAGGAAAACTGGCAAACCAGTGACAGGGTCAAGGGCGGCCAAGGGTCAATAATGCACCTGGGGAGTGAAGACTGGCTCGTGTAGTCTGATCCAATAGAAAAGCTACTGTAGCTCAATTTTCTGAAAACATGAATGCTGGTTCTGATAGAAAGGTGTCAGAACACACAGTGCATTGCAGTTAGTTGTGTATGGGGCTGCATAGCTGCAGACCGGTTGGAGTGCCCATGCTGACCCGTGTCTACAGCCAAAAGTACCTACAATGGGCACATGAGCATCAGAACTGGACCACGAAGCAATGGAAAAAGATGGACTGGTCTAATGAATCTCGTTTTCTTTAACATCATTTTGATAGCTGGGTGTGTGCTTATCTGGGGCACCAGAATGGCAACAGGATTCAGAGTGGGAAGAAGGCAAGCCGACAGAGGCAGTGTGAATCTTTGTCTAGTGGAGTCCATGTCTCGATAGATTAGGGCTGTTTTGGTGGCAAAATACTCAATATTAGGTGGGTCAGAATGTATGGTAGGTGGTCATAATGTTAGGGTTGATTGGTGCATGTTACAAAGAGGTTGTTTTTCCAATTCCAGGCACACTCATTGCACCACTGCAAGGGTTAAACACTTTTCATGTTTAAGGGTGATTGAATAAAGAATAATTACCTTATTCTGCATTCCAGCAGGATTCTTTCAGCTGTGTGATCGGTCCCTGCAACCTCCTCTCTTAGCCACACACAGAGCAGTCGATCGCTCCATGCCCCAGATTGTACATGATTATGATGAAGGTTCCTTTCACAGACCGAAGCTTCGGGGAGAAGTGGAGAGCGCCGGAGTTGGATTAAGTAATAATACCTGTTCCTCTACCCATAGAAATAAGAACTTGCAGTGCTAGGTGGCACAACTGCAAGGGTAGTTTTTTTCTAATTCCTGGAGTTAGGTTTTTAAACAACAAAGTGTGTCCTCAAAGTGATTCTTTCAAGCTAGATCCAAACCCAATCATTAAAACCTTACAGAACCTTTAACTCACAATTCCAAAAATTGCTTTCAACAGTTTTAAATATGCAGTTTTTATTAAAATAATACCTGGAGATCCTGCCACGAAGGTCCTTTCTGACATATACGCCTGCCATAGATGGTTTGAAGATTTGAACCATCTATAGGCAGGCTGATTGTACCCAAATCACCAGAGGAAGCCAAGCTTCCCATCAACATCTTGGATCTCAAAGCGATCAAAATAGCTTTGCACCACTGGACCCTCCTGCTCCAGGGACACCCAGTCAGGCTGTAATTGAGAAATGCCACAACTGTGGCCTACTTCAATCACCAGTGAGGCACCAGGAGTCTTGCAGCCTTGATCATCTCCCAGATTGAAAACACTGTCCAGCGATCTCTGCTGTTCACGTCCCAGGAGAGAACTGTTTGGAAGACAGATTACCTCCGCCATCACTGCCTGGAACAACGGGAATGAGCCCTTCACCCCAACAATTTCAATATGATCTGTAAGAAATGGGGGATATCGCGATCTCTAGATTTACCCACAAGTTACTTCTGTTTGTGGCCAAGGATCCTCTAGCACAGTGGTTCTCAACCCCTCTAGTGCCATGACCCTTGATAAAATTTCCAAAAGTTGTGGGTACCCCCAACAGTAACATTTTCGTAGCGTGGGTTGTCAGCACCCAAAGCAAGACAAGTAATTTGCGCCCCTAACCCACGGACATTTAGCGCTCCCTGAGTCCCTTCCACTCGTACAGTATTAAAACCCCTTATGGTACATTTTAGGATGTAGCACTCTCTCTTTGTTCTCCTTTATTTCCCTTTTACCTCTCTCTATCCTAATTTCTTGTTTTTTTCCCCCATCCCTCTCTAGCCGTCTTTCTTGTTCTTTCTCTTATTCTTTCTCTCCCTTTTTCTTTGTTCATCCCCCTCTTTTCCTCTCCCTTCCATTTATTCTCTATTTTTTTCCTTCTCTTACGCCTTGGTGGGGGGTGGGGTGGGGGGAATGGGATGAGTGGCGGAGAGTTGGGATGAGTGGCAGTGCTGGTAGGGGGTGAGATCAGTGGCAGCACTGGGGGGAGTTCCCTTCAGTCAACTTAAGCGGGGTTCCACTCAAATTTTTAACTTAATCTTACCCCCTTCAGTTAATTGCATAGATGTTCAAATGCCGCACGAAAAAAAACGCTGTAATTACCTTTATATTGTACTTTATTGTGGCACTTCCTGTCTCTCCTCCCATGGGAGTAGGCGTGTTTATTGCCTTTCCCCGGTGCCGCACTGTCTCCTGGGAGCTTAGTGTCAGGCTTCCCAAGATTCAGTGCGGAAACAATGATCATGCGCGTGAATGAACAGCTGTGAATGAACAGCATTCACCGCATCCAGGAAATCAATGCTTGTGGGCTTCACATGCCCACAAGCAAGATGGAAACAGCCAGCATCACATTTTTTAAGTTATTCTTCAGTACGAAAACAGACAGAGGCGGAAATATTACACCCAAACTGTGAGTATTATTTTGGGGTTAGCAAAGTGTCTCAATGACCTAAAAAAAAAAAAAAAGGTGTTCTTGATCAAGGTCATCTGCTGATCTGAGAACTGTAGAGGGGACTTTTAATGGCAACTCTAATCACAAGTAGTGTTACTCACTGTGACTCCGGCTTCACTGTGTCTCCAGCTCTGTGGTGTTTCACAGCAGTGACAACTATGCCGAAATCAGGAGATAGGGTCTCCTCCAGCCCCTTCCATGTCACATTCCTTACCAGTCAGCTGACCTCCATTCTCTGCCCCCCAGTCATGCCGCTGCCCAAGAGACTAAGTGGGGCGGCCACAGGCTCCAGGGACAGCCCTGCTGGGCGGCTGCAGAAAGGCTGGGAGAGCGGTGAGGGCTTCAGGAACAGCCCAGGATTCGGTGACCCCTGGCAAATCGTCATTCGACCCCCAAGGGGGTCCCGACCCCAGGTTGAGAACCACTGCTAGCACTAGCATCAGATGCTCAAGATCTCAAGTCCATGGCTCCCTACCAGAAGAACACACTAGCTTAGCAGGAGGGTTTCCCCATCAACACTGACAGTGTTGATGGGGGACTCGACTTATTCTCTTTCCTGCAGGAAAGAAAATCACATTATAGACAAGAAGTGACTGAAAAAGGCTGTCGAATCTAGAGGGCTCCTGAACAGCATTGAATGTGATCTATATGCTAGTAATGGTACAAACAGACAACCCATGGAGTTTGCACCAAGGGAATGACTGCCAAGATACCAGATGAAAGCAGCATACAGGTTTTCATGCATTGCTTACCGTAGCTGAGACTCCCTTCTGTATATTTATGTTGCCTCTGCATACTGGTAGGCAGCTCTAGCAGAGCCATGGCTTTTATACTCATTCTCTTGATTAAGCAGCAGGAAACGTTTTTGCAGATAATTTTTTGTCAAAAGTTTTAAAAGCATTTTAATAGTGTAAAAATCACTGATTGCTGCTTTAACTCAAGCTAAAATTAGATTATAAATAGTTCCATACAGGCCAATTTACTTAGAACCCACTGGGATATCAAACAATCAGGTTGTGTATATGGGTAGCTTTAGAATCAATGTGATGTTGCTTGTGAAGGCATCTCAGGGTTGTTTTGCATAGAAAGTCCCACCTATACGTGACCCAGCAGAGGGCACATCGCTGGTCCAGCCCTTGGCTAACTCATATTAGTCTTTTTACAAATAATAACTGCTTTCTGAATAAATAGCCTGCAATGTTTTATGGATCAGACGTTGTCTTTCTGTCTCCCATTATAATGCTGAGCATGAAGGTGACATTTAAAAACAGCATCAGATATGCACGCCATTTACTTCCTGCGGCAAATTTTCAATCAAATATGAGTCAGGCAGGAGAAGAACATTAAAAAAGAACTCCGCCAGCTAATTTAAAAAGACGTGTAAAGAAAAAAACTTGTTCTTGGACAACACTTAGAGGAAAAAAATAATGAACTATAAAATATGGGGCCTTTATCAACCAATGTTCTGCATCTCCAAAAAAATAACCACATAACACAATGGCATCCAGCAGTAAACATCTGCAAGGAACTGATTTATTATTTTTTAAAATTAGATTTTATTTTTAAAAATAGTTTTAACTTACAAAGAGACAACCTATCATGCAGGACAAATGAGCGAAGAGAATACCAAACGGAGTACAGTTTAAACACAGATATTTGCTTTTATAAAAGATTATAAATACATGAGAGAGAACCATAATAGCATTCAGTATTTCGAAGGCCAGATACACTATTTTGTCAAAAGTATTGGGACACCCACCTATACATACACAATAACTTCATTGGCATCCCAATCGTATTTCATATGGTTCAGTATGGAGTTGGCCCACCCTTTGCAGCTATAACAGTTTCAACTCTTCTGGGAAGGCTGTCCACAAGGTTTAGGAGTGTGTCTATTGGGAATGTTTGACCATTCTTCCAGAAGTGCATTTGTAAGGTCAGGCACGGATGTTGGATAAGAAGGCCTGGCTTGCTGTCTCTGCTCTAATTGATCTCAAAGGTGTTCTATCGGGTTGAGGGCAGGACTCTGTGCAGGCCAGTCAAGTTCCTCCACCCCAAACTCGTTCATCCATGTCTTTATGGACCTTGCTTTGTGCACTGGTGCGCAGTCATGTTGGAACAGGAAGGGGCCATCCCTAAACTGTTCCCACAAAGTTGGGAGAATGAAATTGTCCAAAATGTCTTGGTATGCTGATGCCTTAAGAGTTCCCTTCACTGGAACTAAAGGGCCAAGCCCAACCCCTGAAAAACAACCCCACACCATAATCCCCCCTCCACTAAATGATGTGGACCAGTGCACAAAGCAATAGCCATAAAAACATGGATGAACGAGTTTGGGGTGGAAGAATTTTACTGGCCTGCAAAGAGTCCTGACCTCAACCTGATAGAACACCTTTGAGATGAATTAGAGCGGAGACTGTGAACCAGGCCTTCTCGTCCTACATCAGTGCCTGACCTTACAAATGCGCTTCTGAAAGAATGGTCAAACATTCCCATAGACACACTCCTAAACCTTGTGGACAGCCTTCCCAGAAGAGTTGAAGCTGTTATAACTGCAAAGGGTGGGCCAACTCAATATTGATCCCTACGGACTAAGACTGGGATGCCATTAATGTTCACTTTCGTATAAAGGCAAGCATCCCAATACTCTTGACAATGTAGTGTATGTCACCTAATAAAGTGGAACTAAAGGCAAAAATGCTTACCTTAGTTCCAACAAAAGGTCCCTCACTGGCACTGCCATCTCCCCGGTATCTTCCAGTTGCAGGTCTTCAACCTTCTTGATTGAAAGGAGTGGGATGACTTCACTTCCGGGCATGTGTAGGAGTGCAGTCATCCCAGCACAAAGGACCTGTGCCAGATTGTAAACTGAGCTGCACATACATTCTACATGGTATGGTGAGCAGGCAAGTAAGTGCATTTGATTGCAGAAGAGACATTGCATGTGTTTTCTGCAATAAAGAGCCTGCATGTTCTCATTTTTATATCAACTTCAGTTCCACTGAAGTTCTGCAGTTAAGAGCCTGCCTGTTCTCAGTTTGATTTTAAACTTCAGTTCCACTTTGAGCAATAGGAGGTGCATTATCTATCCATTGGACCATATACAGTAGCGTGAAATTTGCGTGATGCATTACACAAGTAATATGTATGTTTCTCAAATGAGGTGCATCTCTTCAACTCAGATCTCCATTTCTCCACAGTGGGTGGGTTAGTAAGGAGCTCATTCCTAAACTGTAGTCTTCAGTATAGAGACTTCACCAAAAATGATCTTGTGGCTGAATAGACAACAATTCTCACCGACACACTCTAAAATCTTGTGGAAAGCCTTCCCAGAAAAATGGAGGCTGTTAACGCAAGAAAGAGGAGGCCAACTTTAAATGAATGACCATGGTTTTGAAATGTCATCAAGATCATTTAGATGTGGTGGTCCACAAATTTTTGGCCACATGGTGGGTGTGATAGTCAGCTGTCCCCAAATTCTGCCCATATAGTTACCTTTGGTCATATAGCTGGATCCAATCCTTTGGTCTTTCATCTGATCCACTGAAAGCTAATATATAATAGACAAAGAACCATACAAAGGATAACTATCTGCAGTAACCCCTGGCAATCAATTAGGCTTTAGCTTACTCGAGACAGCAGGCATCTGATCTGTTGACATTCGTTATGGCACTTAGGAGACAGCCAAGTACGGATGTTCTCTCTAATTGAAAAGGATGTGAATACACTCGTTATAAACAAATGAAAAATTATGGTTTCATTTGGAATAGAATACTGACGTTATAATTCTGGCAATAGAATTCAGCACTACAGTATTATTTTTTACAATGCTTTTGTTTAGAATACTCTATGTTGGTGTGCAAGTATAAATACATACAGTATATGAATATATGAGTAGAGTGTGGAACGGTCTGAAACTCTTTCAAGTTGGGAGATGTAATCTTAAACCTTAATTTTGCGAATTATAAGTAAATTTACCCTTGCAATAGTGTCGTTCCCCCCCCCCCCCCCCGTACTGCAAGAGTTATATAATCGTTATGTCTATGTGTTACAGGAACAATCACTGTAATCTACCCTATCCCATGCTTTGCTGCTGCTCTCTTCTTACTGAAGCTTGGGCCTTTTAAATAATCCCTTGGGAGTGAACATGCAACCTCGTCCGGGAGCGTCTTACAGAGAAGGCTGTGGGGACCATTACATCACTGAAAGGACCCTGCTGGGGTGTGGAATAAGGCACATAATTCATCTTGTGGTAGTGTCCCTTGACATAATGAGCATTTAACCCTTGAAGTGCAGTCCCACTCCATAGGTATATTTTTTTCCAATTCCTTCAATACTTGTTTAGTCTAGGGCGGGGGTCGGCAACATGTAGATCGCGGCTACCTGTCTACCGCTGACAGGTAACAGGTAGACCGCGAAAACATCCCACTGTTGTCAACCCGGTCCACAGCGGCGCCTGCACACAATCACCCAATCCCAGGCTGCAGAGGCAGTCCCCACCCCTTGCATATGTGAGGCTGCGGGGCGGGGTTAGCCACCGTAATAGCTTGGGCGAGTTTGGGCTCTTTTCGAACACGCCAGAGCGATTCGTATGAATATCACACCCTGATCCAAGGATACCATGTGGGAAGGTTAGAGGATTGCCGGCAAGGATCAGTGCCTCTGCACCTTCCCTGTGCCACTCTGCATTAAAAACTTCTGTACACTCCAGCCCTCCTAACACCACAGCCCTCCTGACACCCCAGCCCTCCTGACACTCCAGCCCTCCTGACACCCCAGTACCATTCCCTTCTGACCCCCAATACAATACCCTGCTGACACCCCAGCCCTCCTGATCCCCCCAATACCATACCCTCCTGATCCCCCCAATACCATACCCTTCTGTCCCCCCATTGCCATCAGCCCTCCTGATCTCCTTGTACTGTGCCCTCCATATCCCCCAGTACCGTACTCTCCTGATCCCCCAGTACCATGCTCTCTTAACCACTGCACTGTGCCCGCCTGACCCCCCCCAGTACTGTGCCCCCCTTACACTCCTATACCTTATCCACCTGACCTCTCTGTACCATGCCCTCCCAACCCCTAGCATACATACTACTGACCTCTGTACGCTGGCCTACATACTACTGACCTCTGTACACTGGCCTATTTACTACTGATCTCTGTACACTGGCCTACATACTAATGACCTCTGTACACTGGCCTACCTACTACTGATCTCTGTACACTGCCCTGCTTTCTACTGACCTCTGTACACTGCCCTACCTCCTACTTACTTCTGTAGACTGCCCTACATGCTACTGACCTCTGAACACTGCTCTACCTACTACTGACCTCTGTACATTGGCCTAAATACTACTGACCTCTCTACACTGCCCTACATACTACTGACCATTGTACACTGCCCTACCTACTACTGACCCCTGTACACTGGCCTATTTACTACTGATCTCTGTACACTGGCCTACATGCTACTGACCTCTGTACACTGGCCTACTTATTACCGACCTCTGCACACTGCCCTACATACTACTGACCTCTGTATACTGCCCTACCTCCTATTTACCTCTGTACACTGCCCTACATGCTACTGACCTCTGTACACTGCTCTACCTAGTACTGACCTCTATACATTGGCCTAAATACTACTGACCTCTCTACACTGGCCTACATATTTCTGACCCCTGTACACTGCCCTACCTACTACTGACCAATGTACACTGCCCTACATACTACTGAGCCCTGGACACCACCCTACAAACTACTTGCACTGGCCAGAAATCAGAGCAGACAGCCAGGCCTGAAATTAGTCAAGAAAATCAGCCTGCGGTACCAAATGTTCTGCTTTCATGATGAACTCCGTCATCAGACTTGTGGGTGTAACCAATTGCTCCCTAGACATGAAAAAAATTGTGAATGAAAGTGAATGCCGAGCTTCTCACTGAAGCTAACTTTTAAGGTAGGCTAAGTTTATATTTTTACAGTGACATTAGTTTTAGTACATTTTTCTAGTTTTTTTTTAATGCTATCTTTACTTTTTATTGGGGGCTTGCTAGTTAATTTCTTAAAAAAAAAGGGGGGGGGGGGCGCTTCATCCCGGTGAACTTTGATCTCTTCAATGTTGTCCAGGTAGTTCTCTATCTCTCAAAGGTTGCCTACCCCTGGTCTAGGGGTACAGGGATAAGGCGCAATACTTACCTTATTCCTTAATCCATGTGATTATAGCCCTGCATTGTTGGTGATGATGCCGAGGGACTGCCCCACAGCCTACCCACAGACCAAAATTTTGTGTAGAAGAGAAAAGCATCGGTGGCTAAACTTGTCTGATTTCTACATTTTAGCTTTAATTCCCATCCCAAGGGAGGGGAAATCTACCAAAAGGGAACCCTGTTCTTGTGATAACCATCCAAGGTAGAGTTTCACTTTAAATACAAGGCCCAGTAAAGCACTCTATGAAGTAATCTTCATTACTTCTATATAACTAGTATTAGTCACATTCAACTGGACTTCCCCTGCTCATCCAAGTGGCTTCTTTATTTCAAGAAGAAACATACAACTCGCATTTATATCTACTCGGGTATAAATGAATGGCGTAACATCTTCAGCATTACTAAACAAATGCAGCTGAAGTTGACTACTACTAGATATAATGTGAGCTGGACAAATTAAATCTCTAACAGACACAATCCAATATGTTTACCCAGGACTTCTTTGTGCCAGAACATGCCAATATGCCCCTGAGAGAGGCCAGTGATAGGGTTGTCTATAGGTCAGGAAGTTAAGGAAAACCTTTAAGAAAAAGAAGACAAAAAAGTGATGTGGTTTTATCTGGTCCCCCTTTCCACTGCAATGGTTTACTACCCTGTTTCCCCGAAAATAAGACCTAGCGTGATTGTCGGTGATGGCTGCAATATAAGCCCTACCCCCCAAATAAGCCCTAGTTAAAGTCCTTGTAGGTCTTCTTTTCAGGGTAGGGCTTATTTTCGGGGAAACAGGGTAGGGCTTATTTGGGTGGTAGGGCTTATATTGCAGCCATCACCGACAATCACGCTAGGTCTTATTTTTGGGGAAACAGGGTATTCATTTTGCTTCAGGAATGATGAATGATGTAATATATCTAGATTTCCTGCTCTTCACGCAACTAGTCCACCAAAGTCTCTCTCCTTCCCTGACCAACTGGTCACAGTTCTCTGACATCATCACACACAATAAGGGACCAGCAGTCCTGCATTTTATGGGAGGAAGCTAAGGGTCTGGCCACATTCCATAGTGATGGACTGTGGAGGAGGAGAGATTTAGGTTTTGTATGTTTTAGGCTATAAGTAAAAAAGCTCAGAGCAGCCAAAAAGTTCCTTCTTGATTTCTCTATTCACATAGTTTTCCCTTACCTTAAAATATCAGTAAGGTTTAGAAGAATGAAATGGAAATTCTGACTGGTTGCTATGGGTAATACAATTCACATTTTAGACACATTGATAAATGAGGATCAATACAGCGAGATTTATGACTCTACCGGAAAAGAAAGATTGATAAATAAAAACACTTTATCCAAGCTGTTTTCTTGATCCGAAAACAATTTTGCTCTAACGCCAATAAATCACCTCCTGGAGAAATCGATAGTGTGTCCCTGGGAATGTCGCTTTAACTCCCTTCGCTTTTTATTGGCATATTTCCAGCACATTTCCTCTCCGGTGATTCCATGTTAAAACGTTTTGAAAATGACTAAATCCTCAAATTGGTTCGTGCATGAAAGCATGAAATTATTCATGAAGAAAACCACGTTTTAATTGTGTATTAATTGTGCTGCCACTTAGCAGATAAACTGTAAAAATTCCAATATACAAATAATTATGTTACAGCAGCCATGACATGACACAGGTCCAGCCCAGGAGAAAGATCGCTCCACAGCTCCAATGCACCCTGCAATGTAGTAGCCTACACATTTTTGAATGGAGATTGGAAGTGTTAAAACACCTGACAGGTTTTTATTGCTAAAGTAGAAGAAATTGCCAGCACTCCAGAGATGACAGATCTCAAATCTTTACTGAGATCAAAGCTAAAATAACAACAAAGCTTATGCAGCAATCAATCACCTCTTCATAAGCTAGAATGATGTCATCTCAACTGAGATCTCAGAACAGATTTAAGATCTGTCATCTCTGGAATACTGTCCGCTTTTTCCTTTGAATTGACATGGTGTCTCCGTTGGCCGTGCACCCTCCTCAAGGAGTAAATAGTGAAGGAGCAGGATGGATTTTATTTCAAGTTTTTAGTGCTTTCTATGTCCCTGATGGGGAAATTCAGCCTCCATATTTGTCCTGGTAAAGGAAATTCTATCAATGGTAAAGGTAGATCTTCTCCTGGGGACACCTGCTGACAACTGTCTAAGAAGAGAGTTTCCCTCACTTTGCAGAGATTTCCTCTCACTTCCTGTGATGTATCCAAGTAAACAGAAATGTTCTCAACATAGCACCGATCGAAAAAAAAAAGTCAGGCGTTTTAAGCTATTATAACATAAAAAAACACATTTTTGCTTTCTGTTGGGGTACAGAGGGTACAGGAATGGACATTGCCCAAGTTATTGCCACCTATGACTTGTCCTCAAAAATTGACTAGCACTCCCATGAGAACCCCAAATTCCCCAGTCCGGGCACAGGAAACAACCAAAAACAGCATGCACAGACTAAGGCCTCATGCATACTGGACGTTCAGGCTTGGTGCATGAGACTCCAGAGTTTAGGTGCACAGGCCAGTCTAGCCATTCTGCCAGCAGCCCGTAGAACTCTATGAGAGGATATAAGCTGCTGCGGCTTGATGGTGCTGCACAGTGCAAGGAGTAATACAAATTTTTAGGGCAGTATGCACCAAGGAACAAATCCCTGAAATGCAAGCAGCCTGCGTTCTGAGCATTCCTCCTTGGGTGCATACTGCCGTAAATATTCGTATCACTCAATGCACAGTCCAGCTGCAGAAGGTTTCATTTTCTCTCAGAGCTGTAAAGGCAACAGTGGTGGGCAATGCATCTGTGCCTTTCGCACACACACACCCAAACATCGGAGTTTCATGCACAAACTCCCAGTGTGCATGAGGCCTAATATCCAAGATGCCATCACCCACTAAGTATAAGCATGTATAGGCGTCACTCCTCATACCTCCAGTCAGTACACTCTGTTCTCAAGCAGACTGGTACATGGACTTTCACTTACCCCACATACTGCTCTTTCCAGCAGTTACAGTTTACCTAAACTAGGCTATAGTTATTGCAAATACTCACAATCTTTAGAGCAGCCTTTTTTAACCAGGGTGCCCAGCAGTGGCGGTGTGTCCATAAGGGCACACGGGCGCTGCCCCCTCTCTCCAGCCACCCCCTCCATCACCAATAGATAGATTCAAGGGCGTCTGAATTACAGCGGTGGGCTCTAACCATAGGCTCTAATACGTCAAAAAATGTAAACAGCGAGCGCCATTCTTGGCGCCCGCAGTTCACCCAGCTGTGTTAGAAAAGCGAATGAATATTCGATTTCCTAACACTGATCCGCCTCTCCGCCAATCAGGTGCTCGGGTCTGTTACCCGTCACCTGATTGGCTGAAACGACAGGCGCTGTGATTGAACGTATATCAGGCATCCAATCATAGGAGGTGACGGGAGAAGACATCAAGGACATAGAGGCGCATGGAGGACACCGCTCGCCACCATCACCCGCTGCCCAACCGAGACAATCATAGGAGATGACAGGAGAAGACATCAAGGACATAGAGGAGCATAGAAGACACTGCTCGCCACCAGCCGCCGTCACCCGCTGCCCAACTGAGACAGGGTAAGTGCCAAACAGACGGCAGGTGGGCGGGCACAGTGGCAGCATTCAATGGGCACAGTGGCTGCATTCGATGGGCACAGTGGCTGCATTCGATGGGCACAGTGGGAGCATTTAATGACACAGTGGCTGCATACAATGGGCACAGTGGCAGCATTTGATGGCACAGTGGAGCATTCGATAGGCACAGTGGCAGCATTTTATGGCACAGTGGGAGCATTTGATGGGCACAGTGGTTGCATTCAATGGGGATAGTGGCAGCATTTGATGGCACAGTGGGAGCATTTGATGGGCACAGTGAGAGCATTTGATGGCACAGTGGGAGCAATTGATGGCACAGTGGCAGTGTTTGATGGGCACAGTGGCTGCATTTGATGGGCATGGTGGCTGCGTTTGATGGGCACAGTGGCTGCGTTTGATGGGCACAGTGAGGCTGCAATTGATGGGGTTTTTTTCAGGATTTTCCAGTTTGTTTGCTCCCCCCCAAAAATGTTAAACATCAGCCGCCACTGGTGCCTGGGTACCCTGGGGTGCCTTGGCAAAATGCCTACATTTTTTTTTAAGTACTGTATACAAGCCATCAGGTGGATTAAGCCTGCCTTTTAGTTACAGAAAGCCATGGGTTTTCATTATGCATCATTACGACTTTCTAGACACCTAACAACCAAGGACATCATTAGTTAATGAGGATGTCTGTTGCATCCATGGCATTCTTGTTTGACCCTCCTGTGCCCCTCTCCCTCAGCACTGGGGTCACATTAGCTGACTGATGGAGAGAAATTGAGAGAGAAGAGAAACATTGGAATACTAGTCAGTACCAGTGTGCAAAAGTGTATTTGCTTTGGAAGAATAAATCACCACTAATGTTGGGTGTCCTACATGTGGATGTTGCTGCATTAAGGAAAGCTATTAGAATAGTTTTTTACATTTGTGAATGGGGTGCCTCGAGACCATAATTTTAAAGGGTGCCTTGAAATTGTCTATAATTTTAAAGGGTGCCTTGACTGAAAAAAGGTTGAGAAACACCGCTTTAGAGCAATCAAACACAACGTATTAGTTTTATATTTAGTATTCCTAAGTGAATCGTGCACAGAACGTTACAAAAGACAGAAGATACAAAGTAACACACACACATAAGCAAACAGTATTAAAAATAAAAGGGATCAACAAGCTTACAAAAAAAGTGTTTCTTCTGTTCCTGGGGTTTGATGGAATACAAAGACCATACCCCATCTAGATGAGACCCATCAGATATGACCCAGATTTGACTGCAGATCTCAAATTAATACAAATTAATACAAAACGTGTTGCCATCCTCCTAGCCTATCCGATTGGAAGAAAGGGGTTGGCTGCTGGATCCTACCAAATTAGCACAGGTAGGATTTTGGTAATCAATATCTTCCAACACTCATAACTGTGTTGAGTTATGAATTATGGATCCAAAAGTAAGAGTCATGGTTTCATGTGTTGTTTGCCTATGGGTAGAGACCAAACTTGGATGCTTTACATCTAACAGAACCAATACCTACACAAAAAGCCCCAATTTATTAATAACTCTCTTATATTATACAGTAAAACTGACACGTTTCGAGTTTAACACCTCATCTCTGTGCAACCAGGCTCTTGCAGAAAGTTTTATATATGGGCACTGCACAGTATGGGAGTTATGGATTATTAAACTTTGAAGAACTGGAACAGACACAACTGTGTCAGAGACTAGGTGGAAACGTTACACCTAGACTGTGCAATTTGGGATGTAGACGCGGGTCTGGAGTTTTATGAGAAAACACAGAGTCTACACGACCCCTGCTGTGATGGCATACAAAATAAACATTTGGCCTACCTTCGGCACTGTACTGTTGAAATGCTGTGTCTATTAACTCTGTCCTGACTGGACCATGACAGACGTGTACTTTGATTTTCAGAATGCTTATGAAAATATGTTTCAAATCTATTCACTCGTGGCTAGATCATGACACTTTAGATATATTTTACTCACCTCAGCTTTCTTCGGGGTCCAGATCTCCTATGGAAGTGCCAAGACAGAAAAGAGCCACATACAGGTCCTAGAGTTATTAACTCTTCCACATGTGCCTGACTGCTAAAGTCCCGCTCCAATCAACCCCATTATTTGTTTTAAATACAGTGGGGAACAGCTAGAACCCATGTCAGGTTTTATCTTTGACTCCAGTGGTTAGATTTCCATTTACTTTTTATCCCTGTGACAATGGAACAAGAAATAAAGATAATCAAACTCACCAAGAAGGTCCAGACAGCAATAATTTATATATATATATATATATATATATATATATATATATATATATATATATATATATATATATATATATATATTTTATGGAACCACATGCCCCAGCATGAGACCTGTAGTAAAGGATAAATATTATGTATATATGCAGTATATATCCATTGCTGCTGTCCTAAAATCAAATGAAATCTTAAACAACTTTAGAATGATATTCGAATGTACTGAAAATTTTCATACAAATTTTCCTAAGAATTTTTGTATGAATTTTCATTCAAAATTCCACTACTGTATACCCAGCTTTACTTTATATGAGATTTTAGTGATTGGGTTCACATAGTTTAATATCCATTATAGTGGAACCCTGATAAAGCATTTCAGGTATGATAACTACCCTGCACTAACCCCACCTCTGAAATCCCAGTTTAACTCCTGATAAAGTGCACCCAATTATTGTCTGTAAACCTATCGCTGTGAATCTTTCATACTGTAATAATATTTTATCCCTTTCCTTTCTCTCAATCCCCTTCCCTAAAGTCTGCCTTTTCATCGAAAATATAATCAGCAGAGGATGTATTTATCTGTTGCAGCTGATAACAAGAGAACCATCACTAGTAGGGTAATAATAGAAAAAGAGGAGCATATTGTACAGTGCCCAGAATGTAAATGGATAATGAATGCTGCACTTATCATTGGGCACAGCTGCAGGCCTGTCTGACAGATAAAGGTGCAGAGCTGGCTCATTATTCCTTTTTCTTTAGGAAGCATATGGCAGAAGAGAAAATTCAAGTAAAAGGGATACTCCAGGTTGTCTTCAAACAATACACAATTGTCACTGTCAATTGTTTCTATAAACAGAAATCTGGTGCAGCTATGAATGGCAGCCAATCATCTTCTAACTTCAGCTTGTTCAATTAAGCTTTGGCAATAAAACCTGGAAGCTGATTGGTTTCTATGCAGGGTTGCAACAGATTTTGCACTCTCCAGTGTTTAGGAAAAAAAAAACCCACTGACCACTGCTGGCCACTGTGGTTCCTCCTGTTGACTTCAAAGTCACTACTGCCTCATGCATTGACAAGGGGTAAGCAGGAGGAACTACAATGGCCAATGGGGTGACTCAATATTCAACCAGCCAGAGTGTCAAAATGAATCAATGCTGGGAGCTCTATTACAGAGTGAGTCTTCAGCAACAAATGGACCACCAGACAGGTATGTATAAAGTTGCTTTCTTTTTAGGGTAGTGCTATGTAAATCTGTTGATTCCCTGACACTTTGGTCACTTTGAGGGCACCATCCTATAACGGTCACTAACTGCATTGAGAAGCAAATGTGTAGTGAGATACACGATGTAAGTCAGTAGAGAATGCCAGTGGGCAGCAGTACCTAGGGCCCATGGGAAGACCTGGTAGTGACACAATGAAAATGACCACCCTGGAGTTAACAGATTCCCGTTAAGCTACCTGCTCACCAAATGCAGTGAAAAAATGCACATACAGTGAGTGGCTGATCATTTTCAACATTATACTATATATACAGTACCTCTCTTGCTGTTCAAGGGTTTAATATGGCTATAACAGGTAAAAGATTCACATATTTATTGTGTGGCCATTCCCTCTACTGAAGAAGTCATAGCTCCACCAGTCTCAACCAAGAGTTAAGAAAAAGCTCTTCTCCCATGAATGATCCAACTGTAGTCTTCCACAAGCTGTGTTGTCATTCAGTATAATATGTTTCAGGGGCCGGGCACTGATATAACCTCCTTTAGGTTTTCATTGTTGTCTACATTGACATACATTCTAACTATTCTTCATTCAAAAGAAAAAAAAAAAACCTTTAGATAAAGTTACATTTTAATCAACGTCTGGCTGCTGATATGTTTAGAAGGCTTAGTTGGCTAGATTGTCATGCAATAATACCTCTTATGACTTCCATCTCTCACAGTTCGATTTTGCAATGATATGCTTAATTTATATAATACAAGAAACTATTGGTCAAAGTGACACAATGAGTTATGAAGGGTCACTTACAAATGCCCATCTCAAACAGAAATATCAGTTTGGATGGAGTTAGCCTTTCTTACCCCCAAGCAATTTCAGCAGCTTGTGCATTGCTTTGATTTGCATGCTAACATATTTCACGCTCATCATCACCATATCTATTTGAAGTTTATTAATTTATTTATTTTCAAATATTGGCTGTCGTCTGTTATTACATTTTAATGAATATCTTTATGACTTAATGTATTATTAACAAAAAAAATAAATGTAGTTTCAAAAAGTGAAATTTTCTTTTGCTTTTTTTGCCCTGAAATCAAACTACAGCCTGGTCTCCAGGATAACAAGAGGCACGGGCCCTAGCAAGGTTTAAAAATGGGAGCCAAGTAGAAACTGAACCTTTGTATAAGGTGTTACACTATTAGTGTAGTGCAATGCATTGAGAGAGCACTTCCAACCTACCTATTGATCATCCAGGCATTGCTGTCGTACACCAGTACACCCCATGCCATTTTTTATAAAACCTTGTGCTTTGGAGGGCAGCAGAGCTATTTTCAAACACACCAACTGCAGGCTCCTCACTGTTTCTCCATCACAGGAAACCTGTACTAAAGAGTTTCTTACTCCCACTAACCAGATTCAAACCTGTTTTAGAAGTCTGAGGAGAATGTTGCTCAACAAATTTAGCTTATAGGACTAATGCAAGACACTATATTGTCAAAAGTATTATGACTCCTGCCTTTACACACACATGAACTTTAATGAGATCCCAGTCTCATTCCGTAGGGTTCAATATTGAGTTGGCCCACCCTTTGCAGCTATAACAGCTTAAACTCTTCTGGGAAGGCTGTCCACAAGGTTTAGAAGTGTGTCTATGGGAATGTTTGACCATTCTTGCAGAAGCGCATTTGTAAGGTTAGACACTGACCTTACATCCCAAAGGTTGAGGTCAGGTGCAGGCCAGTCAAGTTCCTCTACCCCATGTTCATGTGTGTGTAAAGGCAGGCATCCCAATGCTTTTGACAATATAGTGTAGTTCCCTATGCCCATTTAAATTCCCACTGTAATAACATACATTTTATTTTTATTTTTCAAATAGTATGATTGTATTGTTTTTACATTATTTTTATTACATTGATTACATTTTAATTCAAACAATTCCAATTTTTGTAAGGTGGATCACAAGTCTCAAAAATTGGCCATTGCATCTTACTTTCTCTTCTTCAATATTATCTTTTTCACCTGTATAAAAATAGAAATTTTCTTTTACAAAGTTGTTACTATGTTCCTATAAATAGCTCTATGTAGGGTTCACTAATTCTCTAGTTTAAATTCCTTGATCTAAACTTCCCCTAAATTCTCCAGAGGGAGCTAACAGAAGAGACAGTAAACCACTTTCCAAAAATAAAGGATTGAGAATGTAAAGAAATAGTGCTCAAAATTGCAAAGTGCCCTATAATATAAATTAAATAACCCCCCTGCAAAACAGCATCATAATTGTGGACCAAGATTTTTTTGAGTAGAATGTTGGAAGGGTGAGAGCACCACAAAGAAGTGATAAGTCCAATAGGTATTTTATTTATCAAGACATGTAATATAGTAAACCAACGCATTTCAGGGGGCTTTCATCAGTGCTTGTATGTTGGTAGTGAGTTTTAATTAGGACTGGACAGCTGCTGTAGAATAAATCCCTGCTGCATCCCTCCTGTGGCTCACTGATATCTCCATGTGTGATCATTTTGGCGTGTGTTTATTTATTAACTGATTCATCATATGCTTCTGAGCACCCTGGGTAAGATGGCCTCTTAGACTATCCATTTTTGACTGTTATACCTTGTTATTGTATCATTAAATGTGCAAGCAGTGTCACATTAATAATTTTTGTATAATTTACCAATATATCTATTGTGTTTAATTATATGTTGTTTCTATTATCTGTAGTGATATTCTATAGAGTACTTCACATGTCTCCTGAAGAAGCCATTGTTTGGTGAAACATGTTGAGCTGAAGTCGCTGCACATACGTGTTATGGCCGCGTGGATGTTCTGTGATGGTTTTATGGAATTATGTTCTTATTATTTGTATACTACAATAAAATTTGATATTCTATGAATATTTCATTATGTTAATTATGGCACCTTAAAAATCCAGTTCTTGTACATACATTTTCTGCTGTAGAATAAAGTGAATCATATCAAGATTTATGTCACCAAGCTCACAGCCTGGATGTCTGAGTGTGACTGGTGATACAGAGAAGAGAAGAGGAGAAAGAGGAAGCAACATAGTATGTGCTGCAACCCACAGACTCACACACAACACAAATGTGAAGTGTTCTGTGTAATCCATGCGTATGCCCCTATGGGGCTGCTGCCACTGGACAGAAAGTGATAGAAAATACAAAATGTTATAGTTGTCACCATAACAGTAATAGAGAATACATTTCCCAATGGGGAAACCTGTTCTGGTGACAGCTGCCTCCTTGGGAATTTAGGGAGATTTCCTTGTAATTCATGTTGTGTCTCGAAGATAGGAAGCAAAAAAAGGTGGATGCTATCCCTTCTATTCTCTATTCAAAACAAAAAAAAATAACAAAAAAAAGTTCTGGCATTATATGTTTATTACTGCTCTGACTTTAGAATGCTTGCTGTGTTGGCTTGACAAACATTAGCGGCTCAATGGCTGCTTCCACCAGTTGCCAGGAATTGCTCTTTAATTCTTTACATATCCCAAATGACTGTCAGTCAATTTTTAATTTAGCTCCAATTAAAAGGAAAAAAGCTTATGAAGAACTGGTATTCTACCCTTCTCTGCCTTTGCACTTTTTTCTCTCTTTAAATGCCATCTGCTGCTGAAGCGACTAGTAATTTGTGAGACGGTATGTATGTTTTCATGTACTGGATACTAAGGGATACCGGGCTCTTCAGTGCTAGGAAAACACCTGTTATATATAGAACTCCAGGGAACTCTGCAACAGTCTGATCTTCCTCCAAGTGTCCTTCCTGGATGAGAAGAAGGAACAACTGCTTTGTGCTTATTAATGCCTTTGTAACGGCAGCATTGAAGGAACATAATGGCAAACCTGTACTCTCTCATCAACTCATATTCATATCAAAATAAATATTTGTCCTGTAAGTGAAACAAAACAGGTAATAACCAAAGCCGGCGCCACTTTGTACTCCTAGGAGTGCACGTTTAAAGCTGATTTCCAGAAATTAAAAATCTTTACCCCTGCAGTGAGGTCCTCCTCTCCACTGCAATGGTTATCTGCTTGTTTTGCCCAGAGAAGGAGGAATAGGATGACTTATCTCCCTTATTTCTTGCAACCCCAGCAGCCCATGCTCTCCTTCATTACCGATGCTCTGGAATGTGGACAGGCCATCTGTGCCCTCTCATACAATGCGGGTCTGCGACTAGCCGGGCAGTGAAAGGAAGAGGCTTCGGGGGACCAATTGCAGAAAGAGGAGGAAGAATTCTGGAGCAAGGAAAAAGGTAGGTAGCTTATTCATCCTCCCCCAAGGCCAGGGTTTCTCAACCAAGGTTCCTCCAGTGGTTGTTAGGGGTTCCTTGAGCAATGAGAAAATTCTGCCTCTCAGATAAGTTCCAGGTGACACTATTGATCTTTTTAGCAATCTGTAAGGGGAAAATTCTTCCCAATAACCACAAGTGTAAGTAGGATTCTTCACAATGACCCTCATACTAATGTATCATTCATTTTTGGCAGGGGTTCCCTAAGACCAGAAAGTTATCCGTGGTGAAAGGGTTGAGAAAGGCTGCCCTGGACAAAATGATAATTTAACCCTTGCAATGGGGAGGGAACTGTAAGAGTAACGCCGGCCATAGACGGTTCAAATTTCAGCTGATTCAGCAGGAACCAGCCGAGATTCTTGCCATGTGTAGGCAGGCTGAATGTACCAAGTTGATCGATCAACTTAGGTACAACCAGCATGCCAGATTCACTTGTGATTATCGCTAGGGGCTGCTATAGCCGCTAGCAATAATCACTGTCTTCTCCCGACTGGGATCAACCCGTGCTTCTAGGAAAAATATTCACGCCGTCTATTGGCTGCCTAAGGGCACTTTCACACTGGCAGCGCCCAAACGTCAGCGGTAAAGAGCCGCTATTTTTAGCGGCGCTTTATCATAGTTTTTGCGCCGCTTTTCGGCCGCTAGCAGGGCGCTTTTAACCCCCGCTGACAGCCGAAAAAGGATTAAAAGTGCCCGCAAAGCACCGCTACAGTGGCGCATTGCCGGCGCTTTGGTGGCGCTGCCCATTGATTTCAATAGGCAGGGGCGCTTTAGGAGCGGTGTATACACCGTTCCTACAGAGCCTCAAAGATGCTGCTTGCATGGCTTTTTTTAGTGTCCTGCCAGCGCACTCAGGCTTTCACACTGGAGTGAGAGGAGAGGCGCTTTACAGGCGCTATTTTTAGCGCTATAGCGCCTGTAAAGCACCTCAATGTGAAAGGGGTCTAAAAGTTTGGCTTCCAAGGAGTTCAGCTTTAATTAGGTAATCCTTTCAGAGACCATCATCGGTAAGCAGTGTAAAGCCTCATACACATGAAAAGAATATCAAACGATTGATCGTCCGTTTTGTTTTAAACGCTAGCCTTATATTGCAAAATTAAGAGGATACTAAACTTACGAAAATTCTTGTATGACAGAATACAACTTTGGAAGTGATGATATGTTATATTGTATTGTAATGTATATTTTTCCATTTATGAGAATGTGCGGTCTTGCTTTTCCAATCTCGGACAAATACTGTACTGATTTAATGAAAAATCACATGATCTGGTATCGTACAACAAAGATTTTCGAGTAATTCAGATAATTTCAGATGAACTGTCGTGATCCGCTCTCGAAAGCTGTGCACTATTGATCAGATTATCGTACGTTCGATTTGAAAGTCTGATTTTCTGATCATGAGAAAGTTTAGATACCCCCAATTGGGACTATAAATTGGCAACAACACTAATGGAATAAGTAAAAATTGTTTTATTAATACAAATGGAAACTAAAAAATCATCACACGATGATCGCTAAAACAAACATGAACATCAGGCACAAACACACATAATACAATATCTTGCAATAGAATACAAAAGTACGTATATAGAGTAGTCTCTCTCCAGTAACCGAAAACAGTTCCCGGTAGCCAACATCCAGGAAAAGCTTTCCAGTACCCAACGCGTTTCAGGTTCAAAGTCTTTTTATCAGGGGTATTTATATAGGAGAATTTAAATTCGACATATGGTGAAGGGCACCGCAATCAAACAGTGGCGTCTCCAGCTTTCATATTTAGGGGGGGCACATGGGGGGACAGGGACAAAAATAGGGGGGCAATATAAAATGCAAAATATATATATATATATATATATATATATATATATATAGATAAAATATATATAGATAGATATATCTATCTATCCTGGGGCCCTTTACCCCTACGATCCCACAACGGCCCTTTCACATGTTCTGCAGTGAGCTCCCTTCCTACTGTATTGGGGCCCCCCAGGGTGACAGAGAACAAGAGATATATGTCACCAGCATACCAAGAAAATAGAAGGGTCCAAAGCAGTGGGAAAACTATCAGGGTTGTAAAGGTTGTCTTGCCACCGGGCCCTGGTGTTCTGTCACTGTTGGATTCCCCAGCCTCCTCTTGCTGTCCTGCCCCTGCTATTGACTGCTCTGGTCTGGCATCTCTTGGAATTTACAGGCTGGTTCTCCTGTTCTAAGGACGGGAAAAATCAGTCTGTTTTTTCAGTAACTGAGAGTCCTGGTGGAGTCCTTCCTGCAACTCGCTCTTCTCCCTGCCAATGAGGATGCAGGGGAAGGAGCAGATCGGGCGGCCGTGGTTGTGTGAGCGCTCGCATTATGCAGTGTCAGCGAGCAGAGGGAGGGGGGAGGAATCACCCGCAGGAGCTGACTGGGGACGTTCTCCCTCTCAATAGAGACTGTGTTACCCCAGCGGTGGCCCGAGTAAGATGCGGCACATCCGATATGAATACAAACAAAAAGAAATTGCCTTTTTGTAAAAAAAAAAAAAAAAATTAAAAAAAAAAAATTTTTTTTTGGGGGGGGCACATGGTGGGGCCCAGCATAATTTTGGGGGGGGGGGGGGGGGGGGGTCAGGGCCCCCTCTGGCCCCCCCCTAGGGTCGCCATTGCAATCAAACACACAGAGTATTCAAGCAAGACTAAAATTAACGTTGTCAGTGGATGGCGTATGTGGAGGTCTAGTTCAACCTATAGATTTGAAGTATCACGGCCCACAGGAAAGGAAACATGTCATTGGTCCCTCAGGCAAGGGGATGTGCAGCTGGGAACAAAAACTTTAAAGCTCATTTAGAGATCACACAGTAGGGGGTCAAGTAGGACTTTGGTCAAAGTCCTGCATCAATGATGACACTGTGTTGAAATGATGTATACCGCTCCTTAGGCTGTGATTAGGGGTCCATGGAGCACGCCATCCAATCTGGCAAGGTCTGATCATGTGTACTAGGCTTTAGTGTAGTAAAGTACTGCCAGCAATGAGACAACTGCCTTCTAATGCAGGTGATGATTCAGTGTCTATGGGTAGTAAACTCCACAGACACCCGGGGGACACATTAACAAGCCATGTTGGCAATTTCCATTGATCAGTATTTTTGGTTTTGTGACCTCTCCCTGTTCATCCTCCTCCATTATCCACAGTTACAAATATGCACATCTAGACTATAGGACTACACATGTTCTTGGAAATCTCTTTCACACAAAGCCCACAAATCTGACAGCTTTCTGATGTATGCAACTAACGTTAAGCATATCTAAATCCAAAACTACTCTTTTTAGTTTTAGGTGGAGTAGGGCATAGTTAGACATTGCTTAAAGATGGGGTGTGAGGTATTTTTTACATTTTGTTTATATATATATATATATATATATATATATATATATATATATATATATATATATATATATATTTATTTATTTTTTTTAGAGAGAGAGAGAAGGGGGTTAATATGCAAAATACTTACATATTCAGCTTAAAGCCTATTTCTGTAAACAAAAATTTAAAAAAAATCCTCCCTTGCAGTGGGGCTGCCCCTGAACTGCAAGCATTAAATGCATGTTTATGTGCACGGGTCCAGAAAAATGGTTTTACGTACCTTATCCCTCACCCCCCCTCCCCCCCCCCGAGCCCCAATCCCCAATCCCCCAAGACAGCAGGTGCTCCCTTCTCTCCTGCCTTCCAGCTTGTGGACAGTCCCTTGGAAACCTCAAGTCCAATGCCTGGCTGATGACATCAGAGGGCATGCAACCTATGAACATAGGAGAGAAGAAGCTGTGGGGAGCAGGATACGAACAAGCAATTAGGCCTTGCAGTGTGGGATGCATCCCCTTTATAAAGGAAGATTTTTGTTTTCCCCAGAGTTCAGCTTTAATGCTTCGTACTTCTACACTGACTGTGCTTCAATGTGTATGCCATCATGGCACAGCAATTTGTGTACAGTACTAGTGATACTCCCCATTGCTGATCGGTTCAGACTTCCAAATGCTGTTATGATTGGATCGGGTATAAGCAGCGCTCTCCATGGTTGCAGATGCCACAGCAAATTGTATGCTGATGACATTTTAGGTCATGGATATATGCATAACTCAATCATCTGAAGTTTCCATATGTTGCAATTATAGATGTAAAATTATGCTCTAATTTGTTACAAACGTATTAGTGACATCCAGTGACTCCATAATCACAGGTGCTGCATCTGTGCAATCACAGCAGAAATGGACGCAATGTGGATCACATGCACAGTATTACTTTTTCCCCCGGGGGCCTATAGTAGCTGATAGGTCTGCTATAGCAGTAAACTAGCTATTGAGACAGATTGTGGTCAATACCAGATTAAAAAAAAAAAAACACAAAGCAGCCAATATACTTTTGCATAACATCCTCTGAGCCAATAAGCCATGCCAGGCTGTAATAATCCACACAGATAGCAATGTACACAGAATCTTATGGAGCACAATAATAGAGGAGCCACTGTCTTGCTGTGACAGCACTGTAGGATCCCCCAGGCGTTCGGATTACACAAGGTCAGAGCTAGCTAAGTGACAGCCGCTGAAATGTAACCTATTTCTCTCCCTCAATAAACAATGCCAGCACTCCAATACTTCCTTATACAAACACACCACACTTCAGCCAGTTCAAAGCATGATAAAGAGAAGCTGGCTAGAACCTAGGTAACACTACTACAAACACGGTGTTGTTTCCCGTGCCCAAATAATGAGATGCAGCGTAGAATAAATTAATCTTATTTGCATAGTAACAAAACGGCTAAAATGTATTAATAGACCTGGCGCAAACGCTCAGCTCTACTTGTCTCCACAGATTGGGCTGCTTCTGACAACTTTGGTTAAAGCAAAGACACTAAAGAACACCTGCCATATTGGCAAAAAGTTTAGTAATCCCTAGATGCTAGTGATAAGCAGACCAAGCAAGTTCGGTTCACTGGACCTTCCAGGAACACACAAAAAAACTGGCACACCGAAGTCTACGGTAGCAGAATCTTATCATTTTTTCCTGGCCTTTGTCTGTTTAAAAAAGGATTTTGCAAACACAGCTGGATAGGAACCCTCAGAGCCTTACGACCAGGACATTATTACGGCGGAGCCTGTTCTCAGTGTCCTCTGTTCTACCCATCAGGGTCTTGACCATGCTCTACAATTCCATCAGGGATTAAGACGTGACAAACGTGAAGATCCTTGACTCCACTGTAGACAAGCGGCCCCAGATTTTATCCAGATCTTGGATTAATTCGCACTCTATTGCCAGGGTGTATATCCGGCCCCTGAGCGCGGTGCTGCTGGTCTCAAAGGCGGCCAGGATGGCCACTGTGGATTCAGTGGCCAACGGAGGAGCCGAAGCCTCTGGCTTCTGGTCTGTCTCCAGTGCCTGATCCATGGATTGAAGCTGGTAGAGATCAGTCTGCAGAGCAATGGATGCTGCAAGCCGCAGGAAAGGTGGCCACCACACTTGTGCCATGTGGGCAACATCGGGGAGCTTGTTTCCACTGGGGGGGGACTTCCTGATCTGGTAGGAGTAATTTGCTCAGCAGGATAGCTTAGATGTCTGCAGGATTCGGCAGGATTAAGCAATCAGGGAGCCAGAGCTCTCAGCAGAGCTGGGTAATTTTTGTATATTATAGGGATTTTAACAAACTTTGCTACAGATTCCTACCTTCTGTTATTCTGAATAAACAGCTGTTTGTCTGTGCCCACATGCAAAGTGAATGTGAATGGGAGCGATTTTATAATTATCAATCAGCTAATGCACTTGCAGGGTTCTAATGAAGAAAGTGGCAGTGTCTGCGTCCTTTTAGATGAGATTTCACTTTGGGAGTATCTCACCAAAAATGTGATTTTTGTTGCAGGGGATGCCCAAAATTTGACCTGTATCTTAGTGCAGACTTCTGGGAAAAAATCAGTAAGCCAATCACATAAGTAGGAAATTACATTTTTTGGGGGGCGTTCTGTACACCATCTGTGTACAGAATGCCTTCAGATAGCTATACTGTATTGCATTTTACAGAAAATGACAGCGCTGCAGGTGAAAAGGAAAGGTCATTTTTAATAACAGTCAATTACAAGTCAATTACAATTACAAGAATTGTGTAGTAGTTGTATATGCTAGTTTCCTTTTTTATTTGCTTTTGTTTTTATTCCCACAAAAGTTGAGTTACCCTTTAAACCTGCATGTGAAGTGGCACACCTGTAGGATATATTCTAGGAAAAGTGTGCCCTCCCCCCCCCCCGCCTGAACCAGGCCACATGCCACCTGAAGCTTAGTTTTGTAGCAGTAGTATTACTGCCACTAAATGAATATGACATCTGGTAACAGCAGCTGGAGGTCCGGGCAGGCAGGTGGGTGAACAGCTTGGGTTTGGATTGAACTAATGTCAGGGGAGAGAATTTATTGGAATCTGGAAGCCCCAATTTTTTAACCCTGCAAAGATTAAATGATAGTTTTGTCTAGAGTGGTGACCCTCCAGCTGTTGGGGAACTACAATTCCCATGATGTACTGCAAGGCTGACAGTTACAAGCATGACTCCCACAGTCAGAGACATGATGGGACTTGTAGTTCTGCAACAGCTGGAGGGCCACCAGTTTGACACCCCTGGTGTAGAGTATAATGAATAAGGTAAACTACTTTACTTCTCACTTCCCTGGCAACTAGCGATCTTCTCTTCTCTCCCATGCTCCCAGGATGTTGTGCTGCACTGTCTGTTATGATGTAGGAGAGCAGGGACTGGTCAGACAGAGAAGTAGGAAGGTTTTAGGGGACTGACCTCAGGAGAAAAGGGAGTTTGCACAAGTGAGCAAAAAATTAATTACTTATTTTGCCATAGACAAAATGAGCATTTAACCCTTCCAGTGCAGATGGGGCCCCACTGCAAGTGTATATTTTTCTCCAGCCCTAGTTCAGCTTTAAAGTGGACCTGAACTTAAAAATTTGGTAATATTTAAAAATGTTAATTATGGCTAGACAGTACCTTGATAAATGTGCTTATGATCTGGAATTCCTTCTAAAAAATAGTGATACACTTCCTGATATGTGTGTATGCCTAGGCACTCCTGTACATACAATCTTATAGCTGTATATCTGCAGCAAAAGATCAAAGGAACTGCTGCCTCTGATTGCAAGTCTCAGGAGATTTGGGGAGAGAGATGGTGATTACTACTACCACTATTTTGTTACTCACTCTTCCCCTTGCTGGATGCTCTGACAAGGGGAAGCAAAACCCAGCCTCTACCAAAATGCCCCCCCCCCCCTTGCAGAGACACAGTACAGAAGAAGACATGCTAAGTCAGTAATGGGGAACAGGATCATTTCTTTTAAGCCTGCCCCCCTTTTTTTGGGCACGGCTTCCAGAGTTCAGTTCCTCTTTAAAAAAGATGGTTGGGATTTTTTTTTCTTTTAGGAATCATACTTACCTAGGTGTATGCTGCATCTGTCCCCCAGCGCCTCTAATGCCCCGTACACACGGTCGGATTTTCCAATGGAAAATGTCCGATCGGAGCGTGTTGTCGGAAATTCCGACCGTGTGTGGGCTCCATCGGATATTTTCCATCGGATTTTCCGACACACAAAGTTGGAGAGCAGGAGATAAAATTTTCCGACAACAAAATCCGTTCCCGACGGACAAAGTGCCACGCATGCTCAGAATAAATTAAGCGACTAAAGTCATTGGGTACTGCCCCATTTATAGTCCCGACATACGTGTTTTACGTCACCGCATTCAGAACTATCGGATTTTCCGACAACTTTGTGTGACCGTGTGTATGCAAGACAAGTTTGAGCCAACATCCGTCGGAAAAAAATCCTAGGATTTTGTTGTCGGAATGTCCGAACAAAGTCCGACCGTGTGTACGGGGCATAAGACTGAGAGCTGAGTGATCAAACACCGCTGATCGCTCAGTTCTCAGTGCTCTGTAAGCAGAGAGCCGGTGACTGTCAGTCGCCGGCTCTCTGCTCCCCCCCCCCCCCACGCTCACTGGAGTAATGGGCTGTTCAGGGGGAGGGAGCAGCTGGCTTAGTCTTCCAGAGGCACGCTGAGAGAATGAACTGCACTCCTGTGATCCACAGGAGAAGTACAGCCAAACAAGCTTTGGCTGTACTTTTCCTTTAAGGCTCCATTTAGATGTGCACTTAAGCCGCTGCTCCTCTGAAAAGCAAGCCACATTCAAACAGTTTTCAGAAGGTGTTTCTTAGGCAGTGAGGAGGCCATGTGATGCCCATTTTTGCTTTGCAAACCTGCATTGCACATAATTGCAGGCTGTCTTGTGGCACTTCCCTATTCACTTGAATGGGTTGCGTTTGGTGGGCTTGGATCGAGATATGATGGCTAGTTTTTGTCGCGGGAGCAAAGTCATTGCAGCTTAGCTGTCTAAACTTAGCACAACTAATACTTAGAAATTTAATGATAGTTTTTCTAGAAATACTGTATTAAACATACCAACACAGCAAGTATGTATCCTCAAAAAAAAAAATTGAACAAAATGTTTAATACAACATGTAAAAACAGCAGAGGATTAACATTATACAAGAAACAGTCCTACTGTCGATTACAGATAAAATGAGATCATGACGCACTAATTATTAATGTGCCGAACAAACCAGGAGACCGGCTATTGCGTCAATTCTAATTACTTTTATATGACACAATGCACCAATCTGAGGACCTCCCAGCAGTATATGTACTATAACACCACAGGGCCAGGGCACAGAGTGGCGATTATATTGTGCGCTACGACTCCATAGGACAGGATTAAGAAGTTAGACCACAGGCAGCACTTATTACATGACGTCAAATGGCTCAAGTGAAAAGGTCTTTATTTCTAAAAGAATATAAGTTGAAAACTGAATGTATAGGTTATGGGGAAATTCTATTTTATTTGCAGTTAGAACATTTTGGGTTGATTTCTTAAAGGGGTAAAGGCTGTTCAACTATAATAGCCAAGTATTTGCCCGGGGGCAACTTATAATACAGGATTTTTTCACATAATTGGGTATTCAAAGGGAATGCAGTTTTATCTCGTTCACTAACATTCACTTGTCTTCAGTAAATCAAACCCACCTGGTTACATAGTTTAATAGAATAAAATTAAAATTACTGCGCTTATCAGACAAAAAGAGCAAGTGAATAAGTGAATGGATGAAACATAAATATGTTTGTTTTTTAGAAAACAAAGCTCCAACTACCTGTGAGATACGCACAAAATAAAATTAAAATGACTGTGCTTATCAGACAAGAAGAACAAGTGAATAAGTGAATGGATGAAACATAAATAAGTCTGTTTTTTAGAAAGCCTGTGAGATAAGCACAAAATAAACAACTTTCTATATTAAGTGGCAATATGCTCTCACATGAGTGAATACTAGCAATAAACCTTAGTAATACTAAATTATATATATAAAAAGTGACTCCGTACATAAATAAAAATCGATTGATTCATTGATTAGATCATGTTTTAAATAGTTCACTATTTTAAGGTGATTTTCAAACGTTAAATTAACACACGATACACCCAAGAGTCGTGGTTAAAAGAGATAAAGACCTCCACCTCTGCACACACTGCTGCTTACTGACTCCAATTGATCTCCTATTTCAGGAGATCACACTCGCTTGTGGCTTAATACCCAACCCGGGCCTTTTGAGAGATGGAGCGGTGATCCCAGCATCTTCACAGAATGTAATCTTTCAGGGGCACGTGTTGCCCATTGATCCTCAAAAACACATACCCTGTTTCCCCGAAAATAGGACCTAGCGTGATTGTCGGTGATGGCTGCAATATAAGCCCTACCCCCCAAATAAGCCCTAGTTAAAGTCCTTGTAGGTCTTATTGTCTGGGTAGGGCTTATTTTCGGGGAAACCAGGTAGGGCTTATTTGGGGGGGTAAGGCTTATATTGCAGCCATCACCGACAATCACGCTAGGTCTTATTTTCAGGGAAACAGGGTAAAAGCTTCCATAGTGTAAAATCCTAGGTCACTTTATTTAAATAAGAAAGTATTGCACTTACAGTTAAAACAATAAGAGATTGCAGTATAAACGAGCCGGCTCTCGATAGCAGCCCGTCACTCCGGGACCTGCGTGAACGCGGTGACATCAGCACGTCGCTCCTTCTTATGCGTTTCGTCACACCTGACGTTGTCCTGAGAGCTGTTGAATGCCACTATGTGTCCAGGGACAACACATCACCAGACAGGAATTTGAAATGTCTCCCACTCTATCCAAAACCCACAATGGCTGTATTCAGAGCTCACTCACCGTCAGTCCTATTCATGGTTGCAGGAAAAAAAATGTCTTTGTCTATGGTTGGCCTTAACTTCATAGTACATTCAAAAACAACACAGGCCTGGAATCCTAACCTCATAGGCCTCATACTTGTTAATGGTACAGTGACTCAATGGATGGGGAATGATAAGGATGACAGTTCCAAAGCCAGCACTTCAAAAATAAGAGGCCTTTTCTTTTCCCATTCAGGAGCTCCATGCTTGTACCTATTTTTTAATTACTCGCTCCTGTAAGTCATTTCATTTCACATACTGGTGCCATCCCCAGGAAGTATAAATTCTGACTACAGCTTACACAGCATCAACGACCCATTCCCCCACCATGTGACAGTGCTGGCGCTCAGCATTTGGCTGCCCAGGTACCCAGCACTGTATTGCAGGAGGCAGTGGAGAAAGTCTCATTCCCTCACCCCCCATACTCAGGAGTTCCAAATTTGCTTTTTGGGTTCTGGAAGGGAAATGGAAGTAAAAGCATTGAAAATAAATAGGAAAGATAAACTAGGTACTTCTGTGTTAACGTGTTATTCATCTCGTTATTTCATCTTTATTTTACTACTTAATATCAACTTCATTATTCATAATTACAAAGAAAATGCTAAAAATCTTTTCATGATTACATTACCCCACCTCTGGGTTCCAAAAAAGCAAAGTGCAGGTTTGCTTCATTCTTTGTTGTTCACTTTAGCTTCTAAGTATATGTTGACATGTGAGACTATGCAATTAGCAAGCTTTGTGAATGGCTGAAATAAAACCTATAGCTGCCCATAGATGGTTTCTTCTTCAGTCAGTCTAAAGTTGGCCACACCCGGATAAAAATTTGGCTGGTTCAGCAGGGACTGGCTGAATTTTGATCCATGTGTGGCCACTGTGGTTGAAGAAATGATGATCGACCGATCGGCTTCTGTTAAACCGCCCTGTTGGTATATTTCTGCTCGATCAGCACCGCAGGAAATAGACTGCAGCACTGATCTGTATATTCTGATGGCAGGGGAGTTATACTGTCAGAATACAATGACACAGCAGGGAGGATTTCTGCATACACATTAAATGTATTGAAAAGAATTATTCATTTTTTTACATGCAACCAATAAATATCTGAATCAGATATTGATTTGATATCAGTCTGGAAATTTCCTGCTCTCAAAATGGTAGAGGGAGGGCCAACATTAGGAGCCAATCAGGCTCTACTGCATGCACATGTGTTGATATGCCGCCAGAGGAAAGAGCAGAGAAGATCTCATCCATTTCAAGCTGCTCTTTTACTATCAAATCACAGGCTGGGGAAATGACCAAACTTCGGTCAGAAGCCTGACTAAAGGCTGCCAAACACAACTCAAATTTTGGACATTGTTTTGCTGAATCGGCAGAAATTCAAGCCTTGGGTCCCCCCCGTCAGCTCTGCTCAGTTCAACAAAATTTGATTGAACAAGCCAAGGGGAAAATTGTTAGGTGAACGTTGATTGCATCCAATCAGATGCAGCCAGTGTTTGGATATTCTGACAGCCGCTGGTGTATACTATAGGCTGTAGGGAAGATTCATCATTGTGTGCTGTTTAGGCTGAATGAATGAAATCCATAAGTGTATGGCCAGCTTAGGCATTCTTTAATGGCTGTGTACATCTCAGGACTGGCCAAACAGAATTATAAATGCTTTGGCATGTACAATTATCCTCATACTTGTCATTAAGTATTTAGGTGCTTGCCTGGAGTCACTTAAATTTCCGATTCTTTCCTTAACTGATTTCAAACAGCTACCGTCACATACAAGCCTACTGACTCCGGGAATGATGGGGAATGGCAAATCTCCTGGCTTCTTCAAAGGAATTTACAGACTTCCCGGATCCGATCGATAATGACTCTGCATTTGGTGTGAAGGTCCCTGTTATAAATAGCGCCTATATTTTATCCCTCCATGCTGGCTGGAAAAATTGGAGTTGACATCAGTGCACAGCAGATCCGTCATTTACAAAATGTACCATTACAGACAAGAAAGAAAAGTAGAAAAATGTATCGCAGTGTGGGAGCTGGTGAGAGCTGAAGACACAAGCCACTTGTCAGGAGCAATCACTGCCTTTGATTGGTATAAAATGGGAGTGGAGTCACATCCAGCAGTCGATCACAGCGGGGAATTAAGAGGATAATAAAGCAAGGTTCTGTTTATAAACAGGAGCAAAGTTTGTGCTATAAAACCAAGGAATGAAAATAAAGGCTAAACACCGGTCTGTTTTTTTTTTTCCTGCTATTCCCGTACTTGGCCATAAGCTGCCTATATGTAGATTTGCCTGCTGAATCGGCCCTACCAACACCACCGGGCTCAACAAACTTCATTATGAAGGACCCGGAGGAAGATTGTCAGTAACTACAGCCAATATGGTGCAAGCCACTGTTCAGGTATTGTGACAGCTACGGGCACTGGCTATCAGAATACAATAGCTGGCAGCGGAGCTGCGTGTTTTTGTTAATCTATGTGTGTATGGTCAGGTGTACTTTATTTCACATCATATGTCATTTATGTTGAAATCCAGGCAAATACAGACTTCTAGTTTTATGTTCCATATGACACTATGGGGTTGATTTACTAAAGACAAATATGCATTTGCGCTCTGCAAGAGCAGTTGCTTCAGAGATTAGTAAATGAGCAGAAGTTCTGCTGACTTCCATCATCCAATCACGTACAAGCAAAATCGCTATTTTTTTTTTTATCTTCCTTGCATGTGATCAGGTACTCTTGCAAAGTGAAGCTTCCCCTAATTTACTAAGCTCTGAAGCAACTGCAAAGTGCAGTCTATTTGCCTTTAGTAAATCAACTCCTATATGGCCAACCCTTTGTAGACACGTGACCTCCATAACCATATAAACTTGCTGCACATCCCATTCCAAAACTATGGGCATTAGTATGGCGTTGGCCCCCCCCCCCCCCCCCCATTTGGCTGTCTGTCCTCTACCCTGAAGCTGGCGCTGGGAGCCAATCACATGACCAGAGGGAATAGGTAAGTTTAAGCATCTTTCCACTAAAGACTAATTTGTATAGGACTGTAGACCAGACTTCTGCTTTTAGGCCACTTTCACACTGCCCCCTACACTTTGGCTGCAGAGCTGGTGCGACACACTGGGGGTTATTTACAAAAGGCAAATCCACTTTGCACTACAAGTGCAAACTATAAGTGCAAAGTACACTTGAAAGTGCAATTGGAAGTGCAGTCGCTGTAGATCTGAGGGGGACATGCAAGGAAGATGATAAAATCAGCAGAGCTTCCCCTCATTTCAGATCTACCCCTCAGATTTACAGCGACTGCACTTCCAAGTGCACTTTCAGTGCAATTTCAAGTGCACTTTGCACTTGTAGTTTGCACTTGTAGTGCAAAGTGGATTTGCCTTTCGTAAATAACCCCCGGTGTATCCATAGTTTTTGTGCAGGTTAGTTGCGCTTTCCAACAGATTTCTATTATCTTGCGATTTTAGTGCGCTTTAAGAAAATGCACCAAAACCGCAGGAGATATCAAAGTCTATGGGAAAGCGCAGCTAACCCGCAGGAAAAACCATGGGTATACTGTGCTGTGGCCAAAGCACAGTGGGTTAGTGTGAATCTATCCTAAGGGAAATCTCCCCAGCTGGGCATGGGCAGTAAAACATAACCTGAATGGAGTTTGAACCCATCCTTACTCTAACACAAAAAAAAAAGATTACATACAAATTTTTTTCAATAATTGTTGAACCCTGACAAATTTCCATTTAATACACCAAAATGTGGCATCTGCTCAGAACACTACAGCCTGAAAATAAATACACACAATGTAACGATGGGCTGAAAAAGCACATAGATACATAGTACTCAATTATTGTTTACGGCTCAAGATACAAATTCATGGGATGACATAATCATCTCTCATCTTATCTAATTTACATCTTTACTGACAGGGCTCCAATTGTCATAGATTTGTTAACATGATGGCAATTTAGGAATGCAATGTGTAAATGTCATATTCTGAAATTGGAGCCCCAAATCATTTAATTACTCAGTATTAGGTAGAATTCTTCAAAAGAGTTTGACACTGTTATTTGGGTATATAATGCCAGCAACCACACAAAGCTAAGATATTCATTCTGGGGTGAATTGGCTGTTACTTTTACAAACGCCATAAAGTGGTAGCAAACTCTATTTTTTCTATTTTTACTTACAGGTAAGCTTACCTGTAGGTTGAATGAATATCTCCTAAACGTGTACGTGCAAGGTGCATACCCATGGCGTTCTTTCAGAGCTGTGTGGGTTGCCCGAGAGTCCCGCGCACATGCCACGGCAGCCCGCCATCCCGGAAGGGAGACCAGGTGCAAACGGAAGCCTCTGCAACGGTGACAGCGCACTGCTGAAGAGCTTCATTTCAAGGTAAGTCTTTCATAATGTGCCTGCATGCAATGCATACTAGCACATTATGGCTTTACCTTGCAGGGGGATTTTTTTTTTTCTAAAGGTTTACTACCTCTTTAAGGAGGTCCAGTCATTAACATTTTTATTAACATACTCATTATTCTAGCAGAGGTCCAAATCTCATGTTAGTGCTATGACTCATATATGCAGTCATTGTATGTCAAAAAGAGATCCCCATCACAGTGCGCCCTTACACCAGGTGTTCCTTTAACAGTGCCCCCTTACATCAGGTATACCCATCACAGTGTTCCCTTATATCAGGTCTATAGGAATTCCAACCGACAAGACCCAAGTGTTGCCAACATCCCAAATTGAACAGTATTATAAAAGAAGTACCCCCCCCCCCCAGAGATACTAGGGACTTTTGAGGCAACTGATCAACAAAAAATGAAAAAAGACAGAAATTTATTAGGATAAAACGTGGTGCATACACCAACAAAGAATTACATATATAGCATAGACCGAATCATATAACAAATATAAAAAATGCAAATCCTTCGATATTACAACCAACGCGTTTCTGGACCTGTGTAGAGTCCTTTCTTCAGCGGCCTGAAGAAAGGACTCTACACAGGTCCAGAAACGCGTTGGGTGTAATATTGAAAGATTTGCATTTTTTATATGATTCGGTCTATGCTATATATGTAATTCTTTGTTGGTGTTGTATGCACCACATATTTTATCCTAATAAATGTCTTTTTTCATTTTTTGTTAATCAGTTGCCTCAAAAGTCCTTAGTATCTCTCTGGGGGGTACTTCTTTTATAACCTTTTATAACCTTATATCAGGTCTCCCACAATCTTCACAGTGTTCCCCTATCTTGGGTATCCCCATCACAGTGGCCCCTTCCATCAGGTGTGCCTATCAAAGTTTCCCCTTTACATCAGGTGTCCCCATGACAGTGGCCCCTTACATCAGGTGTTCCCATCATAGTTTACCTTTACATCAGGTGTCCCCATGACAGTGGCCCCTTACATCAGGTGTTCCCATCATAGTTTACCTTTACATCAGGTGTCCAAATCACATTGCTTCCCTTATATCAGGTGTCCAAATCATAGTGCCCCCCCTATATCGTATGTTCCCATGACAGTCCCCTGACCAACCCCTTCCCCCCCATGAACGCAGAGCAGTCTGAAAGTCTGGATGGAGAAAGTTCAATTTCCGTCCTGCTGTAATGCTGGGGGAGCATGCACATGACGGCATTGGTTTTTAGGATGATAGCAGTCCTAGCATCCATGACTGCAGTGGAGGAGAACTGGCTGGTTGGTCCATCATTTAGTGATGGCTGCTCTATATATAACATCAGACTGTCTCTATTCTACTCTCCAGTAGTTCTGGATATAAGACCCATAAATAAACTACTGTACATCCAAACAAAAGTACATAAACTCTGTTCCTGACCCAAAGATGGGGAAAAACACAATACTCGTTGGTTTTGTGAAGAACAAATAAACAAATTCACTTTATAAGCATGCTGTAGAACAAAGGACTCTACTGACGTGACATTTGTTTCTTTGACCCGACTGGTTATTCTGTCCACAAGCATATTACAAACAGAAAGTTTTTTTCCCCAAACATATTGGCGCTTCTAAGGGGTTAAAGAGAAGAGTGAACTGTGACATCCATGACATGTGACATCTTCGAGTGAAGTCTGATCACTTCTTGGCTCTTCTAAGGGGTTAAAGAGAAGAGTGAACTGTGACATCCATGACATGTGACATCTTCGAGTGAAGTCTGATCACTTCTTGGCTCTTCTACCAGCAGAGTGTAGGAAATATGACAAATCTCAACCCTTTGTTTCTGAAGCTGAAGCCTAGTTGCCTAGCAACAGGCGTTGTAAATGTCCGGCAGAAATGGCCTACTTACTCTCAGTATTGCTATCCAACATCTGGCAATAGAAATGGGATTGTGCATTTCACTCCAACACTACCTAAAGTCCATAGAATGCATACAGAATAGTATAACTTATAGTACATCACAGTAAAGGAAGGTTAGAAAAAAATGGTAATGCTTAGTTGTAAAAAAACATGCCATAAGATGGACACAGATTTCAAATGATAGTCTCCTGATATGGCCTTTACTAGATGGATTAGATGACGATGGGCCTAATGACTACGGACAATACACGTTAGTCCAAAACATGTCTTCTTGGGGAACAAAGTGAAGGGGTAGATTAGAAAACTTTGCAGAATGGCTACAAGTGTCCCAAATTCCAGGGTTGTATGCAATCACCTCCATCCCCAATTGTCCGACAAAGAAACCCTAATGAGCCAGGAGCCCTTCCGTTTATCCACTTCAGCTCCAGAAGGTTCACCCCCCTTCATGACCAGGCCATGTTCTGCGATATGGCACTGCATTGCTTTAACTGAGAATTGTGCTGCCATGCGGCACACTACCCAAATAAAATTGATACTCTTTTTTCGCATAGATAAAGCTTTCTTTTGGTGGTATTTGATCACCTCTGCGATTTTTATTTTTTGGGCTATGAACAAAAAAAGAACCAACAATTTTGAAAAAAAACATTTTTTTTACTTTCTGCTATAAAACATATAAAATAAAAAAATGTAAAACATCAAATTTCTTAATCAATTTAGGCCAATATGTATTCTGCTACATATTTTTGGTAAAAAAAGAGTTTATTGATTGGTTTGTGCAAAAGTTATAGCATCTACAAACAATGGGATAGATTCATGGACTTTTTTTTTTTTTTTACTAGTAATGGCGGCGATCAGCGATTTTTGGCAGGACTGCGACATTTCCGCGGACAAATCGGACACTTTTTGGGGACCAGTGACACTAATACAGTGATCAGTGCTAAAAAAATGCACTGTCACTGTACTAATGACACTGGCAGGTAAAGGTTGCAAGCACTGAACTTATTCTCTCTAGAGAGGAGATGCTTGAGAGGGGATATGATTTCAATTTACAAATACCGTACTGGTGACCCCACAATAGGGATAAAACTTTTTTGCGGAAGGGAGTTTAATAAGACACATAGCTACTCATTAAATTTAGAAGAAAAGAGGTTTAACCTAAAAACTGCGTAGAGGGTTCTTTACTGTAAGAGCAGCAAGGATGTGGAATTCCCTTCCACAGGTGGTGGTCTCAGCGGGGAGCATCGATAGTTTAAAAAAACTATTAGATAAGCACCTGAATGACCACAACATACAGGGATATACAATGTAATACTGACATATAATTACACACATAGGTTGAACTTGATGGACTGGTGTCTTTTTTCAACCTCATCTACTATGTAACTATGTAACTATCAGTGGTGATCAAAGGGTTAATTGTGTTCCCTGGGAGTGCTTTCTTACTGTGTGGGGGATGGTTTAACTGTAGGAAGACAGAGATTTGTATTCCTGCTTAGTAGAAACACAAGATCTCTATCTTCCTTACTAGCAGAACGGCGATTTGCCTTGTTTACATAGGCAGACCGCCATTTTGCCTCTCTCTGAACGATCACCGGGTCCACCGGACCCACTGTTTGGCTGGGCTCCGGTGGTGCATACGTGGTACAGGTACATGATTTTGCACTTAAGAGCTGCCCTGCTGCAGTATATGTACATGGGGCGGTCCTTAAGTGGTTTAAGGAGAAACTGTCCCGAACGACAATTCTGGTTGAATTACTGAAACTAGAGAGTGCAAAATCTGGTGCAGCTCTGCATATAAACCAATTAGCTTCCAGGTTTTTCTGTCAAAGCTTAATTGAACAAGCTGAAGTTAGAAGCTGATTGGTTACCATGCACATCTGCACCAGATTTTGCACTCTCCAGTTTTAGTAAATTAACCCCATTGTGACATGACCTGATTGTAAATACACACCCAACCATTCACTAATTTCTATAGAGAGTTTAGTGAGGACTTCATGATTTAATATAAAGAATTATCAATAAAGTATGTACCCTAATGGTGGCAGAGATCAATCTCTTCCAATAAGAGTAATTGATTTATAGTTGACAGCCCATGTGATCGATATGGCACACATGGTGGAAGTTCATTTCCATGAATAACTAAGATACAATCGTGATTTACAATCACATCTCTGTTTCCATCATGTAATCTCATAATTTGATCACTTAAAATAAAATCATATTCATGAACAAAGTATCTCAGTGCTATTGACTGAAGCAAAATGATCGATAACTTTCCACCCTTGACGATCAACGCAGCTTCACTGAACCTGATACATTTACTGGAAGGGAATTATGGCTATTCTATTGCATATTCTATCATTTTGATCGTATCGCACATCGACTTCATTACAAAATTCAAATCAAGTATGACCAACACAAGTATTCTGTAAACAGCCAAAAGAATATCAGTCTGGAATGCCACAAAAGTTTTTTCCATTATCTACATAGTGGGGCTTTTTCGAGGTAAGAGTGTAGGGAATGTGACATACCCCATTACATGAGTCAGTAAGACCCCTTTCACACTAGGGCGCTTTGCAGGTGCAACAGCGCTAAAAATAGCTCCTGCAAAGCGCCCTGAAACAGCCGCTGCAGTCTCTCCCCGAGGGCTTTCACACTGGAGCGGTGCGCTGGCAGGATGCTGAAAAAAGTCCTGCTAGCAGCATCTTTAGAGCGGTGAAGGAGAGGTGTATATGAAATATGATAAGAAATCAATGGGGCAGCGCAGCTATACCGCCGGCATAGCGCTGGCTTTGTGGGCGATTTTAATCCTTTTTCAGCTGCTAACGGGGGTTAAAACCGCCCCGCTAGCGACTGAATATCGCCGCTAAAACGACGGTAAAGTGGCGCTAAATATAGTGTATATAGTATATATGTAAATATAGTATAGCTTTAGCGCCGATGCTGCCCCCCACCCCAGTGTGAAAGGGGCCTAAGGCCCCTTTCACACCGAGGCTCTTCTAAACTGCCAGTAAAACACTGAGCGCTTTTGAAGAGCTTTTCCGGCGCTTTTGAAGAGCTTTCTATTCATTTCAATGGAAACAGGCGTTTTTTCACCGCCTTGCCAGTGCACTGCGCCAGTGTGAAAGCATTAATTGATTTTAATTGAAATAGTGTTTCGTGAGCTTTTTAGGCGCTTTTTTTAGCGTGAAAGCACCTGAAAAGGGGTTTAATCAAAAGATTCATTACTCTTTGGGGTGGCACTAACTGGTTGCCCTCTGTCTGAGCATGGGTGGTTTAGAACAGTGGCAAACCCCTGGAACAGTAGACCTAAATTCATTATTTGACTTAGTTGTGCCTTGAAGAGAACCAGTCCCAATCTGGCTAATACAAAATTTGGAATATTGGCTCTTTAAAGCCCATTGAATCAGTTATTTATTACTGTAATTCAAATACAGTAATATATATGGGACTATTTTACTTTTTCTACACAAGAAAGTGTTGTAACAAGGGTAAAAATACCCTGTGCTGCCAGCACATAGTAGAATCGGGCCTTGGATCTCTCGCACAAAGTAGTGGTTAGACACTCCAGTGGCCTGACATGCCCCCTGAACCCTGCTCTACTTAAATACATTGCTCAGGGATGAAGAGCTCTGTGATTTAGGGCAGTGGTTGGGGGGGTTGCTGGACCGCTGGAGAGCCAGGTCACTGCTTTGTGTGAGAGAGATGAGGTCTGACTCTCCTATGTGCTGCCTGGCTGCATTACAGTAATAAATAACAAGGGTTCAGTAAAGCTCTAATTAGTAGAAATGTGTGAAGGGTTTTTTCATTTCCTCATTACCTACTCACCTCAGCATGTGACAGAAAGACAGAGGTCATCTGAAGAGTGTGGTCTGCCTGAATTTGCATACAATTTGCCAGAAGTCTGCAGTGTGTGAGGTCAGAGAGTTAATTTATCAACCATCAAACTTCAGGTAACCTCTGACCTCCTGAAACTAGTTGAAATGTTAAAATATGACACAGTAAATAAGGCAAAGGAGGGGGAAATTTCAATCATTAAGACCGCAAAGTTCTATTTATTGTCTCTATTATTTCATAGCGCATGGCTTGAGTTGTAGATTTTGCTGTTCACGGACACACAGTAATGAGTTCCATCTATGGAAAAGTAGATCCAAACAACTGTCACTGATAAGACATATGTAGCACACTCTTTGGAAAACCCTGTAAACAAAATACACTACGGAGAAGCATCAGTCACTGTGCCTCTGTAATATACTAAGGTCATCAGCAGTAATATCTTTCTGTGGTTCTAAAAAATAAACCATAGTAGAACTGCAGCAGTAGCAAACACTTTCTATAATCTAACAGACATATCAAACCTTCAATGATAAACCAAACCTAGTTCACAGATTTTGCACCTAAACTTAATCAGACGTAGTACAAAATGATACGGGACCACTAAAGCCAGAACCCGTCTACATTGCTGGACTTTAAGGGCTCAGCATGGGAGACACAACATATGTATAGAAAATATATAAATTGTCCATATTTAAAAGACAAATTCATAAAGACAATAGCATGTAAGGCTATAAATGATCCATACGGTACTGTTCCCAACAGGCTCTACTGCGGAACAGGAAAGCTGAAAACAAGTCAATAATGCAGACATTACATAACAGCAATGTGGAGACTGTAAGTTACTGGTAGCCAATCTGCCAGGTAAACGTTTCGCCAATAAAACGGCTTGCTCAGGACCCACTATGGCAAACTAGAGCAACAATTTCTGTGATGGATCATAAAACGTCCAAGGAGTACAGTCTGGGGATGGGCATAGGGGCAACAGGACCCCCTGCCACTTTGTGGGATCCGCCACGAACAGGGGTGCAACATAGGGACTAGATAATAGTGGCCTGAAGGGTGGTGCAAGGAAACGAGGGACATGTCCTACTGGTCACGGGCACTATCTCTGTAGGTGCAAGTAACACTGGGACCATTAAATCTTTTTATACAGGCCTGCTTCACCTTGATCCAATCTGGTGAATATTCAGATTTTTTTGAAGACCACCTAATTCAATCGTTGGAGCCTGAACAACTTTTCTCTACTATCTAGTCTATACATTGCACCCATTTGTGGTGGATCCCACCATGTGGCAGTGGGTCCACGTTGACCTGGTAGAAAATTTACAGTCTCCACATTGCTGTTATGTAATATCTACATACTGAGCCCTTAAAGTCTGGCTATGTAGATGGGTTCTGGCTTTACTGGTCCCGTATCTTTTTGTACTTCCTATTTCGGATGTGGCTTTAGCCAAAATTCATTTTTTGTCTCTTACTCAGACATAGCTCACCTGCTGCTTGGCTAGAATATTTAACCTGGAATTTAAGATGTACATGTGGCTGGCCCTGTCACTAAACCCTCATGGTGGCCAGCTCCTTTTTTTCTGAAGGACTCTGAATGTGAGCCTGCAAAAATGAAACATAAGTGTTCTCAGGTTCAGCTCTGCCCAAAAGATCTTTGGAAAACCTCCTACATGCAATAGTTTACAGAGAGTAAACCTGGATTCACATCTGAAATTCTGCTCGATGCATTTTCCATTGAGATCAATAAAAATGCATTAAAGGGCATCTCAACACATGCATTAAAACACACATTATGATACACGTAGATATTTCATAATGCTTGTAAACTAACCATGTACACCCAATACAAAGTGCATTGCAATGCACGTTGAAAATGCACGTTGATGCATGTTGACATGCGTTTTGATGTGCTTCCATTGATTGCAATGAAAACTGCACCAGAGGAAAATGCATAGGTGTGAATACAGCCTAAAGGTTCCCTAATCACAACTGAGCACTAAAGATAAACTCCAAGAGGTGGAAAACATGACGTCAAGGCACTCAGCAAGGGATCTGGAAGCTAGTGGAGATCACTGGAGTGTGGTGTCTACTGTAGTGATTTCCAGCTTTCAGGGGCAGGGAAGGCGTCAGAAATTTTAAGGCCCCTTACACAACTTTAGGCCTGAGCCCCCCCCCCCAGGTCTGAACACCAACATTCCCCAGGGCCCGTCCACTGGACATCCCACTAGTCTTTCAGTGCACCCACTTTTATTTGAATACACTTACAACTTAATATATCCTCCATCCCACGTCCTCCTCCTCCTTTAGTCCTATCTTCTCCTCCTCCAGTCCCATCTCCTCCTCCAATCCTATCTCCTCCATCACACGGGGGGCACACAGCAGGGAATCTGATGTAGCAAGGACAGGGAGGGGGATCGTTGCGGTGGGACAGGGGAGGTACTATGGCCCTGTGTGTCTCTCCCTCCAGCAGCTAAAGGCCGACAGGAGGGAGAGGGGGAGAAACCTGTTTTAAGCTGCTGCAGAGAGCCACACAGGGCATCCTTAATGTACGGCCAGGTATGGTATATACACAGTTACGTTGGTCCAAGGAGGACCAATGTAACTATGTAATAATATACCATACCAGGAATTCATCTGTAAACCAGGAAATGCAGTCTACTTACAAATTCCTTGTCGAGTGGTTTGGGAATATAATCCTCTCAGGAATTCATTTTCAGTAGGGTATTACCAATCATGCAAACTGCAATACTTCTAATGCCACGTACACACGAGCAGACTTTTCGACCGGACTGGTCCGACGGACCGAGTCCGGCGAACAATTCGACCGTGTGTAAGCTTCATCGGACCTGCAGATTAGTTTTTCGGTCAAAAATCTGACGCACTTTAGATTTGGAACGTGTTTCAAATCTTTACGTCGGAACTCTGCCGGACCCAGTTCCTATCGAAAAGTCCGCTCGTCTGTATGCTAGTCCGACGAAAGAAAAGCGACACTAGGGGTTCCTATCGAAAAGTCCGCTGGTCTGTATGCTAGTCCGACGGACGAAAACCGACGCTAGGGGTTCCTATCGAAAAGTCTGCTAGTCTGTATGCTAGTCCGACGGATGAAAACCGACGCTAGGGCAGCTATTGGCTACTGGCTATCAACTTCCTTATTTTAGTACGGTCGTACGTCATCACGTACGAATCCGTCGGACTTTGGTGTGATCGTGTTTGGAAAGTCCGCCGGATGTCCACCGAAAGTCCGTCGGATAGACCGTCGGACCATCTCTCATCTACCTGCCAACTGCCCTCCTCTATTCTGCCATGCCCCCTGACAAGGCAGTTGGGTTGGACAATTTTAGAGTGCAGAAAAGTAAAAATAAGACCATTACTCTGCCTGCTATAAAGAGGACTTGTTACTTACTACCTACTATGAGCAAATTAAAGGTTCGCCTCAAAAGGTATATAGAAACAGGCATTGAAGTAATATTAAGGTACAATAAAAAAAAAAAACCATGCCATACTTAACTGCTCTGTGCAATTGTTGTGCACAGAGCAGCCTTGATCCTTCTCTTCTTGGATCTCCAGCTGGCATTCTAGGCTCCTCTCCCCTCTTGCCCAGTGCCCCAATAGCAAACTGCTTGCCATGGGAGCACTTGTGCATGCTTGTTCCCGAGCCACGCTCTGTATGTCCATTGGCACACAGCCCGCTCCCTCAAGAACGGGGCTCAGCCCTGCCCCCCGCTCCCTCCTCACTGGCTGTGATTGTCTGAGCCAATGAGGAGACAGAGAGCCGGGAGAGTAGCTACTTTTGTGCACATCGCTGGATTGAGATCGGGCTCAGGTACGTATTGAGGGGCGTCTGGGGAGGAGCTCCACAAAGAGGGTGTTTTACCTTCGTGCAAAGAACCAAGTACATACCTTTGTTTGTCCTACTGAGCAGCCTGGGACCCCACAATCCTAAGTACAGGCAGTGCCCAAGTTACGAACACTCGAGTTGCGAACGACTCCTACTTACGAACGGCCTCAAATGCTGGCCACTTGTGCTCCACGCTGGTCCTAGATACCTCCGAACACATCCCATACTGCAGTACTACATGTACTGCATGGCCAGAAGAGCCCCAGATAACATAACAAGCGCCTGGAACATCTCACATCCATGCACAGGCGGACGTTACACTTACGAACGCAGTGTTCCGACCGGAAGTTACACTTACGAATGCAGTGTTCCGACCGGAAGTTACACTTACAAATGCAGTGTTGCGACTTACGAACAACTTCGACTTACGAACAAACCTACAGTTCCTATTGTGTTCATAACTCGGGGACTTCCTGTATGTAGTTTGCAAATGACAACTTTTCAGCTCTTACCCGCAATGCTGTGCCTTGCTAACTGCCAAGGGGCAGACATAGGAAGAGTGAGAAGTCAATATTTGCATTCCTAATGTCTTGGAGATTGATGGCTCCTACTGAACTCGGTAAGATAAAGCATGTATAGGTAGAAACCACTATCTGCCATGCTTATTTTTAATGTTGTATGTGACAGAGCTACTTTAAAACCAGAGTAGCTAGATATAAGCAATTACAGTTCATATACTGGTGATGCCAAACCTTCTTACCTTATATCTAACTTTATAAAACGCAGACTTCCCAGTTATCTGCAGTGCTTCAATGAGTTGTTATCGGTTATCCTGAAACATGGACAGAGTAGCACAGATGCTAAATCTGTCATGGGGTCAGAGACAGCTTCTACTTTGCATATTATCAGCTCTGCCAGACAGAAATTAGATCCAATTACATTTGGAGACTTTAGGAGCTACCTCATTGCAGTCTTCATACCAACAATCACTTAGAGCACTTCTTAAAAAATTAAAGGCATTGTCCACGTTTGACCATTGAATAAAAGTGTGGTGTTACAACCTCAAGTCTCTATATAAAACATAGGATTTGTTCACCTGTGTCTGGACAGCAGTTGGACAAGCTGCCAGAGCAAACATCCAAGTAGAAATAAGTTGGCACCAGTCTTAGGCAAAGACTAATGCCCTCAAGGGCAGAAACACGTCAGCATCTTTTGTATTTTGGATTCCTTTTATTCCTAATGGCTATGTAATAAAGAAATTTTTATTTGCATTAAACATCCAGGTGCCAACCTATTTCTACTTAGATGGTCCACCTTTGGGACAATATTTCATGTTACACCCATATTTAGGGTGTAACATGAAACATGGTCGCAATCAACAACCCTCCACCCTTAATTTCCCCCCCTCCCAACTTCTCTGAATCGCAGGATGCTTTTTCCTGTAGCATTCTGTGGCTTTGTCATCCTTACATAGGGATCTGCCACCACAGCAGAGATACTCATTGATTGCGCTGGCATAAGTGCAGTAACGTCACTGCACTTTTAATCCATTGTTTACGTCCTCTAGTCCCATGAGAGAAGGTCTGTACCTCCATATGGACCTAGGGTTAGGGGTTAATAATGCAGGAGCCTGGGCATTGCACCCTCAATACACTGATCACAGTTGTGTTGATTGGCAGACTTGAATGCAAAACTTTGATAAATGGTATATATAAATGGTAGGCTGGTGGTCAAACGATTTTTTTATTAACTTGTGCCTCTAAACGTGCAATGTGCCTCTAAACGTGCAATGTGCCTCTAAATGTGCCACCAATTTTGACTAGTCAATTCCCTAGCACAGCCCTCTCCTTCCTGCCATGTCATAGCCTTATCCTCCGCTGGGAATATATAATTACAGTCTGACCTGGCCCAGCTCTTCCACTGCTCCCTTCACCTCCCTACATGATCTGTTATGTAGCAGCCAGGGAAGGAGTAAAGGGGAATACTACAGCTCTGAGTCAGCTGGGGCTGCTGACACAACAACCAAGATGGCGGCACCCAGCAGCAGTCTCAGGACTTTTGGATGTCTACACAAGGGAGGTATGACCAGACCATACATTTTAACAACAATTTTCCTATACGGTTATATGTGTATTTAACATATTTTAGGCATACCATTTATCTGTAAAAGCCTCTCTTGTGTAAATATTCAAAAGCCCTAAGACTGCTGCTGCTGCATCTTGGATGTGAAGGACCCCAAAAACAGCAATCTCACCAACAAAGTTCTAAAAAAAAAAAAGGCGGGTGGGTTTCACTTTCTAACATCAACTCAAAATTGAAATATCAGTTTTGGGCAGGCTAAAATAATAGTCATGTACTGAAAAGGTACTGTAGCCAACAGCTGCTTGACACACACTTACTGCATGCAGTACCAAGACAGTCATATTTATATGTCCCATATTAGTCCTTGTATACACCTGTGCAGTTTTACATAAATTGTCCCCAGCACATGCCAAGGGGATTACTAATATTTTCTAGGGGGTTCGTTCACACTTCTGAATTTCTCTTCTGTGTGTCTTGAGGCTGGGTTGCGGGTTTCTTCGCATCCAATTCGCATGACAGGAGATTGTGCCCGGCTCCATTGTTCACACATCTCCTGGGCGGCTACGGAGCAAACTGCGTCTTTGGCTCCATTTCAGGTCCAAATGCAGGCAAAATATCAGGCCTAATTCATCCCTGAAACGGAGAACAGGGACGCACCGGACCCCCCGCTGTCAGCCGCATCTGTTTTAAGTGTGATCCCAGCCTGAAAAAGTACAGTTCCTTTTTTTTGGTGCAACAACGTGTTTCTGACCACATAGACTTTAATGGGAAGGCATGAAATACCCATCAAACTGCATGAAAAACACATCAAAATGCATGAAAATGCAGACACACAAGCGTGATCTTAGCCTAATGGTGGCCATACATGTAATGATTGATCAAAAGATTCTTCACAGAATCAGACAATATGATTGAATCTAGGAGATGTTGAAAATCCAAATGCCATGCCATTGATCGATTCTGAGAAAAACAAATTGATTTCATAGAAATTATTCTGATCAGTCAAGACAGGAAATCCGATCATAGGAAAGTAGTTTGATTGATAAGATTGTAAAAAGGCATTTTTTAAAAAATAATAAACACGGTATACTTACCTGCTCTGTGCAATGGTAGAGCAGCCCCGAACCTGCTGTGTCTGCCCCCCATAGCAAGTGCTATGCAAGTGCTATGCAAGTGCTATGTGCCCCTCCTGACAGCATGTGACTGACAACAGCAGGAGCCAATTGCTCCCTCTGCTGTCTCAGTCCTTGTGAGTAGAGGGAGAAGAAATGCAGCTGTGCAAAGCGCTGTATCAATTGACGACTCTGGTGTGTATTTAAAGAGGAATAGCAGTCTGCTGAGATAATTTGTAATAAAAACATCTTTGCCATCTAAAAGCTTCCCTCCAACCACTTTGCATATTATTTTTATATATACTGTGATTCTGTACTTGCCAAATATGCTGCAGAAATCCACTAAGTCTGGCTCCATTTTAACTGTGGGCAGCTGAAGCTGCTGCCTGTTCACGTCCTGGATTTACACAGAAACACAGAGGCACACCTCCAGCTCTGCAGCTCTCATTGGCCCTCTTATAACTCACCCCCTCCCTTGCTGGCAAACTCTCATAAGAGAGAGAGAGAGAGAGAGCTGTGCATGATGTCATAAGTCTAGACTAATTACCAGACAAGAAACAGGAAGTGGGCTGTATAAGGGATTTACTGGCAGAAAAAAAATGTTTTACTATCCAAGGTTAAAACAACAAGGACAAAAGATTTAATAGATGGAAAGTTGAAAAAAATTACTGAAGGTCAGTTTTAAGGAGGTGGGGAAGCACTGATGAGGCTACACTGATAGGCAGCACTGATGGGCACTAATAGGCGACACCGATGGGCACTGGTACTGATAGGCGACACTGATGGGCACTGATAGGCATCGCTGATAGGCACTGCCAGGCATCACTGATGCCTGGCAGTGACAGGCAGCACTGAGAGGCATCACCGATGGCTACTGATTGGCAGCACTGATGGGTACAGATTGACAGCATTTGTGGGCACTGTTGGGGTTGCACTGATCATCAGGACACTGATGATTAGTGCCCTGATTATCAGTGTACATGTCCCCTGTGTGGCTTTGCTGGTTATTGCCTCTCCTCTCCTCCTGAGCTGTCAGCATAAGGAGAGGATTGCCGATAACTGGCAAATCCTGTTTACACAGTCATCACCTGTGATTGGACACAGCTGGTCAACATGGTAAAGAGCAGCTGTGATTGGCTCTTTAACCTGATCTGTGATCAGCCATGTCCTAAGGACACAGCGATCACAGATCCTTGCAGGGGGCACGTGGGCAGCACGATCACAGGATGTCCATAGACGCTCTCCCGGAAATGTCAACCTGCGCTGTAGCCATCTTTAGGCTATAGCGTGGCCGGTAACAGGTTAAAGCAGAACTTTCCTCTCTCAATCAACATTGATTATTTGTAATCCTTATGCTGCTCTAGCATTAGTAAATAGATAGGAAATGATATCATATTTACTTGTTTTAAACTTTTTTTTTTTACATTTCTTCAGTTACTTCCTAGTAACTGAAAAAAAAGTAAAAAAGTAAAAGAAAGTCACACAAATGATGTCATACATCCCAGGAGTCTTCAGCAGGAGTTTTCCCAGCTAAAGACACCCTCCTGCCTGCATGCCTGGGCTAAGGGCAGATGATTCATGTAGCATTTACTTCCTGGAATCCTTAGTCAAGATGGCCACTGCTACAAATGCTATTGGGATGTTTTAGGGGGGTGTTCAACAAAATAAAGCATGGAGACATGGATGCATGTGTGAGTTTGCTTTGAATATTAAGAATGAATTAAATAGCGTAGTTCTGCTTTAAGTTTGTTAGGTAATAAAAGATGGAATTAAACAACAAGGTACCACCTGTACTGGGCACATACGTCTGCCAACTTCTAATATTTTCTGTAAATAACTAAGTTCCATCACAACAGCTGTCAAATAAAAGATAAAACTATTTCTAACAAAGTAGATTTTGTGTTCATGACAACTTTGGCATGTTGAAAAGTCAGATTTCCACATCAAGAGAGATCTTTTCTTTAGCTGTGCTTAGTGATGCCAGACAATTTCCCAGGAGACAAAGTTTAACAAACAAATCTTTAGCCTGGTTCTGGCAGGCATCTTGAAGGGCGCTGCAAATCAGAAGAAGGTCAAACCTATGAGTAAGAATGTCATTCCTAATTCATGTCAGATCTAGATCTATGGACTGGAGAGGAGAGATACAGCGAAGTAATCATACTCATAAGGTAAAACATCCCGAGGAGACGAAACTATCTAAAATTCGAAGCCAACTGGTGAAACATAGGAACCATCAGACTTTTTAAAGGAAAAGCAAAAAAAAAAAAACAATAATGGACTTTTTAGGCTCGCCTAATTAAAATAGGAGTATTTAAGGGTATTTCAGTAAGGAATTTTATTACTTATTAAACACATTGTGTACAATATACATATGAAAAGGGAATGTATTATCCATCCATAACATTATCACCATCTCCTAACATGACAAATATGGTCCTCTTGCACCCAACGCGTTTCGGAGTACAGATATCTCCTTCTTCAGGGATGTATATTGTAGAGGTAAATATATCTATAATATATAGAGTTTTAAGTGTAATATGATGGAATGTTAATCTATTGCGTCACCAAAATATATGTAAGTGTACCTTTAAATTGATTGTATAATTGTTATCCATAGTATGCATGTATATTTTCATGTTGCAAAGTGCTGCGTAAACTGTTGGCTCTATATAAATCCTGTATAATAATAATAATAATGTTGCTACATACTTACTGTTTTTCAAATGATATTATAGATTTATTTTATATTAACGCGTTTTGGAGTACAGATATCTCCTTCTTCAGGGCTGTATATTGAAGAGGAAAATATATCTATAATATAACTTAAAAAGCAGTAAGCATGTAGCAACATGAAAATATACATGCCTATTATGGATAACAATTATACAGTCAATTTAAAAGTACACTTACATATATTTTGGTGATGTGATAGATTAACATTCCATCATATTACACTTAAAACTCTATATATTATGGATATATTTTCCTCTTCAACATACACTCCCTGAAGAAGGAGATATCTGTACTCCGAAACGCGTTGGGTGCAAGAGGATCATATTTGTCATGTTAGGAGATGGTGATAATATTATGGATTGATAATACATTCCCTTTTCATATGTATATTGTACACAATGTGTTTAATAATTAATACAATTCCTTTCTGAAATACTCTTAAATACTCCTATTTTATTTAGGTGTGCCTAAAAAGTCCATCATAGGGTTTTTCCTTGCTTTGGATCTAATACTGGATGTGGCACCTGAAACGCAAAGAATTTCTTTCTTTCCTTTCTTGTTCAGACTTTTTAAAGGAATACATTGATCTCTGTTATATAAGAATAAACCTCAAAGAGTGGGATTATGTGGGCGATTGAAAAAAGATACTGTATTTATAAAACATATATATTTATTACAAATAGATCTGAATATTTGAATAATCAGAGATGCAAACACTAATCTCTGTTTGCATGTGCACAGATGGCACCATATATTCATTCTTCCAATATATCAACCCAACCTTTTAATGCACAACTCTGGGGTCCATGATCCCCTTTCCCTTGCTCCCCCATAAACGTGTTACTAAATATACTTAAAGAGGAACTGCAGTCTGATCACATTATTATTATCATTATTATACAGGATTTTTCTAAGCGCCAACAGTTTGCATAGCTATTTACAACATGAGGGTAGAGAGTACAATTACAATACAATTCAATACAGGAAGAATCAGAGGGCCCTGCTCGTTAGAGCTTACAATCACATCATTTGTAATAAAAAGATCTTTGCCATTTTGAAGCTTCCCTCCAACCACTTTGCATATTATTTTATATATACTGTGATTCTGTACTTGCCAAATATGCTGTGGAAAACTCCGTCCACTAAGTCTGGCTGCAGCCATTTTAACTGTTGGCAGCTGAATCTGCTGCTTGTTCACTTCCTGGATTTACACAGAGGCACACCTCCAGCTCTGCAGCCCTGCAGCTTTCATTGGCCCTCTTATGACTCATCCCCCCTCCCTCCCTGGCAAACTCTCACGAGAGTGAGAGAGAGAGCTGTGCATGATGTCATAAGCCTAGGCTAATGACCAGACAAGAAAGAGGAAGTGGGCTGTATAAGGTATTTACTGGCAGAAAAAAAAGTACTATCCAAAGTTAAAACAACAAGGGCAGAAAATTTAATAGATGGAAAGTTGAAAAAAATGACTGAAGGTCCGCTTTAAGGCACCTATGAGCTCTATTGTACATTTTATGCCTGCTATTTTCCTTTTTTTATGATAAAAGCCTTAATAAAAATATATTCATAAAAGCAATGGAGAAGTAAAAAGGAAAGTGGGGAGAAGAGGAGGGGAAGGGGGAGCCTTTTTTCATTTTTATTTCCATTTTCCTTCCCTCTTGAGCCCCCATGTTATATATTTATTGTTGGTTTTTGGTATTTTTTAGTGCACATATGGTATTGTTGGTTTTTGGTATTTTTTAGTGCACATATGGGCTCTGTTACTTACCTAAGTTTTGTCTTTTTTTTTCATTCTGTAAATTTCTACAATGAAAATTTCAATAAAAATATATTTTAAAAAATTGCTTATGTTTGGGCTCTAAAGAATAATTGGTATGGTTTTTGGTCAATTTTATTTTACAGTTTTCTGAAGTTTACCAGTTCAATTATTTTATATATTTTTTTCATTATCTGCATGGACTCCTCCAGAGCCTCTCCCCTCCTTTGGAACTCTCTACTCAAACCTCTATGGCTATCTCCTACTATGTCCCCTTTTAGGGGATCCCTAAAAACTCATCTCTGCAGGGAAGCCACCTAACAACTGAATTTTAGTTTCTCGAATGACTCAGTTGTGTCTTTTATGCTGGCGAGAACATTTACTTGATCTCCAAGCTAGCCAGGTCACATGATATTGACATCACACATGTGGGCATGTATACAGGCTGTAGTGAAAATCTCCTCCTTCCTGAACTCTCAGCACTCTAGAAACTGTGCAGTTTATCATGTAACCGTGGTCTACAGATCATCCAAAAAGGCTATAGTAGCAGTATTTTAACGTAAGAAGATTTATAAGCTGTGGGCACTTTGGGGGGGCGGATGAACTATTTTCATATTACTGAGTTTAGTAACACTTTAAGCATTCCATGCTATCATGATCTAAAATCACCAATGTAAACACTTTTGCGGACTATCTGCACAAAACTGTGGTGAAAATCCTGGATGGGGTGATTGGTAAAAGGCAATTATATTGGGATAATGTCAAATTGCTTATTTGATAGCAGTACTATCAGTGACACATTTGTTTTATGTATTTTTTTAAAGTGACATTTTATGCAATTGTAAATAAAGCTTTATTATATTTTAAAAGATAATAAGTATAAGTTCAAAAGATGGAAACCTTTAAAATCCCAGCTTTGTAAAATGTTTAAATGCCCTTCAATACAGGAATGTGGTTTTCAGACCTATTCCACTAAGGACAAATTTAGTTGGATAGTACATTAAAAACAACACATAGAGAAAATACATTTAAAAACCGTATACTTTTCCTACAACCTTGGCTTCAATTGTCATATAGGGCCAACCAATTCTGCAAATTTGCATAAAAATACTATAAAAAACTAGCTCAAAATTGGCAGCCAATTATTTAAAACTCAGAGCAAACTGACTTAACTTTCTTACTTATACATAATCATTTGTAATTGTAACCTAAATCAACTAATTGGAAACGACCTGACCCAAAAAAAAAAAAGAAAATCCCAATTCCAGCCAAAACCTTTTTCTTTAGTTTACTAAACATGAGTGGAAAAGGGTTGAAACTTTTATGAGGTTTTATTGCTTTCTGTGTCCCTATTGGCATTGTTGACAAGCAACTGGCCACTGCCCCCACCTATAACTGGCCTTCACAGCAAAGAATATATGGAAGGGCAAAGCATGCAAAATAAAACCAAAGAAATTTCCAGCTAAACTCACCAACCAGTCTGCAACCAACCAAATTATCCCGTCCAACTGTTAGAAAGGATAATTTGGTTGGTAGCAGGTTGGCTTGCGAGTTGAGCTGAGAATTTTCTTTGGTTTTGTTTATTTTTGGTATTGTTTCCCAGTCCATGGGACAGATAGGTAAATATCTCCAACAAAGATACATTCAGTAAAAAATATACCCTTCTTAGGTTAAATAGAAAAAGTAGGAATCTATGTTGAAATGTTATCACCATGGGGAGATTTTCCCTCAATTCTTCCTGGTGACAACCTGAATGTCAATGGTATTACCAGGAATGGATGTGAGGGGAAAATCCTTAGTGGGACATCAGTAACATCTTGAAAGAGCCCCAACTCTTCACCACTCCATCCTAAACTACATTTTTTTATGGAGCTTGGCCTTAAAATGAGGAACCTAGAGTGTCCTGCAGATAGCTTTGTTTTTCATCCTAAACTCCCTGTATTTCCCAAAGCAAGCAAAGCTTCATTTATTATTATAAATGGAGATTAACCCCCCTGGCGGTATTCCCGAGTCTGGCTCGGGGTGGATTTTTCATACCAAAAGCGGTATCCCCGAGCCAGACATGGGCTTGCATCGCAGGATCCAGGAAGAGTTTACTTACCTTGTCCCCTGGATCCTGCGATGTCTCCCCGCTGTGATCAGCGAGCCGCTGTGTCTCGCTCGATTCACAATGCCGAGCTCCGTTCCCTGCGAGTGTTGCGACGCACGGGGACGGAGTTCGGCGGTAAATTCAAAAGTGAAACACACAATACATATAAAGCATACTGTAATCTTACAGATTACAGTGCTGTATCAAATAACTACACATCCCCTTTGTCCCTAGTGGTCTGCCCAGTGTGCTGCATGCAGTTTTATATATATAAAACTGTTCTTTCTGCCAGGAAACTGGAGATTGTCCATAGCAACCAAAACTGTCCCTTTACAATAAAAGTGGTTTTAGACAGCTAGAAAAAAGCGATAATAAGAATCACTTGCAGAATTGAGCGATAGTGATTTGTGGGGAGATCCGTCATCAAACACTAAAAGTAACAAAAGCTACAATTCTGCAACTGAGCAAATTTCAGTGTTTTTGATTTGATTACATTATTATATAATTTTTATTATTATTATATTATTATTTGTTATAATTATTTATAGTTATTTATTATATTATAATTTTTTATTTCGTTTTTCAAACTTTATCATACCCGGGATGTCTACTAGACTCTTGTTTGGACAGATTTAAGTGAACTATTCCTAAGAATTATAGGCCTACAATATAAAACGCCAAATTTCTGTGCAAAATAATGGTACCGCTTTCAGCACCTAAAATCTGAAATAATCATACCGCCAGGGAGGTTAAAAAGAAAGTTCCACGAGGAGACAAGGCCACAGAAGAAGAAAAAGAAGAGGTATCAGGAACACTCAAATAAAAGTCAAGAATTAGCATGTGTTTTAATTATATCAAGTCACATTGGTCAGTTTTGGGGTCTTGTAGAGATCCCTTCCTTACGGCAGTACAGCGAACAATGTGCCACAATACTAATAAAACCACAAATATTCTTGATCTTTATTTAAATGCTGGTGACTCTTCTTCTTCTCTGGTATTGTACAGATCATTCTGTTGCTGTCAATACAAGTTCTATCCATATATTGGTCAATGCCGTATGGAGTACAACCTGGAACTGCACTATTCTAGGAGGAGAGGCTAGTAACATGACCGGTCAATGTCATGTGTCCGGTCTCTCTTCCTATCAGGATGCATTTTCTTCACTGTTTTGCAGTGAACACATTCGGGTTCATTTACTAAACCTGGAGAGCAAAATCTTGTGCCACTCTGCATAGAAGCAAATCAGCTTCCATTTTTTTTTGTCAAATTTTAATTAAACAAGCTGATGATAGAAGCTGATTGGTTGCCATGCACAGTTGCACTAGATTTTGCACTCTTCAGTTTTAGTAAATCAACCCCATAGTTATGTCCAGCATGGAGCAGGTAGTGATATTCACCCTCTATTATATATAGGCGCTATTTCATTCGGTACATTAATTATCAATTCCTACTGCTGTCAGCAGGCTTGACGTTCACTAGTGATATGAACAGGAAGAAGACAGTGTATACATGGACTGAACAGTATGGAGAAGGATGCAAAAATGATTCACCAACCATTCACTATAGGTATATCCTCATGGTGCATGTGTTTTAACCCCTATAAGCTGGTGCCTCCCGGCCCTTTAAGGGGTTTAGGATACTGGGAGGCGGGGCAGGGTTTATGATTATGTGACCACCCTGATTGGCTGTCACGGAGGTCACATGATCAGAAAGCTCCCGATCGAAAGCAGCGATTGAGAGATTTCCATTAGCCGCCGATAACTAGCTGTATTTGCACTAATGTACACAAATATGCGGCTGCTCGGCGCCAAGGCTCACCCGCCAAGAGGGTGCATATTTGCATGCAGCTGGCGCCAAGAGGTTAGGTTACATTGATTGATGCAGTAAATGTTTGGTGAATGTCACACTCACTGCTTTAAATATATGCCCCCTTGTGACTACTTGACTACCTCGTCATATTTAATGACTGCTTGCCTACATTACCATACTTAGCGACTGCTTGAATACTTAACCATATTTAGTGACTGCTTGCCTACTTTTAACGCCAGCAAGAACCATTTTAATGTATTTTTTTTCTATTTTATTGGAAGGGGTGCTTTTACGATTGAAGGATAATCGTTCTTGAAAAAAAAAAAAAAAACAGAATTAACTTCCTAATTTACATTACATCAGACATAAGATTTCTACTGAGAGTTTGTTAATGGCAAAATATAAAATGTGCCGTCGATTCAACATACTTCCCCTGCCATTGTCATACTGTCACTTTATTTCAAATACAATAGCACTCTGCACACAATTGCAACAATGCTCAACTCTTAATAAAAAAAGTGTCAGCTGACTAATAAAATAGGCCTAATATGGTTGATTCACAGTAAAATCATAGCTCAACAGCAAAAGACTGAGACGGTGCCCATAGGACATCACATTAACTTGTAGAGCACACATCATCAGCGTTACCAGGTTTTATTATTAAAGGCTTGTGTAAGAGGAAGAAGAGGCATTAGAGTGTAAGTAAACTCTAACAATACATTTCTCTTATTTGCTCCCCTTTAGTCTGTTAAATATACCATTGAAAACATTTTATTTTATCTGTTCGACAAATGCAAAAAAAAACCTGTTCATCCAGACAGAAATTTTGTGGATGAACAATTTTATGTAGTCCTAACACAATGTTCTACTTCTAACACACTCTTCGTCCTATGGTGACAATATTGCTCAGTACGGTTGTCACCCTAGGACAGGAATTTGATAGAAGGATCACCAGAATAAAATAAAAAAAGTATGCAAAAAAGAAAACAAATGTAGCCACTACATCTAAGGACCACTGGGGTTGATTTACTAACACTGGAGAGTGCAAAATCTGGTGCAGCTCCGTAGGGAAACCAATCAGCTTCCAGGTTTTTTTTTCAACGCTTAATTGCACAAGCTGAAGTTAGAAGCTGATTGGCTACCATGCACAGCTGCACTAGATTTTGTACTCTCCAGTTTTAGTAAATATGCCTCACTAAGCTGAAATGCTATCATGTTTTGTTCTAGGACAGGGGTCAACAAACTTTCTAAACAAAGGTCCAGTTTACTGTCCTTCAGACTTTAGGGGGGCCGGACTGCAGCCATTGGGAGTAGAAATTGACCTGGAGTCAGTGAGAGTACACTGTGCATCTTTGGAATAGTGCTACATTGTTGGTGTCAATGGGTGAAATAGTGCCCAGTTGTTGGTATCAGTGAAGGAATAGTGCCCCATTGTTGGTTTCAGTGAAGGCATAGTGCCCCATCTTTCGTGTCAATGGGAGAAATAGTGCCCTATTGTTGGTGTCAATGGGAGAAATAGTGCTCTGTTGTTTGATGTCAGTAACAGTAATTATGCTCCATTGTTGGTGTCAGTGGGAAGAAAAGTGCCCCAAGTGCCGGATAAAGGTAGGCAAAGGGCCGCATCTGGCCGCAGATTGGAGACCACTGTTCTAGGGTTTAGTTATGCTTCAAAGTGGAACTAAAGTCTGCAGATACTCACCTCTTCTGGCTCATTCATCCATCTTCTTCTTGACTTCTTCCGAGTGTGTGATCTTCGTCTGTCTTGACTGGCTGGCAGAGAAAGACATAACTCCTGCACACATGTACAGAGGTGTTCATTCATTCGGCACCAGGGTGCACATGTCGAGAATATTCTGTGTTACAACTCTGTGAACTGTGACCAGGCTATGGACATTGCAATAGCTATATATTCTTAAAGGAGAAGTAGGGCCAAAGCTCTCTTGGCCTTACTTCTCCTGGGGATCACAGGAGTGCATTTTGTTCTGCACTCCTATGTCTCGTATCCAGTCAGGGCTAAAGTCCGCTGTTGGCTGACGTCACTCAGCCAGTCCAGGCTTTGAAGAGATCCCGACTTTAATGTTGGAATCTACCCGGATGCCTGCCTGACAGCCTGAGCCAGCCCCTCCCACCCCCTCCACAGCCCAGAGCTCAAGTGAGTGCTGAAGGGTCAGAGCAGAGAGCCAGTATCACCGGCTCTCTGCTCACTGAGGACCAAGAACTGAGCAATTAGCTGTCTTTGACTGCTCAGTTCCCAGTGTAGAAGCAGCGGGGGACAGATGCAGCATAGGACCAATGCTTCAACGACCTAGGTGAGTATAAATGTTTATTTTTTATTATTCCCCCACTTCTCTTTTAAAGCAGACCTTCACTCACATTTTACACATTACATAATCCTAACCCTCCCCTACTTTACATTTAGAATTGTTTCTTCTTTGGGGGAAATATTTGGGTAGCAAGCACCTTTATCAGCAAGTACTTGCACCCAATTCCTCATTCCTTAACTAGGTAAGAATGACATTGCACTTGATCTGACCACCCCTTGCCCGAAGCCTTCTGGTATTTACATGTTAAACATTTCAGGAGGCTTCAGCACAGTGATCAGAAAGCCAACGCCAGCTTCAGACTCCATAATGACGACAGTGGTTAATTCTTCAGGGTCTAGGAAGACAGCGCTTGATTCTTGGGCTGATAAGAATGTGTTTTTTAAAAGTCAACAGCTACAGGGCTTTTACTTTTTTTTGAAGACTAGGTGAAGCTCATCTTTAGGAAATAAATATGTTTTTCACCCAACCCTTACTGACTTCTGTAGCTGCAGACACCTTGCAGTAATTCATCCTCAAAGTTTTCTACCAAAAACTTTCACATTTATTTATTTTTTTACTAGCTTATTTTGCTCTCCACTCCCTCCCAGCAGTGACTTGGCATCCTCCCAGCCTTCTAATCACTAAACACAGAGTAGGGTTATAGGATAAAGGGGAGCAGAGAGAGGGGACCAGACTTCATGGCTTTTCTTGTGAACGTTAAAGTGGTTCTAAAGTCTAAACATTTTTTTAACCTTAAATTGATATTAAACCTAAAAGCAAACATGTATTATATTGTGGCTTACCAATTCTTAGATGTAATGGCTGTATTCGTTTTTTTAAGCTTTCTTTCTGGCCAGATCACCAGGTAAAACCGAAAAAAGCAAAGAAAAGGAAATGGATGCAGCCACCACATCTAATGATTGGTAAGCTGCGATACAGTATTTTTGGTTATGGGTTCTGTCCTGGCTGAGGCACTGCTCTACTCTCTTTCTGGTCTCACAGGAGACAAAGGCAGCAGTAGGAGTCATTGGCTTCTGCTGCTGGCAGTCAAACTCCTGTAAGGAGGGAGCGGGGGCATGGCTTGCTGGAGCTGTGTGTGTCCACGGACGCACACACCCTAGCTTTGAAGCATGCCCGCACGGGTGCCCTCTTAGCACACAGCTTACTGAGGGGGCACCCGGAGTAAGGAGGCAGGAAGAGCACTGGCGGGGGACTTCACAATAGGTGGTAAGGAACCGGTGCAATACCATTGCACAGAGCAGGTAAGTATAACATATTTTTATATTAAATAAAAATAATATCCTTTACAGTCATTTTAAAGATCAATTGTGTCACAGTGTGTACAGCTACAAAGGACAATGTGGGCTTGTTTAAAGGCCTATATACTGCTTGTTAAGAAAATAAAAATATGTGAATGTCCAAAGCCTGGATGTAGTTCTAAAATTGTATTAAATGGTCACATTTACACATCTCTGTGCTGTTATCTTCATCTATGCAGATACAAATATTCAGACATATACTGTACATTGGAGCTTGAACAATCCAGACATGCTCAGTTTAATTATGAGAGCCTTAATGGCACTGTATAGATTTCCTAGCATGCAGCTAGCTTTGAATGATCACCTATAATGAAAATTTAGAAATAAAAAAAGAAAAAGAAGGCAAAATATTTCAGCTTTTATTTTGGTCAAAGCTATAGAGATGCTTATATTTTTACCTAAAATGACTGCCAAATAATTTAACATTAACTTTGCAAAGCTTCACGCACTATATCTAAACTGGCCAATTAACATAACCTGCATCCACCTTCAGTAAAGCAACAGCCCTGTAAGACCCTTCATCAGTGGACACACTTTCTGTAGTAAGGGTGGCTCCTTGGCTTACAGGGTCCTATAGTGTGGTCGCCAACCTTTCGGACCTCACGGACCATTAAACTCACAATTTTAAATCCCACGGACCACTAACATGAATTTTACATGCCTTATACAAACAATGTTCCAGCTCTCTGCCCTTCTCCCCCGCACTCTGCATCACACTGCTGTCTTACACAGACTCATCATTGGATCTCACCTCCTTATCCAGCCATGAGCTGGAACTCCGCGCTCCCTCTAACAGTCTGCGATCAGCGCCGCCATTGGAAGTCCCCTCCTTCTTCACCTCCCACTCTCTGCACTACTCCCAGCGCCTTCCTCTGAGGTCCAAGGAGCCGGAACTACAGAGGGGGCATTGGGTATCAATGCACGCTGACAGTGTTATCAGCACACATTGAGAACAACACTGGTAACATGACTGGATGGTATACATCTGCTACAATGTTGATTTGCGGCAGAACTCCTGGGGACCTCCAACATTTTCTCGTGGACCATCAGTGGTCCATGGACCACTGGTTGGCAACCTCTGCTATAGAGCCCAGGCAGAGCCACCTTTATGTGTATGCTCACAACAAAGACACGCAGGGGCTACCTGCACTGGACACACACAGGCAGCCCAGAGGAACAGAAACAAGGAAGCCAGTCCCATCATTCCATGTGTCACAGCATATCTGGAGTGCATGCCCCCCCGGAAGAAGAAGCTGGAGGTTGCATTAGTTAAATGGATTAAAAGTGAGTGTTAAGTTGCATTGGTTTTTAAAAAATCATTAATTGTCTATTGAACAGCAAGTCAAAGGGGTTAGATCTGTAACTTAAAAGCTGAGGCTATACCACTTTTTTAAAACTAAGACAGTGCTATATGTGAGGTTCCTATACCTTTAACAGTCAGGCACATTTGGAAGAATTAGAGAATGTGTAAACCCAACATTTCATATTCCTGATATGTGCCTGCTGTTGCTGTACCATATACTTGTATGGAAAAGTATCCTGTTCTCTTTGTATTGTTTCCTTTGTGTGAAAACCCTGGTGTTCCTGGTGTCACTGTGAAGATCAGTATACTGCTGTTTCTCCTCCCCCAGCTCTTATACAGCTGAGAACAGTTGGGATCTCTGGATCTACTGTGGGTATTGGACAGTGTATATGGAGATTTTCTATTTGAGGGTGTTGGTTCTCTTTTTTTTCTCTGTTGGTTGAACTGAATGGACTTCTCTTTTTTCAACCAGATTAACGTACAGCAGCCCCCCTCAACCCCCCTAACACATACCTGAGCCCCATCTTGATCCAGTGATCTTGCAGGAGAGACTTGGCTGTCTTTGACTCTCCCTCTTGATTGGCTGAGACACACAGCAGGCACCATCGACTCCCACTGCTGTCAATCAAACTTAGTGAGCCAATGAGGAGAGAGAGAGGGCGGGGCCGAGCCGTGGCTTCATATCTGAATGGACACACAGAACAGCGGCTTGGCTCAGGTGTTCCCATAGCAAGCTGTTTGCAGTGGGGGCACTTGGCAGCAGGGAAAGGCCAGGAGCTCCAGCCAGGGACCCAAGAAGAGAAGGATCCAGGCTGCTCTGTGCACAACCACTACACAGAGCAGGTAAGTATAACATGTTTGTTATTCTTAAACAAAAAAATACAAGACTTTAGTATCACTTTAACTATGTAACTATGAATGTGATCACTTATAAAAAGGGGAAAAGAGTATTTATAATGTGGTTTTTTAAATTATCTATAATGTTTTGCCTTTAATTTCTCTTTGAAAATGTGTATGGTTTGTTTTACAAGGAGGGGGTTTATATACACTTTAAAAAAAAGACCTGTGTGGGGTCACTGCTACAATCAACTTCTAGGTTTTATTGTCGAAGCCTAAAGTGTTACTAAACCCAGGACCCTGCATTCACGATATCTGGTCTCCCACAGTACACAGAACATGAAAATACAATTATTTTGTAAGATAAACTGTTAAATATCTTTTCTCATCAGCAGTACTGTATATAGCAGTCTTGTGACTTCTATCAGTGTATGGTTAATGCTTGTGGGAGGAGTCTTTGTTCTCCTCTGACTATCCCATGAGGCTATCCCAAGAAAAAAAAAACTCTCCAGCAGCACACACCAAACTGAGCATGTGCAGCGTGCTCCCAAGGTTCTGGAGATTAATTGGGGAGATGAAAAGAAGGGGAGGATCAGAGAAGTCAGGATCAAACAGCCTTTTGACACAATGCACAGGATTAACCCCTTAGGTTCCACAGTGAGTATAACCAGCATGCTTTACTGCATATACAGACTGATTTTACTGTTGTGGGTTTAATAACACTTTAACTGTACAAGCTGAAGTTAGAAGCTGATTGGTTACTATGCACAGCTGTACCAAATTTTGTGTGCACCAGTTTTCGTGAATCTCCCCAATTTTGTCTAAATAAAAGAGGCATATGTATTATTTTATGGAACTTGGTTTGCTTTGTGTATTTCTTCCAGATCTGTGCAATAATCCAGTGTAAACTTTTACTCTGTGCTGGGGGTTCTTCTAGTAGGAAAGACCGTTTGTTTCTGTTCTCTTTCCTTATACAGAGTGACTGGTCTTGTCTCCGCCCCCTCCTGTAGGTTTCTGCAGGCAGCCTGTAATGGGAGGGGCCTGCTGGCTCCCTCCAACAGCTCTGTTCTCTGCACAAGCTATGTACAGCACAGTGATGACATCACTGCCACGTGTATATGGTTATATCTGGGCTTACAAAGGCACAGTGATGACATCACTGCCACGTGAATATGGTTATATCTGGGCTTGCAAAGGCATTTGGTGCACACAAACTGGATTTATATCCTTCTCTTATAAGGCATACTTTAAAATAAACATTTTTGTGCCCGAAGTTCAGCTTTAGTTATTAAGGATAAAACAAATGCATTATTTAATTTAGGAAATGCTACATTTTTAAACAACATTTTGCTTTTCCTTTGGACCACAGTTTGTTCTATTATAATGCTATTTGTTTTGCTAAAACAGGCAATACTATTGTCTTCTAATCTTATTTATTTTAAAAACAAAAAGTATTCTTTAAAAAAGCACACTGCAGATAAAGTCTACTACCTTATAAACGTCACAGCTTAGAAGAAAAAAGATGAAAATGTAGGTATAATACAATTTAAACCTTGACTTGCATCAATTTCCTGTCCAATGTAGCAGCGATCTGCTGTCGCTGTAAGTAAAGGTTGATGGTCATTTTTAAGCAAATGCAACCAGCTATATTTGCCTTGATTTCCGAAGCATAACTAGGAGACAGAAATGGCTCAGAGAATGTCTGCAATGAAAAAGAGAACTAGCCAGTGTTCTATGTCTTTAGCCCATAGGCACCCAGCCACCGGTTCTCACCCTCCCTGGGTCTGCACCATGAATATTCTGCTGTCAGATTTCCCATAACAAAGCCATTAATATAATATCGCCGTTATATATAGCTGAGATAAGTGACATGACTAACTCAGCCTAAGGAATGGGGTGCATGTTTGGTGGGTCATTGACTTGGGAGTTTAAACAGAAACTTATGTTAATTATCAACAGTCTATATAGACGTCCTATGCAGACTCCATGGCTGAAGTTTTTAATTATCTGCTGATTGCAGGTTATTGGACAAACATGATCTTCATGGGTCACAACGATCGAAATTAAAAAAGGTTCCTAGTAATAACAGATTGCTGGCAAGCCCATATATAGATATTATGGACCATGTCTTCTGTAGGCGTCTTTGTCTTCATGCTCCGAAAATCTATATCCATGCCAATACACACTGATTCAGCTTATTCCCTTGGTTAAGATAACAAATCCAGTTACATTGTTTCCTGCCTTACAAACTGCTGAATTAAGCCAGTAACGGATAAATGGTTTTTAGTATTACAAGTATCTGCAGAGTCGTATTCAGTCTGCTTTGTCCAATGTCCCATTTTATCTATGATGCAGTAACTTCAGTATTTTTTGGCACAAGGCAAATGTTGCAAACAATACAAGCTGATAATAAATCAAATGCTTGGGGTTCTTAAGAAACAAGTCTTAAGAAATAAGTAATGTTATTCTAGAAGGCAGGGGACCGAACAAGGATTCTATAATTCACATCGGACTGCATAGAAGAGTGGGGGGGGGGGGGGGATACTGCAGCGCTGGCCAACCTGCAGAGAGAGCGGGGAGACGGGACACCAATAAGCTTACACAATTAAGCTTGCCTACATGTAGCTCAATCTTTACACACACAAAAAAAAAGGCAAGGTCCTTCTAGCTAAATAACCTTAAAAATGGTCCAGAGGTCACTTAATCGCCACATTTCCTTCCAAGACATCAGAAGATCGCTATCTAGTCTCTGCGGACCTAGATAAACACAAGGTAATCTGATCGAAGCCGCAGAACTATTCAAGCCTCCATGATTTACAGGTTAACCAGATTGCCTCCGATTTTATGGATTTCATCGAATGAGACCTAAATCCTGCTAAAAGGGGGCACCACTACAGAAAAACTGCAGAACAACGCGGGAGAGAAATTAAAGTAGAGAAATGAAGCAGGAACGGATGTCATCGAGAAATTATGACAGGCCAGAATTAAATTGGGTTACCGTTGCTTGTTCTTGGACTTAATAGATTATAGAAAGAAGAAGAAAAAGCAATAAAAAGGAGAAAAACACAAAACATCTAGGCAAAGGGCATTGGATGAACTAGTGAAATGACCAAAGCAAATATATATAATGGTTTATGTATAGTATAGAGTATTTGTGTGTGTGCGTGTGTAGATAGATAGATAGATAGATAGATAGATAGATAGATAGATAGATAGATAGATAGATAGATAAAATGTTATATATCTATACATATATCTATCTATATCTATAGATATAACATCTATCTATCTATCTATCTATCTATCTATCTATCTATCTATCTATCTATCTATCTATCTATCTATCTATCGTTATATAAAATGTTATATATATATATATTTATAGATCTATATATATATATATATATATATATATATATATATATATATATATATATATATATATATATAGATCTATAGATAGATAGATAGATAGATAGATAGATAGATAGATAGATAGATAGATAGATAGATAGATAGATAGATAGATATAGATATATAGATATCTATATATATATATATATAGATATAGATATAGATATCTATCTATATCTATATCTATATATATATATATATATATATATATATATATAACATTATATATTTACATATAAAACAATTCTAAATATATCTATATATATATCTACATATATCTATATCGATCTATATCTATAGATATATATATATCTATATATATTTATCTATATATATAGATATATATATATATATAGATCTGTATATATATATATATATATATATAGATCTGTATATATATAGATCTATATATATATACATAGATCTATATATATCTATAGATATAGATACACATATATAAAAATAATTTAAATATAAAATAAAATATTATATTACAATATATTAAATAACAATGGCAATTCTTGCTTTGCTGGCCTTTATGGATGGTGCAGGGTTAATACTAGTATGACCTTGGGCTGACACGCATGCATTAGACACTAGTGTAGCACACATGACAGGTCCGGTCATACGATGATTTATTTGCACATAACATGCAGGTTCCAATGCTATACTAGAGAACTGTACAACTGCATGCTGCTGCTGCATAATGTGTTCCTGCCTTTCTGATGCTATTTACATCCAAATCAATGAAGGCAAATGATGAAGCTGCTTATGATCATAAAAAAGGACCCCCTAGAAAGAATCCTAGTCTGTCCATAGTGCATACTTTTTTTTTTTTTTTCACCACTGCATTATAAATGAGCTTCCAATGACAGCTCCTGTCATTCTTATTCCAATGGAATGTTTACCATAGGAGAACACTATTGGGGGATTCATCTATTTCCAGTGGTGCAAAGCTGAGAGGCAGCAGATCATCTCTATGCTGTAGTAATAAAATTGCTGCATGAATTAAGGAGCCATGGTGAGACAGGTCCATTGAATGAGCCCTGTATTTACCCCCCCCCCCCCCCCCATGGCACACAGGGGAGCATTAGCATGGAGCAATATGGATTTGCACTGCATCAGAGCTGAACATATGTGAGCAAACAAGATTGCACCGCTGGTACCCTGATCTCTGTAAACTCCTTACATAGAACCAGGGAGAGAATCCATCCAAATGATCTTTTTTTTTTTGCTGCATGCACCCCTCCCCTCCCCCTCTCTGCAATGTGACATATACATTCCATACAGATGACTGACACTTACAGTCTGACGGCGCTGCGGATTGACCTGATGAGGACACAATGGAGACCCCACTGACCGCGTCGGAGGGGAGTTAGTAGGGGGTAGGTGAGCGAGTCAGTGGGGGAGGGGGGGTGATCCCGACCGTGCTTGCTTGGATTCCCTCCTGGACGGCGCCCGGTGTCAGCGCCAGCAGTACAAGCTCCGCTCTCTACAAGCTCCGCTCTGTGCGCCACTATTGGGAATCCCGGAGCAAATCAAAGCTCGGCGAAGAGCGCAGGCGCGGAGCACAGCGGTACAGGCAGCAGCAGCAGCAGCAAGTCTGATCCTTGTCACTCCTCCTCTCCTCTCCCTGATCCTTCCACACCTTCATCCTTCCTCCCTCCCTCCCTCCCTCCCTCCCTCCATCCTTCCACCCCCCGACACCGGCTCTGGTGACACCTCATTTCCCCACAAATTGCTACAATGGAGGATATGATTTGCATGCAGGCGGCTGCTGTCCCCTCTGAACACATGATCCTTTGTATTGTCACCCAACATGACTACTGACATTACTACTACTACTAGCCACACATGACAGCTTTTTTTTTTTTATGACCTGGATGTTTGTATTCTATTTTAGAAGATGTTTCATATTTTTTTCTTTTTTCCATTTTAATTTTCCAACAAATTAACCATTTCAGCTCTGGAAAGTTCCCCCCTCCCCCTCCTCCTCCTGACCAGGCCATTTTTTTTTTCGTTACGGCATTGCGTTACTTTAAATGAGCGACGCTGTACCCAAATAAAGTTTATGGTTTTTTTTTTCCCCCACAAATAGAGCTTTCTTATGGTGGTATTTGATCACCTCTGCGGTTTATATTTTTTTTGTGCTATAAACAAAAAAAAGACCGACAATTTTGGAAAAAAACCCAACATTTTTTACATTGTGCTATAAAACATATCCAATAATAAAAAGTAAAAAAAATCAACTTTGTTTATCAATTTAGGACAATATGTATTTTTTTCTTTTTTATTTCAGGTACTTATATAGCGCTGTCAATTTACGCAGAGCTTTACATATACATTGTACATTCACATCAGTCCCTACCCTCAAGGAGCTTACAATATAAGGTCCCTAACTCACATTCATACATACTAGGGACAATTTAGACAGGATCCAATTAACCTACCAGCATGTCTTTGGATTGTGGGAGGAAACCAGAGTACCCGGAGGAAACCCACACAGACACAGGGAGAACATGCAAACTCCAGGCAGGTGGTGTCGTTGTTGGGATTCGAACCAGCGACCCTTCTTACTGCTAGGTGAGAGTGCTACCCACTACACCACTGTGCCACCCATATGTATTCTGCTTACTTTGGTAAAACAAAATTCCAATAAGCTTATAAAGTAAAACCTTGGATTGCGAGCATAATTAGTTCCAGAAACATGCTTGTAATCCAAAGCACTTGTATATCAAAGCAAATTTCCCCATAAGAAATAATGGGAACTCAGATGATTTGTTCCACAACCATTTATTTATAGGTCCTTCAGTTTATAGTCCATATAAAAAGGTTATAGCAATGTGACCAGGTTGTGTAACCATAAAATGTCCATCCACAAATGGAAGCCTCCACAAGGGGATTAGAAGCAAATTCCAGCGGGAGCTCCAGAGTATAAAAGAGAAGAGAGGCGCCTCTAAGTGTAGCAATATGTTGCTAAATGTTGTACCTTTATTAAATGTAACCATATTGCTACACTTAGAGGCGCCTCTGTTTTGTTTTATACTCAGTTGTGACATGACGCTACTTGTATATCAAGACATCGCTTGTATATCAAGTCAAAATGTATTTTAAGATTTTGCTTGTCTTGCAAAACGCTCTCAAACCAAGTTACTCTCAAACCAAGGTATTACTGTACTGATTGGTTTGTACAAAAGTTCTAGAATCTAAAAACAATGGTATATTCTTCTTAATTTTTTTCTTTCTTTTTCTTTTTTTACTAGTAATCAGCAACTTATAGCGGGGCTGCGATATTGCAGTGGACAAATTGTTTACATAGGCAGATTGCCATTCTGCCTGTCTCCCGAACGATCGGCAGGTCCCGGCGAATATAGCGCAGCTGGATCCGCTGATTGGCTCCCACTGTGATTGGGCACAGCGGGAGCCCAGCAGGGGGTCCGGCATGCCCTCTAGACCCAGACGTGTCAGATCACGTACTAGGTATGTAAACTGGCACAGAGCGGCCGCCCTGCTGCAGTATATTTACGGTGGGAGGTCCGCAAGCGGTTAAAGGAAATCTCAGCGTAAAACCTGCATGTACAGTCGTCAGACAAATCATTTTGAAATTTAACCCCATCCTGCCTGCCCTGGCGTCCCCTTTAAAAGTTCTTAACGCTCAGAGAGGCAGGAAGGGTCGGCATTGGAAGGATCGCTGGCTACTGGTGTCTTCTCTGGAGCCATTTTCAGCAGCTTGGTCTTTGTACTGGGAGACCACAGAGAACATCATTTTAGGTTTTTCTCGTTTTCAACATGGGATGAGGACACGGAAAAATGCGAACGATCGATTGTCTGACTTTATAATAGTGTGTACTAGGCCTAAAGTGGTTCTAAAGCCTAAAACATTTTTTTACCTTAATACATTCTTTGCAATAAGGTAAAAAATGTTTAGGCATCAGCATCAATTTTTTTTTTTAACAGCCAGTGTCACCCACACTATGAGTCCCCTCCTCAAGAAGGCACATGTACAGTCATCCCAAAGAACATCTAAATGATTCGATAATAACCCGAATTTTCAAATTTTCGAATTTCCAAACTTCCTAGATTCCGAAAATTTGAATTTTCGAATTTTCCAATTTCTGAAATTTTCCAATTTCCGAAATTTTCCAATTTCCGAAATTTCGAATTTCCGAAGTTTCCAGTTTCCAAAATTTCGAAATTCTGAAATTTAGAATTTTTCAATTTCTGAAAAATTAGAATTTCCAAAATTCCGAATTTTCGAAATTTCAAATTTTCGGAAATTCAGAAATTTGAAATTCCGAAATTCCGAAATTTCGAAATTTTGGAAATTGAAAAATTCTCAAATTTCGGAATTAACGAATTTATCAAAATTCGTTAAAAAACAAATTTGGAAATAAACGAATTGCACATGTCTACTGTCACCTATCGTGCCCACTGGACACAGCCGATGACAGATCGTTGTACTGGCCGGCTGCTGGTACAATGTGATCGCTGTGGCCAATCACAGCAGATCATATGACAATTGTACGGCTTTGATTCATGCCTTTCATTGTGTACTATTGTGATGAGCTCTGTGATTAGTCACAGTGATCACAAGGTACAGACAGGGCCAATCACAGCCAATCTATACCATGTGATTAGCTGTGGCCAATAACAGCTAATCACAATATTAAACACAGAATGAATAGTTTTTAGTCAGAAAAATGGTTGCTAATAACTGTAAAAATTCAGTTATAAGCAATAAAAATGTGTAAAAAAATAAATAAAAATCCTGATCACTTTCTTAGTACTCTGTGGTAACACTGTATTGCGCTATGCATTTCCCCATTCTGCCTTGTGACATGACAGAGATCACTGCTCTCTGTCATCAAGAGCAGTGATCTCTGTCATGTGAGTTGAAGCCCATCCCCCCCACAGTTAGAATCCCTCCCTAGGACACACTTAACCCCTTCATCGCCCCCTAGTGGTTAACCCCTTCACTGCCAGTGTCATTTATACAGTAATCAGTGCATTTTTTATAGCAATGATCGCTGTATAATGACAATGGTCCAAAAATAGTGTCAAATTTGTCTGATGTGTCCGCCATAATGTCGCAGTCCTGATAAAAATCGCAGATCGCCGTCATTACTAATAAAAAAAAAAAAATTATAATAAAAATGCCATAAAACTATCCCCTATTTTGTAGCTGCTATAACTTTTGCGCAAACCCATCAATATATGCTTATTGCGATTTTTTTTTACCAAAAATATGTAGAAGAATACATATTGGCCTAAACTGAGGAAAAAATGTTTTTTTATATATATTTTTGGGGGATATTTATTATAGCAAAAAGAAAAAAATATTGCGTTTTTTTTTCAAAAGTGTCGCTTTTTTTTGTTTAAAGTGCAAAAAATAAAAACCACAGGAGGTGATCAAATACCCCCAAAAGAAAGCTCTATTTGTGGGGAAAAAAGGACGTCAATTTTGTTTGGGTGCAATGTCGCACGACCGCGCAATTGTCAAAGCAACGCAGTGCCGTATCGCAAAAAGTGCTCTGGTCAGGAAGGGGGTAAAATCTTCTGGGGCTGAAGCGGTTAATGTGGATAAAGGCAATGCGGCGCTACTTCGAGCCAAAATAAACGATTTAATATTTGTTTGGTGTCATTGGGCATTTTTTGTGTTGTGTTTTTTTTTATACATTGTATTCACATGGATACTATTTTTGAGGTTTTTTTTTTTGTCCACCTTATGTAACAATTTTGTTTAGGGTGTTTTGCACTAATACCACTTTTAATAGCACTTTTGCCACTAGCACCACATTGCCTTTATTTTTATCATTAGATATCACACTAGGGTAGGGAGGACCACATTGCCTTTATTTTTATCATTAGATATCACACTAGGGTAGGGAGGACTGCGCGGTGGTTGTTTAGTTATATTATTAATGTGGATGTATGTATTTCTTTTCCAAAAGATGAACTTTAAGTTAACTTTTGGGTAGTTTTTCTTTAAAAAGTTTTTAAAGTTTTTAAAGTTTTCTTTAAATTGTGCCCTTCCTCCCAGCAAGAGCCTTGATTTGTTTATTTTATGCTAAGCTGTCATACCTGATTTCCTGATTATAACTAGTGGGGGGGGGGGGGGAATTATTACTGTAATGCTGCTCCTGGTTTTATACTCTTGTACATTATATCTGCAGTCTCAACAATCAGTTCTCCCTTTTACAATCTGAAGCTTTAAATGCACTGCATAGTAAGTGCACCCACTTCTCCTCCTTTATGTGGGGTGAGTGGGGTTGAATAGTTCTTATCCCCGGGTCTCACTATTGGTTTAATTTACTTATAGGGGCAGCCTCACTGACCAATAGTTAGGTACAACAGGGGGTTGCAGTAATATCCTCACAGTTGACACTTTGAAGTCAGTATTTGTATTACAGCGCTCACTGGGGTTGATTTACTAAAACTGGAGAGTGAAAAATCTGGTGCATAGAAACCAATCAGATCAAGTGTGTCCTAGGGAGTGATTCTAACTGTCGGGGGGGGGGGGCTACAACTGACATGACAGCGATCACTGCTCCCGATGACAGGGAACAGAAGATCTCTGTAATGTCACTAGGCAGAACTGGGAAATGCCTTGTTTACATAGGCATCTCCTCGTTCTGCGGCTCCGTGACACGATCGCGGGACACCGGCGGACATCGAGTCAGCGGGACCCCCGGGCACGGTCACGGAGTACGTGGCAGGCACACACGCGCCCACGATGCCGCATATTAAAGGGGACGTACCTATACGCCCATTTGTGCAGCCGTGCCATTGTGCCGATTTATATCGTCGTGCACTGGTTGGCAAGCGGTTAATTGAACAAGCTGAAGTTAGACGCTGATTGGCTACCTTGCACAACTGCAGCAGATTTTGCACTCTCCAGTTTTAGTAAATCAACTCCACCATGTTTTAGGGCTCCTGGGCTTGTTATGCAGGTGTGTAAAGATAAAAAAAAAATAACAGATTCCCCAATCCCACAGTTGATAGAGGAATTCCCCTTTATCGGGACCTTATATCCTGACAACTGCACCCACCGCTATCAGAATACACTGATCAGCAACTGAAGCCCATTTCTTGCAGCCGCTGATCGGGAACATTTTTCCAATATTGCCCCATTTGACAGAAGTCAATCAACTTCTGTGGAGCAAGGATGACCATGTGCTGATTGAAACGTATCCAGTCCCTGCTAAACTGGCTGAATTTTGATCAGTTTATGGCCAGCTTAAAGCGGAGTTCCCACTTAAAAAAAAAAAAAATTAAAAGTCAGCAGCTACAAATACTGCAGCTGCTGACTTTTAATAATCGGACACTTACCTGTCCCAGGGTCCAACGATACGGGGGATTGAAGCCCCGCTCGTCTCCCCCTCCGCTTGGCGGCGCTGGCATTTTAACTATGGGCGTCCGGCTGTGGCTTCACAGCTGGGCACCCACTGCGCATGTGCAAGCCACGCGCTGTGACTGGCTGCGCAATAATCTGGGACCTGTCACGTGTCCCAGATGATTGCCTAGAGGAAGGGGGGAGAGCTGATCTTCATCCTGCGCCGAGGGAAGTGACGTCAGGAGCCCAGGCGCCGAAGGAGGCAGATTATGAGGGACCCCCTAGCAACAGGCATTAAAGAGGTGAGTAAAAAAAAAAAAATTTTCTCCAAATATTTTTTTTTTCATGCACATTAATGATTTTTTTTTTTAGGTGGAACTCCACTTTAAGACTAGATTTAGGCACCTTCTTTACATGTATGCTGCCAATTTACTAGTTTGAAATTGGTGACAGGTCTACTTCAAGGTGGTCATACTTGCATGTACATTTATAAGGAATTGAATTATCAGATTCCTGAATAGTGTTCTGTTCCATAGACATGCATGATAGATCATCCCATGTTTTAGCTATTCGTGTCTGGTTTGTAAATGGAGTTGAAGAGTAAAATATTTCAAAATTTTAGATTCTGTCTAATCGCTTATTCATGCTGACCACTGTTGTTGAAATAAGACATGAGAATAAGCTCTGCAAAAAAAAAAACCTGACAAAGGTTCTATTCCTTTCTTTCTGTAATAAATGCAGTGCCATTGCCACATGGGTCCCATATAAGAGATTGCCTGTGTAGGTGACTCTCATTGCTAGAATGGGACAGTTTCTGACCCTTCCCTCTCCATCCAAATCGAATAAAAAAAGTTTTGGATTTTTTTACTTTAAAGCAGGGTGGATTTGATTTAAATCAAGTTGATTTAAATCACGATTTAAATAATGATTTAAATCACTAGTAAAAAGGCTTGATTGAAATCAACTCGATTTAACAGCTTCCGGAAAAGCCGCCGCAGTTTTACTGAGGCAGGCTGGCCCCCCTGCATGAAATCACGTTACTGTACGTGATCTCGCGTGGTCAGGATAGCAGGCGCGAGCCCGCTGCACAGCGGGGGTGCCGATGCTCGTGGCCGACGGTCGCGATGACCACTGGCCACGAGCGATTGTGAGCTGGAGACACAGAACAGGGACGAGTGTGTGTTCTGTTCTGACAGGAGTGACAGATGGTGTGTTCCTATTAGCTAGGAACCACGATCTGTCACTTCCTGTAGTTAGTCCCCTCCCCCTTCAGTTAGAATCACCTCCCAGGAAACACAACCCCTTCACCGCCACCTAGTGTTAACCCCTTCACTGGCAGTGACATTTTTACAGTAATCAATGCATTTTTAATCGCACTGATCGCTGTATAAATGACAATGGTCCAAAAATAGTGTCAAAATTGTCCAATGTGCCCGCCATAATGTCGCAATCACAATAAAAATCGCAGATCGCCGCCATTACTAGTAAAAAAAAATAATAATAAAAATGCTATAAATCTATCCCCTCTTTTGTAGACGCTATAACTTTTGTGCAAACCAATCAATATACGCTTATTGCGATTTTTTTTACCAAAAATATGTAGAAGAATACATATCGGCCTATTTATTATAGCAAAAAGTAAAAAATAATGCTTTTTTTTTTCAAAATTGTCTCTGTTTTGTTGTTTATAGCGCAAAAAATAAAATCACACATCACACATAGTTGGAGAACTACTCAAATTCTTTTATTTATATAAATCAATAACATTACGGTATATTACCTGCTTTACCCATAGGTAGCGGAACTTCATTTAAATATTCCCAAACTGGGTCTCTTTTACTGCCTGCTGCCATTTTGCTCCTCAAGGAAGGAATAAAGCACTTCAAGCTATGTGCAGAAAGATCACAAGGTTTATAAACTGCTTAGTTTCACTTTCATTTTTACTGCTTGCCCTTACTCCTCAAACTTAGAGCCTGGTACAGATGCATTTCTTTTCAAACAATCATACAGTTTGTAGTGTACATAGATTTGCAAAACAATAGGATAAAGGAATATTCATGAACCTTGTTTTATCTCATGGTTACTGTGAAATTGTGTGAATGCATCCATGCAGTGCATGTTATCTCAGCTTGCAGGGCTTGGATTCATTGAATGAGTTTACCAAAAATGTAAATATTGCAGAATATACAGCCTCATGCTACATAACTAAGCTCCATTTCATGCTGAATAAACTAAATTATTAATGCATCCTAAATAGAAAACTATTTTTACTCCAAAAGCATTTTATTAAAATAAATTTGATAAAAATAAAAGAAATCTGATTTAAATAGAAAAAAAATCAGATTTTTTTGATTTTTTTTAAAAAATCATCGATTTTTACCCAACCTGCTTTAACCTCCCTGGCGGTATGATTATTTCAGATGTTTGTGCCTCAAAGCAGTACAATTGTCTTACATAGAAATTTGGCGTTTTATATTGTAGGCCTGTAATTCTTAGGAATAACTTAGGAATCTGTCCAAACCAGAGTCTAGTAGATATCCCGGATATGATAAAGTTTGAAACACGAAATCATAAATTATAATATAATAAATAACTATAAATAATTATCAAAAATAATATTATAATAATAATAAAATGTAATCAATAATGTAATCAAATCAAAAACACTGAAATTTGCTCAGTTGCAGAATTGTTGCTGTTGTCACTTTCAGTGTCTGATGACAACTTTCCCCACAAATCACTATCACTCAATTCTGCAAGTAATTCTTATTTACTATCGCTGTTTTCTAGCTGGTCTAAAACCACTTTTGATGTAAAGGGACACTTCTTGGATGCCATGGACGTTCTCAAGTTTCCAGGCAGAAAGAACAGTATATATCTTATAAAAGTACATGCAGGGCAATGAACAAAGCACTGGGGACAAAAAGGGTGTGAAATGATTTGATACAGTAATGTAATCTGTAAGATTACAGTGTACTGTATGTGTTCTGTTTTTTGAACTTTTTGAATTTCCCGCTGGGCTCCGCCCCCATGCATTGCGACGCTCGCAAGGAACGGAGCCCGGCACACAGAGCATCGAGCGGAGTGCACAGCCCGCGGACACAGTGGGAGGACATCACAGGATCCTGGGGACAAGGTAAGTAACTTTGCCTGGATCCTATGATGTAATCCCAAGTGTGGCTCGGGGTTACCGCTTTTGGTAGTGAAAATTCACCCCGAGCCACACTCGGGAATACCGCTAGGAAGGTTAAAGCTGAACTGAAGTAAAAAAAACAAAACAATAAACAAATAAAATTAGGAGCCCACTCCTGCACTCTATGGGGTTGATTTACTAAAGGCAAATAGACAGGGCACTTTGCAATGTGCAGTTGCTCCAGAGCTTAGTAAATGAGTAGAAACTTTGCTGACTTCCACCATCCAATTATGTGCAAGCAAAAATGCTGTTTTTTTTTTCCTTGAACGTGATTGGGTATTCTTTGCAAAGTGAAGCTTTACCCCATTTACTAAGCTCTGGAGCAACTGCATTTGCCGAATGCAATTGCACTTTGCCAAGTGCATGGCCTATTTGCCTTTAGTAAATCAACCCCTATGTGTTATGTATTCCTGAATCCTGCACTCTGTGCATTGCGTACTCCTGACCCCTCCTGACTCCTGCACTCTGTGTGTTAGGTACTCATTTTTGTCTTTTATATGTGTTTTATATATGAGTTCAGCTTTAGGCCTCATGTATACGGCTGCTGGTAAACGGACGTTTAGAGGCAGTTGGATGCTTTTTTCAGCTGCCCCTGAACTCATCCAATGTTATCTTATGTGTACGTGTATACAGGTTCGTTTAATGTCGTTTTTAGGCAGTTACGTTTATATTCTTTTCTTTGAAGGCAAAAAAATGAGATTAGACGACAACGTTTTCGATGTTTCAGACGCCAAACGATAGTTACCGCGTTTAGCCGCTTTTAGCTGCGTTTCGTTTACAGGCGTTTTTCATTTTTGGCTATTTAAAAAATAGATATTTTTTTTAAAACACTTCTAAATGCAAACGCGGCTAAACCCGGCAGGTAAATGCGGCAAAACGGAAGTTTTAAAACGTGGGTTACTATATGTTGAGTTAAATCGTTCAGGAGAGGTTGTAAAAATGTCCCGTGTACATTAACCGCTAGCCGACCGCCGGCCGTCAATTGACGGCCAGGCGGCGCAGCTCTCGTTGCGGGCGGGCGTCATATGACGTCCTCGCTTTCCTAGGCCACCAGGGGGCGCGCGCGCGCCTCCGCCGGCGATCGCGCGCGCCCGCCGTGTCACTAGGCACCCGGTGCGCGTGCCCGGCGGCCGCGATGTCTGCCGGCACCCGCGATTACCGGTAACACAGCAGGACAGTGGATCTGTGTGTGTAAACACACAGATCCACGGTCCTGTCAGAGGAGAGGAGACCGATGGTATGTTCCCAGTACAGCGGAACACCGATCGGTCTCCTCCCCTAGTGAGTCCCCGCCCCCTACAGTTAGAATCACTCCCTAGCAACACAGTTAACCCCTCGATCACCACCTAGTGTTAACCCCTTCACTGCCTGTCACATTTATACAGTAATCAATGCATTTTTATAGCACGGATCGCTGTATAAATGTGAATGGTCCCAAATATGTGTCAAAAGTGTCCGATGTGTCCGCCGCAATATCGCAGTCACGATAAAAATCGCAGATCGCCGCCATTACTAGTAAAAAAATAAAAAAAATAAAAATGTTATAAAACTATCCCCTATTTTGTAGACGCTATAACTTTTGCGCAAACCAATCTATATACGCTTATTGCGATTTTTTTTTACCAAAAATATGTACAAGAATACATATCGGCCTAAACTGAGAAAAAATTTGTTTTAAAGAAAAAAAAATTGGATATTTATTATCGCAAAAGGTAAAAATTATTGTTTTTTTTTTAAAACTTGTCACTCTTCTTTTGTTTATAGCGCAAAAAATAAAAACCGCAGAGGTGATCAAATACCACCAAAAGAAAGCTCTATTTGTGGGGAAAAAATTATAACAATTTCATCTGGGTACAGTGTTGTATGACCGCACAATTGTCATTCAAAGTGCAACAGCGCTGAAAGCTGAAAAATGGCTTGGGCAGGAAGGGGGCGAAAATGCCCTGTATTGAGGTGGTTAAGCCTTAAAGTGGAACTAAACCCTCCTATCCTTTGCAGCCAAGGAAGCTGCCATCTTAGCGTTTGTTTAATCTGCAGTTCCCATGGTGGATCAGTTACAACACCAGCCATTTCCTGGCTTGACAGTTCGGTTGCGCAAGCAACTGTGACAGTAACCATTCACAGCATGCCTTGAATATAAGGCACCTTTCACACTGGGACGGTTTGCAGGCGTTATTGCGCTAAAAATATCACCTGCAAACCGCCCCTAAACAACCTTTCGCTGTTTGTTCAGTGTGAAAGCCCGAGGGCTTTCACACTGAAGCAGTGCGCTGGCAGGAGAAGAAAAAATCTCCTGCAAGCCGCATCTTTGGAGCGGTGAAGGAGCGGTGTATTCACCGCTCCTTCACCGCTCCTGCCCATTGAAATCAATGGGACAGCGCGGCTATACTGTGGCAATACCGCGGCTATAGCCGCGCTATACGAGTGGTTTTAACCCTTTTTCGGCCGCCAGCGGGGGGTTAAAACCGCACCGCTAGCAGCCGAATACCGCGGTAAAGCAGCGCTAAAAATAGCGCTGTTTTACCGCCGACGCCCCCTACCGCCCCAGTGTGAAAGGGGCCTAAGTGTTTTGGGAAAGTTAAATTGATGGGTTTAGTTCCACTTTAGGCTGTCTATACCTGCTAGGTTCTTCTCATTCACAACCATTTCACACTGTTGTGCTGTGATAATGCACTGTAATGCCATTTAACACTCCAAACTCTCTAAGACAATGCACCGGAGCTCCCTCAAAAAAGTGTGCGGTTTTTGCAGTAATTGCATGCATTGGCAGCCCATTCAAAATGAATGAGATGTCTTAACACAGTGCACATGTAACACATGATGTAACGTGTCAATGTCAATACACTGAATGCGTAAATGACCTTATGAAAAAGGCTAGCAATAAAAGACTTGGCAGAAGAAGCATTGCTCTCGATAACTGAAATTGCTTGCCTTTTTGCCCCATTCACACTAGGCAGTGGGTTTGGTGGATCTCTTTTTAGAAGTGGCTGTTCGGGAAGCGATACTGCCACCTTCTGAATGCCATTTTTTTTTCTGACCCAAGGGGAGATTTTGGATTGCAATACCATGCTGATATATGCCAGCTGCTTGGCAATGGTTACAGTATGGTCCAATTCACTTCAATGGGAACATTTTGAGAATTGGCCTTTGCCTTCCTAGAGTGTCATGGTGAGTAAAATTGCCACACCTTGAAGCAAAGCATGGTGGTCACAAACGTGTGAATGGACCTGAGCGGCCATCATGTTATTTTGTAGTTGGGTTGACTAGGGGTCTGTAAAAAATATCAACTGCTTATCGTTGATGCCCATGTAATCGAAGCCATTAGGCCATTTGTGATATCCTAGAGTTATATATTGAACACCTCAATTGGAGGAGCTCATCATTAAGCAGGGAGATTTTTCAATCTGTTCTTCCTTTAACCGCTTCAGCCCCGGAAGGTTTTACCCCCTTCCTGACCAGAGCACTTTTTGCTTCGGCACTGCGTCGCTTTAACTGACAATTGCGCAGCCGTGCGACAATACACCAAAACAAAATTGACGTCCTTTTTTCCCACAAATAGAGCTTTCTTTTGGTGGTATTTGATCACCTCTGTGGTTTTTATTTTTTGCGCTATAAACAAAAAAAGAGCGACAATTTTTTGAAAAAAAAGCAAGATTTTTTACTTTTTGCTCTAATAAATATCCCCCAAAAATATATAACAAAAAATTTTTTTCCCTCATTTTAGGCCAATATGTACTATATGTAGGTTTATAGCGTTTACAAAATAGGGGATAGTTTTATGGCATTTTTTTTACAAATTTTTTTTTATTAGTAATGGTGGCAATCTGCGATTTTTATTGTGACTGCGACATTATGGCGGACAGATCAGACACTTTTGACACTATTTTGGGACCATTGTCATTTATACAGCGATCAGTGCTATAAAAATGCATTGATTACTATGTAAATGACACTGGAAGGGAAGGGGTTAAACACTAGGAGGTGATCAAGGGGTTAAATGTGTCCTAGGGAGTGATTCTAACTGTGGGGGGGATGGGCTACCACTGACATGACAGCGATCACTGCTCCCGATGACAGGGAGCAGTAGATCCCTGTCATGTCACTAGGCAGAATGGGGAAAATGCCTTGTTTACATAGGCATCTCCCCATTCTGTGGCTCCGTGACAGGATCGCGGGACACCGGCGGACATCGAGTCCGCAGGAACCGCGGGCCCGGTCACGCTGTACGCGGCGGGCATGCGCGCCCGCTAGCCCTGCCAATTAAAGGGGACGTACAGGTACGCCCATTTGCCCACCGCTGCCATTGTGCCGACGTATATCGGTGTGCAGGGGTCGGCAAGTTGTTGTATACCTCAGACATGAAATATGAACAAAGCATATCTCTCTATAGTGTGTACTTGTCTCATTTAAGAGCACTAAGTGTCATTTCTCTCTGCTGCTTCTTTCCTCTGCTAGCAGCATGAATCACTTCTGACAAGTTTTCGTGACACCAAGAGAAAAATGGTGACAAGGGACGGAGCTCCAGCTGATTAACAGCTTCAGCTCTGTTGCCATGTGTGGTGTGAAAGGGGATGTGTCCCTGCCCTCCGATCAGCTCTCAGAGCTCTCCTCACTGAGCTTGGCAGAGTGTACCTTCAGGTCTCCGCCCCCTTTTCTGGCAGCTCAGGCAACCTTGATAAATTCTGAAATTTGAAAGAATTTAGAGAGGACTACAGATAAACAGGTACATCTTATGTAGGATGATCTGTTTAATCTCTGTGCATCACATGAGGCCAGTCACTTCACTGGGTATATGTGAGGGTTTCTACCTTTAAGTAGAATCAATTGTTGGCCATGCAACGATTCAGAGGAATGGATCAGAGTTTCACTGGTGCACTGCTGTCACCGTTAAGGAGCAGGAACTCTTTGGAAGACCACCTAGGAGTTCATGCCACACTCATAAGGAATAAGCATCTGGAACCATGTCCCTCCCTATCTTTCTAAAGGCTCTGCCCCCTTGCTGCAGTGGCAATTCTAGGTCTAGAAGACCTTTCATTTCTGCAATCTCAGGTCAGCGATAATATGCTGAATCTTGCAGTGCGCCACACCATGTTTTAGAAAAAAAAAACATTGCACACAAAGCAGTTTAAAAGTACACCTATCTTTTTTATCTCAGCATATTATGGTGAGAACATTATTCTCCCTGGTTTTTCTAGCCTTCTTCAGTGGTAAAATTTATTAGAAAACTATGTTATCCTCTCTCAGAAATCCAATGACTCCCAGCTGGTAGATGCAGAACCTGCCATGATATGCATCTTTGGATGTGCACCTCCTACGTTTCTCCGGGATCTGCAGAGCAATTGACCGAGTCTTTAATCATCTCTGACATTTAAGTAGTCAGCCTTTTAACCTCTGTAACCCACATTAGAACTTTTAAAATTCATTGCTGTCCTGTTTGTAATAGGGCTTCTGTTTGTGATAAGGTAATGCGTTTTTTAAGTAAAGAGACACACAGGAATGGAATGGCTGAAAAGGTTGGGAAGGCTCCTCCTTACATCTTTTGTTATTGTAGTGGGCCAGTGTTCTAAAACCTATTATTGCAAGCAGCCAACCATATTTTTTAATCTCATGGGGCCTGTTCACACCATATGCATTGCCCAAAGCAGTTCCAATGCATAGACACGGCAAAAAGGCTTTTCCCCTATTGTGGCAGTTCACCCCAATGCACTGTGAGGGTGTGTGCTGAAAAAAGGAAAGCATGCAGTACTTTTTTTCATCACCGCAGGGCGCAACGCAATCCACTCCCTGCACTACGGTCAACAGAACTGAATGAAATGTCACTTTGTGACAAATAAAGTTATTTTCTGTTTACTGTACTTTAGTAAATCAGGGTCACTGCCTACTACAAAAGCATCAGATGGGCAGGCGTGCTTTCAGCTTTTCTATCTAGTGATGAAGTTATCATGCTATTACCAACAACACAATAGGAACAAGTTACCGTTAAGCTATGGCGGTATTCATTTCCAAAGTAAAACATGCAAATCACTCATTGTATTAAAATGAAGAACTTTCAGTATTTCTGAGAGCTTATGAAGGAAGAAGGTCATATTATGACTCACCGAACAGAAGCTTGAAATGCCCAACCGGTTTAATGTCAGACACTTCGTGCAGTGCTAAAAAGCTAATGTAATGTGACCTGTGAACCACTTTGCAATATGCCAGGTCCCCTTGATAGAAAGCACATGTGAAAAATAAATGAGCAGCATATTCTTTATATCTCTGATTTGTATTCTGTAGCAGAGATATGTCTGACTAGGATAGGATTATAAGTATAACATAAGATGGGGATGTAGATAATGATCAGGACTATCTACAGTAGCGCTGGCATACTGGATTTATCTTTCATCAGAAAAACTTCATCAGCTTTACTTTTGCACACCCAACACAGGCCATGCTCTAGGGTAGTAGAACTTCCAAAATAATCAGGGCAGGTTGTTGTTGTAGTACATGTACAGTTTTCTACAATTTTAGAGACTGTAAAATGTACTGCATGAGTGAGGTACAGAATACTGGGGCTCAATTACCCCTGACTTTATAACCCCAATAAAACACATAAAATAACCAGACAACAAACTCTCCATTTTGTTGTTGTTGTTTAGTCGTTTAGTTGTGGCCAACTCTTCGTGACCTGATGGACCATAGCACGCCAGGCTTTTCTGTCCCCCACTGCCTCCTGGAGCTTGCTTAACTTCATGTTCATTGTTTCGATGATGCTATCTATGCATCTAGTTTTCTGTCGTCCTCTTCTCCTTTTTCCTTCAATGTTTCCCAGCATCAGGGTTTTTACCAATGAGTCCTCTCTTCACATTAGGTGGCCAAAGTATTTGACTTTGGCTGCCCCCCCCCCCATCCATGCATCCGGCCCCCTGCATATCAGCCCGCCGGACTATGGATTCCAATGGTGGGGGGGTTTTGAAGCACCCGTTTAGAGCCAGAGGCTCTAGTAGTCTTCAAAAAAGGGTGGGCTCAGGGCGCAGAGCACTGCACCCCGATCCCACCCAGTTGTGTGAAGATAGCGAATACATTTTTGCTATTTTCACACTAAAGTTCCTCCCCACCAATCAGGAGGCAGGTCGTGAGACCTGTTTTCTGATTGGCCAAAGCGTCAGGCGATCCTATTAGATGCCTAGCGCTTAGGAGGAACAGAGAGGAGACACAGGGAGGAGGAAGCTGCGGGGGGAGCGGACACCGGAGCTGCTGCCCACACCCTGGGAGAGGAGGAGAGGACACCTCAGCCTGCCAGCACTAGATCGGTAGGTGCCTGATTGCCAGCTGCCTAAGGGGGGGGGGGGTGCTGTCAGTGCTGCGCCACCACAGGCTTTGCTTATACGTCACTTTGTCGGTAGGGTGATGTCTCTGCTTTTTAGAATGTTCTTAAAGCGGGGTTCCAATCAAATTTTTAACTTAATCTTACCCCCTTCAGTTAATTGCATAGATGTTCAAATGACGCACAAATTTTTTTTTTTTATCGCTGTAATTACCTTTATATTGTACTTTATTGTAGCACTTCCTGTCTCTCCTCCCATTGGAGTAGGCGTGTTTATTGCCTTTCCCCAGCGCCGCACTGTCTCCTGGGAGCTTAGTGTCAGGCTTCCCAAGATTCAGTGCGGGAACAATGATCATGTTTGTGAACAAGCTGTGAATGAACAGCATTCATCGCATCCAGGAAATCAATGCTTGTGGGCTTCACATGCCCACAAGCAAGATGGAAACAGCCAGCATCACATCAAAGTTATTCTTCAGTACGAAAACAGACAGAGGCAGAAATATTACACCCAAACTGTGAGTATTATTTTGGGATTAGCAAAGTGTCTCAATGACCTAAAAAAAAAAAAAAGATTGGTCGCCGGACTCCCACTTTAATTTCATGGCTACAGTCACCATCTGCCATGATCTTGGAGCCTAGGAAGATAAAATCTGTCACTGTTTCCATTTCTTCTTCTATTTGCCAAGGAGTGATGGGACCGGTTGCCATGATATTAGTTTTCCTAATGTTCAATTTCAGGCCAGCTTTTTGCGCTCTCCTCTTTTACCTCCACTAACCTCCCTGGCGGTATGATTATTTCAGATTTTTGTGTCTCAAAGCAGTACATTGTTTTGCATGGAAATTTGGCGTTTTATATTGTAGGCCTGTAATTTTTAGGAATAACTCACTTAAATCTTTTCAAACAAGAGTCTAGTAGACATCCCGGGTTTGATAAAGTTTGAAACAGAAAATCATAAATTATAATATAATAAATAGATGCAGTGGCGTCGCTAGGAGGTGGCTATTGGGGCTATAGCCCTGAATCTGGGGCCCATAGCCCCGAGTCTCTTGCTGCAGGGTCCCTACCTAACCAGCGTGTCTGCGGCAGGCGGGTGGGTTGCATGAGAGAGGCGGATGAGAGGAGATGACATAATCTCTCTTTGCCTGCTCCACATCACCACTCATCTGCCCTCACAGCTGGGCCTCTTCAATGTGGGAGCGTGGTGCGGCGGGGAGCAGAGAGATGACATAATCTCTCACTGCCTGCCACACAGCAGTGCTCTTCCGCCCTCACATCGCGGGCCTCTTTAATTTCGGAGGTGCGGCGGGGAGCAGCGAGATGACATCATCTCTCACTGCCCGCCCAGCATAACCGCTCCCCAGCCCTCACTAAATGGACCAGTGCTGCCAGCCTGCCACCAATGCAGCGACAATGCAAATTTGGTGGCACTGGCTGGCATGGCAAGTGACAATCCACATCAGTTGGCAAGTGACAATCCACATCTGGTTCCAGGTGACATGGCAAGTGACGACCCACATCTGGTGGCAGCCTGGTGACAATCTGCATCAGGTGGCAGGTGATGTGGCAAGTGACAATCTGCCAATAGTGGCAACTGACAATCTGAAAATGGTGGCAGGTGACATGGCAAGTGACAATCTGCATCAGGTGGCAGGTGACATGGCAAGTGACAATCTGCAAATGGTGGCAGGTGACGTGACAATCTGCAAATGGTGGCAGGTGACGTGGCAAGTGACAATCCACTTCTGGTGGCAGGTGACGTGGCAAGTTACAATCCACTTCTGGTGGCAGGTGACGTGGCAAGTGACAATCCACATCTGGTGACAGTGGCAAGTGCCAATCCACATCTTGTGGCAGACGACATGGCAAGTGACAATCCACATCTAGCGTCAGCTGATGGTGGCATGTAACAAGCTGCATCTGGTGCCAGGCGACAGTGGCAAGTGACACGCTGCATCTGGTGACAGGTGACGTGGCAAGTGACACGCACAGGGCTCCCACTGATTCTGCATTATGGTGAGTTGAACCACTTCATTATATATTAGATTGTAACAATAGAAACAATGTGCTCCAGTCCCCCGACACCATAATAACCGTGGTGCCAAGGTGAGTGAAGCGCCAACACCAGCCATTGCCCACCCAAAATTGGTTACCACTAGCGTGCCCCCCCCCCTCCGTGGGCCTGCAAAAAGGTGCTATGGGCTCTACCCCCAGATCTTTTGCAGACATAGCAACGCCCCTGAATAGCTGTTGCGATGTGGACTGCAGTCATAATATTGTGTAATTCCCCATCATTCTTCACCTATGGACATATCCCTCTAGTTCTGGGCGCCAGTGACTACCATCACATCTGTGAGCCCGACCAGAAAGGATTGTGGGATTAGTAGTCTTTCAGACCGGCGTTTCCTTCATGTGACATGACATCTGGACTACACATCCCAGGGATCCTTGCTACAACCGGAAGAGACTCCTGGGAGGAACTATAAAAGAGTCTGGAGATCCGCGCTGTGCTCTCTTCTTCTTGGGCCTTGCTGTGCGCACATCTCCCTGTGCGGGAAGAGGCTGCGGCCTACCACGCAGTAATCAAGTGATTCCAACCCGGCCCCTGGAGAGCCTAAGCCTGCCTGCTGTTCGTCGGACATCCACGCGGCACCCACCCAGCAGATCTACACTACAGTCGCCTGTATCTATCAGCTGCGAGTCATCACTGGTCGCTTCGCTGAAGGACATCTCTTCCAGTATCGCTGTCTGCAAGGTGTAAGCGGGTCTGGTCGTTGGTGAGAGGGCAATTGCCCATCCTTTGCAACCCTTCCTTGCTACTTTATCTGAATACTGTGTACAGACACATTTACCTTGGGAACCACTTCACTGCATTACTGTTTGGAACACTGTACATAGACACCTTCGGCTATTACCACACCATTGTGCCTTTTTGGATACAATCTAATGACTCCAACTGCTGGTGAAAACTATAAGGCCTGCATCTTGGACACTGCTGTTATTACCATTTAAAGGGCCCTATTCTATCCCCTATTTTGTCTGATCTCTCATTAGGATACAAAGGTTGAATAGGCCGGCCTGGGGTTCCCCTTTAGTGTGTGACTGCCTGTCCCAGATAGGTAACCTTTTACTGCTTTTACAGGTTATGCTTCAGGTGGTAATTCATTGTACATATGTTTAAATTATGCTTTTGTGCCGTTGAACTGTTTCTAAGCTATTTTTTTGGGAAATTATTCTTCTGAGTCTGGGCTGTTTTCCAGCACTCGGTTGACCAATTCCTCTCCTCTGTGTGTCAATACCACATTGCTTACTCCAGTAAAAGCTTAGATAATGTAAACATATTTGACTTGTGTGACGTGTCATTTAAAGGTGTTGTGGAAGATGTCTGAACCCAGAGTGTCAGGTGGGTTGGAATGTTCATAGGGTCATGGCAATGCAGAAGAACAGGTAAACCCATGCAGTCTTCAAGGGGGCCGTGCTACATAACTATAAATAATTATAACAAATAATAATATAATAATAATAAAATGTATTCAATAATGTAATCAAATCAAAAACACAGAAATTTGCTTAGTTGCAGAATTGTCGATGTTGTCACTTTCAGTGTCTGATGACGAATTTCCCCACAAATCACTATCGCTCAATTCTGCAAGTGATTCTAAATCACTATTGCTAATTTCTAGCTGGTCATAAACCGCTTTTGACGTAAAGGGACACTTTTTGGTTGCCATGAACATTCTCAAGTTTCCAGGCAGAAACAGTATATATAATATAAAACTGCAGGCAGGGCCCTGGACAAAGCACTAGGGACAAAATGGATGTGAAATGATTTGATACAGTAATATAATCTTACAGATTACAGTGTACTGTATGTGTTAAGTTTTTTGCACTTTTTGAATTTGCCACTGAGCTCCCCCCCATGTGTCGCGACGCTCGCAGGGAACAGAGCCCGGCACAGTACATCGGGCACAGTACACAGTCGGTGGACACAGCGGGAGGACTTCGCAGGATCCTGGGGACAACGTAAGTAACTTTGCCCGGATACTGCGTAGTAATCCTGAGTGTGGCTTGGGGTTACCGCTTTTGGTAGTGAAAATTCACCCCAATCCACACTCGGGATTACCACCAGGGAGGTTAAGAGACTCTTTTGTTCTTCTTTACTTTCTGTCATTGGCCATAGCAGCCTTTTTTTTAACATAACGATCACAGTGAAAATCAATAGTTGAGAATAATGCAATCAATGCATACAATACATTCAATGTACTAAAAGAAAAGTAATTTGCTCCTATCTAGGCCCAAGGTCTTTGAAGGTACTGACAATTCCAAACAAAACCTGGCTGTATCTGCCACCCAATGAGAAGGCCCCCAGCTGCTACTACACTGCCTCTGGGACAATGTTCCACCTACGTACTCCCAGATACAACCCAATGAAGACAATGTTACAAATGTAACTTTATTGATGGGAAGGCATACCCATACCTAAGATGGGCCCAAACCAATTTCCTCCAAAATATTACTACAACGCCACCTTCAAAGACCCATAGTCCCCTGCCCACTGCCATGACACAGGAACAAAAGACCAGTACTCTGAAGTAGTTATACAGGCAGTCCCAGGGTTACAAACAAGATAGGGTCTGTAGGTTTGTTCTTAAGTTGAATCTGTTTGTAAGTTGGAACAGGTAAATTTTTTAAGTGTAGCTCCAGCCAAAAAATCTATTTTTAAGCTTTTTGGATAGCATAGGGGAGGGTTATCGTCCCTGTAACATTTATTTTGCTGTCTGTGCCCATGTTCAGAAGATTTCACCTCACTTTCCCAATGACAATAGGATTTTGAAAATTTTGGGTTGTTAGGGAAAACATGGACTGGTGAAAAGCATCAGTGGAGACACTTGACACTTTTTTCCCATATTAACTCCTATAGGAGTGAATTTCCCTTCCTAGGGGTAGATTTCCTCTCACTTCCTGTTGTCTCCCTCCATTTGTAAGTAGGAGTTGTTTGTAAGTCGGATGTTTGTGGGGACTGCCTGTACTGTAACAAAACAAAATTACACACAAAATACCAGGGAAGTACAAAAAAAGGAGGCAAAAAGGAAACCAACCAATCCTAAAAACAATAAGCCTTCGGGAGGGAGGGCGTGAAAAGCTTCTCCAGTGCTGGCACAGCTCCAATTGAAGCCGATAAAATTCTGCTCCCTCTCTTTATACTGCTGACCACACCTTGATCCCTCCACCACCAATCATGGTAAGCAAAATTCCTTATTCAAAAATAAACACCCCATCCTCTGCACAAAACTTTGCCTCTTATGCACGCCCCACTCATGCTGGCCCTCCTCTTAGCTTTGCTCAGTTCCAGACCATATACAAACTTACAATTCCCCCACTATAGGGTCTTACCCTTACAACTGAACTAGCAAACCTCCCACCCATCCTTGATTTGGAGGAACTGTCCCTATATTGAAACCAAATTCCCTGTCTCTCGTTATACTTGAAATGTCCCTCCTCCTGGTTTGAAGTATAAATCTTTACAATAAAAATACACTATTGGGTTGTATTTTTATTTTCAGAGCTATTCATTCTGCGAAACTGCATGTACGTTTAGTCTGTTTGAATGGGGAGAAAACTGAATGTTATTAAACTATTTTCTCTCCAGGTCAAATGTTACCTATTCATACAGCGTAGCCTGAATCAGGAAAATACTGCATTATGGCTACTATATGGAGCTGGCGAACATAGTAAACAAGTATTTGTTTGATTGTCAGCTCCATCTTTCCTGATTCTCTCTATTTATTTATTTTTTTTGACTTGTAGAGAAAATAGTCTAATAATTTTTGATGGAAAAATATACATGCAAAATATATATATAAAAAATTAAATACACCTCTATGTAACTACTAAAAGTGACTATCCTAAACCTCTTATACAACCCTGAAATGAATGTTGTTATTATGGGTAGTTATGTGTGGTTTTAACCAATATGCCCCACTCATCTAGCCATCAGTTGTAGATGTACTGATGTAGAGCAGACAAATGGTCTCCTTCAGCCTCTCCAGCAGCAGTCTAAGAATGTTTTGTGTTGCTATAACATCCAGTCTTGCTATACTGTGATATTAAATCTAGTAAATTGCAATAAAAGGGTGGTGGCACAAAATAATATTCCCATTGTGAAAGTGTTTCCCCTCATGTTTTCAAAGTCCAGAGGAATAATGGTTCTATGTTTCTTGTAAAGTGCCGTGAAATTTGTCACCATTACTATACATAAATAAATGCTAATTAAAAAACATATGGCCACCTTGGCAGAACTCTTAAGCAGGGTATTTTTTCTTTTGTTTTGTTTTTTTCCACATCTAAATGCATTTTAAATGAATGTAATCTGCCTGATCTGACATGATGATTGAATTACATGGCCTGATGTGAAGCATCACAAGTCATGTAGATACACTGGAGGAGGAAGGAGCATGGTAAAGTGCATTCTGCCTACAGAACGATCTGTATAGTTTATGTCCAACATTTAAAGCTTACCATTACAATATGATTGTAAACTCTATAGTCGTTTTACAATCTCCTTTCTATTTACCAAAGCTATGCGAGATTTGGCCCTGCTAAAACGATCCGGTTTTGTATTCAGACCCTTGTACTACATAGTCTATGGTAGATCTGAAGGAGAATGTACAAATTGTAACATATATTGTGAGCTATAAAGTACAATACAGTACAGTATAGTCTATAGTACTGTAGAATATACAAAACAGAACAAGATCACACCTGCATTCTGCCCCCTCTGCTGGCAGATATATCTGCCTGTTGTCTGTCTTTCCTCTTGACAGACATACAGTATACAGTAGTATTCAGGACTGACATTTTGCTAAACTGAAGTATGAAGGTATTTAGCATATTTCAGGATCGATCATGGACATCTATTGGGTATACGTAGGGTCAAAATAATGCACACAGAGCACAACTATAGTAGTTTCAATGGAGAAGATTTGTTTATATTAGTGATGGTCAACTTTTTTAATAGGGGGGCCTCAAATGTCACTCCCGACATCACTGAAGGGCCACACATAAAATTCAGTGAATATTCATTATAGACAAGAGACACACAACAGGATGAAGTCAAAGACTGTGGGTATAACCCAAGGGATGGTCAGAGACTGTGGGCATAATAATACAGGAGATAGTCAGAGACTGAAGACAGGATACAAGAGATGGCCGGAGGCTGAGGACAGGATACAAGAGATGGTCAGAGACTGTGGGCATGTTGCAAAAGATTGTCAGAGACTGAAGACAGGATACAAGAGACGGTCACAGACTGAGGTCAAGACACAAGAGATGGTCTGTGACTGGACATGATACAAGAGATCAGTCAGAGATTGAGGAAAGAATACAAGAGATGGCCAGAGACTGTTTACATAATACAGTATATAATCAGAGACTGAAGGCAGACAACAAGAGATGGTCAGAGATGGTCAGAGATGGTCAGAGACCATGTATCAGTGTCTGGGTATGTCGAGGTATGTTTTCTACTGGTTCGTTCACTAGGGAGATGCTGGCATCCTTGACGATGTTAACCATTGTGACCGATAATATGAATGAATAAACCCTCATCCAAAAGCAGAGAATCTTGGGGCATATCCACCATACGTGTAGTGATGTGCCCGCCTGGCCACAACCCCTAAAACAGGAGCAGGTGAAGCTCCTGGATACATTTTGGACAGGTGCCCTGGCACTAAGTACCATCTATCGTGTACTTTGTATCCTGCCTTAATCAGGGCAACATTAAGGATACCTTTGTGGATTTGTGAACTCCATTTTCGCCAATCCTCCACCTCAGGGGTTATGTCCAGATCCCCCCAGAGAGCAGCATCCTGCACGCACCTGTTTATAAACATGGTGTGTACTGGTAGATCAGAGACACCTTTTTGTAATGAATTAAGAAAGTGCAAAATTTGTTGTAAGTGGAAGTTCTCTGTGGGGGGCATCTCCAAGCTGCCCACAAAGTATGTAGAGGGATATATTCCCCTGTGGTCAAGATGGTCACCTATATGGTATAATCTCTTGTTCACCCACCAATCAAATCTCTCAGGATGTATACCAGGGGCAACAGAGGATTGCTGAACAGAGGAGCCACTGGGGTATATGCAGAGCATAGGGGCCATCTCCTGCAGCTTGTATCCCAAATGTGTAATGAATGGGAGAGTGTGGAGCATAAAATAGCTTTGTGGTGTTTCGGGAGGGTTCATAGAATAAGATCCATTGCCAGTGGTAAGCAAGCCTGGGCCTCCAGTGGGACCCAGTCAGGGCAATAATGTTGACTATGAGGTTGGCATAATTGGGTTAGCTGCGCAGCAGTGTAGTATTTACTAAAATCGGGCACCCCCAAACCACCCAGGTCCTTAGGGGCATGCATTGTAGCCCTAGCTATAACCTTTTTAATCCTAATTAGAATAAATAATCTTTAACCACACAAACATCCCCAAACATTATATATGATTTTTTGAGCAGATACCCTAGGGAATAAAATGGCGGTCATTGCAACTTTTTATGTCACACGGTAGTTGCGCAGTAATTTTTCAAACGCAATTTTTTTGAAGGAAAAAAAACATTTTCGTGGATTAAAAAAAACACAAAAAACAGTAAAGTTAGCCCAATTTTTTGTATAATGTGACAAATGATGTTATGCTGAGTAAATAGATACCTCATATGTCACACTTTAAAATTGCGCACACTCATGTTATGGCGCCAAACTTCGGTACTTAAAAATGTCCATAGGCGTCGCTTTAACATTTTTTACAGGTTACATGTTTAGAGTTACAGAGGAGGTTTTGGGCTAGAATTACTGCTCTCACTCTTACGTTCGTGGTGATACCTCACATGTGTGGTTTGACCATGGTTTACATATGTGGGCACGTCTTATGTATGCGATTTCTTCTGCGTGCATACTCGCTGGGATGGGGCGCTTTACTTTTTAAATTTTTTTTATTGTTTATTTTATTTACATTTTTTTCCCTATTTTCCCTTGAAAACATTGTTTTTATCACTTTTATTCCTATTACATCCCTTGTAATGGGAATAGTGCGTGATCGGTCCTCTTTATGGAGAGATGTGGGGTCTATAAGACCCCACATCTCTCCTCGAGGCTGGAAAGCATCAGTTTAAAAAAAAAATAATTAATGATCTGATGCTTTCTAGCCAAGATCTCAGCTTTGTTTACTTCCAGCGGCCCGGACGTGATATCATAACGTTGCGCACAGGCCCTAGAGAGTCATAGGGATTGCCAGGGAACATCTGTCCCTCGGTTTTCTCTATAACTTCTTTCCTGAGCTGGTTGATTCCTTCTCCGGGTCCCCCCGATCGCACGGGAGAGCCCGGAGAAGCACTGGATGGCGGTGGGAAGAGGGCGTCCCCTCCCTTCGCTGGTAAGAACGATCAAGCGGCTGAACTGATGCTATGATCATTCTTATGGTGTAGGGAATCACCCGCTCAAAAAAACGATATCTGGATGATGGCTGCAGCTGAAGGCACTATTCAGATATCATCACTGAAAACCCAGTACGTCATATGACGGCCTGCGGTATGGAAGTGGTTAAAGTGAAACTAAACCCATAAATGTAATACTTTAAAAAAACAGGAATGCAACTGTCCCATTTGCTTGTGCTCTCAACCAAACTGGCACACCATCAATGGCTGGTGTCATAACTGATCATATGTGCAGCATCATGGCAGTTGAGGATCAAATGGTGGCTAAGATGGCAGCTTCCTTGGCTGAAAACAATAGTAGGGTTTAGTGCCTCTTTAAAGTGGTGTTCCAGCCGAAATGATACTTTTTAAATAAAAATACCCCTATAATACACAAACTTAATGTATTCTAGTAAAGTTATGCCGCGTACACACGGTCGTACTTTTCGTCTACAAAAGTCCAACGGACGCTGACGGACTAAAGCTGGCTGGTAATCCGATCGTGTGTGGGCTTCTCCGGACTTTCAACGTACTTTTTTAGCCTCAAATCCGACGTACTTTAGATTTGAAACATGCTTCAAATCTTTACTTCGTAACTACGACGGACCCCGAAATCCGCTCGTCTGTGTGCTAGTCCGACGGACAAAAAGCCACGCTAGGGCACCTATTGGCTACTGGCTAGGAACTTCCTTATTTTAGTCCGGTGTACGTCATCACGTAAGAATTCGACGGACTTTTGTGTGATCGTGTGTAGGCAAGTCCGTTCGTTAGAAAGTATGCCGCAAGTCCGCCGCAAGTCCGCCGAAAGTCTGCCGGAAGTCTGTCGGACAGGCTGTCTGACTTTTGTAGACGAAAAGTACGACCGTGTGTACGCGGCATTAGTCTGTAAACTAAGGTCTGTTTTGTTAGTTTATAGCAGTAGTTTGTTATTTTATAAACTTACAGCAGGCAGTGGCCATCTTATGTGTGGGCATCTGAAGCCAGACTGTATTTCTTCCTGGATCTCATCCTTGCAGATCTCGCACATGCTCAGTGCAGCACAAGCAGTGTACTAGGTTTTAGGTCAGGTTTCCATAGCAACAGCAGTGTCAGAGGAAGTTGCCGCCCCTTCCCAGAAGGCATTGCAAACAGGAAATGATGCGATGGGCCACGGCCAGGGAGGAGGAAGTGAAAAATGAATACAGTAGATATACAGTTGGTGCTGAGAAATTTTTTTAAAAAATATCCAATTTGTTTACAGTGCACAGTTTAGTGAGGGATGCTGAAGAGTTGTAAAAGTGGGTGGAACTCCACTTTAAGAACCCTGACAGTTTTTTTCTTTTCCATGTCAGGGAAGTTTTCGTATACTAAACAATAACAGTGCTGGCAAGTTTATGTGTTGTGTTGCTCTGTGGACTGCCCTACTCATGGGCACCTTACCTTTTTTACTAATAAAATGATCTAGTGCAATTTATTCTTGCTTACTAGATGTGGTTCAGATGTGCACTGAAAGTCTTTAGTTGCCATTAAGTCTGGGATTCTGGTTTGTCCCTGTACCTTAAATAAGGAAGGGGCTACCTGCTCTCAGCTTACTCGCTGCTATATACAGTATGTCCTAAGCTGTGAGCTCAGACTGGAATTAGGGACTATACGTTTCTGTCAAGGCATTGCTTGTATGTATGGAGCAAAAACCTTTTAAGGCAAATTATTGGCACTGTTTAGATTTTGTGTTTTGCTGCCTAGCTGGTACGCATGCTGTGAAATTGTTAGTATTGTAATGTGGATTGCCATGCCAATGTGCACCTCAATTTTTGCTAGTTATATGTTGTAAATCGAGGGGGACTTCCCAGCAGGAAGTTAGAGGAGATTTCTCCAAAATGAGGGAATACCTCCTCTTAGATAGTTGTCCCTAGAACATGTTGTCTCACTGTAATATTGGTATACCTAGTATTACTTAGTAGAATTATGGCCTAATATTATTTAATAAAATGTGCTCCAGCACCTAAATATAAGTGCATCTGTACTTTTACATTTTTCTCTTCATCTATCGGCAAAGTCTCACAAATACTTGATGAAATTGCCAGTGAAGTCCACCTAGAGCAGCTTCCTGTGATGATACTGTGATGATGGGGCAAATATGCTGCACTGCTCCTGAATTCAGAGCAGAGTTTCCACTCTCATGAGGGATGGCCTGCTTGCGCTACAGTGTGGTGAAAAATGTTGTAAGGGATGTGGCCATCAACATTGTCACTTCTAATTCAGAAGCCTTTAGATTGTCAATCAGTATCAGGTCACATCTAGCCATGATCACTGCTGTCTGGATTGACAGCACTGCCTCTGTTTATTGCTGAAACCGTCCCACTGTGAGCTGCAGTGGAAGGGTGAGCTGTCTTGGAAGGGGAGTGTGTGAGAAACAAATGGAGAAGATCTTAGCTTTGTCAGGGAGAATAAATGAAACTTTTTCTTTGTAAAATTTATTCAAAATAAGGAAATTTCACATTCCTGACACAGCATGACAGCATATACGTATGGGTAGGCTCTGCCCCCTGCCCTATCTCAGGAATGGTTATACTATAAGAGTAGGTCTCCTCCCTGCCCGCAGCATTCTCTGCTGAAAGCAGAATTTTTATTTTTCCCTCAATTTTGCCAGATGCTTCTGGCCAAGCCGCACAGGTTCAAGCCTCTCCTGTGACAAAGCTCCCCACTGTACAGGCAGACATGAACGCCTATATGGGGGAGACCTCCCCCCCTCAGGATCCAGGAAGAAAGGGGGGTGAGGGCATCTGGTCTCTAGGGATTGCTCCTTTATCATGACGCCATGGATGGACATTCATTGGACTTTCTGTTTGGACTTGAAGCATGCAGGTGGTAAGGCACCACATGGTGCACAAATCCATATTATTCAGTTACTGCTGCAAGTATGTGATTAAGCTTGCATTTCTGAAGGGTTGTGGTTGTGTCTGCAATACTGCTAATGCTGATAGCAGGTGTGCTGTTCTGGGCTGAAGCCTTCCTATTAACTGGACAACCTGGCCCTACAGTCTTGACTTGTTTCTGCAGGTGTGCTGTTAGTTTGCATTTCTGAAAAGCATATATCACACATGCGAATCTTACTGGCTGTCCATAGTGCCACTCTGTTACTAATGTTTCACAGGTTGAAGTCCGTGTCTGCAGTATTGCTAATGCTTGGACTGATAACAGGTGATAGTGAAACCTTTCCTATGAATGCAGGGCCTGGCCCTGCAGACTGGGCTCACTGTGTACTGATATGATCCTTGGCGGTACATGTGTCTAAGGTAGGTTTAAACTGCTAGTGCTAATTGTCAGATGACTATTAACTTGCCGTGCTTGCCTGTGATTACATTAACTCTACAGTATGAATGACTGTTATGTGTTTATTTCTATGCATTTACATGCTGACCTTGGTGCTAAAATAAAAGTCAGGATCTGTTTAGTCACATTCCTTAGTACTTACCTGTTAGCAATGTGTAATTGCTTGTGTTATTTGGGGTACCTCACAGAGAGATATGTGGTTTTGTAGTGGTTACTACTTATGGCAAATACTCCCAAGCATGGCTCCAGGCTTTCAGCTCATCTGTGAACAAGTAGCAATTAGGGATGGGCTTGGGCGTGTTCGCACACTCCACGTGCAGAGCCAGCCAGGAAGTCAGCACTGCGCTGCGCTAATCACAGGCAGTAAGACATTTCCCGATCTCTGTAGCCACGCATCGGGACAATGTCTCACTGCCTGTGATTAGCGCAGCGCCATGCCGACTTCCTTGCGGGCTCTGCACGTGGAGTGTGCGAACACGCCCGAGCCCATCCTTAGTAGCAATCAGCCTTCCTAGAGACCAGCAACTTTAACTAAGGTGAGGGGAGATAGGTTTATGCTATATCCTAAAAGAGTGCACATTATGGGTGTAAATCTCTCCAGCCCTCAACACAAGTCAACCTGCTTCTGCAACAAGGGACAAATCCTCTTCAGCCCTGAAGGAACCACTATGTAGTTAACTGCCAGAAGAGGCAGATCAAGAGATCTCTACAGTAATCATAGTGGTCTGGTGGTAACTGATGTCTCTGCCAAAATGCAAAACAAAGTTGCAGGCCAGAGGCAGTGACAAATGGGCAGAGGCTGAGAAAGCCTACAGTCAATAATGGTTCCATACCGAGCCTAATCAAACAGCTGTGTTTATTTAAAGGTAACCTCTACCTCAGAGCTTGCTTCTAGGAAATTACTATGGCAAGTTGACATATCAGAAGCAAGAGGTGGATACTTTAACCTCATCCAAACTGACTGTGTGGAACTCAGGTACTAAGCTGTTCAAACAAAGTCATCTAAAGAGTACCTCTGCCTCAAAAGCAGCTGGTCAAACAGGCTTCATCAGATTAACCAAGGGTGCCATTCTTCCAACAGAAGAAACAATATCCTTTGCAGAGACCCTGGGACTGCAAACAGATCTGCAGATGAAGAAGGTTCATACTACTGTTATGTAGTGTCTTGTGACCTGCGATTGAGCTCACTTCAGTAACCAGACTGTCAGGATCCCAGACAGGGTGAAAGCAGAGCTTTAAACTCTCTATGATGGCGGATCCTAGATTGAAAATGGAGTAGCCAATGATGCAGTTCAGCCACTGCGGATACAAGACTGTATGCTCTTTCCCCAGTAATCATTGTGGTCAGTGAACCCTTATGGCTCATCCCACAAGTAAACACATGCCACTTTAAGTCAGAGTGGTGACTGTTCAAGTCGGATCTGGTGATAACTAGAAGGAGGATTAATCCCTTATGTCAATCGCCAATGACCAGAGGATTAGAGTCAGAAAACAGGGGTGATTGGCGCTGTTCCACTAGAATCAAAAAGACTAATGTGGTATATCAAGTGAACTGTGACACAACCCACGCATAGGTAACAGTGTGTAAGATAAAGACAAATTAAGTGAAAAAAAACTGAAGTATGTGCAACACCTGCCGTCATAAAAAAGTGCAGCGTGTATTCGCTCCTTGGTGAACCAAAAATAAATCAAGATCTGGGTGAATCAAAAAAAAAAAAAAAAAAAAAAAAAAATTGTTGGAATGAAAAGGAATTCCCAAATAAACTATCAAAAAAATCCTTAAAAACATATATTAATCGTAATAAACATCAGTAGTGCATAAACTCAAAAAAACGGTAGTGTATAAAAAATTGTAATCTATAATCACAAATGCACATAAGAAAATTAAAAGTTCATCATAAATCTAAAGTCCACAGAAATGTCCCACAGAATATAAGTAAATTGTAAAAAAGGCCTGTGGTGCAAAATTCTTCATAAAGTGCAGATGGTGAGTCTTTTAAAATTCTAGCAATGATCTTAATGCCGTGAAGTCCTCCTGTCATCCAAAACGCCCCCCAATGTGCCCTCACTCACCGAAGGGGGACACCCCTGCAGGGGTATCTGGCCTGTCAGCTGTATCTCGCAGCTATGGTCCTTGGTAGGGGCTCCTATTCGGATCTCCACTCTCGGTGTCTGGGCTGGCTCCAATCAATCTCCACAAGCACATCCATAAAAAATAAAAATGAATCCCATCGCGTAATTCCGTAAAAATAAAAAGGCTTTATTGAATGTACTAAAATCAGACTAACAATGTCCTGCTGCCTGGTTCGCAGCCAGGCTGTGTGGGAGAAAACAGTGCGGTGTGGCGTGCGTTCCACCGCTCGTTCCACACCCGGAAGCAAAAGCAATGAGACAAGACGTATGCGTATCACTTGGCCACGCCTTACGCGTTTCGTCATCAGACGTCATCTGAGGCGCCTCAGACGGCAGGTGTTGCACATACTTCAGTTTTTTTTCACTTAATTTGTCTTTATCTTACACACTGTTACCTATGCGTGGGTTGTGTCACAGTTCACTTGATATACCACATTAGTCTTTTTGATTCTAGTGGAACAGCGCCAATCACCCCTGTTTTCTGACTCTAATCTTTTTGGAATTGCACATTGGTGCGATTCTGTGCTGGGGGGCAGCAGTTCCTTCTTTTACCTAAGCGCGGAACTATTGGTTTTACAATGACCAGAGGATAGCCAAAAGGCAAAGTAACGAAGAGTGAATGACAGGTTAAACCTGGGAGAACTATAGTGGAGAATAAAGAATCCATAATCATCTTTATTTGCCAAAACCCAAGCCGCCCAGTAGGGTCAGCTGACAGTTATATGTAAATTTGAGATTAGGATCCGTGGGTCCTGTGCATTAAGGAAGCCAATGGAATTTTCATTCCTCTCTACCAATTCATTGCATTCCCTCCATGACGCATTAGAGCACAAGGTTGTGGCTACATGGTCGTTAGTCAAAAGTAAGACTTGAATAACAAGCGGAAGGATGAGGATCCAAAATTGCATAGGCCATTGTTGCAATTAATCTCTCTAGCCGTCAGTAAGGCTTGACCTCCACAAATCATACCCCATGATTTCCAAGGAGTATCGTTCATAGCGGTGCAACTCCAAGTCGCAGCGACTTCAAAGTAGTACCTACACTACTTTTGATCCCACTGTGATCTAACTTGGGGCCATGGACATCAAGAATACACAGGCATTGATTCAAGCCGCATAGAAATTGCAGTAAAATCGCACAATTTTTAGGTGGAAACCTAGGCTAAGACTGTAGATGGTCTTTAGACCTAAAAAGTTTTGCATAATCACATGGTTGCATAGTGGGGGAGGTTGAGAATAGACACAAGTCGATCAAGTCCAACCTATGTGTGTGATTACACTACCGTTCAAAAGTTTGGGGTCACATTGAAATGTCCTTATTTTTGAAGGAAAAGCACTGTACTTTTAAATGAAGCTAACTTTAAACTAGTCCTAACTTTAAACAAATATACTCTATACATTGCTAATGTGGTAAATGACTATTCTAACTGCAAATGTCTAGTTTTTGGTGCAATATCTACATAGGTGTATAGAGGCCCATTTCCAGCAACTATCACTTCAGTGTTCTAATGGTACAATGTGTTTGCTCATTGGCTCAGAAGGCTAATTGATGATTAGCAAACCCTTGTGCAATCATGTTCACACATCTAAAAACAGTCTAGCTCCTTCCAGAAGCTACAAAACTGACCTTCCTGTGAGCAGATTGAGTTTCTGGAGCATCACATTTGTGGGGTCAATTAAACGCTCAAAATGGCCAGAAAAAGAGAACTTTCATCTGAAACTCGACAGTCTATTCTTGTTCTTAGAAATGAAGGCTATTCCATGCGAGAAATTGCAAAGAAATTGAAGATTTCCTACAACGGTGTGTACTACTCCCTTCAGAGGACAGCACAAACAGGCTCTAACCAGAGTAGAAAAAGAAGTGGGAGGCCGCGTTGCACAACTAAGCAAGAAGATAAGCACATTAGAGTCTCTAGTTTGAGAAACAGACGCCTCACAGGTCCCCAACTGGCATCTTCATTAAATAGTACCCGCAAAACACCAGTGTCAACATCTACAGTGAAGAGGCGGCTGCGGGATTTTGGGCTTCAGGGCAGAGTGGCAAAGAAAAAGCCATATCTGAGACTGGCCAATATAAGAAAAAGATTAAGATGGGCAAAAGAACACAGACATTGGACAGAGGAAGACTGGAAAAAAGTGTTGTGGACGGATGAATCCAAGTTTGAGGTGTTTGGATCACAAAGAAGAACGTTTGTGAGACGCAGAACAAATGAAAAGATGCTGGAAGAATGCCTGACGCCATTTGTTAAGCATGGTGGAGGTAATGTGATGGTCTGGGGTTGCTTTGGTGCTGGTAAGGTGGGAGCTTTGTACAGGGTAAAAGGGATTTTGAATAAGGAAGGCTATCACTCCATTTTGCAACGCCATGCCATACCCAGTGGACAGCGCTTGATTGGAGCCAATTTCATCCTACAACAGGACAATGACCCTAAACACACCTCCAAATTGTGCAAGAACTATTTACAGCAGAAGCAAGCAGCTGGTATTCTATCGGTAATGGAGTGGCCAGCACAGTCACCAGATCTGAACCCCATTGAGCTGTTGTGGGAGCAGCTTGACCGTATGGTACGCCAGAAGTGCCCATCCAACCAATCCAACTTGTGGGAGCTGCTTCTAGAAGCGTGGGGTGCAATTTCTCCAGCTTACCTCAATAAATTAACAGCTAGAATGCCAAAGGTGTGCAATGCTGTAATTGCTGCAAAAGGAGGATTCTTTGATGAAAGCAAAGTTTGATGTAAAAACAATGTTATTTCAAATACAAATCATTATTTCTAACCTTGTCAATGTCTTGACTCTATTTTCTATTCATTTCACAACGTATGGTGGTGAATAAGTGTGACTTTTCATGGAAAACACAAAATTGTTTGGGTGACCCCAAACTTTTGAACGGTAGTGTATATGTCGGTGTTACCTTGTATATCCTGTATGTTGTGTGCTGGAGTCTGTGTATACTGTATACACACTTTGAGATGCCCATGTTTCGGCAAGTACCTTCGTTTGGCCGTTACTACGAGTTCACTACGAGTTCATCTAGCTGACTGTGACCTTTCCACAAACTCCGGGCCGACTTGCGGGAGCAAGGATTTCTGGTGAGCCTTGTTTGGGCAACAGACTGGCGCAATGACTTCCAGGTTCTGGGAAAAGAGTCCTAGTACAGACTCTGACCAAGTCGGGAGGAGCCATCATCTAGAGACCAACTAGTCTCATTACAACAATGACCTACCGGGAAGAAGTTCTGAACCTCTAAAAAAATACAATAAAGTTACCCTCAGAGAGAGCAACAGTATAAGTATCTTACTTGAATAAATAGCTCTTTCCCATTGGTTGCGTCCCACGGTTGCAAGAGCAGTAAGTAGCCTGTAGTAACCCATGTGGTTCGAGGGGCCCAAGGGAAGGTTGACAACTGTATTGGTTTTGTAGTAAGGAAAGACTTTACTTCCTGCACCAGGAACAGTGACTCCACAGAGGAGACAAGTCCCCTTTTGGGGAGGTAACTAAGCTAACTAATCTTTCAGCGTATCAGCTATTAGGCATACCAATTATCACAAGTTGTTACTCGCCGGGTATTCATGTCAATGGAGGACAAGGTGTCCAAAGTCAGAGCTGCAGTGGTCGTAGACTGAAGACTTTCCGAAACGCAACAAAAGAGCCTCAACTACGTTGCAAAGTGGGGAAGGCCTATCTTCACTGAACAAACCTAATAGTCTCGTTCGGTGGCGATAACAATAATTGCCCTGTGGCTTGCAGGCCATGATATCCGCGGGTACAGTCTCAGATCCGAGAACCTCCTATTCTCCTTCTTGAGATCCAACACCTTATACAGCGTGGCCAACGGTATCTTCCAAATTTATACAAGCTATATCTAGATGCTGGAGACCAAGAAGTGGAGGTCTCACCTTTTAGTGTTTGAAATCCTATGGAAGTCAGAACGCCTACTCCAGACTTCAAGTACATTAGATACAAGAATGCCTACAGAATTTAAAGGATGGAATTCTGTTCCTTGCTGTAAGGATTGAATTGTATACAAGTAAGCCTAGAGACGGCATTAAAGGATATATGAAACTCAGTCATGTCCTCAGTGTCCCCACTCTCTGGGATCCAGTAACGGTTGCATATCTTGGCAACCAATTCCTGAAAGACCTGGGCAGATTATTCTTTCCCCCATGGGGTCTTCCAAATAGTGTGAGACACATTGTCTCACTCTCCATTCTGAAGGATACGACATCCTCAACATGGCCAGCAACACGGAGTAAGTATTCTGTATGGCAAATAGGTCTAGTAGGATCTTAGACATCCAAGTGTCAAGCCATAAACTACCTTGTTGCTGAAATTATCAGGCAAAATGGCTCTAGTCTCTTCCAACACTATACAAAGGTTGGTATCTTTGCAACCTGGGTAAGAACATCATCCTTCTGGCATATCCAAACGAAAGTGTTTGAAGTACCACAAACATTGAAAATAGATTCATTGAAAAAAGGTTGAAGAGAAACATAGAATTGGCCCTTCTTCAAGGAGAAAAACAATAGGCTCGTCAGGCTCGTCAGGCCTAACAACATCAGAAGACAAGCACTGTCCAATGAAGACAATTGCAGGACTGCGGATCAGTTCAGTCAAAGGGCTTAGATGGCTTGGACAAATCTATCACATAAGGGCAGAGACCGCTCTTCCAAACTGATTGCACTTCCATGGGCGGAACTCCAAAGGAGTCCCTCCAGAGTTAATATGTAAACTACAACCTGGTCTACATTCAACACGCTGGGGGTCCATTCTTGTGGACCTAGCAGCCTTAACTACAATACATCTCAGTCGTTAGTGGGGATAGATCTAATCCTCAACTTAAACACTTCAGCAGTACCCAGCCTTGTCGTCTGGTGAGTTGGTACAGTGGCTTGCGAAAGTATTCGGCCCCCTTGAACTTTTCAACCTTTTGCCACATTTCAGGCTTCAAACATAAAGATATAAAATTTTTATTTTTTGTGAAGAATCACCAACAAGTGGGACACAATTGTGAAGTGGAACAAAATGTTTTGGATTTTTGAAACTTTTTTAACTAATAAAAAAATGAAAAGTGGGGCGTGCAAAATTATTCGGCCCCCTTGCGTTAATACTTTGTAGAGCCACCTTTTGCTGCGATTACAGCTGCAAGTCGCTTGGGGTATGTCTCTATCAGTTTTGCACATCGAGAGACTGAAATTCTTGCCCATTCTTCCTTGCAAAACAGCTCGAGCTCAGTGAGGTTGGATGGAGAGCGTTTGTGAACAGCAGTTTTCAGCTCTTTCCACAGATTCTCGAATGGATTCAGGTCTGGACTTTGACTTGGCCATTCTAACACCTGGATACATTTATTTGTGAACCATTCCTTTGTAGATTTTGCTGTATGTTTGGGATCATTGTCTTGTTGGAAGATAAATCTCCGTCCCAGTTTAAGGTCTTTTGCAGACTCCAACAGGTTTTCATCCAGAATGGTCCTGTATTTGGCTGCATCCATCTTCCCCTCAATTTTAACCATCTTCCCTGTCCCTGCTGAAGAAAATCAGGCCCAAACCATGATGCTGCCACCACCATGTTTGACAGTGGGGATGGTGTGTTGAGTGTGATGAGCTGTGTTGCTTTTACGCCAAACATATCGTTTTGCATTGTGGCCAAAAAGTTTGATTTTGGTTTCATCGGACCAGAGCACCTTCTTCCACATGTTTGGTGTGTCTCCCAGGTGGCTTGTGGCAAACTTTAGACAAGACTTTTTATGGATATCTTTGAGAAATGGCTTTCTTCTTGCCACTCTTCCATAAAAGCCAGATTTGTGCAGTGTACGACTGATTGTTGTCCTATGGACAGACTCTCCCACCTCAGCTGTAGTTCTCTGCAGTTCATCCAGAGTGATCATGGGCCTCTTGGCTGCATCTCTGATCAGTCTTCTCCTTGTCTGAGCTGAAAGTTTATAGGGACAGCCAGGTCTTGGTAGATTTGCAGTGGTCTGATACTCCTTCCATTTCAAAATGATCGCTTGCACAGTGCTCCTTGGGATGTTTAAAGCTTGGGAAATCTTTTTGTATCCAAATCCGGCTTTAAACTTCTCCACAACAGTATTACGGACCTGCCTGGTGTGTTCCTTGGTCTTCATGATGCTCTCTGCGCTTTCAACAGAACCCTGAGACTATCACAGAGCAGGTGCATTTATACAGAGACTTGATTACACACAGGTGGATTCTATTTATCACCATCAGTCATTTAGGACAACATTGGATCATTCAGAGATCCTCGCTGAACTTCTGGAGTGAGTTTTCTGCACTGAAAGTAAAGGGGCCGAATAATTTTTCACGCACCACTTTTTCAGTTTTTTAATTGCTAAAAAAGTTTAAAATATCCAATAGATTTCGTTCCACTTCACAATTGTGTCCCACTTGTTGGTGATTCTTCACAAAAAATTAAAATTTTATATCTTTATGTTTGAAGCCTGAAATGTGGCAAAAGGTTGAAAAGTTCAAGGGGGCCGAATACTTTCGCAAGCCACTGTACATCCCATATGTATATGCTGTCATGCTGTGTCAGGAATGAGGAAAGTATTATTCTTATCTGATGGTAATTTTTCTTTCCTGATGCAAGCATGACAGCATATAGGTCCCTCCCGAAACTAAAAAAAAAAAAAAAAAAAGAAATGAAAGAAAGGCTTCGCAGTGATACTAAGTTACGAGAATGCTGCGGGCAGGGAGGAGACATACTCTTATAGTATAACTGGTCCTGAGATAGGGCAGGGGGCGGAGCCTACCCATACGTATATGCTGTCATGCTTGCATCAGGAAAGGAAAATTACAGGTAAGTATAAAAATTTCCTCATTATTGACATGACATGTTAAAAACAAAACATGGTGTTTGGTCTAAACGATGCTCACACCACCTAACACAACCAACTATTACAAAGACCCACCGCCTGTATCTCTCCAGACAGTCAGATGAGAGACAGATTCACTCTGTCTGGAGAGATACGGACGGTGGGTCTTTGTTACATTTACTGGCTCTGGTCTTAACACTGTTGGAGCTCTACTGGCCTCCTTAAAGAGGACTTTACATATGAATAGCCATATTGCCATATCTAATTTCCATGTGTATGGTATTAGTGCCTGGTTCAAAGTTCCCTAGTTTGGCTGTTGAGGATATGGTTATTACCCCCGTCCCACACAAGTTATAAGGACCCTTCAAGTTCTATATTCCTTAAGGCATGAGAAACCGTGAATTGGTGGATGATCCCACCAGGCTTGCCTGTGTATATTGTTTTGTATACTATGCACCGCTGCATACTCCTGAAGAAGCGCTTAAGGGCGCGTAACATGTAGAGTTTTCTTCACTACGTCTCTACCGCCAACCAGTTGCTCCTTCCATTTGACATCATCTCATTTGAATCATTATTGATTGATCTCTTCCACTGTGGTAATAGTTGGTTGTGTTAGGTGGTGTGAGCGTCGTTTAGACCAAACACCAAGTTTTGTTTTTAACATGTCATGTCAATAATGTGAATTTTAAAGATTGATAAAAGTTAATTTTGTATTTCAACGCTACAGATGTGCCTCTAAAGTCCATGTTTCCTTCTTTTGAATACATTTTGGAATATATTTAGTTGGCACACTCATGCCTATCTGTATCCACAACGCCATCTTATGGTAATACATTTAAATTGAAACTTTTTCTTTACTTTGAGGTTTGCACATCACATAGTGCCTGGATTTGGTACTTGTTTAAATTGTCATACAGTTGTGCTTCAAAGAAGAAAACCAAATACATATTTATTAGACAAGGTTTATATATTTATATCAGAATTATATATAATTCGACAATTAACATTCACTCGCCTATGTCCCTGAATCTTTGTAGTTCACGAGAAATGTAAATGTAATGCCAAGAAATATTCAAATCTATGAGTGTTTTTCATAACAGGTAAAAATGTTTATTAAATAATATACTAAATGGTAATAGAAAGTCAGTCAGTATAACACAAATCATCACATGTAAAAAAGGCCATAAATAATAATGATGAAGGGGGAGGTCAAGGGAGAGGAGGCAACATGAACAGAGCCATACTATAAAACATATTACAGAGCACCTTGGACATCCGAGCCATGTGCAGCTATCCAGACTGACCATATTTTTAGAGTAGCTTCTACTCTCGTAAGTTAGCTTATAAAACGGTAATACCGCATGCACTGCAGTTTTCCAGCTAACCACAGTGGGTAGAGTTGGCTGTTTCCACCGTATAAAGATTTCCCCAATATATGAGTGTTTTATATGTATAACATAAAATATATACATATATTTTATATGTATTATATTGTACTGTGCAGTTTTTTTTTCAATAAATGACAATGATTTCCATGTCAGCCTCTATGGAGCTCTAAATATCGGAATTTTCAGGTGCAGTGTCTTAAGATCGAAAGGCAGGTCTAGAAAACCCTATATTCTTATGCCACGTACACACGATCGGAATTTTGTTCGGAAAAAGGTATGATGGCTTTTCCGACGGAATTCCGCTCAAGCTTGTCTTATATACACACGGTCACACCAAATTCCGACCGTCAAGAACACAACGCGTACGATGGGACTAGAAAAAGGAAGTTCAATAGCAACTTCGTCACCCTTTGGGCTCCGTCTGCTAATCTCGTGTTAGTAGAAGTTTGGTGAGAGACCATTCGCGCTTTTCAGCTTTGGTGCTTTTCATTTTTTCCATTACTGCTGTTCAGTTTGTGCTTGTGGGTTTGTATCTGGTTTTCAGTGCATGTAGTCAGTTCATATCTCTTTGTCAGTGCGTCCTTGTCCGCTCGTTTCTGATTTTCAGCTCACTCTTCACAGGCCTTGCAGTTCTTCAGTGCGTTCTGTTAGTTCGTTCTGACCAGCTGAACGCTTTGAAGCCATGTTTCGGGTACATGCTCGTCGTAAAGTTCGTGCTGTGCGGGGGCTTGGTGTTGGGGTCCTTGCTTTGACCCAAGCCCAGTCCATGAACAGGGTGGCGAGGAGTTCATGGACCAAGAATTGGTTACTCCAGCGTGACCAATTCTTTCATATGCCTTTGCTGTGTGACATCCAGGAGAATAATCCTGATGATTTCAGGAATTTTTTCAGAAAGACAGACCCCGTTTTTCACCGTCTGTTGGCTTTGCTGTCCCCTTATATTACCAAGCAGGACACCTGCATGCGGCAAGCCATCACTCCTGAACAGAGGCTAGTCGCCACGTTGCAGTACTCGGCGACGGGGAGAAGTCTACAGGACCTCAAGTTCTCAACAGGCATCTCCCCCCAGGCTGTGGGGATCATTATCCCAGAGACCTGTTCTGCCATCATTCAGGTCCTGCAGAAGGACTATATTAGGGTAAGTTTTCTCCTTTAACATCACATTCTATGTATTTAACCATCTCAATACAGTGCATTTTCACCCCCTTCCCATTTTTCAGCTTTCAGCGCTGTCACACTTTGAATGACAATTGCGCGGTCATGCAACACTGTACCCAGATGAAATAGTTTTTTCCCCACAAATCCAGCTTTTTTTTGGTGGTATTGGATCACCTCTGCAGTTTTTATTTTTTGCGCTATAAACAAAAGAAGAGTGACAAGTTTGAAAAAAAACGCAATACTTTTTGCTATAATAAATATTAATTTATTTTTTTTAAACAAATTTTTTCCTCAGTTTAGGCCGATATGTATTCTTCTACATATTTTTGGTAAAAAAAATTGCAATAAGCACATATTGATTGGTTTGCGCAAAAGTTATAGCGTCTACAAAATAGCGGATAGATTTATAGCATTTTTATTATTATTTTTTTTTATAAGTAATGGCGGCGATCCTCGATTTTTATCGTGACTGCGATATTGCGGTGGACATATCGGACACTTTTGACACATTTTTGGGACCATTCACATTTATACAGCGATCCGTGCTATAAAAATGCATTGATTACTGCATAGATGTGACTGCAGGGAGGGGGTTAACAGTAGGGGGTGATCGAGGGCTTAATTATGTTCCTAGGGAGTGATTCTAACTGTAAGGGGAGGGGATTCACAAGGAGAGGAGACCGATTGGTGTTCCTCTGTACTGGGAACACATTGTCGGTCTCCTCTCCTCTGACAGGACTGTGGATCTGTGTGTTTAGACACACAGATCCACGGTCCTGCTGTGTTACTGGGCAATCGCGGGTGCCTGGCGGACATCGCGGCCACCGGGCACACGCATCGAGTCCACAGGGACACGGCGACACGGAGAACGAGAGCCGCGCCGCCTGGCCGTCATTTGACAGCCGGCGGACAGCAAGCGGTTAATGTATGCTAATGTATTGTATTTCTTTCATCATTCCCTAATTACCATGATTGTAATATGCTGTGAATGTCCTCTTTGTCCTCATGCATGCTGTAAGCTTTTAATGCTCCTTTTTTTTCCTTCATGCATATTTGCCTTCACTAAGCTCCCCAGCATGCTATCCTGGGCCCATATACACCTAGCCTAGTCACTTAACAATGTATTTTGTCAGCTCCATAGTAGTGCTTTGCCCTAAACACCCCCTAAAATGTGTACAAATGTTATTGTTGTCCTTAAATTCAGGCAGAGTGCAAGAGGCTTTTTTTTTTTGGATCCCAAACTCAGTTAGAACCTCCCCTAAACTTTTTCCAATGGGCCATCATAGGGGGTGTGGAATCTGATAAGTGGACCTTATCTTTTTGTCTTTAAATACTCCTTAAAATAAATGTTATACTGATGTTGGCCAAGAATGTTTGTGTCTAATCTGCTTGCAATGTTATGTGCAAAAGTACTAATTTGTTTTTTTTTCTGGTTTGACTCCACAGTTTCCTTCAACGCCACAGGAATGGCAGACTGTGGCATCCCAGTTTGTCGAGCGTTGGGACTTTCCCAACTGTTGAGGGGCAATCGATGGGAAACATGTCCACATCGGCCCACCACCCCATTCGGGGTCATACTATTTTAATTATAAGGGTTTCAATATTATTGTGTTGATGGCGGTGGTGTCGACTATATATGAGTTTTTATATGTGGACGTGAGGAAGAATGGCTTAATGTCGGATGGTGGAGTCTTTGCCCAGACGGAGTTCTACTGACGTCTCCAGAGTGGTGGCTTGGGACTGCCACCTGCGGAAGAGAACGTCGAAGGACTCCCATTTGTTTTTATCGCTGATGAAGCATTTGGTCTGCGTGATCACCTGATGAGGCCATTCCCCCAGAGGACCCTCACCCCGGAGAAGAGGGTTTTTAATTTTAAGAGTCATGGAGAATACTTTTGGGATAATGGCCAGCCGGTTCCGCCTATTTCTAACGCCAATAAATAAGGCGGAGTACAAACTTAACCACATCGTGTTATCATGCTGCATACTTCACAACTTTTTAAAGAAAAATGCTCCTAATTATGTAGCCTCAGTTGGGCCTGAGGCCGGAGTTCATGAACCAACACTGACGGCCCTGGAAGCTGGCTGTCCTGGCTTGCCCCCCCAAAGCGCCCATGAAGTGCATCTAAAATATGTCAATTATTTTATGGGTAGGGGGGCCATTGCTATGCCAGCAAATTTGTAAAGATTTTTTAAATAAAAAATAAAATTATATGATATAAAATCTTGAATTTGATTTACTGCTTGTGTTTCTGTTATCTGTCTCCTAGGTTCTCCTAGTGCACTTGTAGTGCCAAGTGGTTTTTCCATTTTTTAAATAACACCCATTGTCACTGTAAACACGAACTTAATACAAAAAGTGGTATTGAGCATTGAAAGAAGAAGCCACAGATTGTTGAGTAGAAAACGTTTTACTCCGTGCACATGCACATGTGCATTGTAAAACCTTTTTTGGTAAAAAAATAACATCTTGGTTTTAAAAAGTTTTACCTTGGAATTTTTTTTGTTTTACATAAACAGGCATGTTTCAAAACATAACATTCACAACTCCGGAACTTACAAAGTTCAACATTGAAAAAATGAAGGCAATATCAGACATTATAGTGTTAAAAATGTGTTGATATTGCCTTCGTCAGATGGGGTGATGTCACCCCTGTAAAAGCCAAATTTAGAAGATGCACACAAATTGGGAGTCAAAATGGGGATTTCCCTCCTGATCCCATGCCTAATGTAAACATGTGCTGTCTCCCATCATGGGGGATCAATGGACGTGTTTTGGGGGTACAACCCCTTCCTCTCACCTACTAGAGTTGCGAGGAAGGGGTTGCACCCACAAAACACGTACATTGATATCCCCTGATGGCAGATAGCACATGTTGACACACTGTGTGCATCTTCCAAACTTGGCTTTTAAACTGTATTAAAACATTAGTTAAATTTTCTTTAAAAAAAAGGTGTAACTTTTTGGATTTAGATTCTTCCTAGTACGTCAATCATGTTCTTCATTCCTTGTTCAATCTCCTTGTTTTTTTCCTTTTATGAAGTCTAAATCCCGACTACAAAACAATATCTCCTAGATTAGCCTTTGTGCACTGTGAGTGGTGAAATGGGTAGATTGTTCTTCCACAACATGCACATCACCTAAAAGAAAAATACACACCATTTATTATAAATATGCAGGCATTACCTGAATCTGTGGTGTCAGACACTCACCTGTTGTGGTCACTATATCAACCATCTCTCCTTCCTCCACATCCTGAGGTTGTGTGCTGAGTTCCCCTTCTTTAGTAGGTGGGGGTCCCTGGTGTCCTTAGATGTTCCAAGTCTTTTCTCCCCTATGAGAATTAAAGAAAAGGTATACTTAGCACACCGATATTTGGGGCCAGAAATAGGAATATGAAACATTGCTTGGAAGTGGGGTACAATTGTCTGTTTGGGCAGAGTTCCAAGCTGAAGACATGATTTTTTCCCTTACAAAAAGCTGGAATACTTACTTTCACACATGGTGACACCCCAAGTATCCACTGGAGCACCTGTGTGGGACACCCCAAAAAGTTTGTTCTTGTGTCCCAGACTAGTGCTCCTGAGTCCAGATGTGTAAACAGCTGCTGAGTGTCCTCTCCTTACATTACACTGAATTAAGTTTGCATTTCATTCTAGTTACAAACACATCTAGACAAAACATCGTATTTAGTTGGCGAACAAACAATGTTTACTGCGTACGATTACTGTGCCCACGAGCCTGAAAGTTGCCTTTTTAAACTGTACAACTTTCTTGATTCTTCTGTACTGATCCTGCTCCCTCAATTTCAGGTCTGACCAACATTTCCTCAATTGCTCCATGGATCATCGTACCCCAAAATTCCTGTGCATACTCTTCACAAATTTAGTCATGATCTTGGCCTTTCTCACATTTGGGTTTAGGTACGGTCCATACTTCCCATCATAGTCGGCCCTCTTCAAGATGTCCACCATCTCCACCATCTCTACAAAGGCCATATTTGAGGCCTTAAATCTTCTCCTCCGGGATCAGGATATTTTGGGCTCTGGGCTTTCCTCCTCCTCGTTACTACTATTACGCACCTGCTGTGCCTCCGCCATGTTCATCTCCCACTGCGCAGAAAGAGAAGGGGCGGGAAATATTCTAGAAAGAATGTCAGGGGCGGGCGACCTGGGCGTAGTTTGACGCATGCGCAGTGTATATAAAGCTAACACGCGTGTGTCGTACCTACGTTTTGTGTGTGGAGGAAAGAGGACCGGAAGCGCCAAACGTTATAAGGAAGGTAACATTTTAACTTGGGACATCAGTGGCCTATACTGATTCTAGATTGAGTCCTATATAGGGCTAAGATTAGGAGAGTTTAGCCTGATATTAGTGTTTTTGTCTTGTGTTTTGTCTTGCAGCAAATATGAAACAATTCAAAGACCCTGAATTCATGGGCCAGTTCATAGACAAATACAGGAATATGAGAAATTTGTGGGAGGTTAAAAACCCCTTATATCGCAATAAACCCGCTAGGAAGGCATCGCTGGAGAAACTGCTGCAATTTGTGAAGACGCAGGTCCCCGACGCAGACATCGAGTTTGTGGAGAAGAAAATTGGTAGCTTGAGAAGCACGTATAGGAAGGAGCTTAATAAGGTCCAGGCTTCCATGAGATCAGGAGCAGCAGCAGAGGATGTGTATGTACCCAGTCTGTGGTACTAAAACAGGATGCGGTTTCTGGAAGACCAGATGGAAGCCAGGGAATCACTTTCTACACTTCCATCCAGCTTTCCCTCAACCCCAACTGAGGCTTCCGAGGACCAACCTGGGCCTTCCATACAGGAAGAAGTGGAGGAGCCCAGCTGGAGCCAGGTATAGTATAACATATTTAACATATTTATTGTCCGAAAATTATCTTAACTAGATGTGTTTATATATATGATATATATATATATATATATATATAATAAATGAATGATTTAACAAAAAGTGTTTTACATATCAATAGACAGTAGGGGCCAAAAATGATTGTGACAAGAATGAAAAATGCTGGGCTCAGAATGATAGTCTTTTCTATTTGTTAACATTCAATTTGCAACAGTCATGAACTGAAAATTGTGTGTGATTGATGAACCAAAAACTAAAACTATGTCCCTTTTTCATACACAGGAAGACCTCAGGCAGGACGAGGCTCTGGAATGTGGCACACAGGAAGAGGCGGGGGTAAGTGTCAGCCAGGATGTGGCGGGGCCCTGTAGCCTCACCCAATCCCAGGTGCCTTCCCTCCGCCTTACAACAAAAGGACCAGGAAGGGGAGTAACATGGAGGAGGCAGCACTGGGCCCCATTAAGGAGGCTAATGCAGCCCTGAAATCACCCCCCCCGATGCTGAAGAGGCCTGTAGCTGCTATGTAGCTGCCAAATTGCAGCAAATGGAGGAGGGCCAATGCTTCATGTGTGTGAATCAAATTTTTTGCGCCCTTCGGAAGGGGTTGAGGGGCCAAATTAGTGAGAACATGCACTTATGTGCGCTCGCCCATCCTCCTCCTCCTGCCACAAGTCCACCTCCAGAGCCACAGCCTCCAAGGAAGGCTGCAGGGAAGCGTGGAGGTAAGGCTGCAGGGAAATCAAGAAAGTGATGGCCTGGGTTCAGTCTGGTCTGACAGAAGACGCAGGCTGTTTTAGTACTACAGCCTGGGGACATATATGTTCCTGATCTCTGGGAGTCCTGGACCAGATTGTGCTCCCTTAAATATGGACTTCTCAGGCTACCAATTTTAATTTACAAAGAGTTGATGTGTGCCCTGGGGGCCAAAGGCTTTGAAAATTCAAGCAGTTTCTCCAGCGTTTGCCTTCCTCTTTATTTTGTTATTATGAGCCAGAATAAATGTAGATTTTTTTTTATATGAAAATACTTACCTATGTGTTTTTCTTCAAAAAGGACAGTTTGTTTGTGAGTAGGCAGGTACATTTCAAAAATACAATGTCAAATTAACAAGGGACACCAACACAAACCAACCTCCTTGAGCTTTATAAAAATACAAGATAATACAATGTTGTTGTGGAAACTTGACACACCAAAAAAAAAATATGGAGATCACTATAAAATAATTTCAAAATAATCCAAAAAATAGGAGATCTTGATTAAAAATGAAAAAAAAAGATAACTATAAAAAAATAATTCTAAACATTATTATGGAGATCTGGCTTTAAAAACAAAAAAGATTATTCATGAGATCACGCTAAATAATAAAGAAATCAGTTTGTCGCAACTCTGTGTGAATATCAGCAGAAAAACAACTTCATTATTCTAGCATTATAAAGAACAAAAGAATGCGCTGCATTAAAAGATCCAATAATTGCATACAGATGATCGCATTTTCGGATAGGAACTTTTTCCAACTGAAAAATAGAGAACCTGCTCTCAATCTTTTGCTGGCTGGAATTCCGCCAGCAAAAGTCCAATGGAGCATACACACGGTCGAATTTTCCGACCAAAACCTCTCATTGGAGTTTTGCTGGCGGGATTTCCGATCTTGTGTACAGGGCATAAGTCTTCCTTCTTCATCTTTCACCAGTCTTTGTCTATCTGTAATTTCAATTTATGTGCATACTGTATATCTGTAAAAAGCAGGAACAAGTAAAGGTGAGTGATATAGAAATTGGTTAGGGGCAAGGCAGAGGGAAAAGAGAAGAAATATTAGGGATACTAAAGGGGAAAAGCAAGGAAAAGAAGAACTGGTTGGTTTGTGGTTATGCTGGACCCTTAGCAACTAGAATTACTGTTGATGTAAACACAAAAAGGGGGTGCACGCCTTGGGAGGAACAAAAGCTGTGATATCAGTAGGTATGTGTTGACCTGGTTGAGGTCCTAGGCTGCTGCCTCTCTGGTGAAGATAGGGAGATCACTTATAAGAATATTAATTCCTAGACATGTGGATAAGAGGGTCTTGTAAAAAAATAGTCAACATCATATATACCCTACACATTTTGGGGGAATGACATGCAAAAAAGAAGAAAAATAGAATATAAAAAAACATCAAAGACCCAAAATATTCATATAAAACATGTTAAAGACAGTAATGGTATAATAAAAACACATATAATGCCAAATGAGATATAGAGAAATTATAGAAATATAAATAAAGCCGACTAATTTTACATAACACTAGTAATAGTAGTAACAATGGATACAATTAAATGATAATGTCATTTGTTTCACAGGACAAATCTACTGAATTGCAGGTATTTATATAAAGTATATCCTACTTTACAATCAATTATATACATTTTGTCATTTGCTGATTTTCTTATCAAGGTTGTCTATTATATAGTTACTGTAAAAGATCCATTATAAACTATAACATTTTTATATATCCTATAAATTATACCAAATGCATAAAAAATAAATAAATTAGTGAAAAAAGTCCAAAGCAATGAAATGCATTGGATGAGGATGAAAGGAAAAAGACAGTACACTGACCTTGAGCAACCATTTATAAAGGAATCAGGAAGAAATGCACTTTATAGCCTGAATTAGGGCTGGATTAGTGCTGTGGAGCATAAAGAAATACAGTAAGTGTTAATAATAGTGTTCTAACACAATATCTTCATGCTCCATGGCCCTAATTCGGGCTTTAAAGTCATTTCTTCCTGATTCCCGTTAAAATAGTTGTTCAAGGTCAGTTTACCAACTTTCTTCTTGTACCCTCTATGGTGATATTTGATTTTTGTTCAATAAACTATTCAAACAAACCTCCAAGCGAGATGACCATTTTTGCTAGGCGCTCCTCCTAAACACATTTTAAAAAAAAAGAAAGTATAGGTAAAAAAGAAAAGGTGTTGTGGCAGTAAAAAAAAAGTAAAGGAGAAGAAAAGAAGGAATAAGACAGAGAAAGAAAGGAAGGAGGGATAGACATTAGAGAAGATGAGAGGAGGGAGGGCGACTGTAAAGGGAACAAAATATAGGATGCAGAATAAAAAGTATAAGTTTAGAATATATCCTAAAATATAGGATCATAGGACTAGAGAGGATTATTGAATTAATGTTAAACAAGAAATAAAGAGAAGGGATAGAAAGACTAGTAAATGTAGGGAAATGGCAATAAGGAAGGAAGAGAAGGGAGGAAAGAAAGAGTTAGGAAAAAGTGAATGATAGTGGCGAAGAAAGGAGAAGGAAAAAGACAGATGGAAGAGAGGAAAAGAAAAGGCAGAGGGAATGTAGAGAAGAAGAAAAGGGGAAATGGAAGAAAACGAAATAAGGATAAAAGAGAAGGAGCAGAGTTAGAGAAGGAAAGGACACAATTAAAAGAAAAAAAAGAAGAAAAAGTGGGGGTGGGTAAAAAGGAAGGGACGGGGTAAAGATTTTGATGTAAGAAGAGAGGAAAGAATGTCATGAACACAAAGAATGTAAACAAAGAGTGGCAAGGGACACAGGGGTGTGGAATTTTTTAAAAAAACTACTTGTTCAAGGGACTAAATCAGGGTCCCAATCTACTTGTCCCTCGTGACAACCTACTTGTCCTCAAAATAGAAAAATACGGTATATATTTTTTCCCAGGATGGAAAATTTGAAGGGTTGATGTGCTTTTAGGAATGCCTGGGGCTTTTAAAAATGAAAGGGGCTTTATGGCGACTTAAAATTTTAATGTTTTTTATTTTTTGCTAGAAAATTTCTTAGAATCCCCAAACATTATATATTGTTTTTAAAGCTGAGGTCCTAGAGAATAAATTGGGGGGTGTTGCAATTTTTTTATGTCACACGATATTTGCGCAGCAGTTTTTCAAATGCAATGTTTTTGGAAAACATACACTTTTTAGAACTTTAATACAAAAAAAACACAATACATAACCTATCTTTTTGGGTAAAATATAAAAGATGTTATGCCGAGTAAATAGATACCAAACATCCGAGTAATGGAGCGTGGAACGTAGTGTAACGCACTGTCCGTAACTTCTAGTGCAGGTGGCTTAGCGGCTCCCTGCTTTTAACGATGAGAGTGGATGCCTATATTTGGAGTTTTCAAAGTGTGCAAACATACAACCGATGTTTTTACAATATATTTTAGACAATTTTACGCTATGAAAGATGGAAGAGATGGAAGAAATCCTTCCTTCTCTTTCTTTCTCCACCACCAAATTTTGCTACTGGTGTCATTGGTAATACCACCACGAAGAGAGGACACTGGAGAGTGGCCAGAGGATATCTCCTGGTCCCTGGGTGACCACCAAGTGATTTTTGCTTCTTTTGTTATAAAGCAAGAGGGTTAACACCATCCAGTGAGTAGGGATCGTTACTTAACATGTGGTGACCTGGTGACACCGAACAAATAATGTTGCTGAAGATAGAGCATGACACTTTTATACATGCTGAAAGGACATTCACATTGGATACTATCACTAGTTTATTTGGGACTGAGCACTATATTATTTGGATAATTGTTTTTTCATTATAGAGATAAGTGTTGTATTAGACTAAATTATTTAATTTGCAAGCGCTGTTTAACACACAGAGCCATCACTCTTGTGGGTTACTTTTCTGAAGCATATGCCCTAGCAGAGTGCAACTGTACTTGCAAAGTGCACAGTCATTTTGCCTTTAGTAAATCAACGCCAATGTGTCAAAAAATAAAACAGTGCTACAAGCGTCCTTAGAAATACTTAGCAATATGCATAATGTGTAACTAATCAATTAAACACCCACAAATAACTCTATAAATAACACCAATGTGTCAAAAAACAAAACAGCGCTACAAGTGGCCCTGGAAATACTTAACAATATACATAATGTGTAACTAATCAATTAAACACCCACAAATAACGCTAAAAATAACATAAAGCAATAATGTGGTGCTCAAAATGTGAACAAATAAAAAAATTGTGTCCAAATGTGGACCTATGAAGTCCAGAGTATAAATAAATATATGATAAATAGTCAATGACGTGAAAATAGTAATAGGTATAAAAAACAACACAACCGCACATAGGGGGTTATTTACTAAAGGAAAATCCACTTTGCACTACAAGTGCACTGCAAGTGCACTTGAAAGTGCAGTTGCTGTAGATCTGACGGGACCTACAAGGGAAAAAAACAAAACAGCATTTTAGCTTGCACATGATTGGATAATAAAATCAGCAGAGCTTCCCCTCAGATCTACAGCGATCTACAGTGACTGCACTTGCAGTGCACTTGCAGTGCAGAGTGAATTTGCCCTTAGTAAATCAACCCCATAGTGTCACACTATGGGGGTTATTTACCAAAGGCAAATCCACTTTGCACTACAAGTGCACTGCAAGTGCACTTGGAAGTGCGGTCGCTGTAAATCCGAGGGGGACATGCAAGTAGAATAAAAAACAGCATTTTAGCTTGCACATGATTGGATGATAAAATCAGCATAGCTTCCCCTCATTTTATTATTATTATTATTATACAGGATTTATATAGCGCCGACAGTTTACGCAGCGCTTTACATTAGGGCAGACAGTACAATTACAATACAATTCAATACAGGAGGAATAAGAGAGCCCTGCTCATTAGAGCTTACAATCTACGAGGGAGGGTCAAGTTATACAAAAGGGTAATAGCTGTGGGGGATGAGCTAATGGAGAAAATAGTGCAGTTGTTAGATGGAGGCAGGATAGGCTTCTCTGAAGAGGAAAGTTTTCAGGGATCGCCTAAAAGTGGATAAATTTGGAGACAATCTGACAGATTGGGGTAGGGAATTCCAGAGGATAGGCGAGGCTCGGGAGAAGTCCTGGAGGCGGATATGGGAGGAGGTAATGAGGGAGCTAGAGAGCAGAAGGTCTTGGGAGGAACGGAGAGGGCGATTAGGTTGGTATTTTGAGACTAGGCTAGTGATGTAGCTGGGGGCAGAGTTGTGGATGGCTTTGTAACTTATTGTTAGTATTTTGAATTTAATTCATTGGGTGAGTGGCAGCCAATGGAGGGATTGGCAGAGAGGGGTAGCAGACGCTGAGCAGTTTGTAAGGGGGATGAGTCTGGCAGCAGCATTCATGATGCACTGAAGGGGGGATAGTCTATTTAAAGGTAAGCCAATGAGGAGGGAGTTACAGTAGTCAAGGCGAGAGATAACCAGGGAGTGAATCAGGAGCTTTGTGGTTTCATTGGTTAGAAAGGGACGTAGTTTAGAAATGTTGCGGAGGTTGAGGCGGCAAGCTTTGGAAAGTGATTGGATGTGGGGCCTAAAGGAGAGTTCAGAGTCCAGGATAACACCTAGCACCCTGACATGTGGGGATGGGTGGATGGTTGTGCCATTGCTCTTGACAGAGAAGTCAGGGGAAGAGGCACGTGGGGGAGGAAATATTATAAACTCGGTTTTGGACAAGTTGAGTTTGAGGAAGTGGTGTAACATCCATAAAGATATGTTGGTTAATAAGTTAGTGATGCATGAGGAGACAGATGGAGTGAGTTGAGGGGTGGAGAGATAGATTTGTGTGTCGTCAGCATAGAAATTATATTGAAAGCCGTGAGAGGCTATCAGCTGACCCAGGGAAGAGGTGTAGATTGAGAATAAAAGAGGTCCAAGAACAGAACCTTGGGGGACTCCGACGGAGAAGGGAAGAGGAGTGGAGGTAGTAGAATTGTAAGTGACACTGAAGGTGCGGTGGGATAGGTAGGATGAGAGCCACTAAAGAGCACAGTCACGGAGACCGAGGGAGTAAAGTTTTTTGAGGAGGAGGGGGTGGTCGACCGTGTCAAAGGCAGCTGAAAGGTCCAGAAGTAGGAGTACAGAATAGTGTCCGTTGGTTTTTGCAGTTAGTAGGTCATTTGCGAGTTTTAAAAGAGCAGTTTCTGTGGAGTGTTGAGGGCGAAATCCAGATTGAAGGGGATCAAGAAGGTGAATATCATTTCAGATCTACCCCTCAGATTTACAGCGACTTGCAGAGCACTTGTAGTGCAAAGTGGATTTGCCTTTCGTAAATAATCCCCTATGTGCGGTTGTGTTGTTTTTTATACCTACCACCATGGATCACCTAACATCTGATAAGGTCCACCGCACATTCTAGAGCCTGTCTTTTGATGTTGGAACCTTTCCCTCAACGCCGGATGGGGCTCATCCTCTAAACATCGACCTTCCTTGCTGGTTCTCGTTGAGGTACTCCCTCACGACTGCCTGTTTGGCTCACATGCTGTACAGTATATGAGTCCACCATTTCTGGTAAGTGTGCCAAAGCTTTCTTATGATGGACCATCCCATGATGTTTATCCATGAACTTTGATGTATTCATTTTAAAAAGTGTTCTTTTTTATCCTCTTCTTTTTTTAACTTATTATTACTATTTTCACGTCATTGACTGTTTATTTATCATATATTCATTTATACTCTGGACTAGCTTTAAACAGAACTCTCACAAGTTTGGGCAGAGTGGAAGCACGGAACATATAAGATCATGTGACTGTTGCCCCTCCCTAACTACACATACTTACCTTCAAATCACTAACTCCACTTATCAGCTGGGGACAAAGACATGGACTTTACACAGGGCTAAGGACTTGCTTCATGTGACAGCCTTGTATGCGCTGGTTAGCCAATCACCATGCCCTAGCTCTATGATGAGAGAGAAAGGGGAGTGAGTCACATACTCCTCAAACCCTGAGTAATTATATGTTTGTAAGGATTTACTTTTCTCTGATGTATAGAGCTTGTTGTGCCTTTAAATATAAGCAAATATGATTTTTCATTGGTTTATGAAGCTGAGGAGAGGGGCTTCCAACATGCAGTTTTGCTGTTCACGACACTATTAATAATTTGCTGTCTGCCCTGCTTTAAGAACATTGGGAATCATTGGAACCCATATTACACCTGTAAAAAGTTACAAAGACATGGTGCAACATTGTCTAAAATGATTTATGGTACTCTGAAAAAGTTTTAGGCAGGTGTGAAAAATGTTGTAAATTAAGAATGCATTCAGAAATAGATTTTTCTAGGTACACTTGCACACAGTTTTTGAAGGAACTTAGCAGGTAGGTTGTTCCAAACATCTTGGAGAACTGACCACAGATCTTCTGTGGATGTAGGATGCCTCAAATCTTTCTGTCTCTTCATGTAATCCTAGACAGACTCCATGATGTTGAGATCAGGGCTCTGTGGGGACCAAACTATCAGTTCCAAGACTCCTTGTTCTTTACCCTGAAGATAGTTCTTAATGATATTGCCTGTATGTTTTTTGGGTCCTAACTGCTTGTATTTCTCAGCCTTGAGGACACCATTGATCCTGACTAGGGATGAGCTTCGAGTTTGAGTCGAACTCATGTTCGACTCGAACATTGACTGTTCGCAAGTTCGCCGAACAGCGAACAATTTGGGGTGTTCGCGGCAAATTCGAATGCCGCGGAACACCCTTTAAAAGTCTATGGGAGAAATCAAAAGTGCTCATTTTAAAGGCTTATATGCAAGTTATTGTCATAAAAAGTGTTTGGGGACCTGGGTCCTGCCCTAGGGGACATGGATCAATGCAAAAAAAAGTTTTAAAAACGGCCGTTTTTTCAGGAGCAGTGATTTTAATAATGCTTAAAGTCAAACAATAAAAGTGTAATATCCCTTTAAATTTCGTACCTGGGGGGTGTCTATAGTATGCCTGTAAAGGGGCGCATGTTTCCTGTGTTTAGAACAGTCTGACAGCAAAATGACATTTCGAAGGAAAAAAAGCCATTTAAAACTACCCAAGGCTATTGCATTGCCGACAATACACATAGAAGTTCATTGATAAAAACGGCATGAGAATTCCCCACAGGGCAACCCCGAACCAAAAAAAAAAAAAAAAAAAGACGTGGGAGACCCCCTAAATTCCATACCAGGCCCTTCAGGTCTGGTATGGATTTTAAGGGGAACCCCGCGCCAAAAAAAATACAAAAAACGGCGTGGGGTCCCCCCAAAAATCCATACCAGACCCTTATCCGAGCACGCAACCTGGCAGGCCGCAGGAAAAGAGGGGGGGACGAGAGTGCGGCCCCCCCCTCCTCAACCGTACCAGGCCACATGCCCTCAACATTGGGAGGGTGCTTTGGGGTAGCCCCCCAAAACACCTTGTCCCCATGTTGATGAGGACAAGGGCCTCATCCCCACAACCCTGGCCGGTGGTTGTGGGGGTCTGCGGGCGGGGGGCTTATCGGAATCTGGAAGCCCCCTTTAACAAGGGGACCCCCAGATCCCAGCCACCCCCCTGTGTGAAATGGTAAGGGGGTACTTACCCCTACCATTTCACTAAAAAACTGTCAAAAATGTTAAAAATAACAAGAGACAGTTTTTGACAATTCCTTTATTTAAATGCTTCTTCTTCTGGTTCTTCTGGCTCTTCTGGTTCTTCCTCCGGCGTTCTCGTCCAGCATCTCCTCCGCGGCATCTTCTATCTTCTTCTCCTCGGGCCGCTCCGCACCCATGGCATGAGGGGAGGCTCCCGCTCTTCTCTTCATCTTCTTCATCCTCTCCTCTTCTTTCTTCTTCTCTTCTTCATTTTCTTCTCCGGGCCGCTCCGCATTCATGCTGGCATGAAGGGAGGCTCCCGCTGTGTGACGGCGTCTCTTCGTCTGACGGCTCTTAAATAATGGGGGCGGGGCCACCCGGTGACCCCGCCCCCTCTGACGCACGGGACATGACGGGACTTCCCTGTGGCATTCCCCGTGACGTCACAGGGAAGTCCCTGTCAAGTCACCGTGCGTCAGAGGGGGGCGGGGGTCACCGGGTGGCCCCGTCCCCGATTATTTAAGAGCCGTCAGACGAAGAGACGCCGTCACACAGCGGGAGCCTCCCTTCATGCCAGCATGAATGCGGAGCGGCCCGGAGAAGAAAATGAAGAAGAAAGAAGAGGAGAGGATGAAGAAGAAGATGAAGAGAAGAGCGGGAGCCTCCCCTCATGCCATGGGTGCGGAGCGGCCCGAGGAGAAGAAGATAGAAGACGCCGCGGAGGAGATGCTGGACGAGAACGCCGGAGGAAGAACCAGAAGAGCCAGAAGAACCAGAAGAAGATGAAGGAAGAAAGAAGAAGCATTTAAATAAAGGAATTGTCAAAAACTGTCTCTTGTCATTTTTAACATTTTTGACAGTTTTTTAGTGAAATGGTAGGGGTAAGTACCCCCTTACCATTTCACACGGGGGGGGGGCGGGATCTGGGGGTCCCCTTGTTAAAGGGGGCTTCCAGATTCCGATAAGCCCCCCGCCCGCAGACCCCCACAACCACCGGCCGGGGTTGTGGGGATGAGGCCCTTGTCCTCATCAACATGGGGACAAGGTGTTTTGGGGGGCTACCCCAAAGCACCCTCCCAATGTTGAGGGCATGTGGCCTGGTACGGTTCAGGAGGGGGGCGCACTCTCGTCCCCCCCTCTTTTCCTGCGGCCTGCCAGGTTGCGTGCTCGGATAAGGGTCTGGTATAGATTTTAGGGGGAACCCCACATCATTTTTTTTTTAAATTTTGGCCGGGGTTCCCCTTAATATCCATACCAGACCTGAAGCGCCTGGTATGGAATTTAGGGGGTCTCCCACGTCATTTTTTTTTTTTTAATATTGGTTCGGGGTTGCCCTGTGGGGAATTCCCATGCCGTTTTTATCAATGAACTTCTATGTGTATTGTCGGCAATGCAATAGCCTTGGGTAGTTTTAAATGGCTTTTTTTCCTTCGAAATGTCATTTTGCTGTCAGACTGTTCTAAACACAGGAAACATGCGCCCCTTTACAAGCATACTATAGACACCCCCCAGGTACGAAATTTAAAGGGATATTACACTTTTATTGTTTGACTTTAAGCATTATTAAAATCACTGCTCCTGAAAAAAAGGCCGTTTTTAAAACTTTTTTTTGCATTGATCCTTGTCCCCTGGGGCAGGACCCGGGTCCCCAAACACTTTTTATGACAATAACTTGCATATAAGCCTTTAAAATTAGCACTTTTAAATATTAATGTTCGTGTCCCATAGACTTTAACGGTGTTCGCGTGTTCGAGCAAACTTTTTTCCTGTTCGCATGTTCTGGTGCGAACCGAACAGGGGGGTGTTCGGCTCATCCCTAATCCTGACCAAATATCCAACTCCATTTCCAGAAATACAGCCCTAAACTTGCAAGCAACCTCCACCATGCTTCACTGTTGCCTGTAGACACTCATTATTGTACCACTGTCCAGCCTTTCGGTGAACAAACTGCCTCCTGCTACAACCAAATATTTCACATTTTGATTCATCAGTCCAGAGTACCTGCTGCCATTTTTCTGTACCCCAGTTAATATTTTTTCATGTATAGGACATGGAAACAAGGCTAAACAACTCAACTATGTATTAAAGCATATATATATAGTACAGTGTGTATATATATATATATACAGTGGCTTGCGAAAGTATTCGGCCCCCTTGAACTTTTCAACCTTTTGCCACATTTCAGGCTCCAAACATAAAGATATAAAATTTTTATTTTTTGTGAAGAATCACCAACAAGTGGGACACAATTGTGAAGTGGAACGAAATCTTTTGGATTTTTGAAACTTTTTTAACTAATAAAAAAATGAAAAGTGGGGCGTGCAAAATTATTCGGCCCCCTTGCGTTAATACTTTGTAGAGCCACCTTTTGCTGCGATTACAGCTGCAAGTCGCTTGGGGGATGTCTCTATCAGTTTTGCACATCGAGAGACTGAAATTCTTGCCCATTCTTCCTTGCAAAACAGCTCGAGCTCAGTGAGGTTGGATGGAGAGCATTTGTGAACAGCAGTTTTCAGCTCTTTCCACAGATTCTCGATTGGATTCAGGTCTGGACTTTGACTTGGCCATTCTAACACCTGGATACGTTTATTTGTGAACCATTCCTTTGTAGATTTTGCTGTATGTTTGGGATCATTGTCTTGTTGGAAGATAAATCTCCGTCCCAGTTTCAGGTCTTTTGCAGACTCCAACAGGTTTTCATCCAGAATGGTCCTGTATTTGGCTGCATCTATCTTCCCCTCAATTTTAACCATCTTCCCTGTCCCTGCTGAAGAAAAGCAGGCCCAAACCATGATGCTGCCACCACCATGTTTCACGGTGGGGATGGTGTGTTAAGTGTGATGAGCTGTGTTGCTTTTACGCCAAACATATCGTTTTGCATTGTGGCCAAAAAGTTCGATTTTAGTTTCATCGGACCAGAGCACCTTCTTCCACATCTTTGGTGTGTCTCCCAGGTGGCTTGTGGCAAACTTTAGACGAGACTTTTTATGGATATCTTTGAGAAATGGCTTTCTTCTTGCCACTCTTCCATAAAGGCCAGATTTGTGCAGTGTACGACTGATTGTTGTCCTATGGACAGACTCTCCCACCTCAGCTGTAGTTCTCTGCAGTTCATCCAGAGTGATCATGGGCCTCTTGGCTGCATCTCTGATCAGTCTTCTCCTTGTCTGAGCTGAAAGTTTAGAGGGACAGCCAGGTCTTGGTAGATTTGCAGTGGTCTGATACTCCTTCCATTTCAAAATAATCGCTTGCACAGTGCTCCTTGGGATGTTTAAAGCTTGGGAAATCTTTTTGTATCCAAATCCGGCTTTAAACTTCTCCACAACAGTATTACGGACCTGCCTGGTGTGTTCCTTGGTCTTCATGATGCTCTCTGCACTTTCAACAGAACCCTGAGACTATCACAGAGCAGGTGCATTTATACAGAGACTTGATTACACACAGGTGGATTCTATTTATCACTATCAGTCATTTAGGACAACATTGGATCATTCAGAGATCCTCGCTGAACTTCTGGAGTGAGTTTTCTGCACTGAAAGTAAAGGGGCCGAATAATTTTGCACGCACCACTTTTCAGTTTTTTAATTGCTAAAAAAGTTTAAAATATCCAATAGATTTCGTTCCACTTCACAATTGTGTCCCACTTGTTGGTGATTCTTCACAAAAAATTAAAATTTTATATCTTTATGTTTGAAGCCTGAAATGTGGCAAAAGGTTGAAAAGTTCAAGGGGGCCGAATACTTTCGCAAGCCACTGTATACCGTGTTTCCCGGAAAATAAGACCGGGTCTTATATTAATTTTGGCATTAAAAAAGACACAGTAGGGCTTATTTTCCGGGTAGGTCTTATCATATAATGTGCTGCCCCCTCTCCCTCCCTGCCTGTCAGGAATCCCCAGTGTGAACCGAGTAAAAGTGGTTATAAAATCCAAGAATCCACTCTTTTATATAATGTTAAATGTGTGTTTCTGTAATATAATTGTGCCAAATACCTTCGTTATAGTGCCGCTCGGCGCTTCCATGACCCACCGGAGCTCTCTTCCCCGCTCCGAGTACTGCAGGGGGGAGAGCATGATCCCCCACTGACAGCTGGGAGAAGAGGAGGAGAGCAGCGGGAGGTCAGCTGAGCGCCACTGTACCGAGGGTATTTGTCACAATTATATTACAGAAACACACACATTTAACATATAATACTGTACTAGAGTGGATTCTAGGATTTTACAACCACTTTAAACCAGGGCCTATTTTTGGGGTAGGGCTTATACTGCAGCCATCCCCGAAAATCACAGTAGATGTTATTTTTAGGGTAGGTCTTGTTTTTGGGGAAACACTGATATATTAATATTTTCAGCCTGAATCTGTACGATGTACATTATCTGTTATTTGATGATCATCTTTTGGTTTTGGCATGCCCTTAGCCTGTTTAGAAATGCTTTCTATGGCTCCTTGTATACAACTCATTCTCTGTTTTACTTTACATAAATGTATTAAAAGCAGGGGAATCTGAAGATTATCTGGGTTTAATGCCATGAATGACACCAGAAAGAAGCAAATATAAAAAACACTATAAGATTATCCTCTTATTATTTTAGGAGTTTTAGCTCTAAAATTGTGTCTCTTTAAAATTAAAGACCATTATAAACCCAACATTTCACATTCCTGATATGTGCCTGTTGTCCCATGTACTCGTATGAAAAAGTATCCTGTTCTCTTTTTATTGCTTCCTTTGTGTGAAATACCTGGCGTTCCTGCCAGTCCCTCTGCTTTGACCACACAAAGCAGGAGAGAACAGTGTGGACAGTACTCTAGCTGTGCTGGGAACTTAGCCTGCTCTCCACCAATGATCAGACATGTCCTGAACCCCCCCCCCCCCCCCCCCGTACAGCCTTTCAATAGGAAGATCAGTGTGATGTTGTTTCTCCTCACCCAGCTCTTCTTATGTAGCTGAGAACAGAAAGGATGTGATCACTTATAACAAAATGAAAAAAAGGCTATTTATGATGTTTTTAATATCTACACACAGATGTTTTGCCTTTCATTTCTATTGATTTACAAGGTGAGGATTTATAATCGCTTTAAAGCAGTAGTAAACTGCCAGAAAAATTTAAAAAAATTGTGTCCCTCTGTAGGTTTAAGTCATAATGCACTAGTATGCCCCATATACTAGCACAGTGTTTCTCAACTCCAGTCCTCAAGGCGCCCCAACAGGTCATGTTTTCAGGATTTCTCTCAGATGAAACAGCTACGGTAATTACTAAGGCAATGAAACTGATCAAATCACCTGAGCAAAATAATGGAAATCCTAAAAACATGACCTGTTGGGGCGCCTTGAGGACTGGAGTTGAGAAACACTGTACTAGCATATTATGACAGACTTACCTGGACACGGAGCCCTCCAGCACAGCACTGTCATGGCTCCCCGGTGCTTCCATCTTAACCTGGTCTTCCTTCTGGTTTCACAGACTCCTGCTGTATAAATGGCCGGGGCATGCACGCGGTGATGTCACCGGCTGCATGCTGTGTGAATATCGCCTAAACAGTGCAAGTTCAGGAGATATTCACTGTACCTACAGATAAGCGTTATTATAGGCTTACCTGTAGATACAAGTTAAATAGTGGACTTATACTCCACTTTAAGCTAGGGATGTAAGTAAGGAAGCTAAGAAGCAGCTTTAGGCACAGCAGGGCGAAGATCCTTGACTTTTTGTTTGATGGCTTAAATGAAGAGGTTTCCTACTTTTCTGATGAAATTGGAAAAGCCCTTAAATCTAAAAGCAGGATCTGATTGAGATCCTTCTGTGAGTGTGCTGGTGCACTTGGAGCTGTTAGGTGCAATTATTGGAAATTCATAAAGCAATACGTGTTTGAGTTCACAGCTACATTTCTTGTTGAGTGTGAGATGTTCCTTTAAGAAGTAAAGGCCCCTTTCAAATAATAGCAATATTTCCTGTCCTAAGTAAATCTATTGTGCGGAGAAATTCGACAATAAAGATGCTGAAATCTGACAACCCAAAACCACAAAACTATTTAAACTTTTATCAATTTTTTTTGACTACTGGCAATTAAATAGCCCAATGTCACTCAGTTACGCACGGCATGTATTATCTGTAGAACCTGTCACTTTTAGAAGTCAGTGCTCTCGACAGAAAGAGGAGCGTTATGTTCTGTAATTGCATCCACTGAGTAGGGCTATGTCATGTAACCTGAAAGATGGGCTCTTTGGAAAGACATGATGCCTCAAATAGAGTTGCATACTTTTTTCTAAAAGCTCAGGGAAAAAAATATGCTTTAAGAATAACGATAACCTCATAACATATGGAGGATGGAAGCAGCTGAGAGAGAAATTCATCTGACAGAGATGGCCAAGGCTTCTTATTATGTTTGTCAGGCTGTCAGCAAAGTTACTCCATCAGTTGGTGTTTATTTAAACTAAACCTTCTATTCAAAAAAGTGCAAAATTCATACCGGGAATGAAAATGTCGTACCTTTTAATGTGTTAATGTTTTGAGAGCCCTGGGAACCCCTAAACACAGGGTGTTCTGATCTGCACATACAGACTTGAGAAAGTAAAGTCAAATGATGGTCTTGGTCTTTCTCATTCATTGGTCTTTAAACATAATTGGACAGCCCCCAAGATACATAATAAAATGCTGAAGACAGTAGAGTGCATGCCTTCAGTTAGCATTGGTATTTTACAGTTCCCCTAGGTTTCAGGGATCCTAGGGCACTCAAAAAGCCATTAATAGCCATGTACTACCCTGTTTCCCCAAAAATAAGACCTAGTGTGATTGTCGGTGATGGCTGCAATATAAGCCCTACTTCTTAAATAAGCCCTAGTTAAAGTCCTTGTAGGTCTTCTTTTCAGGGTAGGGCTTATTTTCGGGGAAACAGGGTAGGGCTTATTTGGGGGGTAGGGCTTATATTGCAGCCATCACCGACAATCACGCTAGGTCTTATTTTCGGGGAAACAGGGTAGAACTTGAAGGTGCCTTTCTTTTAATTCCTACCATGTTATTACTTGCCTTATGGGGCCATCTAGAAATGTTAGTTGTGCCTAAACAGTACTGTGAAAAATAAAATTTTTCTTGAATTACTCCTGAAAAATAGCAGTTCACTTCCTGGTATGTGAGTGTGCCTAGGCACACTTAAAGTTGTATTAAACCTAAAAGCAAACTTTTTTTTGCATTGTAGCTTACCATTTCTTAGATGTGATGTCTGCATTAGGTTTCTTTTTCAGGCTTTCCTTTCTTTCTTTTCTTCTGGTGATCCATTCAGTAAGTCTGTTTTTTTCAAAAGAACAAGCTCTCCTGAAAATGTAGCAGTTAAAGGGTTGATATTTACCACTATTCCACTATTTACCACTAACAGGGGTGCTTACAACGATCACCTTTTATTTATTCATGTAAAACCTCTATTCCAAAAGAAAAAAAAAAACTAGCTGTAACAAGCTTGTGTAACTGCAGTGTGAGCTGGAGCTTGGCTTAAATTTCTTAGTGTATCTAAATCTGCTAGTACATCTAATACTCTCCCATCCCCCAGACTGATAATGCTGCTGTCCAAAGGTGCGTCTGTACTCCTTCAGCCAGAGTGTAGGCACTCTCATAAAGGAGGTGTGTTACTGGCCAGATCACCAGGTGAAAACAGGGGAAAACAGCCTAAAAAAAAAATGAAAAATGAATGCAGCCACCACATCTAAGGATTAGTAAGCTGCAATATGTTAAATATTTGGTTTTGGGTTTAATATCGCTTTAATAGCTGTATACTATATCTTCAGTGTAAGTTTGTCTAAGGCACTGACTTTTGAGTGAGATTTGTTGAAGTCACTACTTTGCTGCTCACGGTTCTCCTTGCTGGAGAGGAAGCTGTACCTGTGAAGCTGCAGTGCATGGATTTTTCTGCTTCATTTATTTTGTGGATTTGTGCGTAAAGCGGTAGTGAACCAAATCAAATAAAAAAAAAATCTGGCCTGAAAACAAAGCCCTACAGCGGCGCGCTGTCACCTCTGAAAGCGCTTCCATCTTCACCTGGTCTTCTTTCCGGGTTTGCGGGCTTCAGCGATATGAATGGCTGAGCCAGCAATGACGTCACTCCCACGCATGCACGTGGGAGTTGCTGTTTACTGTTATTTGCTGCATGGCTCTGAAGGAACGGTACGGACATACCGTTCCTTCAGAGCGCATGCACCGTTGACGTCACCAGCTGCTCTAAAGTAAATATCACCTAAACAATGCACATTTAGGAGATATTTATAGTATCTATAGGTAAGCCTTATTATAGGCTTACGCATAGGTAAAAATCATACATGGGAGTTTACTCCCACTTTAATTCATCTCTCCTGTTATTTCCTGTATATCTCCTCACCGGTCTTCAGCTCACCAGTCATCGGGAGGTGGCTCTGACCTGTGAAAACAAAGCCCTGGTACTCTACCAAGTTGGTTGCCAAGTTGGAAAAGTAAAGCTGGCCATACATCCTTAGAATTTTTTTTGAACACTCATATGAAAATTCTAAAAAAACTGTTCATAAGACCATTCAATTTTGCCATTATTAAAATTTGTTTTAAAAGCCCTTAAACGTTTGTCCAGACTTGCTATTTCAATCCCAGTTTCTTTTGTGCCTAGAATATTCACATTTCAATATGTTTGCTTTTTCCTGAACAAAAAACACATTCACAGCTAGATCCATTAATGCGAGAAACATATTCCATCCTGCTCCTTAGAATTTTCTTGTCACTGCTGTTGAAAACTTTCATTGATTTCACCCCAGTAACCATTAGAGAATCAAATGAATGCTAAAAATGAAAAGCTTCAATTTTACTGGTTTATGGAAAGCTCAAATTCCCTCTCAGGGGTAAAACTTTTCTCCCTCACATTCCTCCCCCCCAACCCCTCTAACTGGTTGCTTTAGCAAAAAGAAAAAGCAAAAAAAATTTAAATCCCTAAATGCCTTTTTTATTGACCCGAAGACGCGGTCATGTGACGTCACCAGCCCTAGCTTCTTCTCTTCTGTTTACTTCCTGGAAGGGTCATTTTTTGGGTGATCCATATCATCCCCTGAATGACGTGGACACTAAGGTGAATATACAGTATCTGGCCTCCTCAGGTAAGAGTTAAAAATACGCCACCCAGAATAGGTTAGAGGGGTAGAAGGGAGTTGTGGGGAAAAACAGTTTCTACCCCGAGTGGGGCTTTAAGTTAGTAATGGGGGACAATATTAGCTGCAGAGAGCCTAAAGGCAATACTTTTGATTAGTCATTTGCCCTAATTGTTTTTAGGCTCAGCTTCCAGAGCACACAGCAAATCCCTCCCCGGTAACCTGCATTCACCCCCCTTTCACCAATCACAATGCTTACCTCCACAGAAACCTGGATTCACCACAAATCATAGCACATTACACCCTAAGCAACCTATACCCCCCCCCCCCCCAATACAAATACATAGTAATTATGAATCCCTCCTGAGAAACCTGGATTCACCACCAATCATAGCACATCCCACCCTAAGCAACCTGCATCTTCCTCCCCCTTCCCCCCCCCAACACACATACATAGTTATAATAAATCCCTCCTGAGAAACCTGGATTCACTACTGTTCATAGCACCCTGAGCACCCCCATGGTTCGGAAACATGCATAGGTAAATATGCTAAGTATGGTTTTGTATTCTTTTCTTAAAATCAACACATCTGTAGGAACATAGAGAGTGCAAAATTTTGATGAAGCTGTGCATGCAAGCCAATCAGCTTCTAACTTCAGCTTGTTTAATTAAGCTTTGACAAAAAAAACCTGGAAGTTGATTGGTTTCTGTACACAGCTGCACCAGATTTTGCACTCTCCAGTTTTAGTAAATCAACCCCATAGTTATTATCCACAAAAATTCTAATTCTAAAACAGGCACACTTTTGCTAATCGTACTGTCAGTACACTAACAGCCGTGCACATGCCCCGACACATAAGCAAGAAATTCCTACCAGTAATCTGAGTGGGCTAGCACGTTGGCGCCATGTACGTATGTATGAGCATTGCATGAATGTCCGTGAACACCAGCACACGTTCACGCACATCCAATCTCAGAACTGCCATCAAATGCCCCATTTAATTGCCTCCTGCCTGGTGTATAAGCAAGTGATGGTTGAGCAGGATTATCACTGTTCTGGGTGTATGTCATATGATGCCCTCCCAGTCACATACCTCGCATGCACCGTAGAGTCCATGCTGCAGCGCGATCTGTCATGTGCTGTGTCCACCTGACACAGCGGATAACAGATCATTGTACCGGGCTGGCCCTGGTACCATGTGATAGCTGTGACCAATCACAACAATCACATGACAGTTGTACACAATGAAAGGTTTTAATTTATAGTAATTTATTGTGTACTATTGTGATGATATCTCTGATTGGTCACAGTGATTACATGGTACAGACAGGGTCAATCATAGTGCATCTGTACCATGTGATAACTGTGGGTAAAAAGAAATATAATGTTAAAACATTGAAAAAAAGTATTAATTATTATTATTTATTTATTTTTTTACATACTGTCACTATTCAGTATCCCTGATCACTGCCGCACCACTCATATGATGATGCTGTACTGCTCTGGTGACAGTGTAAAAAAAAAAATTGTAAAAAAAACCCTAATTTTATTTCATTTCTTCATTTTCCAAAAAATAGTGAAAAAAAAAATCACAACTTCAAAAACTCACTATGCCTCCTACTAAATACCACGGACTGTCTACGTTCCAAAATGGGATAATTTGGGGGGTATTTCTACTGTCCTGGCATTTTAGGGACTCAAGAAATGAGACAGGCCGTCAGTACATCAGGATTGATTAACTTTCAACTATATACTGTATATAATAGTTTGTAGAGTCTATAACAGGGGTGTCCAACCTGTGGCCCCAGAGAATTTAACATGCGGCCCAGGCCCATCTGCAGGGATGCTAAGCATGCTGTGCAAGCACAGTAGCCATGGCGGCCAACACAGACAAGCCTGGCCCATGCACATCTGTAGGGACGCTGGAGATGCCATGCAAACATAGCAGTCATGGCAGCCTACATTGTTTAGCCAGGCAAATGCACGCCTGGAGGGATAATGGAGCTGCCATGTTTGCAGTAGCACCGGAAGCAGGGAATGCAGGGGCGCCAAAGTAAATGCTGCATGGCTGGATTTAGGGGGGTGCTGGGGTGGCCTCTCCAGATTTCAATTGTGCCCCCCGCCCACAACCCCCCCCCCCACAGCACATAGATAGGCTACATTCACACCGGCAATTAGGGCCCATGGAAAGTGTAGCAGCAGTTTCTTCTATGGCTCTCAGCATCTAAGTTCAGCAGGTAATCACTGGCTTTGTAGAGAGCCGAAAATAGGTGTGGCTGTCTGCAACCTGTTGTTATAGTGAACGGACCCGGCAGCCGTACCTACCCGCAGAGTGCCACAGGAGGAACTGCTCATCAGCTCTCCTCATTTATAGAGGCCCTAGGCAATTTCTCTTCTTCCAATGTGGCCCAGGAAGGTCAAAAGTTTGCTCTATCTATAACTTTTCCTCAGACTAAACATTATACATTGATTTAGGTTAAAAATGTAGCAGAATACATTTTGGCCTAAATTTATGAAGACAGATTTTTTTAATTGCAAAACTGTATAGCAGAAACAAATAAAATTTATTTTTTTTCAAAATTGTTGGCATTTTTTTATTTATATACCAAAAAATAAAAAACCCAGTGATGATTAAATACCACCAAAAGAAAACTATTTGTCTAAAAAAAAAAAAAAAAACATTTCTTTTGGGTGCAATGTTGCATGACTGAGTAATTGTTATTCAATGTGTGATAGAGCACTGAAAGCTGAAAATTGGCCTGGGCAGGAAAGGGGTGAAAGTGTCTGGTATTGAAATGGTTAAAGGAAGGAATGGATCCTTGTCCCTGTGTTTTCTAGTCTCCTGCTGTCTGATTACCCATTGCTGACTCATCTTGTCCCTGGATTTCGCCTCGCTTTTCTCCTGATAATGGCTTTGGCTTGTTGATGGACCACGCTTCTGTCTGATCTCCCGTGTATGACCCTGGCTTGGCTCCAGTCCATGTCTCCTGTTCCAGTCTTCTACCTGTGTATGACCTGTCTACCTTCTACCTGTGTATGACTTCTGACATCTTCTCCACCTGCATGCATCAGGTCCTAGCAACCCTGCCATCCAGGTCTACCCTCTGAGTCCTACCTTGCACCACCATAACACGTGCATGAACTGCCTACCACAATGCCTTTCATTGGTGTTCCCAAGACCTTTATCTGCTGCCCAGGGCACTGTCCCTGTGGACCAACTGCACAGACAACTACCAACCATGCTGAACTCTGGCCCCTCTGTGCTACCCTGAGCCTTGCACACCTGTTTCTATACTCAGATGTGTTGAAACCAGAGCGGCAAGGGAAGTCCTCTTGTCACTTTGGCCTCTAACCAGGTATGTGACAGTATGTGACAGTATTATTCGGCTATGTCGAAAGAGGAGCTTCCGTATTAAAGACTTTATATCAGCAGATTGTGGCCCTTACACAAGCCCGGAAGAACCTGCAGGATGGTTACTTCCAGTTGGAAGGCTGACTTCAGAACTTGACTGTGTCTTCTGCCTAAACAGCTCCTAGCCATTCAGGAAGTTCTCCTGCATCAGTCTTCACTTCCAGGGATCACCAACTAACAACTCCTACCACAGTGATACCACCACCAGAACCTTAGGTGCCAACCTCCGAATGCTTTTTAGGAGGCCGATGGAGGTAAACAATGCTATACATCCCCTGAGTTATCAGGGGGGAGGAGGTGTTTTTTTTTTCCAGCTAAGCACACCCTCCTGCCTGCATGCCTGAGCTAGAAGCAGATGGATTTCAGGAATAAATGCTACATAAATAATCTGCCCTTACTCAAGATGGCCACGGCCCGAAATGCTAGTGGGGTGTTTTTCAAAGCGATTTCTCAGCAAAATAAAACATGTAGACATGGATGGAATATTGAGTTTGCTTTGACTATTAACCCCTTGCCGACCAACGCATGACAATGTACGTCGGCACAATGGCACGGCTGGGCAAATGGGTGTAAAGGTACGCCCCCTTTAAATCGCGGCATTGTGGGTGCACGCCCGCCTCATACTCCGTTTGTGTACCTGCGGGTCCCCAGCAGGCTCAATGTCATCTGGGGGCCCGCGATTGTGTCACAGAGCAGCAGGACAGGGGGATTCCTATGTAAACAAGGCATTTCCCTGTTCTGCCTAGCAACATGACAGAGATCTACTGCTCCCTGTCATCGGGAGCAGTGATCTCTGTCATGTTCTAGTGAGACAATCCCCCCTAAGTTAGAATCACTCCCTAGGACACACTTAAACCCTTAATCGCCCCCTAATGTTTAACCCCTTCTCTGCCAGTGTAATTTACACAGTAATCAGTGCATTTTTATAGCACTGATCACTGTATAAATGACAATGGTCCCAAAATAGTGTCAAAAGTGTCCGATGTGTCCGCCATAATGTTGCAGTCCCGATAAAAATCGCAGATCGCCGCCATTACCAATAAAAAAAAAAGAATAATAAAAATGCCAAAAATCTATCCCCTATTTTGTAGACGCTATAAATTTTGCGCAAACCAATCAATATACGCTTATTACGATTTTTTTTTACCAAATAATGTAGAAGAATAGATATCGGCCTAAACTAAGAAAGAAATTAGTTTTTTTATATATTTTTTGGGGATATTTATTATAGCAAAAAGTAAAAAAATATTGCTTTTTTTTTAAAATTGTCGCTCTTTTTTTGTTTATAGTGCAAAAAAAAACTGCAGAGATGATCAAATACCACCATAAGAAAGCTATTTTTGTGGGAGAAAAAGGACATCAATTTTGTTTGGATGCAACGTCGCTCGACCGCGCAATTGTCAGTTAAAGCCACGCATTGCTGTATCGCAAAAAGTGCTCTGGTCAGGAAGGGGGGAAATCTTTCCGGGGCTGAAGTGGTTAAAAATTAGATTTTTGTTTTGTGCTGCTCAGATGCAATGTAGTTTAGCTTAAAAAAATGGAAATACAATTTATTTTACCTGACATATCCTGCACCTTTCGTGTGAAGCTTCCCCTGACCTCACACTTTAGTATGGCAGACCTTATAATGCATCTAAAGCTGGTACTTTTTGGAAAGACTAGGGAAAGGTTTTTGTGCACATTTGTTTGGTGGGATGAAAAGATTTCACTCACTTTGTAGAGCTTTCCTCTCATTTGTTGATGTGTCTATGAGACAGGAAGTGAAGGTACACTCTCCGCATCATAAACAGATGGCCAGAAAAACAGACAAGGGTTTTAACCTCAACGCAACCCAAAAACTGCAAAAAATTTTTTTTTACCTTTAGCTATATATATCTATATCTATCTATATATATATATATAGATAGATATATATAAATATATTTACATCCATTCATTTACAGTAGGCTCTGCAGGTCTTTCACCTTTTGACTTTCAAGAGACAGGATCAATCAGATTCTGACCGATCTCTAGTAGGATAGCTGGCTTTCACAGACCTACCTCACCCCCCTCAATAGGCACGACTATGTAAACTCGTCTAAACTTGCATTTTTGTATAATGATCATTTCTAAGATAGTTTATGCATGGCTGCCCACTGTGTAAATTGCGTGGGCAGCTTTATATTACATGGGCTTTCCAAAAACCTTTCTCTATACAGACTACAGGTTTATTGTCTTTGTAAAATGTTGCTAAATAAGAAAAAAAATTGAAAAAACAGAAATGAAAGCGTTTATGCTCCCAAGAGCAACTAAATAGAATGTGGTAATTTTGCTAATGTATATTATGTATATTTGTAAGTATGTATAAAACACACATCTGTCTTTCCAGATGCAGACCGAAACGTACTTAGATCTTTCATAAGACTGTGATGCAACCCTGTCAGGAATATCGAAACAGCCAAAAAGAAGCCATGCAAATAAAAATGTAAATACTTACCTTCACCATCACAGGACATAGTAGTGACATGGAGGTTGGTGGGAAGAACCAGTGAGTGCAGTGGGCAACCAGGAGATGGACACTCCCAGAAGTGTTGGCTTCTGCAGCAAACTTCAACAGATGTTTCCTCTTATATGGAGTAACTTTCAGCAGAGAAAAAAGGTAATACTAGCCATACATACCAGTTGAAAAATCATTCAAACGTGTTTTCGAAAAAACCAACACCCAATTATGAGAGCAAACAATATTGCCATTTTTATTATTGCATCATTTTTGTCTCTACTTTTCTTAATTTCATTTTTTTCAGGGAACAGAAAAAAAATGGGTATCAAAAAATTGCCTATCTTGATGGTTGTATGTTTCCTGTGTGTAATGATGCTCTTTATTTTAGACATGACCGTTCTTTGACACGAACATTTATCTTCCGGGTTAATGTTTTTTTTCAAACATAAGCAGTACCAACAGTTCATTTTTTAACGGACCAGATATACAGTACCTTACAATTTTTCATTTAATCAGCAGAAGTTTTCCAAACTTTTCCTTCAATTTTTTGTCTCAAAAAACATCAAAACCGATTTATTGATTTTTGCCCATTAACTGGATGAAAAAAAACAACGAACTGTTCAAATGAAAGATTTTCTAGAGATTTTTCGTCTAGTGTATGGGCATCATAAGTATTTTCATTCTTCATTAACCTCTTGGCGCTGGCGCCTCCCGGCCCTTTAAAAGGTTTATGACGCCGGGAGGCAGGCGTGACTTAAGATGATGTGACCGCCGTGATTAGCTGTGATGGCGGTCACATGGTCCAAAAAGTTGGTTAGGCAAAGGTAACTGTCCTGGAAGCATGCAGCACATGCGCTCTCAGCACAGGTGTATTGGGGGAAATTCATGCAAATATGCGGCCCCTCGGCGCAAAGGACCAGGCGCCGAGAGTCCGCATATTTGCCTATGGCCGGCGCCAAGGGGTTAAGGCTGTATTCGTTCATTTTAACAAACTATATTCTTGAGAGGGTCTTTTAAAAACTCAATGTTTTGCTTTGGCATCCAAATAACCTTAAGGCTAGGTTTCCACTAGTGCGACTTTTCATGCGATTTGGGACAGAAAAGTCGCATGGCAAGTCGTACTCCATGATTTCCAATGAGTACCGTTCATATCTGTGCGACTTCAGGTCGCAGCGAGTTCAAAGTAGTCCCTGCACTACTTTGGTCCCACTTTGATGCGACTTGAGGTCTGTAGACCTCAAGAATTCACAGGCATTGCTTCAAGTCGCGGCAAAAAAAACGCGGTAAAATCGTGGCAAAAAATCGTGACTTTGGGGACACAATAGTGGAAACATAGCCTCAAAAGAAAAATGATATACAATAAAGTAGAATGATGATCATATACTACGTTATGACGAATAGTACCATGTATAGTATAATTGTAGGCCACAGGTTCATATGCCATAAGTATACTGTACATTGTAAGCAAAATCAATTAAAGTAGATGTAAACCCTGATTGAATGGTATTTTATTTGCTAGAGCAGTATATAAACATTTTAAAAAAATACATTGGATCATGCCTGTGTGATGTATGTTGAAATGGTCACTTGAGATCTTCATCAGAAGATCACGTGAAAAGGTGACAATGCAAAAGAAGAATTGGGAAACAGGGCCACGTAGAGTATTTAATGGCAGGATCACTATATTTTATTTTAATAAAAGCTGAAAATGTAAAATAATTCTAAATAACATTAAAGTTGTTAAAGTAGAACTATAGGCAAAACTTTTTTTTTTTTTTTTTCATTTTGGATAGAGCAAGCGAGGGTTATAACCCTTTTTCAGATTTTTTCTCACCATTTGTGTCTCATTGCGGAGATTTCCCTTCACTTCCTGCCCCATAGCCAAACAGGAAGTGAGAGGAAATCCCTGCAAATTAAGGGAATTCCTTGGGGACCCCCAGATCACCAGATCTAGTGTTACCATTGAAAGATTTCCCCTCTATTACTTTTCTGGGGACAACCCAAAATTTGAGATTCTCTTTTACTTCCACTTTCAATGATAATGGTAAACAGGACAAATAGAGAGGGTGAATCTCCTTAATGGGGGCACAGACAGCAATAAAAACTGACAGGTGTTCTAATCCCCCTCCCCTCTATCCAAAACTGTTATATTTAAAAGGTTATATCATAGCTCCCAACTGTCCCTGATTTGGAGGGACTGTCCCTGATTTGGAGCAATGTCCCTCTGTCCCTCATTCCACCTCATTTGTCCCTCATTTTGGTCTGATCTATATAGTTGTATATAAAATGCACTTTTTATGTTTCATAAAGTGTTTCCCAGTGCTAAACCTTTCATCCAATTTCTAAATTGCTGCATTTGTACATTTTAAAAGCCAATGTAAAGGAATAGTAGTGGTAAAAAAGTCCTTGTGGATTTAATTAACCTTTTTTTTGGTTAATTCTCCTTTAAGGGAGTGTGGCAGGGGGGCATGTCCTATGCCTACATACATTTGTTAGTAGGTGTCCCTCATTCCCATCTCAAAATGTTGGGAGGTATGGTTATATGAATGCTTAGAGATATGGTTCGGGCTGAAGTCTGCTGTCAGCTGACCTCACAGAGTCGGTCCAGACTCTGATCGCGACACTGGAGTCAGGATCTGCTCATATGTCTTGGCCGGCACCCAACTCAGCCTCCCAGCGAGCCCCTGAGCCGGCCACTCCCGCCCCTCCACAGCCTAGCACTCCAGTGAGTGTGTGTTGGGGGTGGGGGGGAGAGGCAGAGAAGAGAGCTGTGACTGACAGTCACCAGTTCTCTGCTTGGGGAGCTGTGAGAACCGAGCGATCTGCTGTGTTAGATTGCTCGATTCTCAGTGTTAGAGCTGGCAAGGGTAAGATGCAGCATCGGACCAATGCTGCACCCACCTAGGTAAACAAGTGGCTGAAGAGCTGGTGTAGTAAGGAGGGGTTTGGGTTCCTGGAGGACTGGGCCGACTTCTCAGTCGATAACCGGTACTATACAAGGGACGGACTGCACCTAAATGAGGAGGGTGCAGATCTGCTGGGAATGATGATGGCCAAAAAGTTAGAGGGGTTTTTAAACTAGGCGATAGGGGGGAGTATCCAGAGGCAGAGATAGCCAGCGCGGAAGATATTCCAGAGGGTAGTATTGGGGGCATTAGTGGTAGGTTAACCAAAGCACAAAAACACAAGGTAAGTATAGTAGCAAGTCCTAGTTGCAATCTTGAAACACCCAATACGAGGACAATATGCGACCGGTCTAAACTATGTGGCATGTTCACCAATGCCAGGAGCATGGTGAACAAGATGGGTGAACTAGAGATACTGTTGTACGAGGATTTGGATTTTGTGGGAATTTCAGAGACCTGGTTCAACAGCTCTCATGATTGGCTGGCAAACATTCAAGGGTATACCCTTTACCGCAAGGATAGAGAGGGTAAAAAAGGGGGAGGGGTATGCCTATATATCAAGAATAATGTACAAGTGAATGTGAGAGATGACATCACTGTGGGGGCTAGGGAGGAGGTGGAATCCTTATGGGTAGAGCTCCAAAGGCATGAAGCTAAAGGGAAAATAATACTGGGAGTATGCTATAGGCCCCCTAACCTGAGGGAGGAAGTGGAGACAGATCTCCTATCACAATTTGGATTAGCAGCAAGGATGGGAAGTGTTATCATAATGGGGGATTTTAATTATCCAGACATAGACTGGGTGGAGGGAACCGCACATTCATTTAAGGCTCGCCAGTTCCTTAATGTCTTGCAGGACAATTTTATGGGTCAGATGGTAGACGCACCAACTAGAAATAAAACATTACTGGATCTACTGATTACCAACAATACAGACCTAATCACGGATGTGGAAATATGGGGCAATTTAGGTAACAGCGATCACAGGTCAATTAGTTTCAGTATAAATCACACAAATAGGAAACATAAAGGGAATACAAAGACACTGAATTTCAAAAGAGCCAACTTCCGTAAACTACAAACCTTGCTAAAAGGCATAAATTGGGATAAAATATTGGGAACAAATAATACGGAGGAGAGATGGGTTTGCTTTAAGAGCATATTAAATAAGGGCATTAGCCAATGTATCCTATTGGGTAATAAATTTAAAAGAGCGAACAAAAGCCCTGGATGGCTTAACTCCAATGTAAAAATGCATATAAAAGCAAAGGAGAAGGCCTTCAAAAAATACAAGATTGAGGGATCATCATCAGCATTCAGACTTTATAAAGAATGCAACAAGAAATGTAAGGGTGCAATTAGGACGGCTAAGATAGAACATGAAAGATACATAGCGGAGGAGAGCAAAAAAAATCCCAAGAAATTCTTTAAGTATGTAAACAGTAAAAAAGGGAGGACAGACCATATTGGCCCCATAAAGAATGAGGAGGGACATCTGGTTACAAAGGATGGGGAGATGGCGAAGGTATTGAATTTATTCTTCTCCTCAGTCTTCACGAGTGAATCGGGGGGCTTCAGTAACCAAAACTGCAGTGTTTATCCTCATGACACAACACAGGAAGCACCTCCATGGTTAACAGAGGATAGAATTAAAAGTAGACTTGAGAAACTTAACATTAATAAATCACCGGGACCAGATGGCTTGCATCCGAGGGTACTTAGGGAACTCAGTCAAGTGATTGCCAGACCGTTGTTCCTAATTTTTACTGACAGTCTACTGACTGGAATGGTACCAGCTGATTGGAGAAAAGCCAGTGTAGCACCAATATTTAAAAAGGGCCCAAAATACATCCCTGGGAATTACAGACCAGTTAGCCTAACATCAATAGTATGTAAACTCTTGGAGAGGATGATAAGGGACTATATACAAGATTTTAGTAATAAGAACGGTATCATTAGCAGTAATCAGCATGGATTTATGAAGAATCGTTTTTGCCAAACCAATCTACTATCCTTCTATGAGGAGGTGAGTTGCCATCTAGATAAAGGAAGGCCCGTAGACGTGGTGTATCTGGATTTTGCAAAAGCATTTGACACAGTTCCCCATAAACGTTTACTGTACAAAATAAGGTCCGTTGGCATGGACCATAGGGTGAGTACATGGATTGAAAACTGGCTACAAGGGCAAGTTCAGAGGGTGGTGATAAATGTGGAGTACTCAGAATGGTCAGGGGTGGGTAGTGGGGTTCCCCAGGGTTCTGTGCTGGGACCAATCCTATTTAATTTGTTCATAAACGACCTGGAGGATGGGATAAACAGTTCAATCTCTGTATTTGCAGACGATACTAAGCTAAGCAGGGCAATAACTTCTCCACAGGATGTGGAAACCTTGCAAAAAGATCTGAACAAATTAATGGGGTGGGCAACTAAATGGCAAATGAGGTTCAATGTAGAAAAATGTAAAATAATGCATTTGGGTGGCAAAAATATGAATGCAATCTATACTCTGGGGGGAGAGACTCTGGGGGAATCTAGGATGGAAAAGGAAATGGGGGTCCTAGTAGATGATAGGCTCAGCAATGGCATGCAATGCCAAGCTGCTGCTAACAAAGCAAACAGAATATTGGCATGCATTAAAAAGGGGATGAACTCCAGAGATAAAACGATAATTCTCCCACTCTACAAGACTCTGGTCCGGCCGCACCTAGAGTATGCTGTCCAGTTCTGGGCACCAGTCCTCAGGAAGGATGTACTGGAAATGGAGCGAGTACAAAGAAGGGCAACAAAGCTAATAAAGGGTCTGGAGGATCTTAGTTATTAGGAAAGGTTGCGAGCACTGAACTTTTTCTCACTGGCGAAGAGACGCTTGAGAGGGGATATAATTTTGATATACAAATACCGTACTGGTGACCCTACAATAGAAATAAAACTTTTTTGCAGAAGAGAGTTTAACAAGACTCGCGGCCACTCATTAAAATTAGAAGAAAAGAGGTTTAACCTTAAACTACGTAGAGGGTTCTTTACTGTAAGAGCGGCAAGGATGTGGAATTCCCTTCCACAGGCGGTGGTCTCAGCGGGGAGCATCGATAGCTTCAAGAAACTATTAGATAAGCACCTGAATGACCGCAACATACAGGGATATATAATGTAATACTGACACATAATCACACACATAGGTTGGACTTGATGGACTTGTGTCTTTTTTCAACCTCACCTACTATGTAACTATGTAAGTATAAATCTGCAAAAAACCCAAACCCCATACTTCTCTTTGAAACAGTTCTAGGCATGGATATTTTATACAGGTAAATAGACGAGTCGGCAACTCGCTGACTCCGCAGAAAATAGCAATCTTTATTATCTTCTATAAAGGGGTGTGCAAACCAGCATACAAAAAGTGCTAATGCGTCAGCTATGACTAAGGCCCTTGTTGGCTGAAACGCATTGGTACTTTTGTATGCTGGTTTGCACACCCCTTTTTAGAAGTAATAAAGAGTGTTGTTTTCTGCGGAGTCACCGATTTGCTGGCTCTTTAATTTACAAGTTTGTATCTGTTGTGGCTTGTGCAGGCTGAAAGCCAGGTACAGGTGCAAAATAATTCCTCCAGATTAGGGATGAGCCCGATGTTCGGAATCGAACGGGTGTTCGGCTCATCCCTGCTCCAGATGAGAGTGGGGATATTGGAGCGCTGTTTTGTTTTCCCTGATGGATATTTTATACATATTTACACTAATCCAGTTTGGACCAATGTAACTACTGTATATACACTATATTACTAAAAGTATTGGGATGCCTGTCTTTACAAGCACATGAACTTTAATGGCATCCCAATATTAGTCCATAGGGTTTAATATTGAGTTGGCTCACCCTTTGCAGCTATAACAGCTTCAACTCTTCTGGGAAGGCTGCCCACAAGGTTTAGGAGTGTGTCTATGGGAATGTTTGACCATTCTTCCAGAAGCGCATTTGTGAGGTCAGGCACTAATGTTGGACAAGAAGGCCTGGCTTGCAGTCTCCGCTCTAATTCCTCCCAAAGGTGTTCTATCAGGTTGAGGTCAGGACTCTGTGCAGGCCAGTCAAGTTCCTCCACCCCAAACTCGCTCATCCATGTCTTTATGGACCTTGCTGGTGCACAGTCATATTGGAACGGCAGGGGGGGGGGGGGACACACATCCCCAAAGTGTTCCCACAAAGTTGCAAAGTTGGGAGCATGAAATTGTCCAAAATGTCTTGGCATGCTGACGCCCTATGAGTTCCCTTCACTGGAACTAAGGAGCCAAGCCGAACCCGTGAAAAACAACCCCACACCATAATCCCTCCTCCACTAAATGATTTGGACCAGTGCATGTAAAGGCAGGTGTCCCAATACTTTTGGTTTTTATATATTTATATATATATATATATATATATATATATATATATATATATATATATATATATATATATATATATATATATATACACACACATATATCTATCTATCTATATATACACATATACACAAACACACACATATATATATATACATACGCACACATATACACAAACACACACATATATATATACATACACACACATATACACATATATATATATATATATACATACACACACACACACACACACTAAATATATATATATACATACATACACACACACACACACACACACCATACCTGGCTGATGCCCCTGGAAGCTGGAAATCCCTATAGAAACTGCTACTCCAGTGATCTCCATTTGCTTCTGGGTCCTGCGTTGAGCTGTTGCCCTGATGGCGATCGGCTGCTTGGCATGGGCACTATTCAGAGTGTGCTTTGCATTTTCTGAATGAAGCAAAGCATTCACTAACTGGACTAGGTGGAGAGCGTGCATTCACCACCCCCCTACCTTATACAATCAGAGAATGCTTGAAATTAATTCAGAAAATTCAAAACATTCTTAGAATGGCGCCTCTTGTGTTCAGAATGCTGCAGGGCAGCTGCTCGGCATGGGACCCGGAAGCAATTGGAGATCACTGGAGCAGCCGTATCCACTTCAGTGATTTCCAGCTTCCAGGGACATCCACCAGGCGTGGTATATACAATATTACATTAGTCCAAGCTCTTGGAATGAACTTTCCTAAGACTTTTCCTATGGGCCCTTTCACATGTGCAGACCGTTCAGATCCGCCTGTCTGTTTTTTAGGCGGACCTGAACGGTTGCTCCATACATCTCTATGGAGTGACGGATGTCAGCAGTGACATGTCCGCTGACATCTGATCCACCCCGATCCGATCCGCTAAATCCAGACAGATGGAAACCCTATATTTTATCCGTCTGGCGAATCGCATGAAAACGGACAGGCGGTCCATTTTCATCCAATGCCCCCATAGAGGAGAGCGGAGATCTGACAGGTCCAAAACTGCACAGTGTGTGCAGAAACGGACTTGTCATCGCAACGGATCGATCCCTGCTGAGCAGGCAGATGTCTAAAAACAGATCCGTACATGTGAAAGGGGCCTAAGAATTTTTGTCCAAAAAATCTATGGCCAGCTTTACACATTACTTAGCATGAATGCTATTAAAGTGTAACTAAAGCCAAATCAGTTTTGGATTGAGTGTGGAAGGATTAGGAATGCTGTCTGGTTTTCTTTCCTTTCTGTGGCCCCACTAAGGAGATCGATGCTCTCCATTGTTTTTCTGACCATTGTCACAGGGATAGAAAGTTTGGGGAGATATCCTCTTATTTCCTGTTGTGTCTATAGAAGAAAACGTAAAACAAAAAACCTCTCCATTGTAACAGAGATGATAAAAAAAAAACCTTGACTCTCTTTCTTAAATGCTTTTCATTTGTGCACATTGGCGACCCTAGGGGGGGCCAGAGGGGGACCTGACCCCCCCAACATTATGCTGTGTCCCACCATGTGCCCCCCCCCAATTAAAAAAAAATATTTTATTTTATTTTTTTTTTACAAAAAAGGCAATGTCTAAGAGGGAGAGCGTCCCCAGTCAGCTCCTGCGGGTGATTCCTCCCCCCTCCCTCTGCTCGCTGACACTGCATAATGCGAGCGCTCACACAACTACGGCCGCCCGATCTGCTCCTTCCCCTGCATCCTCATTGGCAGGGAGAAGAGCGAGTTGCAGGAAGGACTCCACCAGGACTCTCAGTTACTGAAAAAACAGACTGATTTCTCCCATCCTTAGGACAGGAGAACCAGCCTGTAAATTCCAAGAGATGCCAGACCAGTGCTGTCAATAGCAGGGGCAGGACAGCAAGAGGAGGCTGGGGAACCCCACAGTGGCAGAACACCAGGGCCCGGAGGCAAGACAACCTTTGCAACCCTTATAGTTCTCCCACTGCTTTGGACCCTTATATTTTCTTAGTATGCTGGTGACATATATCTCTTGTTTTCTGCCACCCTGGGGGACCCCAATACAGTAAGAAGGGAGCTCACTGCAGAACATGTGAAAGGGCCGTTGTGGGATCATAGTAAAGGGCCCCAGGATAAATATATATATATCTATGTATATATATATATATATATATATATATATATATATATATATATATATATATATAATTGCCCCCCTACTTTTGTCTCTGTCCCCCCATGTGCCCCCCCTAAATATGAAAGCTGGAGACGCCACTGTTTGTGCACAGGAGATCCTTTATTTTAACCACTTGAGCTCCACATGAGCTTGAAAGTAATGTAACATTGTACGCAAACATCTTATCTCATTTTTTTCACACAAATAAAACTTTCTTTTGGTGGTATTTGATCACCCCTGAGTTTTTTTATTTTTTGCCATATAAACGAATAAAAATCAAAAATTTAGAAAAAAAGCCAATATTACAAAATGTTACAAAATCAAATTTCTTCATAAAGTTTGGCAAAAATGTATTCTAGTACAAGTCTTTGATTTAAAAAAAAAATCTCAAAATGTGTATATTGATTGGTTTGTGTGAAAGTTATAGCGTCTACAAACTATGGTATATACATTATATTGTCAAAAGTATTGGGACACATAAACTTTAATGGCATTCCAGTCCTAGCCCATAGCGTTCTATATTGAGTTGGCCCACCCTTTGCAGCTATAACAGCTTCAACTCTTCTGGGAAGGCTGTCCATGAGGTTTATGAGTGTGTCTAAGGAAGGTCCATAAAGACCATGGATGAGCGAGTTTGTGGTGGAGGAACTTGACTGGCCTGCACAGAGTGCTGACCTCAACCCGATAGAAAACCTTTGGGATGAATTAGAGATGAGACTGTGAGCCAGGCCTTGTCCAAAATCAGTGCCTGACCTCACAAATGCGCTTCTGGAAGAATGGTCAAACATTCCCATAGACACACTCCTAAACCTTGTGGACTGCCTTCCCAGAAGAGTTGAAACTGTTATAAATGAAAAGGGTGGGCCAACTCAATATTAAACCCTGCAGACTAAGACTGGGGTGCCATTAAAGTTCAAGTGCTTGTAAAGGCAGGTGACCCAATACTTTTGTCAATATAGTGTACATTGGATGTTTTTTAATACTGGTAATAGTGGTGATCAGCGACTTATAATGGGAAATCTGACACTAACTGGTGCCGGCGCGGGGGGGGGGGGGGACTGACTAACTGTCACTGTCACCAGTGACACTAATACAGTGATTAGTGCTACTACTATACACTGTCACTGACACTGGCTGGGGAGGGGTAACATCTAGGATGATCAATGAGTTAAATGTGTGCTGCTTTTACTAACATAACTCTTTGTTTCTCATCCCTGCTTTGCAGGGAGAAGAAACAGAGATTATTCCCCCTGTACAGCATTGCATGCTCAGCAATGGCATGCAATGCCAAGCTGCTGCTAACAAAGCAAGTAGAATATTGGCATGCAATAAAATAAAGCCGTAATTCTCACACTCTACAAGACTCTGGTCTGGCCTCACCTGGAGTATGCCTGCCCAGTTCTGGGCACCAGTCCTCAGGAAGGACGTACTCGAAATGGAGTGAGTACAGAGAAGGGCAACAAAACTAATAAAGGGTCTGGAGGATATTAGTTATGAAGAAAGGTTGCGAGCACTGAACTTATTCTCTCTGGAGAAAAGACGCTTGAGAGGGGATATGATTTCAATATACAAATACCGTACTGGTGACCCCACAATAGGGATAAAACTTTTCTGCGGATGGGAGTTTAATAAGACACGTGGCCACTCATTAAAAATAGAAGAAAAGAGGTTTAACCTTAAACTACGTAGAGGGTTCTTTACTGTAAGAGCGGCAAGGATGTGGAATTCCCTTCCACAGGCGGTGGTCTCAGCGGGGAGCAACGGTAGTTTCAAGAAGCTATTAGATAAGCATCTGAACGACCACAACATACAGGGATATACAATGTAATACTGACATATAATCACACATAGGTTGGACTTGATGGACTTGTGTCTTTTTTCAACCTCACCTACTATATAACAGTGCCCGGTGTTAATTATCAACACAGGGCTCTGTACTGTGATTGGACACAGCTGATCAGCAGGTCCCGGACATGAATCATTGCCGAGACTTGCTGACAGAGTCCCGCTGTGTACAATCACAGCGGGTGTCCAGACGAGCACGTGCACGCCCTAAACCCGGAGGCAGGCAGCAACATATGAGTACGTCACTTTGCCTGCACAGGCCGCCCTCCCGCAGTACATAGAGACAGCCAGTTTGCAAATTGAGGGCTTAATTTCTCTATCTATTCCCACCCAATTCAACTGTACATGATCTGGGGTGGAAGAGATTTGCTTACTTTCTTAAAATTTCTCTTCCCGTCCCAGCCACCCGTTTCCCCCTATTGGCATTGTTAGCCTCACTGCGGTAGACAAGCATACATAGCAAATGGAAATAGTGGTGAAGATTTTGCAGCCCCTCAGGAAGGTGCCATTGGTTTGTTTAGACATCCAATTTAGAAGTAAAATGAAAAGCTATTTACAGTATATACTTGAGTATAAGCCGAGCCGAATATAAGCCGAGGCACCTAATTTTACCACAAAAAAACTGGGGAAAAAGGTACTGACTCGAGTATAAGCCTAGGTTGGGAAATGCAGCAGCTACTGGTAAATTACACAGGCACACACACATGTACACACACACACACACAGGCACACACATACACAGGCACACACATACACAGGCACAGGCACACACATGTACACAGACACAGAGGCACACACACCACACACACACATACACATACACAGGCACACACATGTACACAGACACACACACACACGCACGCATGTACACAGACACACCCACACACATGTAAACAGACACACACACAACCCCCCCTTACTTGTAGAACAGCCCTTACTTGTTAGGTGGTGTTCCTTGTCCCACTCCCGGCTCTTGTGCAGGACACACGAGGGGTGCACATGCAGGAATTTACCAGAGGGGGCAGCAAAGAGCCCGATGTCAGCTCAATGACACACACATTACAAAAGCCAGCACAGCCACGGAGCTCTCCTGCACCCACCCCTGCCTTCTCCCATCCCCGCCAAACATCTGGGCCCTTCTGTCTCACTCGAGTATAAGCTGAGGGGGGATTTTTCAGCATAAAAAATGTGCTGAAAAACTTGGCTTATACACGAGTATATACGGTACTTTACATAATCTGATTTACTAGGAATAGCCATTTGGCTGCATAAACTCTCTTGTGTGTTACAACCCGTGACCAGCGCAAACCTCCCAGAAATCAATAAAGTTATAAATACTTTACTGCCTTCATAGTTCAGCCAAGAGTACATGATGTGTGATGCCAAGAAGTCCGAATACAAACACCAAGAGTGATTTATGATACCTGGAAAGAGGAAGCTGCAATAAAAGTGGATGATCAAGTTTACTATTTTAATGCAAATAAAGAATTTTTAATAACCAACAAGATTTAAATTGTATCCGAACCCCCAAAATAAAAAAATCAAATAATATTTACCATCGTTAGACAAATCTTGGCCAGGGCAAGGTCGACAGGCAATTCCATGATAGCACACATAAAACAGTAAAGGTGCACCTAAGGGGCAATATTGCACTGTGAAAGGACATGTTTGGTTTTTTATTCACTCCTGTAAAAAAAAAAAAAGCGGAGTTCCACCCTCTTTTTGTTAAAAGACAGCAGTTACAAACAGTGTAGTCGCTGACTTTTAATAAGGACACTTACCTGTCCAGGGAGCCCATGATAAGGCTGATCCATCTATCAGATCGGGTGTAGGCGCTGTCATTGTAATTCAGGGAAACCGGCAGTGGAGCCTTCAGACTTCACAACCGTTTCCTACTGCGCTTGCACGAGTCACGTGGCGCTTTCTGAATGGCCCTGTCATCTTCTGGGACACACACAGGTCCCAGAAGGCAGCGGGGGAGGGGAAGGAGGAGGGGCAGAGCCAGAAGAGGAAATTACATACCTCGCCGCAAGGCTGGGATGGAAGTTTACCTGTTTACCACTAAGGTAAGAAAAATAAAATGGATATCCAAAAACGAAGGGTGGAGGGGTGGTCTTTCGTTTAAGACCAAGTAGTAAAGTTGGGTGGAACTCTGCTTTAATAAAATATATTCTTAAAAAACAAAAACAGTAAAGCTGGCTATACACTAGTAGATTTTTTAATTCGTACAAAAATTTGTACGAAAATTATCAGTACATTTGACGGCTTGGTAAGCGCAATGCAAAAGTAGTTCAAAATTTTGTTTGCGTATAACATTGGATCTTGGAATGAATGTAATTTTCTGAACGAAATCTACATACACTGTTAGAAATGTTTGTTCGAGAAAAAATTTACATAATACTCTTTCAAATTTTCTTCTCACTGTTGTAAAAAACTAACATCTTTGAGACCCCACTAACGATTAGGAAACCAAACAAACTTTCTTAAAGCGATTCTAAAAAATTCAAAAAGTAATAACAAACATGTTATTCTGACCTGCTCTGTGTAATGGTTTTGCATAAAGAAGCCCTGATCCTATTCTTTTTGGGTCCCCCGCTGGTGGTCCTGGCTCCTCCCCCCTGCTGAGTGCCCCCGATAGCAAGCCTCTTGCTATGGGGGCACTTGAGCAGGCTCGCTCCTGAGCCGCACTCTGCGTGTCCATTCACACACACAGCATGGCCCAGCCTGCCCCCGCTCACTCCTCATTGGCTGATTGATAGAAGCAGGAGCCAATGACTCCTGCTGAAGTGTGAGCCAATGAGGAGAGACCCAGGATATCTGCTGCTCTCATGTACATCACTGGATCGAGATCGGGCTCAGGTAAGTATAAGGGGGGCTGGGGTGGGAGCTGCACGCAGAAGGTTTTTTTAACTTAATATATTATAACATGTAACAACTAAGTTCCTCAAAAAATGGGACTTTATTGGACCAGAAATGCTCAAGGTGTAGGGGATTTTATAAAAATACAAATTTATTGCAACATGTCATCAAAATTATACAGTTGACGCACATGATAGTAATGAGAATACACATGAAAAACAAACAATACAAATAATACAAAAAAGGAAGAGGAGAGCCCAGATCAACTGTCAGAGAGACAGAAGAAATCCAACCCGTTTTGACGAATAAGTCTTCATCAGGGTAGGTGTTCTGACATTTTCCAGATCTATAATATCTATAGATACAAAATTACAAACGCATGTCAAAGTTCATAATATGACATAACTTATAGCATAAAAGTTATAACAGAAGAACAGAATGTGCATGCTTGTTGTGCCTCATCCTACGCCAAACTGTTCCTGGGGGAGTGGGAACGTATGATCAATACCTTTGATGACTTGGCTCCATTCCTCAATCATGTAGTTCTTTGGTTTTGTTTTATTGACAACATTTTCATGGTTTGGAGTGGCCCTGAGGAGTTGCTACATACTTTTGTGCAGTGTCTGAACACTAATGCCCCGTACACACGGTCGGATTTTCCAATGGAAAATGTGTGATAGGACCTTGTTGTCGGAAATTCCGACCGTGTGTAGGCTCCATCACATATTTTCCATCGGATTTTCCGACACACAAAGTTTGAGAGCAGGATATAAAATTTTCCGACAACAAAATCCGTTGTCGGAAATTCCGATCGTGTGTACACAAATCCAATGGACAAAGTGCCACGCATGCTCAGAATAAATAAAGAGATGAAAGCTATTGGCCACTGCCCCGTTTATAGTCCCGACGTATGTGTTTTACGTCACCGCGTTCAGAATGATCGGATTTTCCGACAACTTTGTGTGACCATGTGTATGCAAGACAAGTTTCAGCCAACATCCGTCGGAAAAAATCCTAGGATTTTGTTGTCGGAATGTCCGAACAAAGTCCGACCGTGTGTACGGGGCATATTACTTTCAATTTGAGTTTCACCCTGTCCTGTGATCCAGCTAAAATTGAGTTTCTAGATGTGTATATTCACATTGATCAAGACGGCTTTTTGTCTAGTAGTCCTTACCGTAAACCAACTGCCGGTAATGACATTTTACATGCCACTAGTTTCCATCCTAGCAGTTTGGTTAAATCCATTCCTTTTGGCCAGTATCTTCAGATCCAAAAAAGTAAACAGCCTGCCTGCCTATCAACCTCACTACCTCCTGAAGGATCCACAGTATAATTTGTGGATCATTTATGGACAGAAACAATTAGATCCGATGGTGCCTGCATTTGTCTACCTTCAGCCTCCGTAGACTCTCTCCCCCCCCCCCACACACATCTTTCCGATTCCTCCACTTCCCTCATCTCTCCTGATTAACCCGCTCTTACTTTTCAAAGTATCTCTCTTTAGTTTTGTTTTGAGTCTAAAGAGGGCCCTCTATTCTTGTTTAAGGCCCTTTCCAGATGGGTACACCTGCTACATCACAAAACTTTCAGGTCCCGTACCGAGCGGCTACCCTGCTGCATTCTGAACATAGGAAGTTTTGATGTGCATGTAAGTTTAGCTGACAACATCTCACCTCTCACTGTTTTCGCATGTGTTTTTTTTTACTGAATGGAACCTCAAAGTATGCATTTATCCATTATGTGTTAAATTAGTTGTAAAGCTGCTGGTGCTGTCCCCGACATTTTTTCTTCAAGTGCCCCCATAGCAAGCCAGCTGCTGTGGGGGCATTCATGTAGGCGTGCTCCAGAGCTGGGCTGTGTGCTTCCATAGACACATACAGTGTGAATTAGCCACACCCCCACCTCACTGGTTATGACTGACATCAGCAGGAGCCAATGGCTCCCACTGCTCTCAGAGCCTCCTGTAAATTCGAAAAGAGAGGTGCACCGCTGCTGCAGAAAGGCACAGCTCTAATTTGAGAGTGGTTTTTTTTACCTTAATGCAGAGAATGCTGGTTTGTGACAGAAGCCAGTGTACCTTAAAGCAAACCAGTGCCCAGACTATGCACACTAAAGTATTTACATATTTTGAACAAGCAGGAAAAGCACTATAACACAAGCTCCCATTTACCTCTGTAGCTATAGGCATTGTGGAGAAATTTGTCTTCCAAGTTTACAACAGAGGCACTGAAATTTTAACTTAGTGATTGTTAAGAATATGTAAATAATTGAATGTACATATGTAAATCCTAGCTTGACATTTAGCTTGCTAAGGCACTGTGTATCATAGAAAAAAAAAAAAAAAAAAAACTTTAGAAAAATACTGTTTTTACCTCTCTTTCATCTTTTTTGAAACCTCAGTGCTGCTGATGTTCTTCACCCTCTCTGCAGTCACTTCCTGTCACCATGCATGCTCTTTTTCAGCTGCTGCATATCACTACTTAGGGTGGGCTTCTTGCTGGTGAGAACAGCAGAACATGCCTATGCAGTGAGCATCAGCACAATGCAAGAGAGCCATAGGGTGACAGGGACAATGCGTTGTCATACAATGCGATTTAAACAAACTGAAAAGGACCTAAGAACCTAGCAGTTGACTTATTTTACAAACACGGAACTTGATTAGATGCTACAAAACTAAGCTCCACTTTTGTTTAAAGTAGAACTATAGGTAAAACATTTTTTTTTAAAATTTTGGATAGAGTACGGAAGGGTCACCAAAACTAGTGTTCCCATTGGAAAATTCCCTCTCTATTACTTTTTTGGGGACAACCCAAAATGTATGATTTATTTTTACTTTCTCTTTTAATGATAATATTAAACAGGACAAATAGAGAGGGTGAATCTCCATACCAGGGGCACAGACAGCAATAAAAGCTGACAAGCATTCTAATCCCTCTCCATTCTATTCAAAACTGAAAAAAAGCTTTGCCTTTAGTTATACTTTAATTTTCTTTTGTGCTAATTTTTTATTCAGCTCCAGGCATTGCATTCTTCCTCCTTTTTCTTCCTTTCATCAGCCATTAATTTAAAGTTGTTTTTCTCCCATTCTCCCTAGTGGCCACCACCACTCTGGCTGTCTGATGAAGTTAGACCAGCGACAAGCAAATGAATCAGCTATAAGGAAGCTTGCCTTGGTTTGTCAAAGGGGAGCTGGCGAGGGACTGGTGCATTATAATTCTGTTAAATCAAATTACAGAGGGTCTCCCATTCCCAAGGTTAATTCAAAAGGTTCAAACACAG